>JAQPPZ010001136.1:0-1200000 GCA_028583015.1 Wollemia nobilis | reverse complement strand
GAATTAAGAATTAGATATATGTGAATTATATAGCAAAGGGTGTTATACACAAGTATATATTTTGAGTGTATTCTTTATTTTTATTTTTAAAATAAAAAAAAAATCATTTAAATTCTTATATGTGGTGTGTATGGTGTTGTAGTATGTAGGGAACTTTATTCTAATACAATGAAAAGCTTGGGGACTATGAGGATAGCTTAAGTTTGTAGGGTGAGAATGAAGGGAAAGGAAGTGGAGATAAAGTTGACAAAGTAGGGGAGAGAGAGAGAGAGAGAGAGAGAGAGAACTTTATAGCCCCAACTAATTAAGAAGTAGTTTCAATGACAATTATAGAATTGGCAATTCTACTTCCTCTATAGTTGGTGGTAGTCCATGAAATACCAAGTGGTAAGACAAAATAATTGTAAATTTATCCTTGAATCTTGGTCTTTTTTTGTTGGATAATAAGAGGTTTTCCATGGGTCACCCACCCTTGACAAATTACAGCTCTCTTCTTTAAATCTTGAGAGTTTATAAATAAATACACTTCTCATCTCAATTGAGATGCTATAGCTAGAAATCTACATCATTTTACATTAATTTTTTGAATTCTTGATTTTTATTTTTTGGATATTTTAAATTTTTTGGATCTTTTCAATTTTTTGTATGAATACAATTATTCCAGAATTTAGCATCTTTCTTGACATTTTCCTATAGCAACCTTCACAATTTAAAAACGTCACCTCTACTATCTATGCATTGCATCTTAGTATAGTAATATTTCAAAAATATTGCACTATCATAGTTCGCTTTACCAAAATTGGATTGCTAGTTTCCTTCCTCACTGAAGTCCTAGCCCTTCATTGCTCTTCCCATAATTCAAATCCTAGCTAAAAAATATTTGTAATTTCATATTTCACAACTTGAAAAATTGTCACTACCCTTGTTCTGAATGTTTGACTTTATAGGATTAAATATCCTTCAATATTACTTAGATTCTTGCATATGACCACTCATTTTAAAGCTATTCAAATTATGCACAATTTGGTCCAAGAATCAATTGAATCGGATAACTTTTTGCAAAGATATGGCTCCTAAAATATGAGATTTTTTAGAAAAAAAACCCTAATCCTTTGCACATTTTTTGGTTGTAAATAGGGGGGAAAAACCACCCCAATACCTTCCAAACCCACAGGCGCACCAAATACAAAAATAGGCAGTTTTATTTGACCCAACCTTCCACCCAACAACATGATCTTTTACTGCACTACACTCAACAACCCAGCCTGTTGTTGTGGTTCCCTTAGATGATCTAGTCTTAAACAAACCTTCCACCTAACAAAGGCAAACCTTCCATGCTCCTTCAACCTAAGCAGCCTTCCATGCTCCTTCAGCCTTCCACTCAGCATCCTAGCCTTTTGATACAACTCCTTCAGTTGACCTAGCCTTCCATGCTCCTTCAGCCTTATCAGCCTTCCATGTTCCTTCAACCATCCTAGCCTTCCACCCAACATCTCAACCTTTTGCTATATCTCCTTCAACTTGCCTAGCCTTCCATGCTTCTTCAACCAACCCAACCTTCCATGCTCCTTCAACCTTAACACTCCAAATATCAACTTATCATTTAGTCTTCCATGCTTCTTTAGCCTCCCACATTCCATGCTCCTTCAACCTTTAGATTTGATAATCGTTAAAGCACCAGCCCATTTGACAAGCCCCTTATGGGGTAATCCTTGAGGTAAAATGAAATATTTTTTTTGACTCTTGATATTATAATGATATGCTTTATGCATTTTAGTGTTTGTCAATGATAGATAGTGTTGGCACCTAATGAGACCTAAAAATGCTAATTTTTTGTACTACTTTCCCTATAAACTGCGACACTTATTTTTGTAGATAAATATGTTCTATGAAAATTTTATATATGTTTAATAGTTTATTTTACATGTTATTTAATATTTTATTTCTGAGTGCTTCTTATGTATATTTTGTAGAAATTACTATGGTTTAGCATGTTTTTGTCAAGGTCCCACTTGGACCTGGCACTTTCAATTTCATGAAGGCAAAACATCTATAGTTCACCAGTATGAAGTGCTAAGTCAGACACCTAATTCCCTTTGAAGTGCTCAAATATCATTTGGTGCTTAAATAACGGGTGCTTGATTCCCATTAGGCACCTGATTCTCGTTAGGTACGTGAATCTCGTGTTAGCGCCTGCTTCCCGACTTCTACAAATAAGGCACCTTCTTCCTAGATTCTACAGATAAGGCACCTGATTTCCATTGAAGCCAAATTCCAACATGACTCTATGGTCGAAAAAACAAAATGTGATTTCAGCAACAAGCACAGATGGAGTTCCAACATCGAATACAGACTAGGGACAATGTTAAAGATAACTTGCCATCTATTTTTTAGCTGCTATGCAAAAATCTATGTAAATCGAGTAAAGCGAATATCAAACGTATTCTGATAAAATAGAATATGCTAAAATAGTCCACAAAGTATGATATTTTGCTCGATTCCCTTTATTCATGCATGTTTTTGTAAATTAGAATAAAAAAATTGATTTAATTCCCATTTGTAACAGGGTGTGGCTGCATATCTTATAAATATGCAAGCCACCCCTGAAAATGTGATCCTGGATTTCTCCTGTATACTTATTTTGCTGCAATTCTTAATAAAAAAAATTTACATCATTTTTGGTTAAATCGACTAGAATCCGATGAATGATTTAACATGGGTGGAACCTGCTAGAAGCGTGGGCCCACTCTCAACAGCGTTCTTCCCTTACCTTTCCCCTATTTTTTTGTCTTCTTTTATTTTATTTTATTTTCTATAGATTATTTTAAATTTCTATTATTTTTTCCTATTTTCTGTAATTTCCAGCAATGTGTAGTTTTAGTTTCTAAATATGATTTAGTCATGTTTTCATACGCGTAGGATAGATTTGTGGTTTGGAAATCAAATCAAAACTTCAACGAACACCAACACCCCCCAAACCATAAATCTGAGGGACTCATCTCTATGGAGGAAATTATAAGCATATATTGTGCAAGGTTGCTCACAAGTCTACGAGCTACCCTAGGTTGACAAATTAAATGAGGCAATGAATTTAAACATAGAAAACTAAATAATATTTTTTCCTAATATTTTGGCATCGTTGTTGGGGAGTAGCCTATTATAATTTCTCATTCTTAAGTAAGCATGTTAGTTGTAGATTAGGTTGCTACCTATAGAATCTCCATTCCTAAAAGCTTTGTATGAGTCCACCTAAGAATAGAGGACCAGACGGTCATTTTGTTAAAAACAAAGATGTTTCTTAAAAGTCTTCTACTTCAGCTATACCAGATCCTGAGACTGAATCCTCTTCTCCACAATCTCCACCTATGCATTGGAGTGAACATCTATTATTTTCATAAGATCCTTCTAAAAAAAATCAACAACATTGTAGAGAAGGATCGGAGATAAGTAGAGTTTAGTCTGAGGAAGACTTATTGAACTTTCATTACTGGCAAACAGTTAGAGAAGGAACTATATCAAACACATATTTAGTAATCCTTCTACAGGATAAGAGAAATGAACTAGAAGCCTTGAAAGCTACTTTAAACACAGTTGGTGTAGATACCATGTTCACAAACAAGATGGCTGATGCAGAGGAAGCATCCACTAGTTTTAATTTTCCCATAGGAGAGGTAGGGGGAGATCACAAGATGAACCATATCTCCCCTGCCCACCTTCCAACCTTTAGAGGACTACCAACATAATATCCAGATTTGTTTTTGTTTAAATTTGATATTTTATGTAGATTTGTGGATTATACAACTGATGCTCAAAAACTAAAATTATTCCCTTCCACTCTTGATGATTCAGCTTTGCACTGGTTCATCAGTTTGGGGGATAAATGGATAACTACCTGGGAATAATTAAAGAAAATTTTCCTAAAATAGTACCAAGATTTTGGTAGAGCACGTGATGCAAGGGAAGAAGTCCTAGACATGACACAATAGGAAGGGGAATCTGTGGAGGAATATTGGGATAGGTTCAACTTTAATTTGCAAAGATCACCCCATTCAAAACCAGGAGACAGGTCCTTAAGAAGAATCTTCTTAAAAGAACTTACAACTTGAAGCCTTAAACATGATTTTTGTAGGGGATATTTATCAAAATTAGATGGATGATATTTGACGTTTGTGTTAAAACTTTTCAATAGGGAAAGGTAAGTTGATCCCTAGAAATATCAAACAATCAGCCACTATCACTAAAATGTAAATAGGTAATATGCTTGAAGACCTCAAGTGTGATATGTTATCATCCCTGGCTCTTCAAATGGAAACCCTTCTGCTTCAGAGAAATAATCAAGATAATGAGGCAAAATTGGCCTACTTTTATCCCAAATACATGGGAAAACACCCTAGAAATGAATGTTCAAAAAACAAAGCCCGAGTGTATGTTGTATGTTCAAAGGATCACAAAACAAAGTTGTGTTTGTAGTTATCAAAACCTAAAGAGGAACCTGAGGTAACAGAAGCATACTTCATGGGTAATAGGAGAAACTGGCAGTAGTCTCCTATGGGAAACAACATGCCAGCAAGAATTCCATCTTATGGGGGTAGAAATTTTAGAACCAAAGTCAAACTTAACCACCCAGTATGGGTTGGTGGGGACAACAACCTTGGAATAAATATCCCCAAGGACCAAATCCTTATAATCCCTATCCATGGATGCAATACCAGCAACCTGGGCTGTAGTGGAGGAACTAAAATGCTTGGAGTCAAAATTCATAGCAGGCTACTCCAGTTCCACTACAGCCAACCCTGCCATCTCCTCCTGCTTTCAGGCCTGCTCAAATGCCAACACAACCTACAACCAATCCAAATAATAAACAACAACCAACATATCAAGTGGATAATGAGATGTACCCCATGTATAATATTAAAATAGATTGTAGTCCAATGGAATTAAGGTCAAAAAACAAGTAGGTTTAGAAGTCACCCCTCTAGTAGAAGAAGAGGAAAACATAGAATTAGGAAAAGAGGAATCACCTCTTATAGTAGAAGTAGAAGAAGAATCAACACTTGTAAATAACATAGAAGAGGTTCCACCTTTTCCACAAATATTGCAAGAACCTAAAAAACCAATACAATCAAAATTTGATATTATCTCTACTCTAAAGAACTTGATAGTCACAATCCCTCTCTTTCAAGCCATCAGGATATTCTTATCTATGGCAAGGCCATAAGAGAATTGTACCTAAAAAAACCAAGAAGAAAATCTATAAAGTCAATCGGTTTGGTGGGTCAGTTAGCTGATCTTATGTTAGGGAACACCTACAGTAAAAAATATTTAGATGTAGGAAGTCATGTCCTAACTGTACAAATAGAGGGCTACATTTTACCCAATACATTAGTAGATTTGGGGACTGTCATTAATGTCATGCCCAAAGAAACCATGGAAAAACTTAAACTATCAAACCTGAAGCCAACCAAGACTATTTTGCAGTTGGCGGATAGGTCTAAAGTGCTCCTGAAGGGAATACTGGAGGATATCATTGTTACATTGGATGCATAGGAGTATCCAACAGATTTCCTAGTGTTAAAATCAAAGTTTGGGTTGGGTGGATATCCATTAATCTTAGGTAGACCTTGGCTGGAAATAGTTGATGCTTACATAAGTTGTAGAGATGGGTAGATGACCATTTTTAATGGTCAGAACATAAAAAAATTGATCATCCATCCACCTACACAATCTATAGAATTATTAGGAGAACCTGAAAATGAAAATTAGAACATTGGTAGTCTATCAATGATCCAATCTGTTATGACCCTTGATGAATTGGAATATGAGAGGGAAGAGGATAGGGTAATATAAAAAAAATTCCAAGGAGAACCCTCTTGTCCTCCTCCTGAGTTGCCATTAGTGGGAGTAAAAGACCACCATATTAAACAAATAGAGGTTGCACCTCATAGCGTGTTGAACATAGATAACAACTTGAAAACTGAATAGCAAATCAAACTGAAAGAAACAATGGTAAAACATCATGATACCTTTGCTTGGGACTATTCGAACATGAGAGGAATATCTCCTGAAACCTATACTCATAGGATATATCTGGAAGACCAGGTTAAACCATTAAGACAACCACATAGAAGAATGAATCTAGTAATGAAGGAAATTTTCAATATTTAATTGCAAAAACTCCTCATAGTTGGGTTCATTTACCCCATTTCAGATAGTGAATGGGTATCACCTTTGGTGGTGGTGCCCAAGAAAAATGGCAAGTGACAAATTTGTGTGGATTACAGATTGCTGAATAAAGCAACTAAGAAAAACCACTTCCCTTTACCCTTCGTAGATCAGGTCCTTGACACCTTAGAAGGTAAGAAGTATTTTTCTTTCCTGGATGGATTCAGTGGATATAATCAAATTCAAATAGGGGAAGAGGTTTAGGACAAAACCATATTTACTTGCCCTTGGGAACTTTTGCTTACCGATTTTTGCCTTTTGGTCTATGCAATGAACCTACCACATTTCAGAGGGTAGTTTTGAGCATTTTCTCTGACATGATTGGAGAAACTATGGAGGTATACATGGATGATTTATCTGTATATGGTGAAACTTTTGAAATAGCCACATTAAATTTGGAGAAAACACTTGAGTTGTGTGAGGAAACTAACCTATCCCTTAGCAATGAGAAATGTTATATGCTAATGTTGGAAGGGATAGTTTTAGGACATCACATTTCTATAGATGGGATAAAAGTAGATAGGAAGAAGATAAAATTTATCTAAAACCTGCCTACTCCCAAAACATAGAAGGATATCTATAGTTTCCTGGGATCAATTGGTTATTATAGGAGGTTTATAGCATATTTTAGCAAAACTATTAAACCCCTAAGTACATTTTTATCAAAGAACATAAAGTTTATTTGGATAGAGGAATGTGAACAAGCATTTAACACCTTAAAGGAAAAACTAATTACTGCCCTAGTTCTGAGATGTCAAAATTGGACCATACATTTTGACATATATGCTGATGCATCTAACAAAGCAATAGGATCAATGCTAGGATATAAATATGGTGATGATTTCTATGTCATCTATTATGTTAGTAAACACCTCACAACTATTGAATCCAATTATACTAACATTGAAAAGGAATTTTTTGCAGTTATGCATGCTCTTAACAAATTTTGTTATTATATTACAGGATATCAAGTTTTGGTATATACTGATCACTAAGCTATCAGATACCTAATAAACAAACATGGGATTAGTGGTAAAATTATTAGATGGTTGTTGCTTCTACAAGAGTTTGATGTAACAATAGTAGACAAGCCAGGTAAAGACAATGTTGTAGCTGATTTCTTATCTAGATTGACACCTCTAGATGATGCAGCTACATATGACAAATTTCCAAATGAGCATTTTTTTGCTCTGAATGAAAAAATACCATTGTATGCAAATATGGCTAATTATTTAGCCATTTGTAAAGTATCCCCTGCACTTTTACCTCATGAAAAATAAACTTTAATTGAGAAAAATGCAAATTTATCATGGATTGATGGGTGCTTGTTTAAAATAGGGCCTGATCAGATCATGAGAAGATGTGTTTCTAAGAATGAGATAATAGAAATTTTAAAATATTTTCATGATGAACCAGGTGGTGGTCATTTTGTAGGAAAAAGGACTGCATACGAAGTGTTGCATGTTGGTTATTACTGGCCTACACTATTCAAATATGCAGCCAGGCATGTGAGCCAGTGTGATCAATGTTGTAGGATGGGCAGACCTACTCTCAGAGATGAAATGCCACTCCAACCATATGTTCACATAGAGCCATTTGATAAATGGGGGATGGAGTTCATAGGACCCATTAATCCACAGTCAACATGTAAGAGGTTTATCTTAGTTTATACTGACTATGTGACCAAGTGGGTTGAAGTGTAGGTTTTACATGATTCAAAAGAGAAGACTGTAGTAGACTTTTTATATTCATCTATTTTTACAATTTTTTGGTTCCAAGAGAGATCACAACTGATCAAGGACCTCAATTTACTTCAAATATGATTCAAGAACTCATGTAGCAATATAAAATTAGGCATAACAAAACCACTCCCCACCATCCATAAGTGAATGGGCAAGTTGAGGTAACCAATCGAGAGTTGGAAAATATCCTAAAAAATATAGTGCACAAACATAGGAAGGACTGGACCCCTATATTACCAGAAGTAGTGTGATCCTACAGGACCACCTAGAATACTACTACTGGTTTCACACCATTCCAGCTAGTCTATGAGAAAAATGTCATGATGCCTATAGAGTTTGAAGTGAATACACTTAAAACTACAGCATAATTGAATATAAACCTGGATGATGCACAAAAAGAATAGATTCAACATCTTAACTAGCTGGATGAATACCGCCTTGTTGCTCTACAAAGAACATAGGTAATCTAGAAATAAAGGGCCAAGTGGCATGACCACCACACCAGGCCAAAGTAGCTCAAAGTGGGAGAATGGGCATTACTATATGACTCCCAATTCTAGGAAAGTAAAGGTAAGCTCATGCAGCATTGGATGGGGCCATATGAAGTGACTGAAGTTATCAACAATGGAGTTGTTAGAATCAGAACAATTGATGGCAATAACATTACATTAACAGTCAATGGTCACCACCTGCGTCTATACCATGTGTCTGAAGCATACATGATTGAGTCCATATTAGGCATGGGGGGGACCCCAGTTGATTTTGATTTCAAATTGAGTCAGTAAAATGTATACATAGTCCCAAAAACAATTATTCTTTCAAATTTTCTTTTTTTAGTTGTATTTTTGTTTTGTAGGAATGATGCCCTGAGTGCAGCTGTTAGGCAGCCTGGGAAACCTAGGCCTAACAAGCACGAGATCCCCAAACCTACACCTTCCCAGATTTCTAGAATAAATTTTTGTAGTAGGAGTAGTTTGTCCCCACTTAGAAAGGGGAATACTATACCTGAATCTATACAAGAGTGTTTCGATTGGTCTTTATAGACGATAAAACACCCAATTGCTTGTTCAGGTAGCGGATGCTGATTTTTTCCATGTTTTTCAACCAAAGTACTAAAAGGCTTGATCAACCTCAAGTGTATATAAGTGGGCATATCAAGTGGACATTGAAATAAGGAAGAAGCGTCTGTTTTTCATTTTCTGATGAAGAAGACACCTGATTCCTGGTTTTTAGAGAAAATGGTGTCTGATTCCCGTTTTACAAAAGAAGGTACCTGATTCCTATATTCTAGGGAAGTAGTGCCTGATTCCCATTTGTACGGTACAAGGAACCTGATTCCTAGTATATCACAAAGATGGCACCTACATCCTATTTTCTGGAAGATCTATGCCTAATTCCTAGTTTTTCCAAAAAATATGGCACCCAACTCCCATTTCTCGGGAAAGTGACACCTAATATCTTGAACATAAAAAAAAAGTTTAAGTTTGTATAAATTTTACTTTAAAAGTACGTAACTCGACTGTCAAAAAAATGTGGCTACTTTCCATGTTAAGTACAATGCCCAATTGCTAAGGCACCTACTTTCCATGTTAACCATAGGGCCCACTCGCTGAGGTGCCTGCTTTCTATTTTTGAGGCACCAGCATGCCATGATTTGAAAAAAAAAGGTGCCTCATTTCCACATAGAAAAGACGTCTGCTTTCCATTTTTATGGTCATTTCTAACTTGTAAAAATAAACTTTAGCATTGGAAAGTGGTCTGAGCCATGTCAACACCCCACTCACGCAAAGTCAAATCTATCATGGACAAAATTAAAAGTTTTCAGCAACCAACTTCTAAGGAGGGGATGTTCGTCATCTCATGAAGATATGTTTTTTCTATCCTTTATTTTGAAACCTTGTAGGATGTCTCGAATGAATCATATTGCAGTTATCAAGAACCAATCACATGGAGATAAATTCACCGTATGGGAAATATGGCCATCATTGTCCATTGAGGTTTGCCTAGTCATCATTCACTAGCCAATAACAATGAACCATGGATATCTACTCATGATACACCCACAAAATGAATTTAGGTACATAATTAAATTTTCTATTTTTTTGTATATATTATTTTCATACGCATGTGTGTCTATGGAAAAGTGTTGGCACAACCCCCATTATAGTCCTAGCCACCCGTATTATTCCACTTGGTACTTTGCTATGTGTCATGGATTTGATTGGTAAAATGCATATGATTATCAACTTCGCACAATCTGGCACATGCTCTAAGGAAACTTTACACGAATAACCATAATCATTTATGGTTACAGTAGTTAACTACCTGCGTCCAAGGAAGCAGCTGGTTTTAGAAACTGTTTACTAAATAACTACTATGTAAGGAGGGAAATTACAAAGTGTGGTAATTCAAAAAAACCAGAGTATGAAGCAGTTGTCAAGTGAATCTTAAACCGAAGGGAATTTGTGCTCTAAGCATGGGGGGAAATCTAAGAACCATGACTTAAAGAAAAGTGAACCTACCGACTACTTAGGGATTTATGTAGATGTTCAAACCCAATTCTATGTTGTAGGATGGATGGAGTACTATCAACTAGTTAGCTAGGTCCAAGATGTAGTGGTAGCCAACAAGTTTGCAACATCCATGAGGAAAGAGGTTGTGCATATGTGGTAACTAGATATTCCAATCACCGAAGAGTATATTACCATGGTGACGGACCTTCCTCTGAAAAGGGAGCACACGTACAAGGAAGATAACCTATCTCTCTATACATAGAGATTCTTTGGAAACTTGTTTGCCTAAGAAGCACATCCCCAAGCTCTGGAGGGCGGTTTTCAAACAAATTGCATGATTCTTCACCTATTTTGGTAGGTACTCTAAGCTGAACTCGAATCACTTTTGATTTCTAAACCATATGCTACATGGGGACAAGATCAATGTCTCGTACTACCTTGCATGTGCACTCAAATATGATTTCAAATGGTACCAGGCAGGCACATCTACCTTGGCTCACCATGGCCTAATTTCATCCATGGTACGATATGCAGAGTCACATAGAAATGTGACGATTAAGGAAACTGAGGGTACTAATGTAGTTCCAAGGGCACAAGAAGAAATGGAGGTGCCCATATAGAATGAAAAATTGACTGAGAAGGTGACAGGATGAGAAGAGACAGTGCATGCATTCTTGCTTGAGGAAAATACACGAGAAGCAAGATAAGCCTTGTCCCCTATTTTTCCCCAATTTGATGAGGAAGCAAGACAAGCTTTGTCCCCCATTGGCCCTCAATTTTATGATGAGGTAAGGCAGTCTAATAAGCCCTAATTTCATGCCAATTTCCACCAAAACCAAAAGCAAAAGGACGAAGGCATCTATGGTGGTTTCGAGATCAAAATACGATGAAGTAGCAATTGATGAGCTAAATAAGGAAGAATATCTTACCCAAATTACATAGGATATTTCCAGGGGGAAAACTCCTCGATATGAGGTGTCAACGAAAGATTTACCACAGGAGGACCAAACAAAGGATTTGTAGCAACAACTACAATTATGGAAAGAGTAGGCTTCCACTTGGGAAGCCAAATTTAAGGAATAACGAACTCTATTTCAAGAGTCCAGGAAATAAGCTACATTGAAAATGCACAAATTGTATCAAATAATTTGGCAGCTGTAGGGGCAAATAGGAAGATTACAACTGTAGGGTAGACCAGTGGAAGCCTAGAAACTAGCTAAAGTAGATGCAGGGGTTCAGAATGATTGGGAAATGGAGGTACCCACTACCAACCAAGAGGCTAAGGCAGGAGACCACTTGGTGGCTAATGCTCAAAATTTATCTGAACAGGGGAGCCCTCAATCTTAGAAGAGGTCCCCCACAATTGTAATTGAAAGCACTTCCCTGCATACTCACACAAAAACTGAGCAAGGGGTGGATGTTGCAATGGAAGTAGAGTAGCCCTATTCAACATCTCATTTTGTGGAATAGGTAATCCAATAAGATGAAGTTGAGGTTGAAGAACCTCAGAATTCAAAACAATCTACAGAAAAAGGAGATGAAAAGGAGAATGAAATGGAGGCTAAAGAGCCTCAAATTTTAGACAAGGATAAAGAGTGAGAATATTATCCAGTTGATATGGGGGTTGAACAACCTCAATAGGAAAAGGCAGTTCTAGTAGAGCAGTAATTTGTTGTACAGGTAGAAGAGGCTCAAGCAACAACCTACATTTGCTAAAAAATAGGAAGTAGCAGCAGCACAAACATACCCTGAGATACAACCCAAAAATATAAGATCAAAGAGAAAGGCTATAAGGCTATCTCAACAAAGACCCAGAACCAGAGCAAGAAGTGCAGATTTAAAGGAATTGGGTGTAAATTCCAATGAGGAATTAGACATGGATCCCGATGAGGAATCGAGCATGAATTTCGATAAGGAATGGGAGGCATAAAAAAAATTGTTTACTGCACAAAAAGAAAATTTTAAAAATCTTAAGGAAGATATAGAAGTAGACAAGAAGAACTAGAAAAAGGCTTCTAAGAGGGCACGCAAGGAATAAAAAAAAGAGGCCAAAAAGCCTTCCAAGAAAATTCTAGTTGCCCAACCTTATCAGTTATGGGGTCTGTATGGATCTAATGGTAAATCTCCTTCTAAAATGAAGGGGCATTTCATGAAGATGGGATATTCAGGTCCTATACCACCTGCAAATCAAGCATCAAGTAGCAAAACCCCTCCTATGGAAGAAACAAAGGTTAAGTTTGATATTGAACTTGACCCAACAAGGGTCGATTTGCCTACAACCAAGGTTGCTAAGAAGTCCAACATTCCATTTGGATATGAATATGTAGTACCTATGGGATAATAGTTACCCCTTCACCATGAATACTGGAAAATGGTTGAGCCCACATTCAGAACGATGCCACCAATTTCATTGGCTACTATTTAAATATTAAGAAAGGTAAGGTGGTTTGGACAAGGGAACAATCAAGAAAAATAGCAATTCCAAGTCAGCCAATTCAATGTAGCAAGCGCTAGAAAAAGTAGAACAGGAGGTAACCACTCCCAAAGTATCGAATGGGCGAAAGCCCAGAGACAAGGAAAAAGCAAAGGTCGCTACAAAGAAGAGGAAAGAAATAGTTAGGGCTTATTGGAAAGTTGTAAACAAAACTGGTAATTACCAATATAAAGTAGCACAAGGACGTACCACCCCTTAAGCATGGGGGGATGATGAGCCCTAAAAATGCTCATTTTTTGTACTACTTTTCCTATAAACTGTGGTACTTATTTTTGTAGATATATGTTTTATAAAAAATTTATATATGTTTAACAATTTATTTTACGTGTTATTTAATATTTTGTTTCTAAGTGCATCTTGTGTAGATTTTGTAGAAATTGTTGTGTTTTAGCATGTTTTCATCAAGGTCCCACTTGGACTTGGCACTTTCAGTTTCATAAAGGAAAAGCATATGTAGTACATCGGTATGAAGTGCTAAGTCAAGCACCCGATTCCCTTTGAAGTTCCTGACTCCCGTTTGGCGTTTAACTGATGGGCACCTGATTCTAGTTAGGTGTTTGCTTCCCGTTAGGCACCTAATTCCTGTTAGGCACCTAATTCCCATTAGGCGCTTGACTCCTATGTTGGTGCCTACTTCCTGACTTCTATAGACAAGGTGCCTGATTCCCAGCTTCTACAGATAAGGTGTTTGATTCTCATTGAAGCCAAATTCCAGCACAACTTTGTGGTCAACAAAATAGAACGTGATTTTAGAAACAAGCGCAGATGGAGTTCCAGTGTCGAATCTAGACTAGGAACAATGTCAAATATGACTTGCCATCTATTTTTTATCTGTTATGCAAAAATCTATGTAAATCAAGTAAAGAGAATATCAAACGTATTATGATAAAATAGAATATGCTGAAATAGTCCATAAAGTTTGATATTTTGCTTGATTCCCTTTATTCATGCATGTTGTTGTAAAGTAGAATAAAAAAATTTATTTGATTCCCATTTGTAACAGGGTGTGGCTGCATATCTTATAAATATGCAAGCCACCCCTAAAAACGTGATTTCGGATTTCTCCTGTATACTTATTCTACTGCAATTCTTAATAAAATATTTCTGAGTCGTTTCTGGTTAAATCGACTAGCATCCGGTGAATGATTTAACACGGGAATAACCTACTGGAAGTGTGGGCCCACTCTCAACAACGTTCTTGCCTTAACTTTCCCTTGTTTTTTTATCTTATTTTGTTTTATTTTATTTTTTGTAGATTAATTTAAATTTTTGTTATTTTTTCCTATTTTTAGTAATTTCTAGCAATGTGCAGTTTCAGTTTCTAAATATGATTTGGTCATGTTTTCATAAGCGTAGGATAGATTAGTGGTTTGGAAATCAAATCAGAACTTCAAATAAAAACAACACCCCCCAAACCATAAATCTAAGGGACTCATCTGTGTGGAGGAAATTATAAGCATATATTGTGCAAGGTTGCTCACAAGTCTACGAGCTACCCTGGGTTGACAAATTAAATTAGGCAATGAATTTAAATGTAGAAAACTAACCAATATTTTTGCCCAACAACACCAAAGGTTTTTTTGTGTATGTGTGTTGGTACCATGTCAATATTGGTACTAAACTGGTCATTACACCAAAAGTCAAGTTGACACCATTAGAAAGTATGACATCATAGGATGGATTACTTGTCTAGTGAGAATTCTAGATGGATGCCAGATCCTACAAGGTGAAGATGTTGTGGTATAATCCTTACATGGAATCAAAGCAACCCTTGCTTTGCTCAAATTAGTATGGTATACATTAGAGGATATTATTCATATAAAAGCACCTCCAGCAATGCTAATGATATATCCTAGGAAAGAGAAATGGGCCAAGTGTTGACTTTAGATGGTTATCTAGAAGAAGGTAGAATGGGAGCATAATAAACTTTCTTGAGGTAATATTGAAAATGTGAACTCTAAATGTCATGGGACAACACATTGCTTGTCATAATCTAGAAAAAATTCAACCAAGTAATAATGACTTTTAAGACCCTAAAGTAGCCTAAATTTTAAGGCAACATAACTTAGGACCAACCTATAAAATTCATTGACTAAGGTGGTGGATGTAATGGCGAGAAAATTACTAGTTCATATATTTTGTTGTGAGAGGTGCCTCATTCTCTATGTACACTAGATAATGGGTTATGTCCATAATGGTACAACCCCTAACATGAACACGAACGAAGTTGTATTGAGTTAGGTATGTTATAGAATATTAATTTATGTAATTTTTATGTGTTGTCTTGTGTTTCCAAAATAGTCTTACTATGTTCATAAGAATATTAAGTCTTGTTTATCCCTAAAATAATATTGCTTTTTCAAGTAGTAGTTACTTTTTTTTTACTGGATAATAAGGGGTTGTACTCGGGTCCCCCACCCTTGAAAAATTACAACTCTCTTCTTTAGAGCTTGAGAGTTTACAAATAGATACACTTCTCATCTAAACTGAGATACTAAAGCTAGAAACCTATGTCATTTTACATAAAATGTTTGAATTCTTGATTTTCATTTTCTAGATTTTTTCAATTTTTTGTATGAATACAAATATTCCAGAATTCAACATCCTTTTTGACATTTTTCTATATCAACCTTTAAAATACTAAAACTTCACCTCTACTATCTATGCATTACATCTTAGTAGAGTAATGTTTCCAAAACATCACACTATCATAGTGTGCATTATCAATTCTACATTGCTAGTTTCCTTCCTAAAACACAAGTGCAACCACAAAAATTATAATAAATAGTTTATATGAAAAAATATTATTGTTATAAAATAAAGCATATATTACCAATGGAAAACATTAAAGTAAATCTTAATCATTATTTGATTCAAGTAGTCAACATTTTCTTGTCATCTTCAGCTAAACTTACTACTTCCTCTAACCATGGAAAGAAGAATTTAACTTCATGATCCTCCATTGAAATCCTTCTATTGGCTAGCCTATCAACACATTTGTTTCCTTCCCTTAATGTATGTGTAAACCTAATTTATTCAAACTCTTTAGCAAGATATTAAATTTCCACAATTATCTCTTGTATGTTCCATGGAGCCTTTGCTTTCCTCAAAATTGCATTTATTACTATGAGAGAATCACCTTCCATCCATACTCTATTCCATTTCATTTGTTTACCTATTTTTAACCCTTCTAAAGCCACCTAAGCTTCAACTTAATTATTCATATTAAATCCACTATTGAAAGCGTAATGAGACAAATATCTCCTTCATTATTTCTAATTATTCCTCCTCCTACTACTAGTCCTAGATTTCCTTTAGATACTCCATCATAATTCAATTTAACCCACTCCACATCTGGTGGTTTCCACTTTATATTCTTTACCTTCTTTTTGTTTCTCGTGTACCCAACATAATAATTCCATTTAATGACTTGATTCCATCTATCAAGGCTCTCTACTTCTAGATCAGGGACTGGGTGATTTGATAGGGTTGGTTTAGACTCCCCTATGACTAAACATATCTTTATTTTCATTATCTCTAAATTGCTTTCCTTTTATTTAAATATTCTTCTATTCCTTTCTAGCCATATAGTCCAAAGTATTGTATCTTTTGATAAACCCCATATTATCTGTAAAGCCTCACTTTTATAAGTGCTTTACCATTGCTTTAATCAATCTTTAATTATGTTATTCATCACCATGCATTTATCAAACATATTAATAATCCATTGTCATAGTTTCCATATTATTGAGCAATGTCCTAAGATATGGTCTATACTCTCCTCCTCCTTTTTACAAAGAACACATTGAGAGGGGCCATGAAAACTCCTTTTCATAAGATTATCATAGGATAAAATTATTCTATGACCTACTAGCCAAAAAAACATTTTAACTTTAGGAATGCTTGGGCTATCCCAAATATCTCTCCATATTCTAGTGATATTACTATTTTGTTGGTGCTTTACATTATATCCACTTCTTTTTGTGTATTCTCCTAAGTTATTCAACTCCTAAATCAATTTATCCTTGGCTCCCCTCAAAATAATCATAGTTGTTATATTTCTACTCAAATGCCTTCTAGCATCAATGTCTTATATACTTGTAAAAAAATCTTCTTTCCATTTGTATCTTGAAGAACACAAGCTTATACTTAGGGGGGGTGAACAGTATAATATAAAAAAATTTCTTTCAAACCAATAATTGCAATAATGTGAATGTAATAATAAATCAATGCACAATTTCCATACACATAAGAGACAATGCTTTTACGTGGAAACACTCTTTCGAGAGAAAACCATGACAAACTATTGCTTATATATTCTTCAACAAATTTCATGGGCACCAAACCACAAGAGACACCAGTCCCCTATACAGTTTTGTGGGTACCAACCCACAGGAGACACCAATCTTCTATACAAGTTTGTGGACACCAATCCATAGGAGACACCAATCCCCTATACAAGTTTGTGGACACCAATCCATAGGAGACACCAATCCCTTACACAAGTTCATGGAAACCAATCTACAGGAGACACCAATCCCCTATACAAATTCATGGACACCAATCCACAGGAGACACCAATCCCCTATACAATTTCTGGACACCAATCCACAGGAGACACCAATCCCCTTATATAGGATCTAAATTAATCTTTCATGAATCACCTTATCTCTCCAAAATAATATGAAGAATGAACCCTTAATTTACTTTCATACTTATCTTTTGACTTCTTTTCACTAGAATCACGATGTCCACCCTAACGTAGTCAACAATGACTTCTTTCCTTTATCTCCACGTGATTTATAACAACTTTTCATTTCCATGGCTTTTTGATGTTGTCTTCTGTAGATGATGGCAAGATATGGCAGCAATAGAAACCCTTATCACCATCTTTGTCTATTAGGGGCTTTGGAACCAAACCCTAGTGTGTCTGATGCACTTTCTTCTTCCAAGCACCAGCAATAAAATAAAACATCGCTCTAATGTCCTCAAGGGTTTTTGAGTCCTTGAAAAGTTGCAAATTCGAAGCCACATCAATTCAATGCTTGCACTATTTTCAACTCTTATCGTAGCTGCTTGAAACAATCTCCTTGTTGCTGCTTTGTTATGAATGTTATGCTTGAATGCTCATTATTCCAAATATTTCAATAAAAAATCCTCAACCCGACACTACCTTCATGCGGTTAATGCATTCATTGTATTATCTTATATGTTGTTTTTTGGGCTCCTTTGCTCATTGTTTTAATGTGCGGGTGTAGCTACTCATATATTTCAAAGACTTTAATACTCAACTTTATCCAAAATGAATGCCTTGTATCTATATGCAATATTTCACTAAGTTTCTCTCCAAAAAAATCACCTTCCCTTTAACTCTAAATTGAGACTCTTGATGACCACACTATGGATACTCTCTCTACTGCAAAACTCCCCTTAGTGATTGTTATTATGGCTTTAAACTTGAGCAATTTTCTCAGTTTCTGGTTTGGCTCTCTATCACAAGTTTCTTTGGACAACGTCACCACTTTGCCTCCACTGCGAACCAAAACCTTCAACCTGGCTTCACAACAAATCTCACAACAGTGTAGTAAACGCTTTGTGGATGTAAATCTTATTAATGACAATATCTCCTGTAGACACCTAAAACACGTCATGTATAGGGGACTACTCATATGGGTATGCTAACAGACCATATGAAGGATCTTGGACAACTCCAAGGTGAAGCAGTGGTTTTAACCACTCAAGTTAGGCATTTTTGGTCTAATCAGTCCTGACCGTGGTTGACACCCATCGCTAACAGAGCTAGCTACACCTCAGGCCCATGGCTAGCACTGAAACTTTTTTTAATCCTGGGTTGAGCCAAATTTAGTTACAATGGTCTGGGCAATGAATTTCAAACGGTTTTGGGTGGGGAACCTTCGAGATTTTTCCTCCCAACTGATCCAACCTCCTGGATCTTGATCTTGGCTTCCCAAGTAAGCTAATATTAGGGACTAGGAGTGCTATAATACCCCCTTAAAATTATGGAGAGGTATCGAATGATTTTTAGTTGGAATGCAGTGAAGCTCTGCCAAATTGTGGAGTCATTTTGCAAATTGTGAAACCAATTTGGAAATCATGATTACGTTCAAAACTATGGAGGATTCAAGAGTCTAAGGAGATTGATCATCCTAATTGAGTCCATTTCCCAGCCAAATCAGAGAATTTACATCATAAATTCATGCAAGAACACATAGGTGACCCTTGATCATCAATTCCATGGAGGAAACTGAAGATCCAAGCCCTGATTACAAGAGCAAAAATACTTTCAGCTCAGTCGTCGTTTCTAGTCATGGCTAACAGTGCCAGTTGCACCTCAAACCTACGATGAGGGTTTGATCTCTGATTTCCTCCATTTTAGCAGTATATTTCCATTTCCAGTTATGCAAATAGCTTAATCTAGCATAGATTAACATTATAGCAGACATTTGACCGGTTAAATTTAGGATGTAGAGGTAGATTTGCTTCTATTTCCTTGAAATTATCAATTTAGACTAGTTTCTTGAAGTTTCATGCTTTTCAAGTTCTAGTGGCTAATTAGGATGCATAATAGTTAGATTTCATGCTTTCTTTACATGCTTTATAGTAATTTGGTGATTTCTTGCATATCTTCATAGATTTACATGCTTTCTTGCTTTCTTTATCATCAATTTATGCAATTGCCCATCAAGTGCCTCATCAAGAGAGGCCTCCTTTGCTATTAACCCCTTTCATGTTGTTTTTTGAATGCAGGGTTTACAGGACCTAATCATTTTAAAGGTATTCAAGGTAGCATATACCTCCAACCAAATGAGAAGAAGGCTATCTTTGGCCTTGAGTAGTTCGTATCCATTCTGAAGAGTCTGCGGATTATACCACCCCCTCGTTTAGAGGGTCTTCATAATTGTATCAATTATATCAAGGATATGGGTACCCTAAGAGGGACGTATTTGTAATAGGGATTTGGAAAAATTTTAATAAAAGAAACCTTACTTTCTTGTAAAATTCATTATTGTCAATTCTTTATAGCTTTAATGCTTGATGTTAATTGATGCACTTGTTAGGTGTATGCTTTTTAGATTTGTCATTTTATCTGCATTCTCTGAAGATCATTTAAATAAATTAGATGCATCTTTCTGAATATTAAAATGCTTTTATAATTAGGCATATAGGAAAGAGCATTGTATGCTTGGTGATGCATTTTCCCTTTTTTGCAAAGCTAAAATGAACACACACACACCAAGAAACATCTAAACACTAGTGAGTTGGAAGTCATATCCAACCACTAGTAGAGTTCAATGATAGTGGCAATGATTTCCATCCGTTGGCTCAACTCTCATGAACCTTGTACTATTGGCCAATATTGACTCCAAGATCTATCCTAACCATGCAAAATAATATGTATTCCTTGAAGGGGTGTATCACTGTGCACGGGGTGTTGGGTGAGGATCGGTAGGACCTGTGCTCCCTACCCGAGTGTGGATTTCATATCCACATTTTGGGGGTTTACGTGACTGTGACTTTCATTTTTGGTTGTTGAGCTGCGAGCATACAGGTGGAAACCTTAAAATATTTGAGCATTAGATCAACGATTTCAAACATGATGAGAGTAGTTTAAGTTTTCAAAAAAATTCAAACACATCAAACTAGTGTAGGTCTCACAAAGAAACCTTTAAAAGAGATAATCATTCTTGTTTGCTTTGTTTGATTTAAAATCTACATACGAGATTATACACATCATGGTTAGAACACGGAGAGGTCGATCTCGACGTAGAATTGAGGTCGAGTCCAAATCTCCACCTAGTGCACAACACAACACGTCAAACCCTGAATCACAAGATCCTCCTAAATGACGTTCGACGAGCATTAGAGGGGATAAATCTATGTGCAGGGGTTCTTGTTAGAATACCCTACCTAGAGGAGGCAATGTACATGCCTCATGAGATAGATCCGAGTATGGAATATCCCAACATGGGGCCTTCGAGCATGGGAGCATATATCATGATCACACACCTCGTGGATCTATTGGATCTGCTAAATATTACATCCTTGAGGAATGAACTATAACTAAGTTGGTTGCCATCCATACTCGAGCTAAGGGTGGCTCAAGGCCCCTTCCAGTTAAAAATAGACAAGTAGAAAATCTGCCCATTCAGGGGTAGGAAGAGAGGGTTGCTCCAAAGTATAGGCCTACACAGACTCCAAACAATAATAAACTTGGTAAGTTCACATTTGATATGTCTAAGGTTGGATTCAATGGTATGCTACCACATGAGTCGTGGTGCACTAGGCAACTGGATGGTCTTGATAGAGTCCTAGGGCAATTATGGTATAAACCCTTGGTTTATCACTCTCATTTCATGAGTTCTCGTAGTGAGAGCATGTGTAGGACTATTAGAGAACTAGGAGAATGCTCTAAGCGTTCTCAAAGTATACTTGCCCCGTTGACCCACGTGGGCATAGATAATAGACAACACCAAAATGCAAATGTCATCTACATAGATAAAGGTAAGAGCACGATAAACAAGTCTATTGGAGGTCACAACGACAAAGTTGCCTAGATAGAATGAATCCACCAGAGACCACATACGACCAATCTCATAGATCGATCATAAAAACTAGTGTCGAAATAATGACAGCAGATCTTCTAAGATCAATTGGAAGATGTTTGTGCAGAGTATGAGCACCTAGAAAATGAGGATAATCAGAGACAAAGGTTTCTAAGGCAACATATTTTTGAGCAACACATGCATGAGCAAAGCATCCTTGAACAAAAGGAGCATGTTGAGAGAGAGGATCGATTGGCTTGCGCTAATTTACCTCCTCAAAGTGAATACAGGGACCGCACTCACAGACGAGATTCTTTGCAACCTGAATTACGCCTTGATCACATTGAAACTCGTACTCACCAAACAACCCAAAATATGATGCAGCACCAAGCACTTGAACATCATGGACATGTGCAGTATGAGGAAGTAGCAAGAGACGACTAGGAAGAGAAATATCCTAAGATCTTCTTAGTGGACGTGGAGGATGAGCCTAGTCCTCCACCTCAATCGAAGAATATTTTACCTCCCAAGGCTCCTCAAATACGTCTTAGAGAAGAGGAAATTCTATATTTGAAGGCCTATAAGGCCTTGGTAGACAAGGTTAGATCAATAGAGAAACAATGGATGGCTTATCAAAATCCAACCTTTTATAAAATACATAATGAGACTTTATGCCCTTCGTGCCCATTACAGTGTATCTCTATCACTTCGAGATGCCAAAGCTAGAGAAATTTCAAGGAGAGGAGGATGCTTAGGAACATGTTACGAGCTTTATGGATATGTGTTTTCAGATAGAAAGCAATGATGCTCTATTGTTGAGAACCTTCATCACAACCCTCTCAGGTCCTACCTGGTAGTGGTTCAATCAACTTAAGAGACAGCATAACTAGCTTTGAACAGCTGGCTAATGTGTTTCTTGAATGCTTCTCCTTCGACGTCAAGAAGAAGGTAAACCTATCTGATTTAGTTGCTTTAATGCAACATGATGATGAGTCAATCATGAATTATGGAAAAATATTGAGAAAGTTAATGGAAAAGTTGTTATTTTCCATTCTGACTACAAAACTGACTTGAATGTTCACAAAGAGTTGCACGAAGCACATCTCGTTACTATTGTAGTTGCAATAGTATCAAACATTTGAGGAGGTCTTGGCGCAAGCCAAGGTAATTGAGGACATCAAGTTATAGGAGGGTAACTTGAAGCTCTGGAACAAGGAGTTGAACAAGAATAACACCCACAATCAAAATCACCAGGTCAAGCCGGACCATGTGAACTAAGTGGTGTTAAACCTTCAAAAAGGGGATAAGGTGCAACAATAGAATTATCAGGCCCAACCTCCTCCTGCATGATACGATCAGTGCAATAATAACAAGAAGGGTAATAATAAAGTGCAGCACCTGCATCACCAGTTCACACCTTTATTGGAGTCGATGACATCGATATTCCATCAACTATGCAAGGCCAAGGCCCTTAACTTACCAAAGATCAAATTACAAGACCCTAACCAACCCAAGCCAAAAGGGTATAGGGGCGATTTGTATTACCCTTACCATAGAATGAAGGGACATGACATCGAAGGATGTTATAGTTTCAAACACGTGGTGCAAAACATGATCAAAAAAGGTGAGCTAATTATGGATAACCTTCAAGCTCCAGACAACCAAAATATGGGGATCTTCAAGAACCCCTTATCGAATCATGAGCTATCGAGGAACAATGTCAGTCATGTGAATCAAGTGTGGGTGGAACCGCCAACTCAAGGATTCATCGACATGGTCAATGTTATCACAAGATAAGGGAGGTATGAGCGACCAAATCCACCTCCATCTCCAATTAGGGTTCAAGCTGCACCCCCAAAAAGGCCAGCATAAAATATTTTAGGCCAACCAACTAGACTGGTGGTGACCATCAAGAGTAGGCTATTTCAAAGCCTATAGACAACTCCAGCAAAGTTCTTGATCTATGAACTAATTTAGTTGTCTCCTAAGCACAGGGAGACACTCATGGGCATCCTAAGGTCTATAGAATTTTAGTCCCAAGACCCTGAAGCATTTACAAACTTTGTGGGACATTTGCAACAGAGCAGTGAACCGGTGATTCAATTTTATGATCATGAGATTAAAACAGTATCTACTGTTATAGTAGACCCACCGCTACATATAATTTTGTGTTAATCACACACCATTTAAATGGGTTTTGATTGACATAGGGTCATAAATCAACATTATTACTACCAAGACATTAACATATCTGAAGTTTCCAAAGTCACACATTTTACCTTCTACCTTCACTTTGAGAGCATTTAACGATGCACTATGCTCAACGATAGGTACTATAGTTCTTTCGATTCAGGTTGGACTGAATACCATCCCTGTGATGTGTCATTTGATAGAAGGTGCCATGCAATATAACATCCTCCTGGGGAGGCCTTGGATTAGAGAAATATGTTGTGTTCCCTCAATTTTATATCAATGTATTAAATATATACATGAGGGACAAGTTCACATGGTTCCTTCTAATGAGGAGCCATTTAAATATGTGAACTTGGTAGATTTACCTGGAGATTTCATTCTCCCCTCAATGCACCTAGATATATGTATGACGTCATCTATCAAACATCCATAAGGTAAATTAAAAGGAGTATGTGCAGGACCTTCCACAGTAGCACCACAGCTATCAAAGCACACAACAACAACTTCAACTAAACCTATGGCATCCACGATGCTTAGGAATTACAAGAAGCTTAAGATAGTTATGGGTGAAAAAGAGTCAAAGCAAGCACCCAAAGTAGCAAAATAGTGAGGTTCCTAGTCCCATGGATGAAGGGAACACTTAGGATCAAGTTGAGGAGGCACCTCAGCCTACCTCTCCTACTTCTTCAGCAGGTCATATGCATCGCAGATGACCATACATTTGGTTAATCTCAGGCTAGTA
The DNA here is from genome assembly GCA_028583015.1 of Wollemia nobilis. Classification (NCBI taxonomy): domain Eukaryota; kingdom Viridiplantae; phylum Streptophyta; class Pinopsida; order Araucariales; family Araucariaceae; genus Wollemia; species Wollemia nobilis. The sequence continues at coordinate 1,175,530 of JAQPPZ010001136.1, read as the reverse complement.
GAGTATATAGTGCAAAACATGGCATTCATACCATTTATTGAGACTGCACAGGACATGTGCTTACCTCAAGCCCATCGCTTTCCCATGGGGATGGTGGTACCACTAGGGGTGCTGCAAATCGCACGTCCATAGATGAGGATGATGATGAACCATTCATGGTGAATGTTCACTATTTATCTAACCCTGAGTTAACCTTGCACTAATTCAAATGTTACCATTGGCATGGTTGTGATTTAGGCTTATTCGATCAAGGATACCAAACTCCTTATGAACCATAGTATCAGCTACCAACTAATAGGTTCAGGTTAGGCTACTATATAAGAGGATAGGATGACCTCTTAGTAGCATCTCTCAATCATCTAAACCTTAGTTTGGGGATGATGGATTGGAATCCTTATCACCCCAACCCTTCTCGCATACGAAGGGGTAATAGGTTGGTAACCTACGTCTCTATTGAGCCACCTGATATCTATTACGATAACATTGGGGTAGAGGCAAATCCAATAGATTTTCCAAGAGCTGACTTGAATATTGAAAGCCATGAAGCTACCAACAACACTGGTATGCAGATCCAAAATATAGGTATAGAAATAGACACTAAATCAAAATTTGCTTTTGAGGAAGTGCACGCAAAATCCATTGCAAAAAGTGATGGACCAGATTGTAAGTCTGGAACAGATGATGATGAGAAATCCTCAAACAATGAGCGATATGAGGATAGAATTGAGTTGACCTACTTAGGCCCTCTACATTTATGTCATCTATTACCCATGGAGACAGTGGACGAGAATGAGGGATACCTCATTGATGATAGTGACTATGAATAGTGGGCTTACCTTGGGCCTCATCTTGCTAATCACAGTATTCCAGTCGGCCAGGGTCGACTCATGTATAACAATGATGATGAGGATGAGATCGAGAGAGCCTATCTCAAACCTCACTATTTGTATCATCGTCATGAACTAGTTAACATCGATGAGATGTATTAGAGAGTCTATCCTAGCCCACGCCTTAGAGGGAGACCACCCAATTTAGATATTATTTATCATATAGTCTTTCTTGATCCATTGACATACATGCAGCTCCTTGAGCCAAGTGATCTTGCTTTTTTAGTCTATTCATAGATCGAATCTTGAGATCCCCATACCCCAGAGCCATAACTTAGGTATGCAAATAGAACAAATAACATAGAGTTACATAGATGTGGTCCTAGAGATCTAATCCATTCCATCAATATGATCTCCATTGATCTGACCACTCCACTTCACAATCCAGTCGATCCTTCTAAACCATTATGTCTTAATCTAGATGCTATTGATTGGGATCACGTTTATTCACCACTAGATTCTGAAGATTTCTTCCCTAACAAAGAAATGTTGCAACCTTTTCATTTTGTGCCAAGCTATACACTCACACTGAGGGAAATCCTGATGTAGGACCTTTAAACCCAGCTAATGACATCCACTTGATTCCTACGCTTAACCAGCTTGAGGATGGATCGCATATGTCAGTAGAGAAAACCTTCGATGTGGATGTCAATGATGATCCCACTAATCATAAGAAGGTCAAGTTTGGAGAGAGTCTATATCCTGATGAGCGTTCCAACATCATCGCTCTACTAAAATAGAGACATGATCTCTTTTCTTGGACATACAAGGATATGTCGGGACTAGATCCAAAAATGGTTACTCATAACCTTTCGCTAGATCCCTCTAAAAGGCTTATCAAGTAGAAGCTCATGAATATGCATCCAACCATACCTTTAATGGTTAAATACGAGTTGCAAAAGCTATTGGATGTAGAGTTCATTATCTCCATCGACTATCTAAAATGGATATCAAACATGGTACCTGTAGGAAAACCTGATGGAAGGATCCATATTTGTATGGATTTTAGAGACCTCAACAAGGCAACACCAAAGGATTCATTCCCGTTGCCCAACATAGATGCTCTTGTAGATGCAACTGTAGGTCATGAGATGCTCTCCCTTATGGATGGTTTTTTTGGTTACAATAAAATTTAGATTAAATTCAAAGACCAGCACAAAATCACATTCACAACGCCATGGGGAACATTCTATTATAAAGTTATGCCATTCAGCCTTAAAAATGTTAGTGCTACATATCAGCAAACCATGACATACATTTTCCATGACTACATGTACAAAATCTTAGAAAATTATATCGATGACTTATTGGTAAAGTCATTGCTACGTTCAGAGCATGTAGAGGTCCTGAGGAAGGTCTTTGATCACCTGATAGAGCATAATGTCAGGTTGAATCCCAAGAAGTGTGTATTTGGCATAACTTCAAGAAATCTCTTGGGATTCATTATTTCTAAACGAAGGATCGAAGTTGACCCAGTCAAGGTCAAGGCCATATTAGAGATGCATCCTCCTATAAATATCAAAGATCTAAGAAGCCAACAGGGCAAAGTAACATCCATAAAGTGATTTATCGCACAATTATCGGATAAATTCCGACCCATGAATTAGTTGCTACACAAGGGGGTCCCATTCAATTGGGACAAGGACTGTCAAGCGATCTTTTCTAAAATTAAGCAATACTTGGCAATGTCATCAGTGCTAACTCCACGAAGACAAGATGTGCCTTTCTTGTTATATATATATTGTCTATTTACTTTGCATTGGGAATCATGTTGGCCCAAAAGAACGCACAATACAAAGAGCAAGTGATATATTACATCAGTCACACCTTGGTGAGTTATGAGCTAGGGTATGCATATATGAATAAGCTATGTTTAGCAGTAGTATTTGCAACGAAGAAGGTGCATCATTATATGTTAAGTCATACGACGTATGTGATATCCAAACAAAATCCTTTGCAATATATGATGAGAAAGACATATCATAATACATGTACTACAAAGTGGATCATGCTATTGATAGAATTTGATTTGGAATTCCTCAGCCAAAATTTCATCAAGGGACGGGTCATATCTGATCATTTGGTAGAGGTGCCTCTTGATAATAGTAGGTCCCTCACCATAGAGCTTCCTAATGATGCAATCTTTGCGTTATCAGAATCTCCCAAACCCAAAGAAGCAAATAATAAAGTTGACATGACTTTGTTCTTTGACGATTCAAAGTGTGAGCAAGGGGGTGGTGTAGGAATTATCTTCTTCACGCCACAAGGTGCTCCAATCACCTTGTCATTTAAGCTAGAATTATGTTCACTATTTATCTAACCCTAATTTCGCCTTGCACTACTTCAAATGTTACCATTGGCATGGTTACGATTTAGGCTTATTCGAGCAAGGATACCAAACTCCTTATGAACCATAGTATCAGCTACCAACTTATAGGTTCAGGTTAGGCTACCATATAAGAGGACAGGATGAGCTCTTAGAAGCATCTCTCGATCATCTGAACCTTAGTTTGGGGGATGATGTGTATTGGAATCCTTATCACCCCAACCCTTCTCGCATATGAAGGGATAATAGGTTGGTAACCTACGTCTCTATTGAGCCACCTAATATCTATTACGATAACATCGGGGTAGAGGCAAATCCAATAGACGTTCCAAGAGTTGACTTGAATATTGAAAGCCATGAAGCTACCAACGACACTGGTATGCAGATCCAGAATCTAGGTATAGCAATAGACACTGAATCAAAAGTTACTTATGAGGAAGTGCATGCAGAAACCATTACAAAAATTGATGGACTAGATTGCAAGTCTGGAACATATGATGATGAGCAATCCTCAAACAATGAGCGATATGAGGATAGAACTAAGTTGACCTACTTAGGCCCTCTACATTTACGTCATCTATTACCCATGGAGACAGTGGGCGAGAATGAGGGATCCCTCATTGATGATAGTAACTATGAATAGTGGGCCTACCTTGGGCCTCATATTGCTAATCATCCTATTCTAGTTGGCCAAGGTGAAGGACTCATCTATAACAGTGATGATGAGGATGAGACCGAGAGAGCCTATATCAGACCTTACTTTTTGCATCATCGTCATGAATTGGTTAACATCGATGAGATGTATTAGAGAGTCTATACTGGCCCATGCCTCATAGGGAGACCATCCAATTTAGATATGATTTATCATATAGTCTTCCTTGATCCATCGACATACATGCAGCTCCTTGAGCCAAGCGATATTGCTTTTTCAGTCTATTCATAGACCGAATATGGAGATCCCCATACCCCCATAGCCACAACTTAGGTATGCGAATAGCATAGATAACATAGAGTTACATGCATGTGGTCCTAGAGATCTAATCCATTCCATCAATATGATATCCATTGATCTGACCACTCCACTTCACAATCCAATCGATCCTTCTAAACCATTGTGTCTTAATCTAGATGCTATTGATTGGGATCGCATTGATTCACCACTAGAGCCTGAAGATTTCTTCCCTAACAAATAAATGTTGCAACCTTTTCATTTTGTGCCAAGCTGTGAACATGATTTTTATCACGCTGAGGTAAATTCATATGTAGGACCTTTAAACCCAGCTGATGACATCCACTTGATTCCTACACTTCACCAGCTTGATGAGGGATCGCATATGTCAGTAGAGAAAACCTTCGATGTGGATTTCAATGATGATCCCACTAATCCTAAGAAGGTCAAGTTTGGAGAGATTCCATATCCTAATGAGCATGCCAACCTCATCCCTCTACTAATAGAGAGGCTTGATCTCTTCGCTTGGACATACAAGGATATGCCAGGACTAGATCCAAAAATGGTTACTCATAACCTTTCGCTAGATCCCTATAAAAGGCTTATTAAGCAAAATCTCAGGAAGATGCATCCAACCAGTGCTTTAATGGTTAAATACGAGTTTCAATAGCTATTGGATGTAGAGTTCATTATCTCCATCGACTATCTAGAATGGATATCAAACATGGTACCTGTAGGAAAACTTGATACAAGGATCCGTATTTGTAAGGATTTTAGAGACCTCAACAAGGCAACACCAAAGGATTCATTCTTGTTGCCCAACATAGATGCTCTTGTAGATGCAACTGTAGGTCATGATATGATCTCCCTTATGGATGGTTTTTTTGGTTATAATAAAATTCAGATTAAATTCGAAGACCAGCACAAAATCACGTTCACAACGCCATGGGGAACATTCTGTTATAAAGTTATGTCATTCAGCCTTAAAATGTTGGTGCTACATATCAGCAATCCATGACATACATTTTCCATGACTACATGTACAAAATATTAGAATATTATATCAATGACTTATTGGCAAAGTCATTGCTACATTTAGAGCATGTAGAGGTCCTAAGGAAGGTCTTCGATCACCTGATAGAGCATAATGTCAAGTTGAATCCCAAGAAGTGCGTATTTGGTGTAACTTCAAGAAATCTCTTGGGATTCATCGTTTCTAAACGAAGGATTGAAGTTGACCCAGTGACAGTCAAGTCCATATTAGAGATGCATCCTCCCATAAATATCAAATATCTAAGAAGCCTATAGGGCAAAGTAACATCCATAAAGTTATTTATCGCACAATTATCAAAAAAATGTTGACCCATGAATCAGTTGCTACACAAGATGGTCCCATTCAATTGGGACAAGGACTGTCAAGTGAGATTTGCTAAAATTAAGCAATACCTAGCAACGTCATCAGTGCTAGCTCCACCAAGACTAGATATGCCTTTCATATTATATATATATATATTTTCTATTGACTTTGCATTGAGAATCATGTTGGCCCAAAAGAACACACAAGACAAAGGGCAAGCGATATATTACATCAGTCACACCTTGGTGAGTTATGAGCTAGGGTATGCATATATGGTGAATCTATGTTTAGCAGTAGTGTTTGCAATGAATAATTTGCATCATTATATGTTAATTCATATGACGTATGTGATATCCAAATAAAATTCTTTGCAGTATATGATGAGCAATACATATCATAATACATGTACTACAAAGTGGATCATGTTATTGACAGAATTTGATTTGGAATTCATCATCCAAAAGTTCATCAAGGGACAGGTCATAGATGATCAGTTGGTAGAGGTACCTCTTGAGAATAGTAGGTCCCTCACCATTGAGCTTCCTAATGATGCAGTATTTGCGTTATCAGAATCTCCCAAACCTGAAGAACCAAATAACAAAGTTGACATGACTTTTTTCTTTGACGATTCGAAGTGTGAGGGTGCAGAAATTGTTTTCTTCATGCCACAAGGTGCTCCAATACCCTTGTCATTTAAGCTAGAATTTCCTTGTATAAATAAGGGCTTCACCAACTTGCAAATCGCACATCCATAGATGAGAATGATGATTAACCATTCGTGGCGAATGTTCACTATTTATCTAACCCTGAGTTTGCCTTGCACTACTTCAAATGTTACCATTGGCATGGTTGAAATTTTGGCTTATTCAAGCAAGGATACCGAACTCCTTATGAACCATAGTATTAGCTACCAACTTATAGATTTAGGTTAGGCTACGATAGAAGAGGATAGGATGAGCTCTTAGCAGCATCTCTCGATCGTCTAAACCTTAGTTTGGGGGATGATGTGTATTGGAATCCTTATCACCCCAACCCTTATCGCATACGAAGGGATAATAGGTTGGTAACCTACATCTCTATTGAGCCACCTAATATCTATTATGATAACATTGAGTTATTGGCAAATCCAATAAACGTTCCAAGAGCTGACTTGAAGATTGAAAGTCATGAAGCTACCAACAACACTGGTATCCAGATCCAAAATTTGGGTATAGCAATAGACACTGAATCAAAATTTGCTTCTAAGGAAGTGGACGCATAATCCATTGTAGAAAGTGATGTACCAAATTGTAAGTCTAGAACTGATGATGAGCAATCCTCAAAAAATGAACAATATGAGGATAGAACTGAGTTGACCTACTTAGGACCTCTACATTTACATCATCTATTACCCATGGAGACAGTGGGTGAGAATGAGGGATCCCTCATTGATGATAGTGACTATGAAGAGTGGGCCTACCTTGGGCCTCATATTTCTAGTCACCCTATTCCAGTCAGCCAGGATGAAGGACTCATGTATAACAACGATGATGAGGATGATACTGAGAGAGCCTATCTCGGACCTCACTATTTGCATCATCATCATGAACTGGTTAACATCGATGAGATGTAAGAGAGTCTATCCTAGCCTGCACCTCAAAGGGAGACCACCCAATTTAGATATGATTTATCATATAGTCTTCCTTGATCCATCGACATACATGCAGCTCCTTGAGCCAAGCGATATTGTTTTTTCAATCTGTTCATAGACTGAATTTGGAGATCCCCATACCCCCAGAGCCACAACTCATGTATGCGAATAGCATAGATAACATAGAGTTACACACATGTGGTTCTAGAGATCTAATCCATTCCATCAATATTATCTCCATTGATTTGACCACTCCACTTCACAATCCAATCGATCCTTCTAAACCATTGTGTCTTTATCTAGATGTTATTGATTAGGATCACGTTGATTCACCACTAGAGACTGAATATTTCTTCCCTAACAAAGAAATGTTGCAACATTTTCATTTTGTGCCAAGTTGTGCACATGATGTTTATCACACTTAGGTAAATTCTGATGCAGGACCTTTAAACCCAGCTGATGACATCCACTTGATTCCTATGCTTAACCAACTTGAGGAGGGATTGCATATGTCAGTAGAGAAAACCTTCGATGTGAATGTCAGTGATGATCCCACTAATCCTAATAAGGTCAAGTTTGGAGAGAGTCTATATCCTGATGAGCGTGCCAACCTCATCCCTCTACTAAAAGAGAGACCTGATCTCTTTGCTTGGACATACAAGGATATGTTAGGACTAGATCCAAAAATGGTTACTCATAACCTTTCACTAGATCCCTCTAAAAGGTTTATCAAGCAGAAGCTTAGGAAGATGCATCCAACCATCTCTTTAATGGTTAAATATGAGTTGCAAAAGCTATTGGATATAGAGTTCATTATCTCCATCGACTATCTAGAATGGATATCAAACATGGTACCTGTAGGAAAACCTGATGGAAGGATCCGTATTTGTACGGATTTTAGAAACCTCAACAAAGCAACACCAAAGGATTCATTATCGGTGCCCAACATAGATGCTCTTGTAGATGCAACTGTAGGTCATGAGATGCTCTCCCTTATGGATGGTTTTTCTGGTTACAATAAAATTCGTATTAAAGTCGAAGACCAGCACAAAATCGCGTTCACAACGCCATGGGGAACATTATGTTATAAAGTTATGCCATTCAGCCTTAAAAATTTTGGTGCTACATATCAGTAAGCCATGACATACATTTTCCATGACTACATGTACAAAATCTTAGAAAATTATATCGATGACTTATTGGCAAAGTCATTGCTACGTTCAAAGCATGTAGAGTTCTTGAGGAAGGTCTTCGATCACCTGATAGAGCATAACGTCAGATTGAATCCCAAGAAGTTCATATTTGGCGTAACTTTAGGAAAGCTCTTGGGATTCATCATTTCCAAACGAGGGATTGAAGTTAACCCAGTGAAGGTCAAGGCCATATTAGAGATGCATCCTCCCACAAATATCAAAGATCTAAGAATCCTACAGGGCAAAGTAACGTCCATAAAGTGATTTATCGCACAATTATTAGATAAATGTTGACCCATGAATCAGTTGCTACACAAGGGGGTCCCATTCAATTGGGACGAGGACTATCAAGCGACCTTTGTTGAAATTAAGCAATACCTAGCAACATCGTCAGTGCTAGCTCCACCAATACTAGATGTGCCTTTCTTGTTATATATATATTGTCTATTGACTGTGCATTGGGAATCATGTTGGCCCAAAATAATGCACAAGACAAAGAGCAAGCGATATATTACATCAGTCACACCTTGGTGAGTTATGAGCTAGGGTATACATATATGGAGAAGCTACGTTTAGCTGTAGTATTTGCAACAAAGAAGTTGCATCATTATATATTAAGTCATACGACGTATGTGATATCCAAAAAAAATCTTTTGCAGTATATGATGAGCAAGACATATCATAATACATGTACTACAAAGTGGATAATGCTATTGACAGAATTTGATTTGGAATTTATCAGCCAAAATTTCATCAAGGGACAGGTCATCGTTGATCAGTTGGCAGAGGTGCCTCTTGAGAATAGTAGGTCCCTCACCATAGATATTCCTAATGATGTAGTCTTTGCGTTATCAGAATCTTCCAAACCCAAAGAGCCAAATAACAAAGTTGACATGACTTTGTTCTTCGATGATTCAAAGTGTGATCAAGGGGGTGGTGTAGGAATTGTCTTCTTCATGCCACAAGGTGCTCCAATGCCCTTGTCATTTAAGCTAGAATTTCCTTGTATAAATAACAATGATGAGTATGAAGCCCTAATATTGGGCCTCCAAACAACTATCACCATGAATATTAAATGATTAAACATCTTTGGTGATTCCCTTCTCATAGTTAATCAAGTGAAGAGACTTTTTCAATATAGGTGTCCTATTCTAAAAGCTTATAAGGATCTTGCTAACACTTATCTAACCCATATAGAGTGGTACGACATCGAGGCAATCCCTCGTTTGTCAAACAGGTTTGCAGACACTATGGCATCTTTGGGATCCTTAATCCCTCAAAATTCATCTGTCGATTTTACTACCATTCATGTAAAGATGCTATTGCATGCCATGATGCAGCTTGATGCTCTCGATAATAAGGAATCGGTCAACATGATTCATATAGAACCAAACCATGAGTGGTTCTATAAAGCCAAAGAATTTCTTAAGAAGGCGTCCTAGGGGTCTTTAATCTCGTAGGGTCCTATGGGGAATGGCACTACCATTCACCATAATTTTGTATTCTAGTTTGCATTCGCGCACAACAAAATGCTAGGGGAACAAGTCATCTTGTCAGTCGAGACAAAAGCTTATCAGGATTGGATGTCATAATTACATGACTTCCTCAAACTTGGTTTAATCCCTCAAGGATTATTGTGTGCCGCAAAATGCACATTTAGACAGAAAGTGAAATAGTATGTCTTCCTAGGAGACTTTTTGTATCGTCAAAGCTACAATGAAATTCTCCTTCATTATCTTGAGCCCCAAGAATCAGCTTGGGCAATTTCACAGGCTCATGACAGTACATGTGATGGCCATTTTAGCGTTATGGCCATTGTTAAGCACATCCTTCGAATGGGTTATTATTGGCCCACTATGGAGAAGGATTGCACTGCGTATGTCAAGAAATGCATCAAATGTTAGCATCATGCTAATCTTATGCACTTGTCATCGCAGGCCTTACAACCCATTCAAGCGGCTTGGTCATTTGCTCAGTGGGATTTGGATCTAATCGGTAAGATCTCTCCCCCGTCATTAGGCTGACATATATTTATTATAATGGCTACAAAGTGAGTCGAAGAAATCCCTTTAACAATGAAAACTGGAGCACGTATTGCAGAGTTCATACTTCACAATATCATAAGTCGTTTTGGAATACCATCCAAGATAATCTTGGATAATGGAACGTCATTCAAGAACAAAACTGTGAGGGCTTTAACATCAACATTATGCATAAGGGGTCGGCCCCAAAATCTATTTATAAATTGAAGGTGAATTTTCTTGGAATCCTAGCAAAATATGGAGAAGTATACATGGAGAATTCCAATTATTTTTCTCCAAAAATTTTCAAACCGTGGCGAATTACAATTATTTTTCTCCAAAAATTTTCAAACCGTGGCGATTTTTTCTATGTTTGGGGCCATGAATATCGGTTTTGCAAAATCTAAAAATGTATGACAAAATTAAAGGATTTAGGCTGACAAGAAATACTTTTAGCCTTTATGATTAATGACGATCGGTCTGAGACGTAAAATTTGATCGATTGTAGGCATGTTGATCGACTACAGACATGTCGATCAGTTGTAGCCATGGTGATCGGTTGTAAATATGTTGATCAGTTGTATCCATGGTGATCAGTTACAACCATGTTGATCAATTGCATCCATCCCAATCGATTGCAAACATGTCGATTGGTTGCAAACATGTCGATCGGTTGCAACCATACCAATCGATTGTAGCCATGTTGATCGGTTGCAGCCATATCGATCGATTACAACCATATCAATCAGTTGCAGACATGTTAATCAGTTGCAAACATGTTGATCAATTATAGCCATGTCAATTGGTTGTAGCTATATCGATCGGTTGTATCCATGTCGATCGACTTAGGGTATGTTGATCGATTATAGGCTTACCGATCTATTACAGCTGACAGACACAGCTCTGCAACCGATTGGTTTATGTCGATAGACACAAATCTACAATCGATCTACTTATATCGATAGACATAGCTCTATAATCGATTGACTTATATCGATTGACATAGCTCTGCAACCCATCAATTTATATCGATAGACATGGCTCTATAATCGATCGGCTTATGCTGACAGACACGGCTCCACAACTGATCAACACCTCTACAACCGATCGACACCTCTACAATCGATCGACACCTTTGTAATCAATTGACACATCTCTACAACTGATCGACACCTCTGCAACTGATGACACACCTCTGCAATCGATCAGCTTATGTCGACTGACAATCCTCTTCAACCTTGGCAAGTTTTTTGTTGTTTCAGAGCATTGTATGTTTATCGGTACCCACTATAGTATATATATGTGTAGTATATGAGGTGATTTGGGTGGGAAAAATAAAATCATTTATAATTTGAAGGCGAATTGGGTGGGAAAATAAATTTCATTTATAATTTGAGGTCAGTAAATTAAAATAAAAATATTTTAATTATTTTCAACAGCAGGCGAATTTACCCCAAAAAAATTTTGCCCTGTAATTTTTGGACGAATCGGCCCTAGTGAAATGATCCTAAATTAGCCTTTTCAAGATTTTAAAAATCCTAAATAGAGTCAATTTACGATATTTCACGCTTATGCATAACCCTGTTTAACATCCAAGTATAATATACAATATAGTTTTGTGACTCCATACTATCCGTAGGTAAACGTACAAGTTGAGGCTTCAAACAAGACAGTGGTAGCCATCTTGAAAAAGATAGTACAAGAAAACCACAAAGATTGGCACATCTAGCTGCCCCTTGCATTATGGGCTTACAGGACTAGCATACAGATGCCCATTGGGGCAACCCCATTTTCACTAGTATATGGCATTGAGGCCATTATGCCCTTAGAGTTGGAGATTCCAACATTGCCCGTTGCATTGAAAGAGTTCATAGATGACGACGTTGCACGACAAGCTCACCTAGATCAACTGAAACTTCTTTATGAACATCATGTAAATACCCTTGATCATCTTTGTGTTTATAAAGAATGCTTAAAATGAGCTTACAATAATAAGGTCCATCTAAGGGACTTTAAAGTTGGTGATCTTGTGCTGAAATAGAACCAACAAAACTCAAACCTTTTGTCGCACTTATGAGATAAATTTACGGCTAACTGGTTAGGTCCTTATATCATCTCCGAGAAGATGATCACATAACATCACTTGAAGGTGTTGAAGAGCTTGAACCTCTTAATATCCTTCATATTAAGGTGTTCCATACATAATAATTCAAAAATTCAAAAACATGGAAAAATTTACAAATCCATAAAAATCAAAGAGCAATAAAATCTAAAAATATTGCAAAAACCTCAAAAATTCAAAAACATTTGCATCATGCATTTCATTTTGCACTTGCAATCAGTGAATTGCATTGTATTAGGCATTTCCATCCATCACACTTGCATTAGGATAGGTTGTGTTTGCAATCTTACAAACAACACCATGTTTGCATTTCAATCATGCATCTATGCATCATTATCTTCCATCACCCCTGTGAGTAATTGTGTTTTTCAACACAACCCCTCTTGTTGCTATGAAGAATATACTAGGGTTTTTTGATCATTCAACCATACCTAGTGGTCTTCTAAAAATTTGGTAGAAATATTGCTTTGATTTTGTAGATGAGGTCTAGTTTTTATAGCACTTACCATATCTGAATACCATCACTAATCAAAAACATTAACAATCCTAATTAGGGCAAGGAAATATGAACACTACGAAGTGGTCCTAGTCACTTTAAGAGAAAGGTTTTGTTACTTGCTCATTTGTGAGGTGCAATGGTCTAGAGTAGTGGTCATTAGCAAAAGGACAAGTTTCCCCCTATCCAAAATTCCCTTGCTTACAAAAAGGAGCAAAATCCCACAATAAAATCAAATCCCTTGCTCAAAAACAAAAGAAAAACAAAAATAAAAAATAAACAGTGATTTTTATCACTATCTATGAGCAAGTATCCCAATAAAATTGAAGAAAATAAGGGGGTGAGGTTGAATCCCTGGAATGATCAATACTCGAAATCCATAGAGTGATACCCAATACAGCAATGGGTTGAATGAATCTCTCTTGACATTGGGGTAGGTCTAGCAATTTACAAATGAGCTAGATTTAGGTGCCCTGTATTGCATAGTGGTCTAGTCCAACTAAGTCCAAACCTAGGATCGGGTGAGAATATGGTGATCCTCATTACAACAATAGGCTAAATGAATCTCGCCTGGAAATGAGGCAGTCTTATGTCTCATCTAATATATTCATTTGCACACACAAAGATAATGAATAGCTTGGTCTTTCATAGCAAAAATTTCATCTTTCAAAAGTCTAGTATGGTGAGTATACAACTTTTGATAAGTCAACTAGGGTGTTTGAGTTTCATGGAAAACCTCAAAAATTCCCAAATAGCAACAAATCAAATCAAGCCATCATTAATTTCAATTTTATTTTTATGATATTTTGTTTATTAAAGGGTTTTCATAACATAGAACAAATACCGGATGGATATCAACAATGACATTTAGACGACCACTGACTATTTTGTGCATATTTTTTTAATTTACAAAATATTATGAAGAGAAACAATACATCATCTCATTTCACATATGGGTGTCTAATTGATTAAGTCTTATGATAAAAGTTATCAATTACATTCATGATTTTTATACATTCTGTGGTGTCATCCATTAAGATTGTTAAACTCATATTGCATTTATTCCTTATATTTTTACAAGTTCATTTACATTAGATCACATCATGTAAATAATGCATGACATATACTGCATTCATCATATAATAACATCATAAATTAAATGCATACAAGTGCATCAAATCAAACATGCATTTAACATCACAATTGCATCCATATGCATACATCATAGTAGTCCATCTACACATCTATATCACAATATCTAGTCCTACATCCATCATCTAGCTAGTGCATGTCATCCATACATAACATCATATAGCACCAAATTAGCATAACATATAAGCATTTCATCCATATGCATCTCATAAATATAAAACAACAAATAAATGTACAGATATAATGAGTCTCATAAAGTCAGATCATATAAATATGTGTCAAAACAGAGTACATAGGCATGTGTCCAAAATTCTTGTAGGCTACAACTGTGTAGGTCCTCAGACCTTACACTCAAAAATGGTATATAATATCTCATAATATTTGTACTAACTGTGGCTTACACCCCCTACCTGAGAGGCTCCCCCATCACCTCCACCCTTCCTATGAGTCTGCCTGGAGCTAGAACCTATGGACCTCTAAGACATGTGAGTCCTATGACTGGGCCATGTTGATGACTACCCTATCTCCCATGTCCTAGACTGTTGTGTTCTTGCAGTAGTAGTCCTCTCGGGCACCTCACCCCCAAGCAGTCTGATCTCTCCCTCCAAGAGATCGATGTGGGCCACATCTAATGAGTGTTGTGTATTAGCCTCCTGAACAAGACCACATAATATCCAGATATCTACACCTACATCCAAACTTGCTAATCTTGGTACAAATGGAGTGGTAGGAGCAACCTAATAATTTGAGGGACCTCCCCTCATAAATCAAATCAAGTCTCACTTTGTGGTCACAGCATCCAGTTGAGCCAAAAGAATATCACATTGCCTAGTAATATTTTGTATCTTAGTTTCGATAGTGGCAATTTGTGCCTAGAGAGCTGTCCTCTCCTCCTTGAATCCCCACCACTACACCTATCCCTATTCTAGTTGATCTTATGATACCCTCAACTGTGCCTACAGGGTACCCATAGATGTATCCCTCTCTAGGATCTAAGTCCTTACTATCTATAGTCATGATTCCAAGCTAGCCACCTAGGACTAAAACTGTGATACCTCATCATCGGGCTCCTCCTTAGCCTGGGGCTCCTCCTATGCTGCTAGAGCCTTGCCCCAACCACCCTCTATCCTTTGGCACACTCATCGCCCATGAGGATCTACTACCTCTGTCATTATCCCATCTCTAGATCTGCCTAGAGGGCCACCACCTTACCATAACTTGGTAGTCCACCAAGCATCATAATCTACTATGGTCCTAGCATCTGCAAGCCCTGAGTCCTACCAAGCATCATCTTCATCTCCCAGTGGAGTCATAGTAGGCCAAGCTAAGTCTCTCTCTACCTTAAGACAATGGTAAATAGCTAGCTCGTCTGGGATGTCCTAGTAGATCCCAAACTGCCTGTGATGCATGAGTAATAAAAAAACTCACGTACCTTAGGCTTGTGCTTGAGGAGCCATCTCTCACATTGTGCCCACCTGAGATAGTTGTCTACCTCATCCCATGTAGGACAATCCATGTAGGGTCACCATCGTATATGCTCTAGTCATAGTCTACTCAGCTGATCTAGGTAGTGTTGGAGATCCCCTGCTCGGGACCTACTCTTGAAACCCTCGACTTCCCTAGGCCAACAGGCGATATAGCACTGGCACTCCCTATCAATGTCTCTAATCTCTAGTGGCAGTCCTCCAGGGCGATCGATGGTGATGTGCTCCCACACCCATATATGGAGCAGTATACTGCAACCAACTCCCATGTGGCTCCATTGTGTGATCCGATACAGCTCATCGTAGAGCTATGCAAGTAGAGCACTCCTCTAGGATAGAATCACCAGCTCTTAGGTGGTGCTCACCAATAGGTCCTATGTCCTAGCTAGGAGGTTCTAAGGGAACCTTGCTCTTGAAGTGTCGGGAAGTATAATTTGTATGATCAGCTGCATCAATACGACCACTCTCTAGGAGAAGACATTCTGGTAGTACCAGTACTCAATGTGCACATCACCATGGTCAAAGTCCACCTATGTCTCATCACTCTTGGCATGGAAGATCCTCTCAAAGACTGCATCCTTCACCATGGTGGGTGAATATGTGATGGCCTTGCCATAAATGGGGATACAAAATATGCAGTATACATCCTCCAATGTCACTGTGATTTCACCTATGGGCAAGTGAAAGGTGTTGATCCGCATGTCCCAATAGCGAACTGAGGTAGTCATATAAGTCTGGTCGGCCCGGATAGATGGTAGTCGCAACACATAGCTGAAGCCTATAGCTTCGAACCAATCTTGCTCAACATCAGTTAAGGCATCGTAGAGCTAGCGAAGGATATCAAACTCCCTCGCTCTAGCAGTCAATCTCTAAAGGGAGTAATAATAAAATCATTCAAAATTCCAAAAACATAAAAAATGTACTAAAAATACAAACAAATTTATAAAATAACTTTCAAAGAGGCAAATACAATCATAAATGCAGTCACAATTTTCAGCAAACATCAAAGCCTCACTTCAAAAAAAATCCAAAAAAATCAATTAAATCCATAAAACAGCAAAAAAATCAAAATTTTGAAATTTTGCTAAGGTTTCTTAACCACATATTCGACCCGCGGCCAGTGGCAACGGTCATTTTTTTTATTGTTGTAATTTGAAATCAATCGTAGCTCCCAATTTTCCAATTGGGAATCGTAACTGCCACCCATAGCTACGAGAAAGACCCTTTTTCGAGGTCATTTCCCATCCTATGCAACCCCGAAACCCAAAATAAAATAAAATAAATACCCTCTCCAACTAAGCTAGCCTAGTCTAAACCTAACTAGGATTAGTTTCATTGCCAACAGTTTAGTGAGTTCATTTTACTCATTAATTAATCTTGTTTATTTTTAGTTGGTAATTTATGAATGAGGTTCGGAGGGCTACCTTCGTAGCACAGGCTTCGCCACTGGTGGATGCCTCCGGTTGATCTATCATCGGGTTTAGGTGGAAGTTTTGGTAGCATTTCGTGTCAAGTTTTTAATCTCACCTCTTAGAGCTCTCTTGGTAGTTGTATCGAATTGGAAAATAATGATTTGAAAATGACGTATTTTTATTTTATATTTCCAATTTGGCCCTTAATCGTGGCTGGTAATCATGGGTGCAGAATTAGGGTTTCATACCGCATGTATCAGACATGGATATGGAATTTGCTAAAATTAGCTGGGACTACCACCCGTCGCTAGCATCCAACAAAAGAGGGGATTCAAAATGCAAAATATAAAATAATCAACCAACCAGAAAGTTCAAATTTTTTAGAAAATAACAAAAAAATTCATATAATTCAAAATCCAAATGTGCCTCGTATCCAATAATACCCTATACACTTGGAGGTTGCAATAGCTTGCGATCCATGCAACTTGACAAGATGAGTAAATTACTATAAGGCCATTTGGGGTAAATTAGTCATCGCTGAATTGATATGCTTCACTTCACTCCCGAAGAAGGCCACAGCAGCTGCACTGCCCCACGAGAGTGAGGATTTATCCCAATTCTTCTATGACATCTTTAGTAGATCATCAAACATAGTGATTCAACACAAGCCTAATTGGAATTGTTATCATTTTGATTCCCTAAGAAGGCCATTGCGACTAGACTGCTCCACAGGATAAAGATGTACAATTACTATTAACAGTTGTAATCATGGTTGAATTAGGCCTTGCCAAATACTAACAAAAGTGCTAAAACCTTAAATCATCCAAATCACTCATCATGGTCAAGTGACTCATTGCTTTATTAATTGTCCTACCCTCATCGACTCGTCGCTTGAAGGGGTAGTCATAATGTCAAAATCATAATCAAATTCAATAGGATATCACTCGATCTTGTCAAAATTATGTTCGTCTTACGAATCATTGCCAACAACTATCATAAGCTTACCCTCTGTTGGGGCAAAAAGCAACTATGACAGTTAAGTTAGTAGCTCTCCACCTATCGGTATGATTGTAGTGTCGACTACCCGATCATCATGGAGCTTGCAAATGCTTTGCAAATTAAGCCTTCCCTCAATTGGAAGCAATGATTCTAAGATGCGCGTCCTCTTGTAGGACTGGGCATCTAAATTTGATTAGATCAATGATCATTATTTGACCTACAACATGGTTTTAGGAAGTCTATTTTTGGTCAGCATTGTTTTTTCTCACAATGCATCCCAAAAATGGCATATTTAGACACCTAAAACACATCATGTGTAGGGGACTACTCATATGGGCATGCTAATAGACCATATGAAGGATCTTGGACAACTCCAAGGTGAAGCAGTGGTTTTAACCACTCAAGTTAGGTAGTTTTGGCCTAATCAGTCCTGACCATGGCTGACACCTGTGGCTAACAGGGCTAGCTACACCTTAGACCCGTGGCTAGCACTAAAACTATTTTGAATCTTGGGATGAAGCAAATTCGGTTGCAACAGTCTGGGCAACGAAGATCAAATGGTTCTGGGTAGGGAAGCTTCGAGAGTTTTCCTCCCAACTGATCCAACCTCCTAGATCTTGATCTTGGCTTCCCAAGCAAGCCAAGATTAGGGATTATGAGTGCTATAATACCCCCTTCAAATTGTGGAGAGGTATGGAATGATTTTGAGTTGGAATGCAGTGAATCTCTATCAAATTTTAGAGTCATTTTGCAAATTTTTAAGGAGTGCTTACTTGCATGACGAGCTGCAATTTGACATCTTTGTGAGGAGCTGCTCCTCACAAATAAAACCCATATAGTTTTCCAATCGTAGCTCCTCACAAAGATGTCAAATCTTCCACAATGTTTTGCTATTTGCACCAAGGGGTCAACCCACACTATTTGAGTGCTTAAATTTGAAACCTTTAATTAAAATATTTAAATATTTTGATTTAAATATTAAAACATACTCATATTATATTTTTATTTTAAAACATTACTTTAATATTTAAATATTTAATTTAAATATTAAAGCCATACACCACCACTTAATATTTGAATAGCATACACCATGGTTTATCAGCAACCAAGTCGACCTTTGACATCAATGACAACTTAAAATTTCTAACAATCTCCCCCTTTGTCATTGATGGTAACCCAGCAACGAAACTATCCTTTATTGCAACAGGATCACAAACTGCTCCCCCTGACAAGTTGTGGCCCCTTACTAAAATTTGCCCCCTTTGACATAAATGGCAAAGGCTCCTTGAGGCTAAAATGTAAGACACTTGACATCGCCCCCTTATTGCCTGCTCCTCTTGAGGCATTCAATGATGAGATGGGAGTGAAACTACTCCCAACTTACAATGCTCCTTTTCTTGTTCTATTTTCTTTCTCCAAACTTTGGAGGACATATTCTTTTAAACAATTTGACCATCCTCTTTCTTACTTGATTTTGGAAGTTCAGGGAACACCGTTCTACACCATTTAGTTGTATACCCAAAATTATTACATTTGTAACAAATGATGTTGTAGTCCATGAGAGGTGCAAATAAATTGAAATTCCTCTTGGTGAAGCCAAAATTATTCTTAGTACGGACCCTAAAATTTATAGCTTTATGACCAAATTGGTTACATGAGAAACAATAACCATGGAAGAAATATTAAAATATGTTTGATTGCCTTGGAGGATATTACCACATGGTTCTCTCATTGTTGTTTCTGTGATGGACTTCATTCCTTGATGATGCTTTGTTTTCTTCCTTCTTGATGCTTCCACTTCTCAACACATAAACATAGGTCTTAGGCTCTTCTTTAATTATTTTCTTTGATGCCTCTATTCCTTTTGAGCTTAACTCCCCCTTTTGTTTTCTTTGACTTTCTTCAAAACCAAGTCCAATTTGTATATTCGAAGATCTCTATGCTTTGATAATATCATCCAATATTTTTGTGCTTTTCTCAAGCATAATATTTTGTTGTAGCTTATCATTATATTCTTCCACTTCCTTCCTTAAATAAACAACTTCATGTTTTAGTTTTTCACATTCCAACTCTTTTGCCTTTAACTTTCCAGCCATACCTTCTTCAATTCACTTTGCCTCTTCAACTTTAACTTTCAAGTCAATGAGTTCTTGTGACAACTTTACCTTTGTTGTCTCATCCTCTTGTACTTAAGTCTTCAATATTGAGTTCTTATTTCTAAGCCTTTTAAACTCTTCAAGAGCAACAACAAGTTCCTCTTCTATGTCAACTATGGCTTCCTCTTCATTTTCTGGATCTCTCTCTTTTTCTTGATTTTCATCAACAAGAGCATATTCTTTCTCCTCTATAGCCAAAAATAAGATTTCTTCTCTTTCACTATCGGAGATACTTTCATCATTGCTAGAAGAACTGCTTGCTTCCTCAACATAAAGACTCTTATTTTGCCTTTGAAAGATCTTCTCATGTTTGCTTTGACCATGCATGTTTTTCCTTTCATGATAAAATTTTCTTTCTTTCTTTTTCTTGTATTCCTTTTCTTCTTCATTGCTACTACTTCCATCTTGTGGGAAATTAGATGCATAGTGACCAATGTTACCATAATTAAACATTTCACAGTATACATACCTTTGTGTTTTCCTGGATCCTCCTTATTTATTCGCACAAAGTTAGCTTCTTCTCTACTGTTTGATTCTTCACTTGACTCTGGTTCTTTATTCTTTATCTTCTTTGAAGCTTTAAATGGGGACTTCCATTTGGATGTTTGATCTTTTTTAGTCCTCATCTCATAGACTGTAAGAATTTAGTGTAGCTCATCCATGCTTAAGGTTTTAAGATCCTTCGTTTCTTCAATCATCAAGACATTTGCATAAAACCTCATGGGAAGTGACCTTAATATTTTTTGAACAATCCTAGAGTCATCAATACTTTCTCTAAGTCCACGAATGGTGTTGATAATTTCATCAACGCAGAGTAGATATTTGGCAATATCTTCCTCATATTTCATCTTCAAGGCTTCAAACTTCCTTTTATGGGTTTGAAGTTTTTCCATTTTAACCTTGTTGATTCCTTCATATGGTCTTTGTAACTTGTCCCAAATTTCTTTTTTTGAGGTGCATTGCATGACTTTCACAAACTCTGATTCACATAAACCACTTAGTATTGCATTCATTGCCCTAGTATTATTTTCAAACAGTTTCTTGCTATTTTGATTCGTGGGAGGGGTATCGGGTGGTGTTAACCCATCCATAATGGATTGCCATATATCGTAGCCATGTACCATCAAATAGATTCACATCCTCACGCTCTAGAAAGCATAGTTAGTCCCATAAAACAATGGAGCCCTATTTGACAAAAAACCTTATTAGCAAGCCATGTGTGTTCTTGTAAGATCTTCCTTCAAGTTGTTAGGCTTCCATGAAGGAACCTGATCTGATACCAATTGAAGAACACAAGCTTATACTGAGAGGGGGGTAAATAGTATGAGATAAAATTTTTCCTTTTAAACCAATAATTGCAATAATGTGAATGCAATAATAAATCAATGCATAATTTCCATACACATAAGAGACAATGCTTTTACATGGAAACACCCTTTTGGGAGAAAACCATGACAAACTATTGCTTATATTTTCTTCAACAAATTTTGTGGGCACCAACCCATAGGAGACACCAATCCCCTATACAATTTCATGGGCACCAACCCACAGGATACACCAATCCCCTATACAAGTTCGTGGACACCAATCCACAAGAGACACCAATCCCCTATACAAGTTTGTGGATACCAATCCATAGGAGACACCAATCCCCTATACAAGTTCATGGACATCAATCCATAGGAGATACTAATCTCCTATACAAGTTTATGGACACCAATCCATAGGAGACACCAATCCCCTATACAAGTTCGTGGACACCAATCCATAGGAGACACCAATCCCTTTATACAAGATCAAAATTAATCTTTCATGAATCACCTTATCTCTCTAAAAAAATATAAAGAAATTTTCTTTATAATGAACCCTTAATTTACTTTTATACTTATATTTTGACTTCTTTTCACTGGAATCACGATGTCCATCCTGATGTAGTCAACAACAGCTTCTTTCCTTAATCTCCATGTGATTTGTAATGGATTTTCACTATCGTGGCTCTTTGACGTTGTCTTTTGCAGGTGATGGCAAGATACAGCAGCACCAAAAACCCTTATCACTGTCTTCATCTATTAGGGGCTCTGGAACCAAACCCTAGTGCATCTGATGCACTTTCTTCTTACAAGTTCCAGCAATAAAATAAAACATCGCTATGATTTTCTTGGGGATCTTTGGGTCCTTGAACAACTGCAAATCTGAAGCCATCAATTCGATGCTTACACTATTTTTAACTCTTCAAACCATCGTTGCTTGAAACAATCTCCTTGTCATTGCTTCGTTATGACTGTTATGCTCAAATGCTCATGTATTCCAAAGATTTCAATCAAAAATCCTCAACCTGACACCACCCTCATGCGGTTCATGCACTCATTGTATTGTCTTCTACGTTGTTTATTGGGCTTCTTTGCTCGTTGTTTCAACGTGCGGGTGTAGTTGCTCATATATTTCAAATATGTTAATCCTTAACTTTATTCAAAATGAATGTCTTGTATCTATATGCAATGTTTCTCTAAGTTTCTCTCCAAAACAATCGTCTTCCCTTCAACTCTAAACTGAGACTCTCCATAACTATGATGTGGATACTCTCTCTACTGCAAAAATCCCCTTAGTGATTGTTATTGTGGCTTTAAACTTGAGCAAGTTTCTCAGTTTTTGGTTTGGGTCTCTATCACAAGTTTCTTTGGATAACGTCACCACTTTGCCTCCACTCCGAACCAAAACCTTCAACCTGGCTTCACAACAAATCTTACAATAGTGTAGTAAACGCTTTGTGGATGCAAACCTTATTAATGATAACTCAAAATTTCTAACATATCTTCCTTCCTAATCCTTGTACAAAATGTTTGTAACCCTATCACCATATTTATCTTAAAGCAATCTCATCCAAAGTTTCAAAATTGGATCTAAATTGAGTGGTTTTTTATCACACCAAGTATCCATCCAAATAGAAATTTTTTCTCGAATTCCCACCATCCATATTAAACCTTTAATCATTAGATCAATATATTTTTTAAAACCATTCCAAATAGCAGATTCATTTGGTAGAGAGAATGCGATAAATATTAAACTTGGGTCATTGGGCTCAACATACTTAGAAGAATTATTATCCATTGTATTTGACTCTCTTTGTACAATCTCCATATTACTTTTCCATTAAGAGCTAAGTTTACATCTGTAAGAACACTTAAGCCAAGACCTCCCCTAGTTTTATCATCACACACCTTGCTCCATTTCACCAAAGGAAATTTTATTTTATCAGGTAAACCTGGCCATAAAAAGGATTGCTTAATATGGATTAAAAAAATTTCAACTGATTTTGGCATAGTATACAATGACATATAATATGTTGAAATGTCCTGTCATATTGACTTAATTAACTGCACTCTTCTTGCTAATAATAACCATTTACCTTTCCAATCTAGAAGTTTATTATGAACTTTACTAATAATTGGATTCCATAATTCTATCCTCATTCTCCCCTCAAATAAAGGTATTCTTAGATACATTGCTGGAAAATTTACCTCCTCCATTTGAAGTAACCTACAAGTTCTTGCTTTGATATTAGCTAGAGTGTTAAGAAAGTAAATTTTAAATTTTTTCCTATTAACGTTTTGCCCTGATGCTCTTTCGTATTCCTTTAATAAAAATTTCAAAGCTCTAGCCTCATTTATTATTGCCCTTCCAAAAATGGTTGTATCATCTATAAATTGTTGATGGATGATGTTGTCGATGTTATTACTAACCTTAAGTCCACTTATAAGCCCATATTTATAAGCCTTCTTTAAGTTCCTACTCAAAACCTCTTCCATAATAATGAACAAATAAGGATATAGAGGATCTCCTTGTCTAAGGCCTCTCTTGGCTTTAAAAGAATCTGTTACTAACCCACTGACCAACACTGAATAAGAAATTGTAGAGACACAAGCTTTAATTCATCTAACTCATTTCTTCTCGAATCCAAACTTTTTTAAAATTGCAAAAAGAAAATCTTATTTAACCCTATCATAGGCTTTACTCATATCAAGTTTTAAGATCATTGTTTTCTCTTTTATTGAAGTTGTTGAATGTATAACTTCATGAGCTACTATGATCCTATCTAGAATTTGTCTCCCTTTCACAAATCCTCCTTGCTCTTCTAAAATAATTTTGTCTAACAATGGACTTAATTGATTTACCATCACTTTGGAGATAATATTATATGCCATATTACATAGACTTATGGGTCTAAAAGAATCAAACAATTCAACATCCTTCTTTTTTGGAATTAGATATGTTGCATTTATTTTATAACATATGTATTGTTTTACCCTAGACTGTTCTATTATAGAAATAAAATAACTTCTTGTTTATTCTATTGAAGGGACCTTGCTTAAATAGCAAATGCATATAATATGATCCATTGGATCATAACAAACTGATTTGATCTCAACCACACAATAAATATCCTAATATCCTAGTAACAACTTAGGATATACTCTAACACCCCCCCTTAAGTGGTACTAGGATATCTCTAACACCTCCCCTTAAGTGGTACTAGGAGGTAGTAAAAAATAACAAAACCATACAAGTGGTATATCCACAATTATGAGTCTTGGTAACAATGCCTGATAAGGTACTCATGTACAATATATTCATATGTCCTCTTCAAACCCTCCTAGGACAACTTCTATCAAGAAGCCTACAAAGGATCCATGTGATGTCTCAAAAAAATAGAGAAGCTTTAGCGTCGAATTGAAAGAAATCCCACTCCAAGACTAGTGCTTGTGATAATGAACAAGGTTGTGAACCATGAAAAAAGTCACTAAAGAAAACCCCCTAAAACCAAAGTGTCTCACAAAAGGAGAGTGTGAAGATAGTGTGGAAAAATAAGCACCACAATGGCAAGGGTAGTCCAAAATTGACCCCACAAGCACATTTATGTGGTGTCCACCTATACGAACACAATGGGTTGATAACAAGGTCCAAATTGTGTGGATAAATAGCTTAAAACAAGGGAATCAAAAAAGAAAGGGTACCAATGTAGTTGTCGAATGTGTCCTTATGGTGACCTCCTCATCCTATCAAAATGCATGGGTAACCAACCGTTGCATCCGCCAGGTGCTATAGAGAAGGTGACTAGATACTAGGATCACATACAAATGCTTTGGGAGTGTCGGGTTCAACCGAGAGTGCACTCCATGATACAATAATATTCGAGCCTCAAAAAATGTATGGAAAATAGTTTCAAAATTGAAAATGGACACCACCATTGTGTTTGACTCAAAAAAAACTTTTCAACGACTATAAACGCCCCTATGATCGGGAATCAATGAGGCCTTTATCTGCAGGAAAAAATCAATCTTCTTCATTTCCTCGCAAGGAATATTCCAAAATAAAACATGGTTCTTAAAAAAAATTCCCTCACAGGAGAAAACACATGAAAAAACATTACATGGTTCCTCCACTTTCATGTTTTTAATATTTCAAAAAAATGAAAAATTATGTCGTAGCCACTTGGACGAATTATGCCTCCCTTTTTTTAAGGTTTGGGTTCAATTTTTTTTGTTGTTGCTAATGTTGATAACACCCACCAAAAAATAGGGAACAACATCTTGGAACTACAAACATAAAGATTAATAATGATAGTCGTAAGAGGTCATTGCAGTGGTCTTGGTGGATGCATTCCAGCAACAAATTTTGCATAGGAGATAAAATCATGCAATGGGGCATCAAGTCTTTCATCCTCCATCTTTGGTTTACTTCAAAAAACTAAAGTTTATGAGATCGAAGCTACCCTGGAGGAGCGCGCTCATGGAATCACCATCAACACCACCATCGTGGAGTACGATATCATGAATCGATGATCATATTTTGAAGTAGTCGACGTGTCCAGATAGTCACTTGCAACTTGATTCGTGACTCATATGTACCATCCACTGTGGATTGCACCAACCTCATCATATCTTGAATTCTCTCACATCAGGGATACTTTGAATCCCAAGAACTCGAACCTTCCTGTGGATGGAAAACCAGGTTTCTTCACAAATATAAATGCCTCTTCCTCAAAACTTAGTTCTGCCTTTGTCACCTACAACTTGATTCGTGACTCATATGTATGGCTCCAACATAGCCATTAAATAGTCTATAATGGAAGAGCACTAGTTTACGGGACGATCCTGTATTTGTGAAGTTCCATTACGACATGATCCTGTATTTGTGAATTTCCACCACAATTTTACACTATAACCTAAAAGTGAACTCGGAGAGAACAACTGGTTAGAAGTAAGAGTCTTTTGAGATTCCAGCATCATAGGAATCATATGAACCATTAGGTTCAACATCTAAAATGAGGGGGAGATATTAGCAAGGATAATTTTAATGCATTATGTATCATCTTTCTTTTTACCTCTAGAAGATGCAATATTTATCCTTAAAGCCTTGAATCTCATAATATAGTCCTCAATGTTATCAAACTCAACTAGATTAAGAGAAGAAAACTTCAATTCCAAGTGACTCACTTTAGTAGTATTAACCTTTCTAAAAATTTCATGTAGTTTTGACCATACCTTAATAGGGTCACTCTCCTCTTTGATATGGAAAAACAACTATGGTTCAATCAATAAGGAAAACAAACCTAGAGCCTCTTCTACCTTTTGATGCCAAGTTTCATTATCAAGAACAACTACTTTATTCTTCTAAAATATACGCCATAGGTTCTTACTTTGTAGCAAGCCAATTATTTAAGTTGACCAAATACTATAGTTTTGTTCATTGAAGCAAGCAACTAGGGCTTTGTTGTCCATCTTACATAATTCAATCTCTAACACCTTGGCAAGTCCATGAACCGAAGCCACCAATGCATAGAGTTCAAAAATTTGTGTGATTTAAAAAAAATATCTCAAATGCTTTTATATGTAAAAGATACGGCCTTTAAAAAATTTCCCTAATGGACCAAAAAAATTAAAAATAGTCTCTAATCATATAAATATGATATCTAACTACTCATTGTTATGTATCACACTCTAGTTCACTAGTGCAAGCCACTTATGTTTTGTCATTTTTGTTATACTTTACCGATATGGATGTGACAGTTGCATAAAATTTATTGGTTGATACATTTTTAATGTTAAAAAGGTGGTATGACACAATTATAATAGTGTTCATGTCAACCTCATGCCCATTACAAAATTTGAAATATGCCAGAAGGAATCGAACCCTGGTATTTCTTGCACAAAACATGATATGCTAGTCATTGTGCCAATGCAATAAATGGGAAGGAGTAGCCACAACTTGCCTCCCAATTTTTCTCTTTTCTATAAAGACCAATAAAAAAAGCTAAGGGTTAGAACATAGGATATTGCACCCATAGAGTTGTCTCGAGGACCACTAAGCCACTACAATATGATAAAACAACAATATACCTCCATACCAATTCACTTTGAATTAGCACCCTCCAAATAACAACCATCAACAAGAACCATCACATTGTAGTAGCAATCAAGCAAGCCAAGGAATCTTTAGATACAAGACAACACGAAATGCACAACCAAGATATATTTTCACCAAGCAAAAAACATGAATGGTAGGTCAAACCTATCTCATAATACCTGCTATGTGCTTGAGTGTTACACCATACTCATAGTATCGTTTACCCCACATGGAAAAAGGTGTATCCCTTCCTTGTGGAGAAGGGATTCATGCATCCATAATAGTGCCAATCCAAAACGGGTCACACACGTGAATGAAGTCCTACTATCAAATTCAAAATATTTTGTTTTTTCTATAGATTATGTTTTAACCTTATAAAACTTACATTTTGTGATAAAAACTATGATCTGAAGCAATTCTTCGAAGAAGAAAAACATTTTTTCCTTTAGGGTCTGTTAGGATCCTCAATCCTAACATTATTAGTTAGTATTAGTTAGTATTATTAATCATTTAATTATTATATTATTAACTTATAAAGTGAACCATCACAACCCTTCATAACGTGAACCATCACGTCTCTTCATACGTGAACCATCATGTCTCTTCACCAATGTAGCTTTAGGGTAGATATATATATTAGGTTGGCCATCCATATCAAATCATCCAAGAAGAAGAATAATAAGCATAGATTCTAAGGAGGGAGCCCCCTATAGTGGCAAAGCGATTACAAGGGAGCCCCCTTTGAGTGGCCTGCGATTACATTTACATTAATTTGTTAATAATTTTATAGTAAGACCTTAGGGTCTTACCATTTGGTATCAGAGCCATGTGGGACCCAGTCATGTGGGAATTGCTCAAATATCTTCATCAAATCACTTCTGTACATGAGTATCAAACTCGGTTTGAGGATATCACCAAACACAACACAATATTGGATGAATCAATTCTCATAAGTGGCTTCATTAGGGGATTAAAAGAGGAAATTAGAATGGGTGACAAGGTTTAATCCCTATACAATGATGCAGACCTATGGATTGGCAAAATTAGTTGAAGATAAAATCAATGCACAACAACGATTAGGGAAACCACTTATGGAAAAATTGTCGACCACTTACATCGCTCCCAAACCTATGCATAATGGAAGGGCACAAAGCACTTACACAACCCCCAAATCTAACCGAACTTTACGAATTAAACATCTTAGCTTTGAGGAGATGAAAGAACGATGAGCAAAAGGACTCTGTGATAATTATGATGAACAATTTGAACCCCATCATAAATGTGCTACACTAACATTGTATTTATTGAAGGAAGTTGATCCCTGTATATCCATAGAGCAAGCAGATGAGGTAGTTGTGTTCGAAGCAACCAGTGCACCTACTCACTGCAATGAAGACAATGAGGTCGATGTGCAAGAATTGATTGATGTACCAAGCAAGGATGAGGTAAACATACCCAAAGTGATCAATGCTAGCCAAACATCCACTCTACAATACCTTCCTCACCAATAGTGTGTTCTTGCCATAAGACAAAACCTATTTGAAACCAACGCAGAGTGACTACACACTCCTCCGTTGGCTCTACCAAGGAACCAAAAAAGGATATGAAATCATTACCATCACTTTTGATGCATCATTCTAAAGTATTTGAGGAACCCCAAGGGTTGCCCTCCCATCGTCATCATGATTTTCCTAAGGAAGATTCTACTATTGTTCTTGGCAACCCCCCGCTAATGCTTCATCCTTCTCGATATCCCTACCTACGAAAGGATGTCATTAAAAGAGTCCAAGAACTTACACAAATCCTTCTTGGAAAACAAAGGACAAAGCTTCTCACTTTGATCTTTGAGTACAAAGCTCTTTTTAAGGAGGGTGGCATGTTAGGATCCTCAATCCTAACATTATTAGTTAGTATTAGTTAGTATTATTAATCATTTAATTATTATATTATTAAATTATAAAGTGAACCATCAAGTGAACCATCACAACCCTTCATAACGTGAACCATCACGTCTCTTCATACGTGAACCATCATGTCTCTTCACCAACGTAGCTTTAGGGTAGATATATATATTAGGTTGGCCATCCATATCAAATCATCCAAGAAGAAGAATAATAAGCATATATTCTAAGGAGGAAGCCCCCTATAGTGGCAAAGCGATTACAAGGGAGCCCCCTTTGAGTGGCCTACGATTACATTTACATTAATTTGTTAATAATTTTATAGTAAGACCTTGGGGTCTTACCAAGGGCTTTTAAAAATGGGTATGAAAAAAACTTATTTGCCTCTTTTGTAAAAATACTTTTAAGAGATAGAAGGAAGAGACGTCCAAGCATTAGAAAATAAATTTGAGGTATCAAACAACATGCATGACCAAGTGAGGTAGCTCCATACCCACTTTGATACCATGTTGGAATTCATAATATTATCTAAAAACATACAAAACCAAACCATTTTCCCAAATCTTATACAAAAAGCATTAAAAAAATGAAAAATAAAAAGAGAGACACAAAGATTTGGGGATGTCTGTCGACACCATAAATATCACTATACAATATGTAGATTAGATTACACAACACTTCGATAATAAAATGAGAAGTATAAGGGGGTATTTATAGGAATGCCAAAATCCCAATTACATCATTAAAGTTTAACCTAAGTTGACATAAGAAGATGGATTTAGGTTAATTACAAGTAATAAATAGGGTTTAACTATAACAAGGTTAACCACGACCTATAGGTATTACATAATATAATATCACAAAATAATTGAGACATTGTACAATAATATACCCTTAGGTCTATTCAATACATCGTACAATGACAGTTGTTGGCCAAGAATCATATTACAATTTCAACAAATGCAATCATCTTGTTGAATAAAGATGCCAAGGATTTTTAAGATTTCATATTTAAAAACTTTGTTCAACTTAACGAGATCATATGTTTGACCCAATTATGATTCATTTTGAAGATCAAATTATTCTACATTGTCTACTAGAGATAATTCTTCATTTGAAAGAAGTGGAGACCCTATATATTATGGATAGTAGAGTGTGTCCCTATTTGCATATGCTCTTGTGAATGATTGTGTATGTCCTTGTTCACAAGTGAAGTATTATATCTATGATTGGTTAGTATGTCCCTACTCACAAAATTTTGTAGGTAAATAATTGTGTCTCTCTTTATAACTATATAGATGGATAGTGTGTGTATCCCTATCCTTTAAAATACAAAATATTTGATGGTTGTATTTATCCCTATCCTTAATACCAAAGATTTTTGAAGACCACATGTTAAAAAACTTTGTTCAACTTAAGGGGGGATCATATGGTTGGCCCATGCATGATCCATGTTGAATATTGAATTAGACTACATTGTCTACTAGAGATAATGCTTCATTTAAGAGAAGTGGAGACCCTATGTTTTAAGGATAGTAGAGTGTGTCCCTATTTGCATATTCTCTTATAAATGTGTTGGACATTTTGAGTCCCTAAGCTAAAATGTTGTCATTGATGTCAAAAGGTTATTTGATGTCAAAAGGATCTATGATGGCATGCACTATGTTTTGTGAAAGTGCAAGGAAGGGTTTTTGTGAAAACCAAGGTAGGAAAAATAAAAGGTTTTATTTAAAACCATGGATGGCAGATTTGAAATGGGTTTTTCTTAAAACCCAAGTTGGCTTTTCGTTTCATCGAAAAATGTGCCCTGGTGATGGAGATATTTAATTTTAAAGATTTAGTTTAAATTTTAATTATTTAAAAATTTAAATTTAAATTTTAAAATTAATCAAAAGTTTTCCCTCCATTTTTCGTCGACGTCGACTTTTATTCTTCCCCATCCGCATCATGTATAAAAGGCGCCTTGTTAAGCAATGGTTTATGTCCTCCGAAATTCGAATGATAAATCCTCTTTTGCAAAAGTTATCCTCCTCCGAAATCGTGCACTATTGACGACGAAGGTTTGGGAGAAGCGCAGTTTGTAAGTTCGTGGGTGCCAAGAGGAAGTACTTCAAGCATGAAGTGGAATAGCTTCCACGTGGGAAGCTTAGCCCACTTGGTGGGTGGAAGGAGTGCAAAGGCGCACTCGTTGCTACAGGTCTCGGGTTCGAGTCACCCAAAATTCATTTTTCGCTTGTGTGTTGTCGCCGCAATTTTTGGAGCAGAAAACAATTTTTTCCAAGGTATGTCATCACCGCAATTTTTGGAGATTGAGATATAAATGTTTTAATTTGCCTAAGCTAAGGTTAATGCATCATTATTGAGGGTTTTCCATGGTGGTATAGTTTATGAGTTGTGGCTTATATTTTGCACTAGTTGATGTGGGATTTTTGCATTAAGGAGCTTAGTGAGTTGTGCATTAGTGCAAAGTGTTTTTAGGAGAAATAAGGGAATGGTAAATGGTTGTGGTGATATTCATGCTATGCTTAATTAGATAAGGAAATAATTATCTTTAATTATTTTCTAGTGGTGGATGTGATTTTTGACTAGGAGAAATAAGGTGTAAAAGGTTATGATAATTGTTTTGTAATTTCTCCTAACCCTCATGAAGATTGGCAAAAGAATATTGTGATTGTGGCAGATTTCCAAAGAGGTTTTTTCATCTTCATAAAAGGTATGGGCACATTCTCCTATTGATTGTTTATGGTGGTTGATTTCTGAAATATCATTGGAGAGAAAAGGATTGATTGTGGTTTCCTTTTCGAAAGTGGTTGGTTGAATGCTTCAAGGTTTTCTGGTTTGAGAGTTGTGATTAAACCTTGTTTTATAAGCATTGTTGTTGAAGCCCATTGATTGTGAAATGAACTTGAACTTGAGTTAGAGAAGAACATGAGTATCATTGTTATGTGAGACTTGTGATTGAGCATTGTTGGAAACATTTTGAGTTGGTTGATTCATGTTTGGACTAGGGTTTGTGAGAAAGAGTTGCTCCTTGTGGTGATTGGTTGAGTAGAGTTGTTTGAGCCTAGTCAAGTGATTGTGTGAAGTGGTTGTTCAAGTTCCATAAAACAAACTATTCTATATTCTGATTTGAGTTGAGTTGAGATTGGGATTTGAGTATAGAACATATTGAGTCTCTAACAATTCTCTTTATGCTTCTATGAGATTGAGTTGAGATTTTGTTGAGCTGATTTGAGGTAAGTCTTTGAGAAGGCTTGTGGACTGATTTTGAGTAAGATTTTGTGAAAGCTTGCTATGCAGATTTGAGCAAGTCCTAGAGAGGACTTATTGAGCAGATTTGGACAAGTTCTGAGTGAGCTTGTTGAGAGATTTGGACAAGTTATGATTGTGAATTTGAAGTGGATGAGATTTGGTTAGTGAGCTTGTTGAGCAGATTTGGACAAGTTCTATGTGAGCTTATTGAGAAGATTTGGACAAGTTCTGAGTGAGCTTGTTGAGCAGATTTGGACAAGTTGACTTGAATGGAAGAGTGAGCTTGTTGAGAATATTTGAGCAGTTGAGTGAGCCTATTGAGAGATTTGAGCAGGTTCTGAGTGAGCCTATTGAGAGATTTGAGCAGGTTCTGAGTGGACCTATTGAGCATATTTGAGAAGGTTCTGAGTGAGCCTATTGATAGAGCTTTGGAGGTGATAGAGTATAGAGGATAGAGTCTCAGTGGATAGAGATCCAACAACCAGGACAATTGAAGATAGATCTGAGTGAGGAGTCTTCAAGTGGAGAGAGATCCACAAGTCAGTGCAGTAGAGAGACAGAGTCTTCTAGAAGATCACTAGCCAGAGCAGAAGGGGAAAGAGTTCTCCTATGGAAGAGATCCATGAACTTGAGATTTAGGGGATCAACATCTCCTTTGGATAGAGGTCCATAAACATTGTAATTGGGAAGGATTCCCAAGAGATTGATTGAGAAAGTTTTAGCAAAATATTTTCTCCGTGGAGTAGCCCGCATTGGGTGAACCACGTAAATTGTTGTGTCACTTTTGTGGATGGTGTTTTGTGTATTGCTTTGATTATTGCTATTGATATTGCTATCTATACACTGCATAATATTGAATTGAAAAGAAAAGTAAAAAGTGGTCTTATACTATTCACCCCCCTCTCAGTATAAGCTTGTGTTCTTCAATTGGTATCAGAGTGGGTTCCTTCAGAAGAGTTTGATAGCTTGAAGGAAAAGTGGTCTAAGAACACAATGGATCACAAGGATCAAAAGGATGGGTCATTCAATAATGCAGTACCAGTATTTGATGGAAGTGACTTCTTGTATTGGTGTATGTTGATGAGATTTTACCTGATGGCACTTGGAAATGAAGTTTGGGATGCAGTGGAACTTGGATATGATTC
Organism: Wollemia nobilis; assembly: GCA_028583015.1. NCBI lineage: Eukaryota > Viridiplantae > Streptophyta > Pinopsida > Araucariales > Araucariaceae > Wollemia > Wollemia nobilis. Next base: position 1,141,644 of record JAQPPZ010001136.1, on the reverse strand, counting down.
AACAGTCAATCCTCCTACAGATAAGGAAGGTAAGCTTCTAATGCATGCAAATTCAAGAGCTATGAATGCAATTATAAAAGGATTGGGTAGATCAGAATCTATGAAGGTTATGGATTGTAAAACAACAAAAGATATGTGGGATCTATTGCATGACATATATGAGGGTGATAAAGGTGTCAGGAAAGCTAAGATCAGAAATCTCAAAGGAGAATTTGAGAACTTAAGAATGAGAGATGATGAAAATATTCATGATTATCTCAGTAATATTGATGAGCTTGTACATGAGATGAGAGGTCTTGGAATGAAGGTTGATGAATCTGATGCTTGTGATAAGATCTTGAGAACTCTTCCAAAAAGGTATAGTGAAAAGGTTTCTGCTATAGAAACATCAATTGATAGTGATTATTTGACAAGGAATTCTTTGCTTGGCATGCTTACTACTTTTGAGATAAGAACAAAAGATCCTATTCCTCCGAAAGAAGCTGCATTCAAAGTGGACAAAAAGAAAAAGGGTAAAAATATAGAATCAAGCAGTGAGTCATCTAGTGATGAAGAAGCTAACTATGGTAGAAGAGATAAAGGTTCCAAAATATCCATAGATATAATATCTATTAAGTGTTTCAATTGTGGTATGGACAGTATGCACACTATGCAAAAGAGCCAAAATAACAATAATGATGAAGAAAAATAGAATACAAAGTAAAAGGGAATCAGAAAGACACAGGTACCGGAAGAAAGGCAAGGATGGACAAAATAGACAAGGAAAGAAGTTCTTCCAAAGGTAAAAGAAAAGCTACTATGCAGATAATGCAAGTAAGTACTCAATTGATAGTGATGCTAGTTTTTCAGACAATGATAGAGATGAAGTCCTATTTATGGTTAGAGAGAAAAGGACTCTAGTTATTCTCAAATGTTTTAGATGTGGTAAATTTGGACATCTTGAAGATGATTGCACTAGGGATGGCTATAGTTTCAGTGATGATGGTTTTGAAGATGCACTTGAAATACCATATGAGAATCTTCTAATGGCTCTAGAAGATGAAGTAAGTGATCCCATAGAAGACAAGCCAAAAGGAAGTAATGATAAGGACAAAGGCAAACAAATAGAGGATTACTCAATAGAGAATGGTTATGATCTCAAGGGAGAACTTATCTATGCCCTTGACACAAGTAAAGAAGGTAAGAAAGCAACACTCTAAGCTTGAAAGTCAGTTTCAAGAATGTGATGAAGAAAGGTTATTGCTCATAGAGGATTTAGAGAAGTCAAAGGCTAAGGCAAGCAAGTTCAAGGATAAGTTAGAAGCAAATATTTTGGAATGTGAGAAGTTAGCACAAGAAGTGGCTACTCTAAAAGAAGACTTAAAGGACTCCAAGATCAAGATGAAGAGTTTCACAAATAGCTCTAAGAACTTGGATAAGTTCATCTATGGACAACAACGAACATCATGTTCAACAGGTCTTGGCTTTGGAAAGGTTCAAAAGAAATAGGAAAAAGAATCTACTTCAAGTCTTGATGAAGAAGAAACTTCAGAAGAAGATACATCAGAAGAAGACAATTTAAGTAAAAGTGGGACATCAGAGGCTGAGTTGGACAACAAAGAGTTCAACAAAGAGAGGAACAATGCACAAAGAAGATACATATGGAACAACAATCATAATAGGAGACCAATGAGGTCTAGGCAAGGAAGCTTCAATGGGAGATGCTTCTCATGTCACAGGTTTGGGCACATGGCTTCACAGTGCAGGTCATATGAAAGATAGGAATATGGGAAAGGATAACCTTTCCATGGGTATTTCTACTCATGCAATGAGTATGGTCACAAAGCAATGAATTGTAGGGTTCATGGCAGAAGAGGATATGGCTTCACTAGAAGGTATCCTAAGACATTTGCACCTCCAAGGAATAATAACATTAAGTGTTATAAGTGCAATAATGATGGACACACAACAAGATGGTGTAGAGAAAATATTCCAGAAGCAGGTATGAACAAGAATAGGAACATGGACATGAACAGGAACAAGAACAGGTACATGAACATGAACAGGAATAGGAACATGAATAGGAATAGAGACTCATAAAAGAACAAGAATAGGAACATGGATGAAAACAAGAGCACAAATAGGAACATAAATGATGATAGGAATAGGGATGATATCTTGGAAAGAAATAGTGAGAGGATTCAAAAAACTAACAAAAGAAGAGAGAAAGATAAAAGCATAGATCTATGCTTTCGGGGAGTAGAAATACTCCCACCCCGAATTAACCACCTCATGTGGAGGTGGGGGAGGGGCTAAGCTAAGAGGCTCATTCTTAGCCCCGAGCCCCAAAGGTGACCCTTTGCCATTGATGACAAAGGGGGAGAGATTTGTATATTGGGGAGAGTTTTTGATATGGGGAGAGATTTGATAATTGAGAGAGCATTGAGCCAGGGGGAGCAAAGTCCTAGGGGGAGTAGAAAAGAAGGTCAGATTTTAGTAAAAGGATATGGGTTGCCATCAATGACAAAGGGGGAGATTGTTGGACATTTTGAGTCCCTAAGCTAAAATGTTGTCATTGATGTCAAAAGGTTATTTGATGTCAAAAGGATCTATGATGGCATGCACTATGTTTTGTGAAAGTGCAAGGAAGGGTTTTTGTGAAAACCAAGGTAGGAAAAATAAAAGGTTTTATTTAAAACCATGGATGGTATATTTGAAATGGGTTTTTCTTAAAACCCAAGTTGGCTTTTTGTTTCATCGAAAAATGTGCCCTGGTGATGGAGATATTTAATTTTAAATATTTAGTTTAAATTTTAATTATTTAAAATTTAAATTTAAATTTTAAAATTAATCAAAAGTTTTCCCTCCATTTTTCATTGACGTCGACTTTTATTCTTCCCCATCCGCATCATGTATAAAATGTGCCTTGTTAAGCAATGGTTTATGTCCTCCGAAATTCGAATGATAAATCCTCTTTTGCAAAAGTTATCCTCCTCCGAAATCGTGCACTATTGACGGTGAAGGTTTGGGAGAAGCGCAGTTTGTAAGTTCGTGGGCGCCAAGAGGAAGTACTTCAAGCATGAAGTGGAATAGCTTCCACGTGGGAAGCTTAGCCCACTTGGTGGGTGGAAGGAGTGCAAAGGCGCACTCGCTGCTGTAGGTCTCGGGTTCGAGTCACCCGAAATTCATTTTTCGCTTGTGTGTTGTCGCCGCAATTTTTGGAGCAGAAAACATTTTTTCCAAGGTATGTCATCGCCGCAATTTTTGGAGATTGAGATATAAATGTTTTAATTTGCCTAAGCTAAGGTTAATGCATCATTATTGAGGGTTTGCCATGGTGGTATAGTTTATGAGTTGTGGCTTATATTTTGCACTAGTTGATGTGGGATTTTTGCATTAAGGAGCTTAGTGAGTTGTGCATTAGTGCAAAGTGTTTTTAGGAGAAATAAGGGAATGGTAAATGGTTGTGGTGATATTCATGCTATGCTTAATTAGATAAGGAAATAATTATCTTTAATTATTTTCTAGTGGTGGATGTGATTTTTGACTAGGAGAAATAAGGTGTAAAAGGTTATGATAATTGTTTTGTAATTTCTCCTAACCCTCATGAAGATTGGCAAAAGAATATTGTGATTGTGGCAGATTTCCAAAGAGGTTTTTTCATCTTCATAAAAGGTATGGGCACATTCTCCTATTGATTTTTTATGGTGGTTGATTTCTGAAATATCATTGGAGAGAAAAGGATTGATTGTGGTTTCCTTTTCGAAAGTGGTTGGTTGAATGCTTCAAGGTTTTCTGGTTTGAGAGTTGTGATTAAACCTTGTTTTATAAGCATTGTTGTTGAAGCCCATTGATTGTGAAATGAACTTGAACTTGAGTTAGAGAAGAACATGAGTATCATTGTTATGTGAGACTTGTGATTGAGCATTGTTGGAAATATTTTGAGTTGGTTGATTCATGTTTGGACTAGGGTTTGTGAGAAAGAGTTGCTCCTTGTGGTGATTGGTTGAGTAGAGTTGTTTGAGCCTAGTCAAGTGATTGTGTGAAGTGGTTGTTCAAGTTCCATAAAACAAACTATTCTATATTCTGATTTGAGTTGAGTTGAGATTGGGATTTGAGTATAGAACATATTGAGTCTCTAACAATTCTCTTTATGCTTCTATGAGATTGTTGAGTTGAGATTGATTTGAGTTGAGATTGGGATTTGAGTATAGAACATATTGAGTCTCTAACAATTCTCTTTATGCTTCTATGAGATTGAGTTGAGATTTTGTTGAGCTGATTTGAGGTAAGTATTTGAGAAGGCTTGTGGACTGATTTTGAGTAAGCTTTTGTGAAAGCTTGCTATGCAGATTTGAGCAAGTCCTAGAGAGGACTTATTGAGTAGATTTGGACAAGTTTTGAGTGAGCTTGTTGAGAATATTTGGACAAGTTAGTGAGCTTGTGAGATTTGAGTGGGATGAGTTTGAGTTAGTGAGCTTGTTGAGAGATTTGAGAAAGTTGTGAGCTTTGAGATTGGAGATGAGCTTGTTGAGCAGATTTGGACAAGTTCTGAGTGAGCTTGTTGAGCATATTTGAGAGTTAGTGATTTGTTGAGCAGGTTTGAGTGAGCCTATTTGAGCAGGTTTTGAGTGAGCCTATTGAGCAGATTTGAGCAGGTTCTGAGTGGACCTATTGAGCAGATTTGAGAAGGTTCTGAGTGAGCCTATTGATAGAGCTTTGGAGGTGATAGAGTACAGAGGACAGAGTCTCAGTGGATAGAGATCCAACAACCAGGACAATTGAAGACAGATCTGAGTGAGGAGTCTTCAAGTGGAGAGAGATCCACAAGTCAGTGCAGTAGAGAGACAGAGTCTTCTAGAAGATCACTAGCCAGAGCAGAAGGGGAAAGAGTTCTCCTATGGAAGAGATCCACGAACTTGAGATTTAGGGGATCAACATCTCCTTTGGACGAGAGGTCCATAAACATTGTAATTGGGAAGGATTCCCAAGAGATTGATTGAGAAAGTTTTAGCAAAATATTTTCTCCGTGGAGTAGCCCGCATTGGGTGAACCACGTAAATTGTTGTGTCACTTTTGTGGATGGTGTTTTGTGTATTGCTTTGATTATTGCTATTGATACTGCTATCTATACACTGCATAATATTGAATTGAAAAGAAAAGTAAAAAGTGGTCTTATATTGTTCACCCCCCTCTCAGTATAAGCTTGTGTTCTTCAAAATGGTTGTGCATTTCCCAATTAACAAGAAAAGTATTATACTTGTGATTGGTTGAGTGTGTCCCTAACCACAAATATTGGTAGCTAGATGAGTGTATCCATGTTTTTGATTATGTATATGTATAGTGTGTGCATCCATATCCACTTAAAATGTAAAATAATGGATAGTTGTGTTTGTCTCTATCCTTGATTGAGTCCAATATGGCTAGCCCCATTGAGGTGAGCAATTGAGTTTAACCCTAATCATGATTATGTAAATCATGGACTAATGTGTGTATCCTAGTCCATAATATTTTTAAATTGTGTCACTTATTTATTCTTACCCCTATATGAAGTATTATGTAATTAGGAGGAATGTCAAAAATTTATTACATGTAATATAGTTGGAGTTAGGTAGGATTGGATATTCAAGGTTTGTATAGGAACAGGTGGTTGATAGTTTGTTATTCAAACTAATCACCTCCACCTTCATTGCATATATACACAATGATCAATACAATCTTTTCCAACACCCTGTTGGTCTAACATATAAAATATTTTACTTTCCATCAATGGCACTGCCCTCTTGGATTGTGAAACATGTGATGATTATGATACTACCCTTTGGTTGGTATCTTAGTATTTGAATGGATAACTAGGGTTTCAGAGGAGGAATGTTGGAGGTCTACGACATTACAATAGCATTTTGAATGATTGGAGTGCAAGTAACAGGAGGAATATCGAAAGTCTATGTCTATAACAGTTTTTGTTATTTTTCTAGGGCTCTAAATTTAGGGATCTTCATTGCAGAGCTCTACAAATTTATTGTTGTGTAACAAGCTAAAACTTAACGTCAATGAAGGAACTATATTGATTTACAGTTTTATTTAAGAAGGAGAATTGAAAATAGTGCATTAGCAACATCAAAAAAATTGCAGAAGGAAGCAAATTACGGGCAGGCCTGTTGAAACCCTAGTTGTATCCATTTGCCTTTGGAAGCATCCCTATCTACGCAAAAAAAAATTTCTCCCTTGGGAAAGTGAGGTAAGGGTCCCATACTCGTGATCTTGCAGTTTTCTTTCTCTTTTGATACTTTTAGTATTTGTTTGCTCCAGTTTTTTTTTTTTGTGTGTGTGGTTTCTCTCCTTTCGATGGTAGCCTCTTCGGGAGGCTTGCCATCAATCTCTTTTTGAGATGTGGTGTTGAACAAAGGTTCTTCAAACAAAAGTGGGAGTTCATCGAGAGGTTTTAAGTATGAAGCTTCTAAAGAGGGAAAAAATCAAGAGGTTTCCCGACCCCTAGCCTTCAACAAATGCTTGGATAAAACTTTAGAGTTATCGTGCTTCTGTGTCAAACCTGATTCCTTTAAACAAGAAATTTCCTATTTCTTTGAGCGGGCATTAATTTATCGCTTCACTAGTTTCTGGTCGAGGGAGCAGGTTCTGTTAAATTGGATAAGGGAAGTCTGGAATCCAAAGGGAGAAGTAGAACTTAAACTTTGTCCTAAAGGCTTCTTCATAGCCATTTTTAGTTGCATGGAGGATAAAGAGAGGATTCAAGATGGGGGCCCTTATTTCATGGCAAGGGTAGGTCTCTTTATGTGAAACTGGACCATAGGCTTTGATCCCAACAAAGAAAATCCAACCAAAGCCCCGGTTTGGGTCCGACTATATGCTCTCCCTCTGGAATTCTGGAATAAGGAAACCCTAAAAGGAATTGGAAATATGATAGGAGAATATGTAGGAATGTCCCAAATAACTAAAGAGGCTCATGTTACAACCTTTGCCCGTATCTGTATCCATGTTGACCTATCGTGCCCTCTTTCGGAGGTAATTATTCTTAGCGTAGGGGATTATGAATGGACCCAAGACCTAGATTATGAGAATGTGCCCTTTCGTTGCATATTTTGCCATGCTCATGGTCATATCCTTTGAAACTGCCCTACCCTTAAGCAAGAAGTGGAGGAGATAGATAAGAAGAAGGATACAACAGGGAAGAAGGAAGAGTGGCAACGTCCCAAATTATCTAACAAAAAGGATAAACAAGAGTGGAAGAAGAAAGGGGAACAAAAAAATATACAAACTAATACATTTGCGGTTCTACAAGAGATAAACCAAGAGATGGAGAAAACCGTGGATATCCCCGTAGAGGAACATGAACAAACTAACCAGGAAGGGAGTAAGAGGAAAAATGTAGTGGAAATTCTTGTTGAGCAATCTATGAAAGGTCCAAAAAACCTAGATGAAGGGGATTTAATCCAGAGGAATCCCCAACAAATTTTGAGCCTTGAAGATACCCCCATGGATGCTAGTGAGCCTATTCAACACAAGAATATTTTGGAAGAAAGACCCCAGGACCCTCCCTTGAAGGGGCCTTGCCAACCAGAGAGGGAGGAGAGTGGTCAAACCATCCTACAACAATGACCTAGTCATGAAATTGTAGTATCCTCTTCCGCCAATCCCTCCTTAACTCTTAATGTTAATGACCTTTCTTCTATCCCCTTCAACTATAGTCTCTCAAAGTCCTTGAATCTTGAAGGAAATAAAGCAGAGGTAAAGGAAAAAGTTAAGAGGAGGAAAAAATCAAAATACTTAGGGAACTTTTCCCCTAAGACTTGTCGTATGGGACTAAAGACTACCTCTTATACCAAAAGTAAGACTCATAAATTTAATCAGCTTAGGAAAGGAAGGAAACCTTTCATCAAGCTCTTGGAAGACACAGGGAAGACCCTCGTGGATTCTGGACTGGTGGTACCCTTGACTACAGAGTTTTTGGTAGGGAAACCCTTCACAAGTGGTTTACAATGAAGATCCTCTCTTGGAATATCCATGGGTTACACTCTCTAAGTAAATGTAGAATCCTTAAGAGAAGGATTGGCCTGGAGAGCCCTGACATTATTTTTCTTCAAGAAACCAAGCTGAATCTAGCAGAGATGGCTCTCAAAACTAATAAAATTTGGAAGGGTGCAGAATGTTTGGCAATTGCAGCTAAGGGTCAGGCAGGGGGTTTGGCGATTCTGTGGAATCCTAGAAAATGCTTGGTGATGGATTCCCTTGCAGGCAAGTGGTGGATCTCTATTAAGTTTAGATTAGTTTCATCCCCTCTCCAAGTTTGGGTCACAAACATTTATGGTCCTACTATTGCCCAAAGTAAAGTTGAATGTTGGAATAATATTATCTCTTCTCATGATCAGTCTAGAAATGATAAATGGATCATTGGAGGGGATTTCAATGCTATTCATAACCTCAGTGAGAAGAAGGGGGGGTTAGGAAACTGGATAGAAGTAGCGAAGACTTTGACTCTTTCATTTCCAGCCTCAACTTAACTGATGTGATCCCAAAAGAGGGGCAGTTCACCTGGAATAATAGAAGAGTTGGGAAGGCCTTTGTGGCTGAGAGATTGGATAGATTCCTTGTTACGGAGAGTTGCCTTGAGGTATCCTTTGTCACTGAGTCCTTTATCTTACCAGGCTCTCTCTCAGACCATTGGCCCATTTCCATAAGTTTGCATATTTCTACTCGCCCTAGACAATCTCCCTTTAAATTTGAGAGCATGTGGCTTCTTCACCCTGACCTAGAAGAGAAAGTTAGGTTCTGGTGGAGGGAAGGGAAGCCAAAGTGGGGAACTCACATGTATCTGCTAGCAAAAAGACTCAGTTTTATCAAGATGAAAATTAGGATCTGGAACAAGCAAGTCTTTGGGGATATCTTCAAACAAAGAGAAGCCCTGGACAAGGATGTCATTCTTCTTCAACGTCAGGTGGAGTCCCAAGGGCTTACAGAGGCCCTTCTTAGCCATGAGAAGGATCTTAGTAGATGAGTGGATGAACAGGAGTTGAAGGAAGAACTATTTTGGAAATAAAAGTCAAGGATTAACTGGTTGAAGGAAGGAGATAGGAACTCTGCCTTCTTCCATAGAACCACTATCCATCACAGGAATTTGAATAGAATTTCTAGATTGACTAACTCTGAGGGAGATATTACTGAGGATCCTCAAGAGATTGGCCTTTTGGCAGAAAACTATTTCAAAAGCCTCCTAACTGAACCTCTGATTGATAGAGTTCAAGCTAGAGAAAGAGTCATGTCTGCCATTCCCCTGAAGGTTTCCCATGAGCAAAATGAAAGTCTTACTAAGATTGTTAGTTTGGAAGAAGTGGAAGATGTTGTCTTTAGCTTTAAGAAAGGGAAATATCCTAGGCCTGATGGCTTTCCCATTGATTTCTACCAGCGCTATTGGGACATCATTAAGAATGACATCCATCAGGTGGTGGAGGAGGCTCGTCACTCTAAGCAGATGTTGAGAACCCTTAACTCCACTTTCCTAACTCTTATCCCTAAGACCCATCATGCTACTCGTATGGAGAACTTTAGACCCATATCCTTGTGTAATACTGCTTATAAAATTATTGCTAAAGTAATGGCTAATAGACTCAAGAAGATCCTCGACTCTATCATTTCTCGGGAGCAGGGTGGATTTGTGCAAGGTAGACAAATCCTGGATAGCATCCTCATTGCTCAAGAAACTATCCACTCCATGAAGTACAACAGAGATAGGGGGATGCTTATTAAGCTAGACATGGCTAAAGCTTATGATCGAGTTAATCAAACCTTCCTTTTAAATATTTTGGAAAGCTTTGGTTTCTGTCATGATTGGATTGAGTGGGTGAAAGCTTGTATCTCCTCGATCATAGTTGCAGTTTTGGTTAATGGTTCTCCTACTGGTTTCTTTGCTCCATCTAGAGGCCTAAGATAGGGAGATCCTCTCTCTCCTTACCTCTTTATTATTTTGGCAGAAGGTCTTGGGAGACTGATCCAAAAATATAAGAGCCTTGGTCTCTTGAAGGGTGTTTTTGTGGCAAGGGATGAGCAGTCGATTTCCCACCTCTAGTTCGTGGATGATACTTTGCTTATGGGGGAAGCCACTCTTAGGGAGGCTCGTAGATTTAAGGAAATTTTAGAGGATTATCTAGATGCCTCTGGAGGAGCCATCAATGTGCAGAAGATGAAAGTGTTTTTCTTCAATACCCCCATTCGTGTCCAAGCAAATATTTCTAGGTTTTTCAACTATGAGAGGTCCTCTCTTCCATTTAAGTACCTGGGCTTTCCTTTATCTGACTCTAATCCTAAAAGACTAGATTGGAATGAAATTATCTCCAAATTTAGAAAGAGGTTGCAGGGATGGACTTTCAAATGGCTTTCCTCGGTAGGTAGATTAACCCTTCTCAAGTTTGTTCTTCAAGCGCTCTCGATCTACTTCTTCTCTACTTTATTAGCACCTGCAAAGGTTTTAAACCAACTCAAAAAACTTCAAAAGGACTTTTTTTGGGGTGGTCCCTCTCTTGAAAGGAAATGGCCTCTTGTTGCTTGGAAATAAATTTGTAAACCTCTCCAGGAGGGGGCCTTGGTATCAAAGATCTTCAAATATTCAACAAAGCCCTTAATGGAAAACTATTTTGGAGATTTTGCAATGGAGAGAACCTCTTTTGGGCCAGAATTCTTAGACAAAAATATATCCCTGAGGTGGACTGGAAAGAGGTGATCAGGCTTGAAAATTTTCCTTTGGGGTCTTCTCTTTGGTCTAGCTTGATGTCCCATAGTGCGTGGGTGCGTTCTGCTACCTTCTGGAAGATCAGGGATGGCAGCCAAGCTCTCTTTTGGGAGGATGCGTGGAACCAGTATGCTCCTTTAAGAGAAGATAACTCCTTGTCTGGTTTGAAGGAGGCCTTTGAAGAGGAGGGTTGGAGCCGAGTCAAGGACTATTTTTAGGACCATCCCATTCCCCATGAGATTGGTAGGGTCGCGTTGCGTGTTTGGAAAGATCCTCGATCCTGGCCTGGTCAAATCAGGGATGTTGATAAATGTAATCTCTGGGGAATCATCTCTGGAAGGAAGCTTTCCTTCTGTAAGGGCCCAGACGTGTTGTGTTGGGGGAGTAGTGGAGATGGAAACTTTACTACCAAGAAAGCTTATAATTTCCTTATGGAGGCTAACTTCAATGGGGATTGGAATAGAATTTGGAAAAAAAATTGGAGGAAAGGAGTGTGGCCCAAGATCTCTATTTTTGTTTGGCTGGTGGTGCAAGACAAAATCCTAACTGGTCATAACTTGATGAAGAGAGGTTATTCTGGCCCCTTTAGATGCCCTAATTGTGAAGCTGAATCTGAAACCACCAACCATCTCTTCATCTCGTGCCCCTTTGCTCAGTCTCTCTGGCAAGACTTTGCAAACTCCTGGAGAAAATCCCTCCATAATTTTCAATCTATTAGGGATCAGATAGTGGAGTGGGTTGGACAAAAATATGATCCTGATTATATGAGAGCCATTTGGGAGTGGACCCCCACTTACATTATATGGATGATCTAGCTTCGAAGAAATAAAATTATTTTTAAGGAAGAAAGAATTTCCAAATCTCAAACCTGGCTTTCTATTCAGAGGGCGGTAGCCGAATCTATTTTGGTCAAGAAGTGGGAGGATTGGGATAAACCCTTGGATAGCAATCTTAGAGATATCAAGAATCAATGGTTGGGCCAACATTTATATGATAAAAGTATTTGGTGCCCAATCAAGAATAATAAAAATGTTAGGAATCATACTAATATCAGATGGCAACCTCCCCATAAAGGGTTTGTCAAGCTCAACTTTGATGGTGCATCCAGGGGGAACCCTAGAAAAGCTGGTGGGGGTGGCATTTTTTGTGATGACCAGGGGAATGTGAGAGGCTATTTTTTCTTCAGCCTTGAAGATACCACTAATAATCATGCTGAGGCTCAGGCCCTCTTGGAAGGACTGTTGTGGGCCCTTAAACAAAATTGGCAGAATATTTGTGTTGAAGGGGATTCCCAGATGATCATCAACCAATTAAAAGACCAAAAACGGTCCTCCTCTCCCTCTAATTGGAGGTTAGCGGATATTATTCAGACTATTAAAGAATTTTGTCACTCATTTCAGTCCTTGGAATTTTGTCATGTGCGGAGATCTGCAAACAAGGTTGTTGATGCTATTGCTAATTGGGGAGTGGATAGAGGTCTGAGAGAGACCACCTGGATCAACCAGTCTGATGACATAAATGCTCCCGAGGACATCAAGCATAGAATTATTTCTTTGATCAGTAAAGATAAGGAGGGTGTTGGTGGCACTAGTCATGGTGAAAGCAGGATGGAGAAAGCCTTATGATTGTTGCTTGTTGCATTAGTTTTTTTTGTCTTGTCTGTTTATTTTCTCCTGTGGTTTTTTTTGTTTTTGTTTTTTGTCTTGTTTGTTTATTTTCTCGTGTGTTTTTTTGTCTCGTCTGTTTATTTTCTCTTGTGATGTTTTTTTGTCTTGTCTATTTATTTTCTTGTGTTTTTTTGGCTTTGTCTCATTTTTTTTTTTTGTTTTTGTGTTTATTGATGTTTCTGGTTTATTTTTATTTTGTTTTTGTTTGTGTTTTTAGGCATGCTCTTTAGTATGCCGAAGGGGGCAGGCTAGGTGCGAGCCTTGGGTGACTTTTGGCGGAATAGATACCCCTGCCTCCTTGGGACTTACCCAAAAGTGGCACCCTGAAAGGGGTGTTTTCCACACAAAAAATATTTATACTGCCCTTTTATTTTCTTGTCATTCCTTGTTAATTTCATTTTATATACATGAAATCTCATTGTTTTTATTCTATTTACTCTTGATTATATTGATCACATACTTGTTGCAATTACAATTGTATTTACTTTCAGTCTCTCGCATCCTAAACTTCAAATTTAACTTTCCATGCATTTTATTTTTTGCATATAATTTCATGTAATTATATTAAATTAGTTAGGTTTAGCAAGGATAATGGGGATCTACCTAAATCTAGAGGTTGAAAGAAGCACCGTCCCTTCCTTCTAAGATTGTTGAAATGGGATTATGGGTGTAGAAGTTATATCTTTTTGTAATTCAACATTGATTTTGGCATTTGTAGTGAGATTAAGTGTGCTAAGGCACATCCTGCATTTATTAGATCAAGGGACCAAGTGTGCTAAGGCATACCCCACATATCTCAATAAGTGTGATGCCTTGCTCAATTGAACTTCAAAGGTGATCAAGTAGATGGAATACAAGCTAACATTCAAGGCAAGGTACACCTAAGTACTCCTCATTTAATGAATAGGGGATGGGTAGGTGTGATAAGATGATGGTAATCACATAGTTGAATGACATACCCTATAAAAAAGGTAGACTTTAATGATGTAAGCTATCTATGATGTTCTCAAAATAACCATTGAAGAAACAAAAAATAGATGTAGTAGTGGATAAATGAAGGATTGCCTAAGATATTCTTCAATCAAGGACAAATCTATATATCAAAAGACACTACCAATACCATTGATGAAGAGAAAATAAAAGTAGAGGTCCCTATAGATAGTGATGTGTAGTCCCTGAAAAGAAGGTCCTTGAACTAGAAAGCCTACTAGGAAAGTCAAGAAATTGAAGACAATCAAGGGAGATTCTTCTAAGGGACTAGTATGAGGAGTTGATGTTGTATGTTAAAATGTTGATACTAATTGACATGCAGTTTTAAGCTTTGTTAACCGAAAGCTAGACAAACATGGCCTGCAATTTTATAATTTTGAATTGGTCTCAATTTTGAAACTGTGCCCAAGGATAAAGACAATATTTGGCATCTCTTGTTAATGGATCTTGGTGCCTCAAGAAGTCGCTAGAAATATAATATATTGGATACTAATCCAAACAATTAGCCATGAAATATAAATAAAATTGAAGTTTGCAAACCCAAGAACAACTTCATAAAATAATGAAACTTGTAAAATTGATAAAAGTTTACCTAAGTCTCCAAAGAGGGGTGATTTACTGGAGTGATTCACTCTAAGGGGAGTGATTTGCTCATTAAAAGGCCAAGTAGGACAAGTGTGCACGAATGTCAAGGGGGATCTCTTGGAAAGCAATTTTTGGTCTTTTTCTGGCACCATAACTCATCTTAGAAGGATTCAAAGCCATTTAAAGGTGCAATTATATGTATGTAACATTTGGAGGTGCATTATTTTTCTAAAGATACCACCAAATATTTACTTATACTAGGAGTAAGAATTTCTCACCCAAGGTAACTTAGGGGTAAATTATTCCTATAAACATGAGTCATGGGCTCCATTGTAAAAATCTCTTAGCCTCGATGAATTAAAGCTACACTTTGTGAGAATCACATCATACTTACTCCTTTTTTAGATTAATGAGAAATTGATGAGACTTTTGCTTCCCATTAGTAGCATTGCCCTATTGGATTATGGAATGTGTGACTACTTTGGCATTGCCCTTTTATCTTTTTGTCATTCCAAATTAATTTCATTTCATATGCATGGGATTTCATTGTTATTTAATTTTCTTATGAATGGATTGATAACACACTCTCCTTGCTATGGTCATAATAATATTTACTTTTAATCTTTCACACACTAAACTTCAAATTTTACTCTTAATGCATTTCAATTTTGTATTTTACTTTTTGCACATTAATTTTCTATATTTAATCTCGTGTAATTATATTATATTAATTAGATTATAGCAAGGATAGTGGGGATTCAACCTAAATTTGGAGGTCGAAAGGGGCATTGTCCCTTCCTTCCAAGATTGTTGAAACAATATTGTGGGTATATAAGAAGTTAGACTTTTCTACAATTTAACAAAGCTACATATCCTCTCATACCATTTATGTTTTTGTCTCTTCCATATAGTTGTTTCACATTTAAGTTGGTGAGATTTGGTCCTCAATTAAGCCATGAGCATATTTGCTTTTCCATTGATGTTTGTTCCTATATAGGCCTTTCGGGGGTATGTAGGGTTAAATTCACCAAGATAATGTTCTTTCTTCTTAACTTCTTTTACCGCATAGACGCTATAAATTTTGTCGTAGAAAATACCTTTTATGTATTTTTTGTTATTTGGATGTTCATTAAAATTGATATTTAATTTTTTCATCCACTTGTACTTCCTCTACGTTTTCTTTCTTATGTTTAGATATTCTTCTATTATTACTTTAAGTCATTTGTTCACATTTATCTATTCCACCTTTTTCATGTATCCTATAAAAGAACCATAATTGCTATCTTTATAAGGAAGCTACCTCTTTCTGCTAGAATAATCTCATGTGGAACCAAATAATTTATTTTGATTTTGTTTGTAATTATACATTTTTAATCCTCTCTTTTTGTTTCCATTTACAATCTAACATGTTACTAGTGCACATTTCTTATCCATACAACCTCAATGGTACCATTAGTAGATCAAATAAAACCCATATAGTTTTCCAATCCCATAATTCAACTTATTTGTTTTTATTTTGTAATGTAAAAAGTCTTTTCCATCCTTGTAATGTTCTCTTCATTCTACATGTTTTTCAACTAATATTATTATTGAAGTCTATGCCAATATATTGTACTGTATTTATTCTTAAATTGAATATGACATTTGAAAAGTTCAACTAACATAAAAAAATTGCAAAAAATATCAAATTGTACGAGGAGATCAAGGTTTGAACCATATCAAACTACACATGTATAATTTTCAATCTATTGTAATACCACTGTGCGGTAGTGATGTATACGAGTTAAACCCACTTCACTATCATATAACTTTGTGTATATATAGAGAGACAAATATAAAAAGTTGAGATGTAAACATTAAGAAATTTTAAAAAATTAATATATATTTATCCCAAGGGGACAACGCAATGATTCATGCTTTGACTCTTCTTCAGGAGGTCCAAGGTTCAAACTATGGTGTGGGTGAGGGTGTGAGGGGGTGGTTGTATGAATGGTTGTGTGTTTGGCCCCTATTTATAAGCTCAAATATCACCCTTATCAAAGGTCATGGTTTGTGTAATAACCCTATCTCATAACCAACCAAACTTAGGGAGAGACTTTTTTTTAAGGCTCACATCATTGTTACTAGTTCATGAGTGAATTCAAGTATCTTCATGTGGTTCTCTTATATATGAATATCTAAGTAAGTCTAAGGTTGCACTTCACACAAAATCAACATGGTCAGTGTCTTCCCTGTGGATAGGAGTGGCCAACCCCTATAATGACCTGCAGGTAAGGTTTCTTTACCTTGCAATTGGGAATTCTCCTGTCTATTTCAACAGGAATGCCCTTTTCCCTACTAGTTTAAATCAAACATTAAACTAGTCCTTATGTTAGGTCTATTTCAACCTGTACATTAGGCGTATGCCTTGAAGATTAGCTTGCTCTTCCTTAAGGATAGAACAACAATCATTGCAATGCTTAGCTATACCATATCAACAATAGTAAGCTAAGGGGGTTATCACACAAACCCACATAGACTTGTGAATGTCTACCATTAAACCTTACTTGAGTTATTCAACCATAATATCCATGAAACTAGATAACATTCACATTCTCCCTTATGTTCATTTCATATTTTACTCACTAAAGATACATCTTTAAGTGTCATGCATGGTTTATTCATTCTCTTTAATGTTAGGATTACTTTAGGTCTTTTAGACACCATCTTTAATTCTCATTTAAATATCTACATCCAAACATATGATAGCTTTATGTCAAGACATAACTTTGCATTACTTTCCATGATTATATATAATTGAGAATTACATCACTTACAATCCTCCTAAACATACTATCTAATTACAAATTGATATCAAAGATACCCTTTACAATAATGAAGACATTTCATTAAAGAGGCCTTGTTACAATAATTATACAATTAAAACAAAATCCGAATAGACCCAATCTTCGTTCGATCCCATTCGAACCACCAGTACTTGATTGAAGGTTTTTCGGGATCAGGACAACCCATAAAATGTATATGAAAATTCATTCTAGGCAAGCAATAGCAAGTAATAATTCTTTTCAAATGAATGCAACTAAACACAATACATTTCTCATAATGTAGTTGTCTAAAGCATCTTATCATTAAAAATAAAGAAATCCCATACTTTCCTAAGACTGAAAATCACATTTTCAGCTCATATCTTTTCCACGGGATATGCCTTTGAAACAAATATTATCATATATTGCTAGTTCTTTTCAAGGAATGTACATATCCATTCGTACTTTCATGAGTAACTCATATTTCTTTCATCTAGAAATAGCATTTAAACAAATTCTTTCAAATAGAAATAGTATTTAAACAATTCATACTTTTTCAAGTACCTCATATTTCTTTCATCTAGAAATAACATTTACACAAATCATACTTTCTCATGTAACTCATATTTCTTTCAACTAGAAATAGCATTTAAACAAAACATACTTTCTCAAGTAACCTATCATTGAAACCAATGGACTCAATTGTAGACCTTTAAATCCTTCTAAAGGTTTAATTACAATCTACCACGAGATCATAAACCAGATTTATTCTACAATCCATCATTATGGTTTCACTATAGTTCTTTCACAAATATGTTTGCTAGTTTATCTTGTAATCTATAGTTCTTCCACAAATTTGGCTACCAAGTTGTCTCATGATCTATTAATAAGATTATACTATGGATTCAAGATTTTAGCTACCATCTCTCTTGCAATCTGCCAAATATTACTCAAAATTTAGCTATAACTCTATCCGTAATCTATCACACAAGAGTACATTATAGATTACAAGCTTGGCCCTTAATTTGTAATAGGAAGCATACTATAGGTATATAATAATTTAGCAAATAAGACTATTGATCAGTCTCTTATCAAAGACAACTATAGTTTATAAGAGATATTGTTCCAAAATATAAATTAATTTACCATCTAACTAAAGTTATTTACCTTTAGTTAATTTAGTTTAATTCTCCCTCTTAACATAAGCATAATTTTCTTTCATTTTATAAATCAAAGTCCCATACCTTTGATTTACAAACAAACCGTTTATCTTTCCCTTTAAAGATTAAGGTTACTAAAGTAGTTTTCTAGAAGGTATATTCCATTTACTACATAGTATTTTTTGTTAGGACAACTATTCTTTAACTTCCAAGCTACCATTTATGAAAGGTTTTTCAATTGCACAAGACCCGGTGTTCATTTTACTCATCAATGGATTCAACAGCCATTTTCCAAAGAATTCAACAGTCATTAATTTCCCAACATTTAATTGGGAAGAAAATCAACGGTTAGCTAGCATATTTCATACCTAACGACTAGTCAACAGTTAGCATACTTTTTCCTAAAACATATGCAACTCCTCAACCAAACAAAGTCGTGAACCCAACATACGTGTCGCCCGAGGAGAGGAGAGGTCATAATTCCCTCTAACTAGACCGCCACATGTGGTCATATTATTCAGGATGTTATCCCTCTTGAAAACACCAAAATGATACGCCGCCCCACGCGTGTGGAACTAAGGATCCTACTTCAAGAATAAATGTGACACATCGGGTTTGGATAGGTGTGTGGCCGTAGTCGTGATGGCTCAGAATTTGACTCCGGAGCCATGAGACCATATAGCATCCAATGACTAACTGAACTCCTTCACTTAGAAATTCTTGGGTGGACCTAGGTCTGTGACTACCATTTCATCATAGAGTCTTGCAATTAGATAGTGCGCGCAAACCGATCGTGTGGTAAGTTGCAGTTTATTAGGAGGCCTCCACTACAACACATGATATAGATCAATAACTTACACGACATTTAGTGACACCAATCGCAGAGAGGTGAACCAACTATCTAAAGAGTGTTATGACCACCGTTTCAGTCCAATTAACTTTAATAGAGGTTCGTGTAGGAAAGAGAAGACACCTATTAACACGCGTACACGAATTCACTACGTATCCCAAACGGAATATCGAGAATGTACCTTCTTTCTGTGAATGCTAATCTCTCACCTTCAATCCAATGTGGTGCAGGTCCAACACAACACTTACATGGAAGGGATTTCATATAACTTAATCATATGTATAATAAGTTTGACGATGTCTACCTTACAAGCTAACCTTTCGTACATGAGTGCACTGTTGTATTTAAGCCTGACGACTTCAAACAAAATATAAAATCCTCTTTTTAATGGCATCGAGGCTTCTTAAGAGGGATGTCATAAGAGGCATCTCAGTGTCGTCGTCTCCATAATCCAAGATCGTAATCCCATGAGAGGCACATGTTCTGGTTTTCCTCAAGCTCGTCAGAATTCGGGCCATACACAACATCGCGGTCGGAATATGGCTTCTGTGTGTCCCAAAAAGGTAGTGTTTGGGAAGCTAATAAGAATTAAGGTCATGCGGGTAAACTAAGGTAAATGAACATCAAGCGATGGTCCTAAGACCTTCCTTCAGGGAGTATTATGCTCAAGCTCCAATCGATAGGGTTTTCTTGGCTAGAAGGTTTTCGACCCTAGGCCGTATTAGTCTCCAAGGTCCTACTAGCATCACGTCCTAGACTAGGAGTCTTTACTAGATTTAAATTGAGTTTGAAGTAATCTGCGGTTGCCCCATTAGCTCTAATCCTTATTTTATTGATTTAATAATCACAATAATATCTCAACATAGAAACTTATGGATTCTATAATCATTTGAAATAAAACGAGTACAAAGTATATGTTGAAACAAAGTGAAGTATAAATTCTACTTAAACATAGATAAATAGGAAGGTCTTTTCAACCTGCAAAATTCGAAAAAGCTTCTAACTTTATTTCCTTGTCTTCTAAGTCCAACAGTCCTCCCTTCTTGCGTTCCTCAATCAATGTCTTGGCCAATTGCATCTAAAAACTTTAAGCTTTTTGGTTTATGTTTCACCAAAGGGTGAAGAGCATAATCCCTAAGCCCAAGTTTTCCTATCAATCGTTCTCTCTCCTTTTACCGAAAGCTCTTAATTTATAGGAGAGCATCTTCTCTCATGAGCTACAAGTGGCTTATTATTTTATTAATAAAATATGCCCATAAGTGGATGAGACAACTCCACTCAGGTAGAGGGAATTTCAAAAAGTAAAAGGAGATCCAAGTGGGGATAATGGTGGGTGGCAAATATTATTAGAAAACTATTGAAAATATTAAAGGAAATATCCCTTTATATCCACCAATAAGCAAAAGTCATGCAAGAAGAGTGAATAATAAAATGTTTCTTTTTATTATTCAAAATGTTAGTGCTCTAACTGAACCTAATTAATTTTTATTTTTGAAAAAGATACATTTTGTTTACAAAAAAATCCTATTCAATTTCCTTTCTAAGGTATATATATATATATTTCAAAACATCAAACATGTCATCGTAATTCACAAAACTCTATAAATAACTAATACCCCTTATAGTTTCATAAAACTAAGCATTAGTTTCATAATCATCAAGAATAAGAATTCGGTCAAGACAGGATGTGACAGTTGGAATGGGGATTGCCAGCCCTAAGCGTTGGTTGTAGGGGTTTCTCACACTAACCTCAATAAAAAAATATAAATGTATAGTTAATTTTTTAAAATTTTAAAAAATAAAATATATCTATTTAAATTTGAGATTATTTTAATATTAAAACATACTCATCTTTGTCTTTCTATCAAAGATATTCTCCATCTTCCTCAAACTCCTAAATTTCCATAATTTTTTTTTAAAGGAACTAACAACAATAACAACCCTTACGTGACACAACTCCAACAGATAGAAGGAAAACAAACATAACAAACATCCATCAAAGAGGAAATCAGTTCGATTATTTTTCTTCTGTAATAGAGGTTCTTCCTCCTTTAGAGTGGCAAGATCTGAGAATGCATTTTTGCACTTCAAGCTCCTCTGGTCATATATAGTTATAACACATTTTGTAGGATCTTTATTTTTAGAAAACTGATTGTTACCTATTGTTTTATAATTAGCTTCAAGAAAAACATCTAAAGTGTTAATATTTTCCATGGAACCATCTGGATGGTCTTTAGTAATATTTGGATTTTATCAATGATCTAATTCAAATTCTCCTTTTGGCATTGAGTCTTCTATTGCTCGCATGATTCTTGTTGGACAATTGGTGCATCTGGAGGATGAGCTTATTTCTTTTGAACTAGGACATTTGAAGGTTTCAAATCATTCACATGTAGGGTCTTCTCCTCCACCAAGGAGGAATCAAAGCATGATTAGATGATCGAGCATCTCTTCTTCAGGTGGCCATATTGTTGACAATCATAACATCTTAGGGAGAAGTTTTCATATTCAATATTTTGGATCCATTCCCCTTTGCTTGAGGAGATAGTAATGGATTAAGGTCCAGGAACTGAAACATCCATCCAAACAAGCAATATTGCTTTACTCGTATTAATTTTACTGGATAAATTTTCCTGTGATTGGGCATCCATATAATCCATATATTGGAATGCACTGTATTAATTTTACTGGATAATTTTTCCTGTGATTGGGCATCCATATAATCCATATATTGGAATGCATTGTATTAATTTTACTGGATAAATTTTCCTCTTATTAGGCATCCATATATTGGAATGCACTAATGGCATTACCAATTTTGGTGAATATCTTCTCTCTCCAAAACTTCACAAGGAGAGCATAAAGATTCACCCAGATTAGGAAGCCATTAACTTCTTCTGTAAAGGGGTTGAAGCTAGGAATCCAAGGTCTTATATAAACACCCCTCTGTTTGAAAAATCAATTATATCTATAATCCATTACCCTATCTCTATCCGCTAAATTAGAAAAGGAAACAGAAAAGAAAATTTTGGGTAGGAGAGTTACTTGGAATTCTTTTGTTCTGGTCCACCAATATTTAATTTATTCTTTGAGCTCCTCCAACCCTGGTATTGGTATTTAACCCATTACCCTATCTCTATCCGCTAAATTAGAAAAAGAAACAAAAAAAAAAAGGGTAAGAGAGTTACTTGGAATTCTTTTGTTATGGTCCACCAATCTTTAATTTATTCTTTGAGCTCCTCCAAGTCTGGTATTTTACCCTTGAGTTTGTGGATAATTGTTCGGGCTTCATGATCAATCAAATTAACCCAAATTCATCCTTTGAAATTCTGATAGAGGGTAGAGGTTCATCCATCCACGGACCCAAAGATCCCTAAGAGGTTTCTTTTGATCGAAGAAGTTGAAAATACAGTTTACGAACAACCCTATTCCTTCAATGCTTGAACACATTTAAGGTTTGCATCCCTTTCACAAAAATTGTAGCTAAATTTATCGCTTTGTTCCATCGTTTGACTACACCTAATAAACCAAAAATTTGAGTTTAGATGAGTTTTTATGAAAGGTCCCGGTTCCCTCACCGAGGGTATTATAGGTCATACTTTTAATATACAGAGAGTATATAATATAAAGAAAATAAGATATATCTAATTTATAGCTTTATTATTATTTTTTAAATTAGTTATATAAGATACAAAGAAGTTTTTTATTTGAAAATAAAAATGATTAATTAATGAAATTAATATCATTTGATTTTTATTTTTAAAATATAATTATTATATATCTTAATTAGTTATATGAAATGACTCATACCACTATTATATCATAATCATAACAATTTAATATGTATCTCTCATTTATGAAAAATATATTTTCTTAAAAGTTTGAAGAATAGTTATAATAAGCATTATATATTATATGAGGCTTTTTGGGTAATAGGACTAGACATACTAGTATGGAAATATAAAAGGGTTGAGACTCTTTCAATTTTTTTTTTTTTTAAATATATAGAGAAATCGGTAACATTATACCCTAGCATGTTGGGTTAGACAAAGTTAATGAGACCTTTGACCTTTTAAAGCATTAAATTGGGGTAACTAATCGGTAAACACTTGGTCACTACCATCCATCCTATCCCCTTCTAGGTATGCTATGGTTTGAACCTTGGACTTTAGAGGCTCTCTCATCCAGCCTATCCCCACTTGGTCACTACCATCTAGCCTATCCCCTTCTAGGTATGCTATGGTTTGAACCTTGGACTTTAGAGGCTCTCCCATCCAACCTATCCTCTTTTGGGTATGCTATGGGTTGAACCTTGGACATTAGAGGTTGTCCCTGAGGCTTCAACATTCTTTTTGTTAGCAATTTAAAGTAAGATTTTTCGGGAGAGAGTCTACAAAGAAGAGAATGTTATGGACCTTTAATTGTGTCTTGTTGTGTGTGAGAGAAAGATTTAAAAATACATAAATGAACCAATAACACTATTAGGTGATGTCACTATAAACCCTAGCATGTTGGATTAGACAAAATTAATGAGACCTTCGACCCTCTAGGACATCAAACCGGAGCAGCCAAGCGATAACACTTGGCCACTACTTGTTGGGACTAAAACTGATGGGATTATTTTATTGATACAAATGAGTTACATATATAGGCAGAAGGCCTATATGATAAACTGACAAGTGTCAATATAAACTGACAAGTGTCAAAACAGAGGCATAGTGCACTTTAATTCTAACATTCCCCCTTAAAGTGCACTATCCTAACAAAACAAGTCAATATTAGGTAGCATTCCCCCTTAATGTTGACTTCTCTAAAAGCAACCTATCATCCTCTTGATTTGGTCTAGGCTCGTGCTCTTTGCGCTTGGCTCTCCAACTGTGAATAATGATAGATTCATTGTGTATACATCTCGGTCTGTTGCCTCAGGGTTAGCCACTTCCACGGGTCTGTTGCCACTGGGTCAGCCGTCTAAGTGCCTTAGGGTCAGCCACTTCTGGGTCTTATGCCTCTGCAGGTCATCCTCAGAGGATGTTGCCTCTCGTAGGTCACTGACTAGTCCCATCATAAATATCAAATCCTTCCTTATGGTGAACTCAATCTAGAAGGTGTCGATTTCTACCGAAAATGCACCTAATACAAAGGAAAAACGAGCCATATAAGAGTGTCGGTCTCTACCGAAAATGCACTCAATACAATAAAATGAGCCATAGATGCCAAATATGGAGGAGAAGAAGAGAAGAAGAGAATCTTCTAAAGTGTCTTCATCTGTAGTATTCAGAAGTAGATAAAAAAAAACCTCGAATAGAGTCTAGGGTGCCTATGTCTGTAGTCCCTAGAATAAGTGTCCTTATGGTAGGTACCTCATCTTACCGAAATGCATGGGTAACCAGCCGCTGCATCCACCAAGTAGAAAGAGGATACTACTGAATACTAGGTTCACTTACAAGTACCTTGGGAGTGTCGGGTACAACCAAAAGTGCACTTCAAGGTAGAAAAACTTTGAGGCTAAAAAAATCAATTAAAACAGCCTCATAAGTACAAATGGACACTACCAATGTGTTCGTCGTGGAAAAATGTTTCCAATGACTATAAATACCCCTATACTTGTATTTGAATGGGGCCTTCAACATGTGGAAACCAATACCATGCCTATCTAGGCAGTAAATAGACAACATCGCTCAATAGCGGCATCGCTCTCAAGCAGAATAAAACCAGTCTTAAAATTTCCCTTGCAGGGGAATTACAAAACAAATAGGGCCATGTGGGCCTTCCACTTTTGAAATTACAATAAAGTAGGCCATGTAGACCTTCAGCTCCCACTTCCACTCTCCATGTGGAAAAAGATTAAAAAATTACCAAATAAACCATACTGTCGACCAATACAAAATCTCACCATGAAAACTTTTTCCTCACAGGGAATTAACATAGGCCATGCGGGCCTTCCACTTTCCACTCCCATGTGGCAAAAATATATATTTTTTAAAATACCAATAAGGCCTGGTCGGCCAATACTAACCAGCATTACAATTCTTGTTTCCAATAAAGTGGTACCCCCACTTTGCACGAAATGCCCCTTCCCTTATAAAATAGCCCCATGAAAAAATGGACCCTCCACTATATAAAATGTTCCCCCTTTTATAACATAGATTCTATTGCTTTTAAAATTAAAATTCCTCCAATTTAAAACTTCCTCCGCTATGTGAAGTTGAAGATGGTGTAGATGGATTAGCGGAGGTCCTCCCACTTGGCGTTGTTATCGCCCGTCCAGTGGGCGGCGTAGGCACCGGAGCCTACAAAGGAGGAGTGGGAGAGCACGAATGGGTGCTTGTTGAGGAGGCTCTGGAAGGCGTCGTGCGTTGCTATAGACTCCGAGAAGCCATAGAGGCTATGGGCGTCGTACTCGAGGACGCCATTGTAGTGGACGGCATTGGTGGCGATTGTCTTGATGCTTAGAGGCATGTGGTCGCCCGTGGCGTTGATTTTATAAGGGGTCAACTTGCAAAGCGGCTTTTCCCTTGCAGGATGCTCGGGATGGTAGAAGCCGCAAATAGTGGGGGAGGTCACATGGGGTGGGCCCGCGGTCACATGACGCCAAGGGAATTGAATTGGCAATTTGGCCCCTTGCAACCCAAGAAGCAGCGTGACCCTATATAGTATTGCTAATGCCCTCCCTGCATGCACTG
The DNA here is from genome assembly GCA_028583015.1 of Wollemia nobilis. Taxonomy (NCBI): domain Eukaryota; kingdom Viridiplantae; phylum Streptophyta; class Pinopsida; order Araucariales; family Araucariaceae; genus Wollemia; species Wollemia nobilis. The sequence goes on along the minus strand of JAQPPZ010001136.1, from coordinate 1,116,182 downwards.
AAATCCACGCTATGACAATCCAAAAAAAACAACAGCACCAGCACCAGCAAACAGAGTGACAGTATGATTTTTGTTTGAGATAATATCAACTGGATACGACGCCCCAATGGCAACAAGAAGATTTGTACGAAGAGGCAGAGGAGTAGTCTTCTTTCTATAAGTATTTGTTTATGCAGGGTTGTCGAACATTCGGGAGGAAGGGAGGTACAGAAACACGAAAAGGAAACTGACAAAAGGGCTTGTGATACATTGGGAATCACCTTCTACAAAATACAGTCGTCTGTATCAAATCCCACCAAAAAACTCAATGGTATTGGCACCCCACCGTTCACCAATGCCGACTGCTACCATTGCAGCTCCACCTGCGTCATCAGCTCCCTAAAATTACTGTTGTAATTTGAGACCATGGTGCATGTTTAATGTACGTTAGCGCAATCACAGGCGTGATTACCAAGGTCTGAGACGAAACTGTCGAAGCCAAACGTCGTCGGCCCCTCCTTCTACCCTCCTTCTGCCCCTTCACAGACGTCGTTGACCGAAATGCCAGATTTGCTCTCTCCTCTGCCGTCACCACCAGGGCAGACCCATGTCATGCTTTCTTGTCTCGAATAAAAGGAGACGTGAGGCGATCTCGAGCTTCATCTACATGGGGGAGGCGATTACGCCCACATTTCACCATGGCTCCCGGCATTCTCCGACCCGCACACAGATGTCCACACGTGGAACGAAAGATCGTGCAGGCGAGGCAGCGACGCAAGGCTGAGCGCTCGCTTCTCAACCTCCAGTAGAGCCTTGTCTCCGTTAGTAGAACACAAAACCCTAATGCAAACCCTAGTAACCCAGCTTACAACAAGCTTCCTTTAAAGACTGTCCACCACCATAACCAGGTAAATGAGACGTCAAAACACTGCATTCTCTCACACAACAATCACCAGGGCACACAACAAGAAATCACTTCTCTAAAAAATTTGACAAATCTAAGAGCACCATCTGCCCATCAAATCTGCATTGTTTGTGTTCAAATAATGGCATTCAACATCCACAAAGTAGTTAATGGCAGCTCATCCACTATGTCAAATTTCCTCTCAATCACTCTAAGAAAAAAAATATTTGGCAGCCATTGGTTTTTCAAAGCTTCTGGTTTCTGATCCATCTCATGGATGGAGAGCATACTCCCTAGCTAAAGAAAAAAATGGAGGAGGGAGGATTTCCATGAGGGAAATCCCCCCTCAAGGGTTTCACAGGCAAGAGAGGGAACCTGCTCTGATACCAAATGTTGGGACTAAAACTGATGGGATTATTTTATTGATACAAATGAGTTACATATATAGGCAGAAGGCCTATATGATAAACTGACAAGTGTCAATATAAACTGACAAGTGTCAAAATAGAGGCATAGTGCACTTTAATTCTAACACTACCAACCCGCCTATTCCCTCCGAGGTACGCTATGGTTTGAACTTTGGACCTTAAAGGCTCTCCCTAAGGCCTCAACATTCCTTTTGTTAGCAATTTAAAGTAAGATTCTTAAGAGAGAGATTACAAAGAAGAGGATATTATGGACCTTTATATGTGCCTTATGCAAGAGAAGGATTTAGAAACGTTAGACCATTTACTTTTTTATTGTCCTTTGCTCACATCATTTGGAGTTACTTTTTAAAAAAATGAAATTATATTGGGTAGCTTAGTCAATTGGAGTTACTTTTTAAAAAAATGAAATTATATTGGGTAGCTTAGTCAACATTAAAAGAGTTGATGAAACTTTGGATTAATTATTCCAAAACTAAAGCATTATCTCTTAATAAAAATGATGTCAAAGAGTTTGATTGTGCGCACTTAGAAGAAGTTTTAATAGAAAAATAAAGGAAAAAATATTTGTTATAAAAAAATATGCTTGATATGATTTAACTAATATAACAATAATTATAATCTTTTGATATTTTGATGAAAGTGACCCTCGTAAAAATCATATATAACTTATTATATTACTTATAAATTTTTAAAAATTTTAATTAAATTAAAGTAAAAATTATTTCACATAAAATAAATATGATCATTTTATAAATAAAATTTGTTCAACTTGATTGTTCTAATGTACTATTATCTTATAAGATGATAGGTTGCAGTAAACCGTACATTACTCACACCCTGCTGTACTTATATACGCTCCATATAAAATAGCTGCTTTTAAATTATTATTGTAATATAAAACATCACTCTCTTCTAAGAAAAGGGGAAAAAATAAAAAAAACATATGTGTCCACTGTTTTTTTGTTAAAACAAACGCAATCCTTAAACGTGTAGGCGATTCAGGTACTTCATTGAATCGCAAACCGCGAATTCGACATGCCCGCCCAACACGTATCTGTCTACGTGGAAAGAACAAGCACATGTTGGCACCAAATCCATGTGAAGAAACAATTATTTTCCCTGAAAATCATATCATGTGACGCGTAACCAAAACAAAACCTGCGTTGCCTAACACGACCTTTGACTGAACTCATACGGCTCTGGTCATTGTATTTCGTAATCAGACGGTCTTTCAACTTCTCAAGCCAACGTATCCGATGCCCATTCAATTTGTAACACAATTAAGGCATTAACGTGACAACATAAAATTCTTCTCGGTAGAAAATATTCCGCCGATTTGGTTGGTTGGTTGTGCGTTGGGAACTCCTTCATCGATACGTAAAGTCACGTCCCATAACAAGGACGAGATTTTTCTCGTCGTACCCAAACAAAAAATGCAGAGGCCCTACTAATATACAGACGCGTATGAAAATCCCAAATTGAAAAAGAGTAGACAGGAGAAGAAAAGGGTGGAGGGGGATTTGGAACCGAAGATGAACAGTGCCCCACGAATTCCACTCGCATCAAATTACCAAAAATTGCCATCTAAAATGTCTCCAAATTTAGAGCCTTCACCTCTTCCTATTTTAGCCACAGATATATTCCCTCAGACAAGAATTGCGTACAGTGACAGATTCATTCCCAGCAGAAAGGCCTCCAATTTTGGAGAATTTGCTCTGCCTGAGAGGCCCTTGCCTGATGCGACGCCTGCAACTTCTCATGAAGACAGAGAAAATTGTGGTGCAGTTTATTCCAGTTTGTTGAGGACGGAGCTCTTTTCCTCCTCTAGTCTTAACTCAAATGAAAATTCGAATGTGGAGAACAATAGAAACAGGAATGGCAATTTGTTTAAATTTAAGCATCAGCAGTGTGAGCTTCAGTCTCCTTATTCTCTGTCCCCTGTGTGCTGCCATTGGGATCCTTGGGATTCACAGGTTAATGTTATTAAGAAGTCTACGAGGAAAGTAGCTCGTTCCCCTTTCAAGGTGTGTGCTTTTTAAGAATAATTTTTTTGGGCTTCAATTTTTTCTGTTATGTTTTACAATGGCATTGGAACCGATTTTGGGTAAAAGTTAAGCATTGTGAGATTTGATGTTGATGATGCCCAATTTTCAATTGAGTTGATTTCTGGAGAATGGTGTTGCTGACACCAACTACATGGAGCAGAATGTATTTGTTTATGGAGAGATTGATTTTTCATGGGATGTTATGGAAAGCATGTGCTTAAGTGGTTGAGTATTTGTTGAACTGAATTGTTATAAATATCCGAATTCTGTTAATACAGAGGATGGCATGGAGAGAAGTATTTTGGGGGGTAATGGTGGGCAATTCAAATATGATTAACATCGTTACATAGTTGTGGAGGAATGATGTAATTATGGATAATTCATGCATCCGGCACGACTGGAAGAGTAGGTAGTTATGGGTGATACATGGGAAATTCTATGCACACTTGGAAGGAAAAAACTGTCTTTTTATTTGGATGGTGCGAATTTGAAGACAATGGGAAGGAATTTGTTTTGTTTTAATGGGTAAAGTGTACCTTTCAGATGTGGCTGGCATCAATACTTGTCGTGTAATTTTTGGTAAATCATGCATCCGGCAGGACTATGTTCATGGGTGATTGAGAGAAAATGAAATTTTGATGAAGCGTTAGGTGAATTACGTTGTTATGGGCAATAGAAGGCACCTTATGGCATTTTACGGAATGCGACCTTTATAATGTTTAGGGCGATGGTAGGAGTTTCAGTTCAAATGTAAAACAATAGGCGATCCATTTGTAACTAAATATCCTGTACTTAAACAGTTCCTCCTTTTTGATGTGCAGATTTTGGATGCTCCTGCACTTCAGGATGACTTCTATCTGAATCTTGTGGATTGGTCATGTCATAACATACTTGCAGTGGGGTTGGGATCATGTGTCTACCTCTGGAGTGCTCGTAGCAGTAAGGTTGTGGACCTTATATCATGCATTTCACAATTTCTTTTTTTCTTTTTTTTTTTCCCTTCGTGTAAAGGAGTACAATAGTACAAAAGCGGAGTTGGTGTTATTCTAGTTTCATACCGTCACTGTGTGGCTTCTCTACAGCTGTTTTCATACAATTCAGTTCTAAGTAGGATGGGCAGGGACAAAAAAGAGCAAAATGAGGGATAAAGTTTTGCATTGGATTCAGAGACTGATATAAGGCTTATTGCATGAATGTGAGATGATATAGGTTACCAAATTATGTGATTTAGGCTTGGACAATACTGTTTGTTCTGTTGGATGGACACACCGGGGAACATATCTTGCTGTTGGTACAAACGTTGGTGATGTTCAGGTAATTTTAGTTTGCACATGATATTACTCTGTTATCAACTTCTTTTTGTATTCTTTGCGTTTACATTTAGTTGAAGTATTCAAAGATGGCAAGTACAGAGTTCATATTGTAATTATGCATTTGTAGGTTTGGGATACAGCTCACTGTAAACAGGTCAGGAACATGGAAGGCCACCACTCTAGAGTAGGGACGTTAGCTTGGAATTCGCACATGTTGTCAACTGGTAGTAGAGATAAGGCGATTCTTCACCGTGACATCAGAGCTCCAGAGGACTTTGTCAATAAATTTGCTGGACATAAGTCAGAGGTGAACCTATTTGGCTTCCTCTTTTTGGTCTTACCGTTTTATTTTCGTTTTGGCCAGCATTGTGTTTTTGAATGCTCTTATGCCGGTGACCTTCAATGGCAGTGTCTTGTTAATAACAAGTTTGAAAAATGTGGGTTCAGGTGTGTGGGCTAAAGTGGTCATATGATGATAGAGAACTTGCATCAGGTGGAAATGATAATCAAGTAAGGAACTCTATGCCATTAAAGTCTTTAGGCCTATGGTTATTATGATTGAACCAGGACATTTATCCAGCATAATCAATCAATATGAACTCTACTCAACATTTTGTAATGGCTAGTTTTATAATCAAAAACCTTGAAACTAAATCAGTAATTTGAAGCTTTTTTTTCAGCTTTTTGTATGGAATCAACGTTCCCCACAACCAGTTCTGAATTTCAACGAGCATACAGCTGCTGTGAAGGCCATTGCCTGGTCTCCCCATCAGCAAGGTCTCATGGCATCTGGCGGTGGAACAGCAGACCGCTGCATCCGCTTCTGGAACACAGCAACCAATACTGCATTAAACTGTTTAGATACCGGAAGTCAGGTATACTCTTCTTTATAATTTGACTATCATCAAGCTATGTTAATTTCTACTGCCATTTTTTACCTGTAAAACTTTCAATTTCTTATGTGCAGGTCTGCAATCTCATATGGTCAAAAAATGTGAATGAAATTGTCAGCACTCATGGGTATTCTCAGAACCAAATTGTTGTGTGGCGATATCCAACTATGTGCAAGGTAAAGAAGCTTGCTCTTCTTGCATTCAAATACCATGAAACATGAGCAAATGATTGAATGTATCTGTTGGGTGGTAGATGTTTGAATTCTTCTTCCAGTGTGTAATCATTTTTCTCTACCTGTTATTCAGCTTGCAACTTTACCAGGCCACACCCTTAGGGTGTTATATCTTGCCATTTCACCTGATGGGCAGGTCGGTCCTCTATCAATCCCAATCACAATCCCAGTTTTTAATTTTGTAGTTTATTTTTATCAACAGAAATGCTGAGCAATATGATTTGGAAATGGTTATAGACAATTGTAACAGGAGCAGGTGATGAAACATTGAGATTTTGGAATGTTTTTCCATCTTTAAAAACACAGGTTAGGGAGATTCTACATGAATTCTAATAAATGAGATTTCTTTCTAGGCTATGAAGTTGAACATGGGACAGAAGTGATCACATGTTTCTTTCTTTGCAGAGCTCTGCCCACTATACAGGAGCATGGCCTTCAGGGCGAAGTCAGATCCGGTAATACATAAAATGTCCATTTCTAGTTATTGATGATACAATCTACATTCACCAGAAGCTGTGGTATAATTTGGTGGGAAGTCACTAATAGATCAAGAAAAGACAAGGAGTTGCAGAGCCTTGCAGGTGGGTGTCCTTCCGTTTAAGTCCCACATTAACATGCACAACCCATTTAAGACCATGAACAACTCAGAGGTGTGAATTTGATTGCAATCTGTCTGTGAATTTTGGCATCATTGTCTGATCTCTTGGGAAATAATAGTTATTTCCTTGTATTTATGGGTGGACCAAACTGGCGTGCAGGTTGTAGGCAGCATGTGTTATCCTTTTGGCCTGAAGGAGAAAGGCATCATGTCAAAGTGCTAAAGAACATTTTATTGTAATAGGCCAGCTTTACTGAAATTCATGCATCCTCAGTGTTGTGAAAGGAAAGATTTTAATTACGTCCGCGAGACCTAAATATGGTCTATGGGACCTCAAATATGGAAGTACAATTACTCAAATCATATCATATGATCTTTAATATCTTTGAGAAGGTTGTGCTGATTCGGGTTAGCAATTCTCCAACTTTTTTTATTTTAATGTCTTCAAATAAATCTGCTATAAACCCGCTCCCAAGTATTTCTTTGTATTTGTCACGGATATCTGAAAAACTCGGACATTTATAGATGAAGTGTTCCTCTGTCTCTACTGCTCCTGTGCTGCATAGAGTACATATCTTTTCTTCCCATTGTTCTTTGGGCGTTGTCCATCTCCCTGTTTCACATCTAAGTCTATAAGAGCTAGTCCTTATATGAACAATGAGGAGTTTTTTCTTCCACTTCAGCGCCTATATACCCTTAAAATTTGCAATGCGTTGTAATTATATTTTACATCTTTCTTAGCCGCTTCTAATTCATTCTAATTTGCAATATTTTTCCTTGTACATGCTTTGTAATAATATTTTACATCTTTCTTAGCTGCTTCCAATTCATTCTATTGTTAAACCCTTGCCAGTGGGGTCACATGTACGGTTCGATCTACATATATGTCAAAATGTATGTGGAAGCAAAATCAATATAAATTATAACTTTTCCGTATACTGAAAGGTTGATCAACGAAATATTTTGCTTTTAGTATTATTTGCCACAATCCTGGCTTCTCTTAATACATTTGATGATACATGATTTATAACTTTTTTTTATTTAATTTTACAAATTCTGTTTCTACCATTCACAATTTAACTGAATACGGATAAAACGAACTGGAATGCACATCGACCTTAACCATCGTGACTTAGTACGAGGCATTCTGAAAATCTAATTAAATAATTACCATGGAAAAAAAAGGTCACAAACATGAAAAATAGCAGATAAATTTAATATACTGTGCGATAAAACAAAATTGTTTGACCCGATATTCGATAATTCATTTTTATTTAAGCTCATCCTTGAATACTATCCAAAAAGAAGCGAATTTTTTTCATTCGCAGATCCAACACTACGTCTAGAACATAGATATATACTAGCGGTTGTCTCCTTAGGTGCAATAGATTGTTTTTAAATGTGTGATTTAAATTTACGTAATTATCTAATGTTAGATCTTGAATTTGAAAAGTACATAATCGAGAGAATAATGCAGACTGAAAATAGGATTCTTAGTATAATAAAGCACAAAGAGAGATAAGTACTGAACGTACTTTATATATGTAATATATGGCTTATCACTCCAAAGGTTCATTGTAACCTTTGCGAGACCTCTTGAAAACAATCTACATGATAATCGGAATCCTTCCAAGTTTTTTTTGTTTTGATTTTTTTTAGTTTTGATTTTTTTGGAGAAATAAATAGGAAAGGTTGGATGATAAGTGTTTACTTAGTTCACCGTTTTAGGGATGGGTTGGATGACCTCAACCCTTCAGAACAGTTCAATGCCCTAGGGATGGGTTGGATGACCTCAACCCTTCAGAACAGTTCAATGCCCTAGGGATGGGTTGGAAAATCTCAACTTTTTAGAACATCGAAGCAGCCAATCAACAAACATTCAACTGATTAAAGTTTATGGTTTATGGTGTTACCAAATTCTCAATTCATATAATAAATTTGTTTTTTTTTATTTTTAAAAATTTGTTGGGTGAAAGTAGTATACTGTTTCTTCTCCTGGTTATTCCCCTGTATTAAAAATAAAATTAAATTTAAAATGTGCTACACGCAAGAAGAAGATATAGGCAACCACATTGAGGGGTGCCTTGATTTTTCTAACATTCTTACATAAAGGTTTCGGTAGAAAATATATAATGAAATTAAGCCTTACTTGGAATTCCTGAAGCAAGGAAACATGTTTACGTTACTACCTTTTAATAATTGATAATATATATTTAACAATTTTTTTTTTAATGTTATGCATGTTAGACAAATGGAGTTTTCTAATTAGAGGACATAGTCAGTCTTGGAATTTGGTAGCGATGCTTTGTAAATTTATAAGCATTAGTTTTTTCATCGACAACCACATGTCTTTCGAATTAAGATTGTTTTCATCGATTTTTTAACGTTATATATAAAATAAATTATAATTAAATAAAATTTAAAGTAAAAAGAATTTTTATTATTTAAAAGAAAATAAATAATTTATATGTATTGTTCTTCCATGTAAATAGGGTTTTATATTTGGGGGTGCAGTGCAACGTTTCGGGTTTTGGTTTTTCTTGGGAAGGTTCAAGGTTCAAACCGCGGCATGGGCGAGTGTGTGAGGGGGTGGGTGTGTGGTGGTTTTGTGTTAAATTTCCTATTGATAAGTATACCTCGGGTCATAGGAGGTTTCTCACAATAACCAAATTCAAAAAAAAAAATAGGGTTTTTAAGCCAATATTTTATATGTATTGATCTTCAAGGCACACAACGCTTTTAGCCATCATTTTACATTTCTTGACCTTTAAGGCACTTAAGGCTTTTATAAACAATAATACTCTAATTATAATAAGTAATTGTGCTACTATTTTTTTATAAAACATTAAGTACACTTGTTAGTGTTATTTGCATCAAGACGTAAAATGGAGAAAATATTTTTCTTGATTTGTTGTTTCTACCATCTGGGTGGTTATCCATAGCATTTTAGATTTCCTTGGTCCAATGCCTAATTTGTCATTGCATTCGCAATCCAGTTTTACTCATGTGGAGCATAGATATATTCAACTATTGTAAATACGGTTTGCATATTGCCTATCTTCTCCAACATTCTTTGTAATCCCTAATCAAGGGATGCAGTTCTTGTAGGGCCCTTCAATCGGTTGATAATAATTTGTGAATCAAATTCTATATATATCATATTCCATCCAACTTTGGCTACCTCTTATAGCCCTCAAAGAATACCATAAGTCTCAGCTAAGTTGTTCAAGAGGATGTCCAAGGTCTCTACAAAGATGAAGATGAGGTGACCATCTAAAAGTCTCTCTATACTCCTTATGCTAGCTCTCCATGGATTTCCTCTTGATGCCCCATCTATATTAATTTTTTTAGTACCATCTAGAGGGGTTTGCCAGTGACCATCACTCTGTACTTAACATTTATTTTTTGAGTATTTTTGTTCTTGCAATCATCCAAGGTAATTCTTAACTTACATAAAATATGATCCCAACCTTGGTTTGGGTTTGGAGGAGGTCTCATTACATATTGTATTATTTCTCTAAGATTAGCTAGGATCCTCTGTAATGATTATCCTAAAGAGAGCATTTAGAGATCTTGCTATTTCTTTCTTTCCATAGATTCCACAATAGAAGTGTTGTACCAACCCATACCATCTCCTTCATGGATCTGTCCATACCATATGTTCGAGGCTAAGTAAATCAAATTTGCTCAAAGAAGGTGCAACTATAGAATTTGAGACGGAGGAAGATAACCATAATATTCCATAATCTGATGGTTATGTGATAGGAAAGGAATAGGTGGTTCATAGTATCTTCTTCCTCATAGCACGTTTCACATCTACATGTACCACAAAAACCTCTTTTCATCAGTTGATCACTAGTGAGAACTCTTTTATGGAGTAGAAGCCATATGAAAAATCTCACTTTAGGTCAAATCAGTTATTGCCATAACTGGAGAAAATATCATGGAGAGGATTGAAAATGATCTAACATAAAGAAGAGTATCCTAATGCCATTGTATAATTCCTAATGGAGTTGGTGCCCCACCCAAGCAAGTTCTTTGTCTGAGACCTTGAAAGTGTCCTCATTTGGAGGATCTTCTTAATATCTTTTCTTTGCACCTCTAAATCTAGCATAGGTCACTTTGTGGTTGAAATCTATTGTCTTCCCAATTCAAAATTATCCGCATTATTCCTATAATATCGAGATAATTTTACCCAATCCTATCTATGTAATTGTTCCATGAGTGGCTTCCACTCTGGAAACTACTGAGTCAGTGGAGGATGTCCATCTAACGGATCAATCCAAAAGTTGATTTGTTGTCCATTATTGATGATCTAGAATAGTTGTTTTTTATCATTTATTTTCTTTTTCTTAGTGCCACAAGGATTAGGGAACCTTTATTGGGTAGTTGGTATCTAATAAACTATGTTGGCATATTATTTTTAGTATAGTTGACTTTCAAGTTTTGGGCCCAAAGTGCATTAGAAGAATTGAATAACCTCCAATACAATTTGGTTGTCAATGCTTTGTTAATTTTAACAGATGATTTGAGTCCCAACCCTCTTATTTTTAGGAGGTATAATTGATCTCATCTCACTAGTGCCCACTTCCTCTCTACTTTTGCTCCACTCCACAAGAATCTATGGTTTATTTTATCTATCTCCCTCAGCTTTAGGTATATCCAGGACCAAGGAGACAAGGATGGATTGAAGCAGTGATTTGACCAAGGTGATTCTACCTCCTGAAGAAACCCATTTGTTAGTCCAAATTTTCAATTTTATTTTTATTATGTTTATCAACCACAACCACTCCTTTTACCTTTTGCTTTTGAGAAAGACCCTTAAATAGGTAATTAGAAGAGAGGCTCTTCTAAAATGTAGGACATCTAAAATCATGGTTTCTTGACGGGCTGAGCAAAAGATAGCCTTTGATTTCTTTTCATTGATCAATTGACCTATGGCTATGGAGAAAATATTCATAATCATTTTGAGTCTAAAAGCCTCTCTCATAGATGCATATCCCAACAATATTGAGTCATCTACAAGTTGCATATGGGATATCGACATTGCTCCAAATGCTATTGTGATTCCTTGTAGAGATTTATTTGCTCTATCCTTGGAAATAATTTGCCTCAAACATTCTGCTAATATAATAAACAAGTAAAGCGATAGAGGATCACCCTACCTAATCCCTCTAGAAGTTGTAAACAAAAGGGATGGGCTCCCATTGATAAGCATTGAGTAGGAGACCGAAGAAATGCAAATCTAATCCACTCTTGTGAAAACCAAACTAATCCAACACCCCGAGAAGAAATTTTAATCTACTCTGTCATATGCCTTGGATAGGTCCAATCGAACAAACATGGATGAGAAACTTTGTGCCTACATAGAATGTAAAGCCTCTTGAACCAAGACAATATTATCTACAATTTCCCTTCCTCACACAAAACCTCCCTGCTTTGAAGAAATTATCTTATGGAGGAGAGGTTTCAATCTATCTGCCAATGTCTTTGTAATAATTTTAAGAAGTACAATACATAGTGCTATTGGTCTGAAACTAGCAATTTGTTTTGCATCTTAAGGCTTGAGTATGGGCGCTAAGTATGTTTTATTAATTTCCTTAAACATAGTCTTGGCCTTCTTTGTTTCCTCTACCACCTCAAATAGATCCTCCTTTAGTAAATCCTATAATTATTGAAAGAATTCAATGGGAAATCCATCTGGTCCAGGTATTTTCCCTTTTTTAATTTTGAATACCACTTCCTACCTATCAAGACTAAATTAACTTATTCTATGATAAGTGAAGGAATTTACTCTAAGTTTTCTTATTGAGCTCTTGGATTCAAAGGAGCTATTGGATTTCTTTTTGCAAAGTAATCAACATAAATAGTCTTTATACCATCCCATGAGTATATTAATTCACCCATATCTATTTTTAAGGATGATATGAAATAATAAGCCCTTCTTGATAAAAAAGATTTATGGAAGAAAGTTGTATTCATGTCCCCTTCTTGTAGGCACTGAATCTTGAATTTTGTTTTTATAACAACTACTCTTGTCTCTCTCATTCCTCCAAATCAATGGCTAATTTTGTTTCTATTTTTCTTAGAATCTTTAAGAGACCCATAGCAAGAGTTTTGCTCATTCACCTATTTCACTTAAAAATCTAACTCTACCTTTTTTATTTACATCCCTAAACTCCTTCCAATTCCATGCCTTGATTTTGCTTTTTAAATGTCATAGTCTCTTCTCAAAACAATATATTTTACTACAAAATCTTGGCTTACCTTCCATCCACCACTACTAGATCAGAGGTTTAAAAGTGCTAATCTTGAATCCACATAAGTTAGAATTTGAATGGAGTGTAGTTGCAGCTAGGTTTCCAAAGGTCCATCAAGACAAGCTAGTGATCCAAACTAGCATTGTTGAGAGTTTATCCATTTGGGATGGTTCCATACGAGAGGAGATCAGTCATGACCCTCCCTGGCAAGCTTTTGGCATGAAAACTATGTATTGATTTATGATGCTTTGATGCTTAGTTTATGCAAATGAACAAACTATGTGATGCTTAGTTTAATATTTTGAAAGAACATGGTATTGCTGACATATTGATAATGTGCAAAATCAGGTACACTCGTGGGTGGAAGAGGTAGAATCATAAACCAAGAATGGGGTACTTGAGATTGGGAAAGTGATGACAAAGGTAACTCGGGGGTAACATGGATAGATACCCTCATATAGGTATGCATAATCGGATAGGGATAATCGTCAATTAGCCAACCACCTTGAGCCTCAGATTGATAGCCTAGTAGCTATCGTAAATTCTCGAGCTGAGACAGGTGACTAGGTTGATGGAAAGACTCCCTTTTGCTTGTTGCATATGTATGGTTATCTTTTACTTCATCACTTTGTTGCATCAATGGTTTGGAAAGCATGCATAAGTTGGTTACCTTTGAAAGCTTCTTGTTTTGCTTAAACTTTCCAAAAGAATAGTATGATGTTAATATTTGATAAGAAAACCTTCTATTCTATGTTTTATGTATTTATACATATATATAGTAAGTTATTATTTTAAATGATAATATAATTTTATTTATAAATAATAGTTGTTTTATTTAAAATGATAATAAAATTTTATTTATAAATAATGATTGTCTTATTTTATTTTTTATTGAGTAAATACTTCTTATACATGTACATATCCGTCGTGGGGATTGAACCTGGGTCACATCACCGATAATTCAAGTGGCATCCTTGTCGGTAGACCACATCACATGAGTTATGATTGTCTTATTTTAAATGACAATAGAATTTCATTTATAAATAATGATTATTTTATTTAAATGATAATAGAATTTCATTTATAAATAATAGTTGTCTTATTTTAAATGATAATAGAATTTCATTTATAAATAATGATTGTTTTATTTAAATGATAATAGAATTTCATTTATAAATTATAGTTGCCTTATTTTAAATGATAATAGAATTTCATTTATAAATAATAGTTGTCTTATTTTAAATGATAATAGAATTTCATTTATAAATAATGATTGTTTTATTTAAATGATAATATAATTTCATTTATAAATAAAGGTTGTTTTATATTGAATAATAATAGAATGTCATTTATAAATAATGGTTGTTTATTATAAATGATAATAGATTTGCATTTACCCAGGTGTTGTAGGTGAGTTGGAGAGGAGAGGACAATCCTCCAAGGGAGGTGCCAAGTTCAAATCTCCACCCTACCAAAAAGCTGAATTGGGTATCCAAAATCCAATTGATAATGTTGATGCGGGCAGGGGTCGGGTGCGACTCCCGGGTGACTTTGACGGTGTAGAACCCCCTGTTCGTGGTCTCTCAGACCAAGGTGGCCCCACAAGGGGTTTTTCGCTTAAAAAAAAAGATAATAGATTTGCATTTAAAAAAAAAGAGATAATGGATTTCTTTGAACACTGTAATCGCACGTTCTGGAAAATGGAGGCTTCTGCAAACCTTGGAAGAAGAGAGGCCCCATTTATGGCAGATCTGAAAAAAAAAATTAAAATAAGAAAATATCCAATTGCCATCGTATGGATGGGGATAAATTGAAAGAAGGCAGATAAGAGTTTTGAGTTCTGTCAAAAAGTAGGTGATGGATGTAACTTTGGAGGTTTTGGAGGAGAATGTATAGAGGAGCATATGGCAAGAGTAGGGAGAACAAAGAAGGTATTAGAGAGAGGACATGAGTTCGACGATGGATGTTCAGAGAGTCGATGGCCCACAAGCAAACACAGGAAGAGCCATTGAACTGAAAATCGATGCCTAGAGGAGCCACCTCCATCGATGGAGTAGAGGAGACCGACGTGGGAGAACCCAAGTTGGGTTTTAATATGATTTTCATGTGTCAATGGGGTTTTAGTCAAATGTATTCTTGTTTTGTTTAAAAGGAATGAATAACTATAACGAGCTCATGCTTGCACCATGATATTTGGTATCTTATTTTGTTGTTCCTGTAAATGCTACCAGTTCACCTTCATTCCATGGCAGGTTATCACCGTTGGTTAGAGTTGTAGAAACTCGTGTGGTCTTTTTTCTAAACCCCCCTTGCTATTGCATGCACATCTATATACATCCCTTACCATTTTTAGGTAACCCTTGTTGGTCACGAACTAAGTGGTGGGTTATCACCTTGTCTACAGTGATATCCTTTCGTTTTTCCTTAGTCTTACTACGTATATCCATCATACCTGAGAAGAAATTAGCTACCTGAGCCACCCTTGTGGGACAATGCTAGAATCTAAGCTTTTGGTTGATTCCAGTTGATAGTTGGTTCCACTAAACTTAAACAATATACAAACGACATAGTAGTTAGGGGTTTAAAAATCCCTCAACGTAGTTTAAAAAAAAACTTTTCTTTTTTGTGTGTTTCTTGTAGCTTATTTTGAGGTCATTACATTTGGTATCAAAGCTCTAGGTACGAGGGTATAGAGCTTCTTAATGTGTTCTAGGGATTTGGATGTCTTTTCATGAAGGCTTGCCTAAGTTTTAAGCTAAAGTCAGGAAGACCTAAAATTCCCTATTTGCTATAAATATACTTGTTTGTCTTCTCTTATCTGAAATTTAATTTCCTTACAAAATAAATATAGGTTATGGATAATTTATCTTCTCTTATTTGGTCCACATATATTTTCAAGCAATAAAAATAGATTGGAGACAAATCATGGCATGTGTGTAATGGTGTGATAATTATTAGGTTCAAACTGTGGCATGGACAAGTGTGTGAGGGGATGATTGTGTGTATGATTGTGTGTTAAATTCCTTATTTATAAGATCAATTCTCCTCCTTACGAGAGGTCATGGTGGTATGGGGATGCCCAACACTAAGCATTGATCGTAGGGTTTCTCACACTAAAAAAAATGATTGGAGAAACATGTATGCACTTATTTAAGTTGCAAGCTTATTGTAGTGGTAAGGGCTTTGGCCTCTCTTTGAGAGGTCCAAGGTTCAAAACCCACTCAATATGAGGGGACTAGGGACCGGTATCCCTCATAAAAACTTGTGTAAACTCATTGAGGGGATCGAGACCCCCCATAAAAACCTGTGTAAACTCACTGAAAAAACATGTATGCACTTATTTTGGTTTTTAAAATATGTAAAGTTATTTCTTCTATAAAAGCATTGAAGACAAGTTGGTTGTTGTAAGAAATATTAGCTTTTTTTTAAGAAGTTTTTTTTGGATTTGAATAGTGTGAGAAACCCCTACGACCAACGTTTAGATATATATTTTTAATAAGTTATGTGTGGCTTCTATTGGGGGCCACTCCCATTACAAAAATAAAACATCACGTTGCTCTCATTACATTCTTAACAAGTTAATTAAAGCATATACAACTTTGTCTTTCTGTCAAAGACATTCTTCATTTGCCTTTCTATCAAATAAATTCTCCATCTTCCTCAAACTCTAAGTTTCCACAATCAACTCCTTTTATATCATATGCCTTTCAAAATTTAACTTCTGTCAAGATGAAATTCAACACCACGAATGACTATAAAATTTGTTGCTCAACTTCTATATCTATAAATATATTGTCTATAACAACCTTACAATTTCTTAATACCCATTTTTAGGGTTACTATTCATTCCCCTAATACTTCAAGATATTATTTTCATTGTTATATTTTATATATATTTTTGGGTTACCCCACTTATTGTTAGCATTTGTGATATTTGCTTTTGTTTTTCCATATCAATATCCCTCTAGGTTTCTTTTTCTCTTTGTTTTTATTTTTTTCAGTCTTCCTCTATTATTTTTCTCTTCAATCTTCTTGCATTGCTCATAGTAAGACTTATCATATTGAGGTTTACCTTTTTCTAAAATATCTGAAGTGCAAGGAATAACCTCAAAAGCATAATCTTCTTTATGTTACCCTAGAAACCCTAAAGTGCAAGGATGCTCTTCTATAGAAATTATCTTCTTATTCTTCCCCATAAAACCTAAATCGTTATGGGTTTCCTCCATCTTTAATTCTTTATTATGTTGCTCTTGAAACCTTAAAGTGCAAGGGATAACATCTTCACCCCTTTCACTTCTATAACTTGAAGAGGATTCTATACTACTTGAGGAAAATTAAGATGATTCTATGAAGATGATATTGTAGTTAGAATTTCTTTGTCTCTTCTTTCGAAGTGGAATATCCTTGATTTGATCTAGCTTTTATTACTATATGATTTTCTTGTCTTGAATTTTATCTCATGGCTAGAATTTTTTCTCTTTTTTCATAGTTTTCACTTTGCGAACTCTTGCCATGTATCCAATCTCATAACAATTATGGCAACGAAATATGATATTTTCATGATCTACTTGTTGATACCATTCTCTTAATTAGAATTTAATCTTAATGGATTGTGGAAAAGATTTTGAAATATCCATAGCAACACTTATTTGAGTATATATAGCATTCTTTAACTCCTTAGGAGTCAATCCTTCCTTGATGAATTCTCCTAGGGTATTTCCAATATTCTTTAAAACATTCTTATTTATAAGCTGATATTGAAGTCAAAAAACCCTAACCCAAACTGGAAGCTTCTTAATAGTTTCTATCTCAACAAAAATAAATACATTCCATGGTCTCAAATAAAGTGCATCTCTTCCCATAGCTACAAGCTTACCTTGATGGTAAGAGCTTTGGCCTCTCTTTGAGAGGTCCAAGGTTCAAACACCACTTAGTATGAGGGGACCAGGACCTCTCATAAAAACCTATGTAAACTCATCGAATCAAGTTGAATTAGCTCAACCAGTTAGATTCCCCAATATTTAAAGAGGAGACCAAAGTTTAAATCTTGTCAAGCGATACATGGATATTATCCAAGCTTTGTTGTAATACCACTACGTGGTGATGATGCAGTACATGTGGGACCCATTTCAATCCCATATAACCAATTGAAAAAAAATGCATCCCTTCCCATAAGCCATGGGCCACCAACCATTATTTTATTCATAATCTCTAAACTAGAAAAGATGATAAGGAAAAAACCTTTAGGAAGAAAAGTTATAGAGTAATTTGAATTTAATCCCCACTTCCACTTGATCTAATTTTGAATCTCCAAAAACCTAGCCATGATTTATGGAACTTACATATTAACCTTCTACTTTTAATAACCATTATATTATGCTCAATCATCTCATCCTTGATACTCACTTCTGGTGTAACATCTACTACTTGGATCAAATTTGCCATGTATTCACTCTTTTACTTATCTCTAACTTGGGCCTCAATACTTTCGACTAGGGCATCTTGAATTCCCATTAGGGTTTTCAAATATGAGTTTCCTTTCATACTAGCTAACGAGGCTTGCTCTTAGCTTGCACTCCCTCTTGGTTCACACTCCCTCTTAGCTTGTACTTGCTCCCAGCTTGTACTCTCTCATGCTTCACACTTGCTCTTGACTTGCACTCCCTCTTGGCTTGTAATAGCCCTTGTCTCTTCTTTTTTCTAACGTTCCTTCACTTTAACAATATTTTGGAAATAATGTTCCACGCATTCATGGTAAGGGTTTTAAGCATTGATGCACTCTAGATGAACTCGTTGCTCTTTCGACATAACTGAATCTTAGCTCACACTTCCTCCTAGATCTACAGAGGTAACTTATATTGCTATATATATATATATATATATATTGACATATTCTATTTTTAATTCAAGTTATAAATTTCCTAACTATATTAAACGTTATTTGTTCAATTGATGAAGTCATGACTATCCTAACTAAATTTGTAAAGTGGTTTACGAGATTGCCAAATATCAAGACATATTAAAAAGAAGGATGTTTAGGTACATGTAGAATGTTGAAGGAAATATATATTACATATCACTATTGAATATTTGAACTCAATGTTTTAACATAGTCTTAAACTATTATTATATATATGTTAAATTTTAAATGCAATTTTTTTTTGCAATAGTATAGATTAACTACTACACAATGCAAGTTAAATTTTAATTTGTTTTTTTTTTCGCTAGAGAAAAAGGGGTTGCACTCAGGTCCCTCACCCTTAACAAAGAACAACTCTCTCCTTTAGAGATTGAGAGTTTACAAATATATTCAACTCTCATCTCAATTGAGTTGTTATAACTAAATAACTACATATTTTTCATAAAATGTTGAATTCTTGATTTTTATTTTCTAGATATTCTTCAATTTTATTTGTAAATACAATTATTCCAAAATTCAACATCCTTCTTGACATCTTCTTATAGCAGACTTCACAATATCAAAATTCCACCTCTATTGTCTATGCATTGCATCTTAGTAGAGTAATATTTTTATGTCTATGCACTGCATCTTGATAGAGTCATATTTCTAAAGATTTACGCTATCATAGTCGGCTTACTAGATTTGGGCTGTTAGTTTCCTTTCTAAAGCATAAGTGCAACCACAAGAATTGTACTAAAAAAATTATATGAAAGCACATTTATTATAAAATACAACTAATATTACCAATGAAAAACATTAAAGTAAATCTTAATCGTTATTTGAATTAGGTAGTCAATGTTTTCTTGTTAGCTTTAGCTAAACTTACTACTTCCTCTAACCATGGAAAAGAGAATTTAACTTCATGATCCTCTATTAAAACCCCTCCAATGACCAACCTATCTATATATTTGTCTCCTTCCCTTAATGTATGTGTGACCATGATTCTTTTAAAAATTTATAGCAAGGTCGTGTATTCCACAATTATCTCTTGTATGTTCGATGAAGCCTTTTCTTTCCTCAAATTTGCATTTATTACTATTAGTGAATTACCTTCCATCTATACTTTGTTCTATTTCATTTGTCTACATATTTTTAACCCTTCCAAAGCCGCTTAAGCTTAAGCTTCATTACTCGTCTTAAATCCACTATGGAAAGCATAATATGATAAAATCTCATTGGTATTATTTCTAATTATTCCTTCTCTTGGTCTTGGATTTCCTTTATATGCTCCATAAAAATTCAATTTGACCAAGTCCACTTTTGGTGGTTTCCACTTTATATTCTTTGCCTTCCTTTTGTTTCTCCTACACCCAATATCATAATTTCATTTTATGACTTGGCTCCATCTATCAAGACTCTTTGCTTCAAGATTACGGATTGAGGAGTTGATAGAGTTGGTTTAGACTCCTCTATGGCTAAACAAATCTTTCTTTTCATTACCTATAAATTGCTTTCCTTTCCTCTATATTCTTTTGTTCCATTCCAACCTATTAGTCCAAACTATTATATCTTTCACTATATTGTCTACAATATCTCACTTTTAAAAGTGCTCTATCGTTGCTTTAACTATTCTTCAATTTTACCATTCATCACCATGCATTTACCAAACATATTAGTAATCCATTGCTATAGTTCCTAAACTATTGAACAATGCCCCAAGAGATGGTCTATAGTCTCCTCATTTTTACATAAAACATATTGTGAGGGGCCGTGAAAACCCATTATCACTAGGCTATCCCAAGATAAAATTATCCTATGACCTATTAGCCATAAAATATTTTGACTTTTGGAATGCTCGATCTATCCCAAATATTTTCCATATTCTTGGAGTATTCTTATTTTGTTGGTGCTTTACATTATATTTGTTTCTTTTTGTGTGTTCTCTTGATCTATTCAACTCCCAAATCAACTCATCTTCAATTTTTCTTAGAATAATGAGTTAAATTTTAAAATATGAATTTAAGTATATATACATATTATTTTATTATTTTTGCTTGAGAAAAAAGGATTGTACTCGGGTCCCCCATACTTGACAAATCGTAACTCTCATATGTGAAGCTTGAGAGTTTACAATCATATTTAATTCTCATCTAAATTGAGATGCTATAACTAGATACCTATATATTTTTTACAAACAATTTGATTTTTTATATTCATTTTTTAGATCTTCTTCAGTTTTTTGTAAATACAAATATTCAACATATTTTTTTTGTGAAAATTTTTAATCTTTTTCATCCATCCATCCAAGTGAAATCTTGATTAGTGATGTTCTTTAATGATGCCAAGTTGCCATTGTGCCACTTGAATATCCATAATTGCTTTGTTGGCTCCATGCTTCTACTGCTCTGCTTTGATATTTTGAACGGTTTAATGTTGTTGTACCCCTTTGAAATTAAAAACATTATGCTTTTTCTACCAAACACTACCATACTTATACCTTTTTGACTCCATGTAGATCTAAAATATTGATGCCTTAAGTCATGCCTCCAAGATTGTTGTCGCTCAGGGTGATGTGGGTGTTGATATGCTACAACCTTAACCTGACATTTTGTTTTCTTTGATTCTTCAACAATTTATTTTTCTATTTTAAATTCTTCTTCACAATATTCTCTCTTATACCTTTCTTTTGTTGCATTATTGTGCCTCTTTGACAAGGTTTCCTTGGACTTTATTGATGCTTCTTCTATGGACTTTATTGTTGTTGCTACTGTAAATTCAACTTTTGAGTTTTCTGGTGGTTCTTCAACTTGTTCCCTTGCCACCATAATTGGTTCTTGCTTCTATTTGGATCCTTGCTTCTTAAGATTTTCCTTTTGAATGTGGTCATGAACTTGCACATTGTCATCTATATTTTTTCCTTCTACTATATCCTTTTTTTTTATTATTTCTTTTAGTTCTCTTTGAAGCATTTTTATTTATTCTTCATATCCTTTGATTTTTTTTTTATTTGTGGAAAACATCCCAAAAGGGATGCCACTTTCGGGTAAGACCCAAGGAGGCAGGGGTATCCATTCCGCCAAAAACGCCCAGGACTCGGACCTGGCCTACCACATTTGACATACTCAAGGAGCAAACAAACACACAAAACCAATTTAAAAATAAGTAAATAACAACAAAAATAATAAAATAAAATAAAAAACATGCTCCTTGAGTGTGTTAAAAACAATAGCACAACCAAACACGCACAATAAGAAAAAAGAAACCACAACACAAACCACATAGAAAAACACAAGAACCACATAACACAACACAAACAAGACAAAAACAACAGAACACTACAAAGACATAACCCAAAAAAAACATGAAAAATAAACACAACCAAAACCTAAAAAATAAAATAAATAAAATAAAAATAAAAATAAAAAACAACCAACAACAAACAATAAACAAAAACAAAAAACATAGAAGACACTCACACATAAAAACATGAAATAACACAAACAAAAAGAAACCCAAGAACAAGAACGAAAAAAACACAAGAACAATAACAAAAAACATAAAAAAAAAAAAAAACAACAAAAACACAAGAACAACAAAAAACAACACAAATAACACAAAAACAAAACAAAACAAAAGAACCCACCCACCTTAAAAAACTAAACAAAAAAAAACAAAGAAGAAAAAAAAAAAAAAAAAAAACAATGACCTATCTAGACCAGAAGACTATTAAGGCAAGAATCAACAGAGGAAACAAAATAAAGAATAGAATGAGCTAGGGAACTAAAAAAAAAATGAATGAACCAAAGAGAAGCAAAAAAAGAAAAAAAGAAGAAGAAACTAGGTACCTTCAAAACTGGAGCCATCCAAAGAAATGATAGAAAAAAGAGCTTTCCTAATTTGAGAAGCCCACTATATAGGAGGGTGGCCATAACAAGTAAGATCACCTTTGTCCAAAGCCCAATTAGCTAAAGCATCAACACTCTTGTTTTCATCTCTGACCACATGACTATAATCAACTTTCAAAAATCCCATCTGGATTAACTGAATCTTCTCAATAATTCTTTTTATTCTCCAATCCACCTTATGATTCTTAGAAGATGTCTTCAAGAGATTAATCATAAGTTGAGAGTCAGACTCAACTAACACCTTTTCCCATCCAACCTTAGTAGCCTCTTGAAGGCCTCCGAGGATACCATACCCCTCAAAGAAGGTTATTGGAAAGAATACCCAAATTCTCAGCAAAAGTAAAAACCAGGGAGCCATCCGAAAGTCTACCAATTCCTCCCACACTGGCTTTTCCAGGGTTCCCTCTAGAGGCTCCATCAATATTGACTTTTCCAAAATCCTTAGGAGTAGGTTGCCAATTTCTAGTCCTATCCATCTTACTAATACTCACATTCCCTTTAAGTTGGTTGCCCTTAGAAGGTTTAATCTTCAATATTTGCATCACTTGATCCCATCTTTGGTGGGAGTTTTGAGGGTGATTAAGGAGTTGATGGACTGATTCAACTAAGTTGGCTATGGTATTTTGCCAATTATAGTGAATATCATTCCTATCTTGATTAAAAATTTGGTTGTTCCTTTCATTCCAAATATTCCAAAGAAGAATGGTAGAACCCATCCAAACTAACTGCCTAATAAAATGATCAACACCCTCTTGATTAGGCCAATCCCTCCAAAGCTGTTCAAAAGTAAAAAAATTGGACCACAGTAAGCCAAGTAAAGTGGCCATTCTCCTCCATAGCTCAGAGGCTAAAGTACACTCAATAAAAAGATGGTTGATATTTTCTACATTCTCTTCACACATTTCACATCTAAAAGGGCAATGAAAACCATGCTTCATAGGTTGCTCACCAGTAAGCACCCTACGATGCAATAAAAGCCAATTAAAGAACCTCACCTTAGGCCAGAGATTTTGAGCCTACAATCAATAAAAGATGTCAGAAGAATGGCTAGGATTATTATGGCATAAGGTCAAATAACCTTGAGCAACTGAATACTCACACTTAGTAGTGTTGTTCCATCCAAAACAATCTTTTTCATGGGACCAAGAAAGGGATCTCATATGAAGGATGCCTTGGGTATCTTGTCTTTGCCTTTCTAGGATTTGAATAGGCCAATCCTCAATAGGGATCCAATATCTACCAACCTTTGAATTACCAGTATGGTACCGACAATAATTAGCCACCTTTATCCAATTAGCTCGGTGAAACTCCTCCATCCAAGGCCTCCAATCGGGAAACTGGGTTATCAAAGGCTTGTGACCATCCCGAGAATCTATCCAAAAATTTGCCTGTTGACCATTATGAATGATCCAAAATAATATTTTCTTTATCAATTCCTCACCAGTCTTAAGAAATGCTAAAATAGGAGAACCTTTGGTAGGAAGTTGATAGCAAACAAGGTCTTCAGGACTTTTGTTCTCAGCATATTTAGCACGAAGATTATTGGCCCAAAGAGCATTGGGGTTATGTAACATCCTCCAATATAATTTAGCATCTAAAGCTTTGTTGTTATTAATAGAAGACCAGAATCCTAACTAAAGCTTTGTTGTTATTAATAGAAGACCGGATTCCTAACCCCCCTTCACTCTTAGGAAGACATAAAGTATCCCATTTCACCAAGGCCCTTTTTCTTTTCTCCTTAGTACCACTCTAAAGGAAACAATGACTGATTTGATCCAATTCTCGAAGAACAACCTTTGGGATATTCAAAACGGAAGAAACATAAATAGGAATAGCTTGAAGGACTGATTTTACCAAGGTGATTCTACCCCCAAAAGAAAGCCACCTGTTGGTCCACTTTCCAATTTTCTTCTTGACTTTGTCCAACAACCAATTCCAATATTTATTTTTTTGCCTTTGAATATTTATGGGAATACCTAAATAAGTGATTGTAAGGGAGGTATTCCTATATCTTAATTTATCCAAGACCATGGATTCCTATCTAGCAGAGCTAGTGAAAGAAAATAACTTTAGATTTGTCTTCATTGATCAACTGCCCAATAGCCTTAGAAAAATAGCTAATGATTTGCTTAATATTAGAAGCTTCCTTAACTGTAGCTTTACCTAAAAGAGTAGATTCATCCACAAATTGAAGATGAGAGATAGGTCTAGCTCCATGAGAAATGTTAACTCCCTCAAGGGTTTTGTTTTCCCTCTTTTTGGTTATAGTCCTACCCAAGCATTCAACAAGAATGATGAATAAATAAGGGGATAGCGGGTCGCCTTGCCTAATACCTCTGGAAGCTGGGAAAGATTGATAAGGTCTGCCATTGATAAGAACTAAGTAGGAAACTGAAGAGATACATCCCATAATCCAATCCATCCAATCCTTAGAGAAACCAAATTGCCTAAAAACTTTGATAAGGAAGTGCCAATCCACTCTGTCATAAGCTTTGGATAAGTCTAACCGAATGAACATAGAAGGAGATTTTTGCATATCCATGGAATGGATGGCTTCCTGAGCAAGAACTATCTCATCTACTATTTGACGTCCTTCCACATAACCCCCTTGCTCTCGGGAAATAATCTTATGCAAAAGAGGCTTCAACCTTTCTACCATTATTTTAGTAATAATTTTGATAAGAACATTACATAAAGCAATAGGTCTAAAAGTCGAGATATGATCAACCTCTTGAGATTTTGGAACAAGAGTAATATAAGTTTTATTGATAACCTTCAAAATTTCTTTGGCTTTCCTGGCTTCTTCCACCACCTCTAATAAATCAACATGAAGGATATCCCAAAACTCTTGATAGAACTCAATGGGAAAACCATCAGGACCTGAGGTTTTCTCTTTTTGCATTTTTAAAACTACTTGTTGAAGCTCATTGATAGTAACAGGAGCAGTCAAAATAGAGTTATCCTCATAAGTGATAAGAGAAGGGATTGCTTGAAGAACAATTTGTTGTGAAGATGAGTCAAGAGGAGTAGCAAGAAAAATATTGGAAAAGTAATCAACAACAATAGAGTTCATGCCATCCAAAGTATAAACAACATATCTAGAATCTGATTTTAAGGAAGAAATAAAGTTGTGAGATCTTCGAGCTAGAAGAGATTTGTGGAAGAAATTTGTGTTTCAATCTCCTTCTTTGAGCCATTGAATTCTAGATTTTTGCTTCCATAAGATTTCTTCTCTTTTTCCCCATTCCTCTAACTGAGTTGTGAGTTTAATTTCATCTGCACTTCTCTTATCTGTGAGGCCATCTAAACAGATTTTCTTATTCAAATTTTCAATATGAGCAATAACTTCATATTTTTTTTTATGAACATCCCCAAACTCTTTCCGAGCTCCAAGTCTTGATTTTGGATTTAATGTATTGCAGTATTTTGGCAAAACAAAACATCTTAGTCCCATGCCTAGGTTTACCTTCCTTCCACCATTGTTGCACATGAGGTCTGAAGGAAATGTCTCTAAGCCACATTAATTGAAAACGAAAAGGAGAGAAACTCACATTGGTTTTCCATATTTCCACCATGACTGACCAATGATCCGAACCAACATTATTAAGAGTCTTCACTTTAGGAATGTGACCATGGATTAAGAAATTTTCAGAGAGCAAAAACCTATCCAATCTCTCCATTAGACAAGCTAAGCCTTGCCTTATGTTAGACCAAGTCATAAGGCCATTATCTGGTTGGATATCCACAAGATGGAGGTTTGCAATATATTCGCTCATGAGGTTAGTGCTTTTGTCCAAATTTCTATTTCCCCCTCTTTTCTCATCCAGAGAGAGGATGGTATTGAAATCTCCTCCGATCAAGATCCAAGCTTCGGGAAAATGAGAGATAATATGAGTAATATCCTTCCACTGTCTTCTTTTTTCCTCCAAAGAAGTCAGAGCATAAACAGTAATGCAGAGCATAATCTGGTTGGAATGTCTACTTTGAATAGCTATAGCCAACAAACCCCACTACCAACCATATGGTGAATAACTACCTCTTTTGGGTTCCAAAGGCAAAAAATGCCACCAGAAGTCCCTTGGGAACTAAGGGAAACCACTTTTCCAACTGGCCAAATTTTACTGGCAATTGAGTCCATATCCTCCATTGACATCTTTGTTTCTTGAAGGAAAACAAGATGTGGATGATTTATCTGAATCATTCTTCTAATTTCATTTTGTTTTGAAATACTCCCTTTGAGTCCTCTAATATTCCAAGTGATGATTTTCATTAATACCAGGGCTAAAAAATTTGGGAAGGGCATTAATCTTACCTTCCTCTACAATCTTTTCACCTTCTTTTACCATATGATATTGATTGGTCTTGCGACCTTTTTTTTGATTAGAATCCATCTTCAATTTTTTTTCTTGTTTCTTGACTTATTCCAATTGCATCTGAGATGGCTTCTAACCTTGAAGAATGCTCGTACACAACCAAAATTTTACTATATGGTTCAACGGAGTCTATATTGGGACCTGCATTATTTGAAGTTTTGACATTTGAAAGATTGTTTTTCTTGTGTAAATTTTCTCCCTTTTTTTTTTTGTTGAAAACCTTTGATTTGATGGTTTGTCTCCGAGTTCTTCCCTTCATATTTAAATTGTGTTTCTAAGATTTCAGTTTCCATTATTTCCTCTTCCTCACTTGGGACACCATTTGTGGAAAGGATTTCAAACATATTAGCAGATGACTTTGATTGATCCTTCATAACTGGTTTTTTCTGAGTGTTCTTCTTCTTAGGTATTTGGAAACCTACTGAGTTTATATCTTCTTTATTTTGATCGGGAATTTTATTTGGGCAAGCATTGGCCAAATGACCATATTCATGGCAAATTCTACAATGAAAAGGAATGTTCTCATAGTCCACTACTTGCTCCCAAGTGTCTTCCCCAAATTGTAATGTGATCTTTTTAGGTAGGGATTTGTCAAAATCCATTAAAACACAAATCCGAGCATAAATAATATGTTCAAAATTTTGAGTACAATCAACAATCATCATAAAAGTTCCTAAAGAGTTTCCAATTGAAGAAAAAACAGTAGGATTCCAAATTCAATAGGGAAGCCAAAGAGTCTAACCCACATGGGAGTTATAGAAGGCATCTCTTCTTCGACTTTAAATTTAGTATGCCAGGGCTTCATGAAAAGCCTTGCCCTTCCAAAAAACCAAGGACCCCCTTGAAAAGTTTTCTCTGTATCTTCATTATTAGCAAATAAAACAAGAAAATAACCATTTGGATAAATAGAGATTTGTAACTCACCTTTAGTTTTCCAACTTTTTGTAGCCCAAAATTTGAAAGCAGATAGACTTGGACGAAAACCCACGAATCGACAAATTAGTCCTCTTTTTTCCAAATCTTCAATACCAGTCTGAATGTTACCCATATCAAGCTTAACAATAGGAGTTCCATCAGCTTCTTTAAGACATCCTGACTCCGTTTTCTTGGGATCAATCTTAGGCATTCTTAGAGGTTTATGGGAAGCCCTAAGATTGATATTAGCATTGGGATGAGGTTGTCCACCACGAAGGACATCCCTAAAATTCATTTTTGGGACCGAGTCTTCGAAATTCTTACCCTTGACAGGGGTTTTCATAGTAGAATTATTTTGTGGGTGCACCTTAGCACCATATTCACTTGAGATATGAGCCATTTTTTGATCAACTGCTTGAAATTTGTTTCGTGATCTCTTTAATCCTTGCCCTAGACACCGTGGAAAGGTATGGTTTTCACTTTTCTTTTGTGCAGCAAATTGGAAGCCGTTGTCACTCAAGTTCACAATATGATCTATTGAAAGACAAATTTGTAACCCATATTAGATCCCCTACAACATTTCTTGATAAAATATTGAGCATAAACCATAAAAATATTGGCCGCTAGGGCCCGAAGGCCCTAAAAACCAACCTCTGGAGCTTCTTGCACTCAACCCAGATGAAACCCTCGCATAGTCGCTTACCAAATATATCGTTCACACATAGGGATGCGCTAGGATCTGTGTTGCTCCAAATGATATGAAAATTGGTGGAGACGTTCTAGGGTTTTTTAGGCATATACCCTCAAAATTTTAGCTCAATCCAAGTTTGGATGAGTGAGATATGGCCAAAACGAGTTCGGCAGTTTGAGCATTCCTACGAAAAACGTCCCTCTCTCTTTTTACATTATTTTTTCTCTCAAGGGAAAGTTGTCCTTCATATCCTTTGATGGTGACCTTCAAATTAGCTATCTTTTTGTAAGGGTTTCATTGACTCAAGAATACATTTTCCATTTCATCCCAAGTGAAACAATGTTTCCTTTCCTTAGTAATACTTGCCTACCAATCATGAGCTTCATCTTTTAAAACATAGAAAAGATTGCAAGTTCAAAAATGTTCATTAGAATATAAATATCTAAACTTGATTCATAATTTTCAAGCATCAATATCATCATTTCCAATGAAAATTGGTAACTCTATGATCTCAACCTAAAAAATTCCAAAAACAACTAAAGTTTGGGAAAAAAACAAGTTTTTTATTATATTTAATCTCCTCTAATCCTTGTTATCAACAACAAAACTATTAAATACAAAATAATTGAAATAAAAAAGAAATGCAATCGTCCATTACGACTTTACACTAATCCATTACCAAGCTTCCCCTCCAAATGGTTCAACACTTTTGCACCTGTTGTTATTGCAAAGAAGTGTGGACAATTTTGATGGTAGATTAGTTTTTCTTAATGACGACAATGATAATGCTAAAAATTTATCTTACGAGTAAACAAGATATCGTAATTGAAACTCAAATCGCTTCTCTTTACCAATTTATATTCCATTTTTTTAGATCACCAAAAAAATATTTAATTATAAAACAATAAAATTAAATTTATAATATTATTTTATTAATTTAATAATATGAACTGTCTTATCTAAGTGTGTATTGATATTTTTGGGTTCACATTAGGAACACCTATCTTATCAACTTTTCAAATATGTATTAATATTTTGATATGAAAAATTTTATTGGATATGCATTTTATATATATATACACTAAACACACAAATTTTTAAAAATTACATACGTGTATTTTTTTTTTGATAAGTAACATTATATACATAGCGGGTTTTTTAAGAGGATCCCAAAACCTTATAACAATAAAAGGAGCACCTTTAGGGCCGCAAGGTTGAGACAGGAACCACATCTCAGACCGAATTACAAAAAAATTTGACATAGCAGACGATCCCACCACAAACAATTAAAAAATAAAACAGATCCCGCCCAGCGGGAAGAAGCCGAAAACCACCATTGAGTAGATCCCGCCCAGCAGGAATCAGAGAAAAATCGTTACAATAAAATCCCGCCTCGCGGGAAGCAGTCAGAAACCACCAAAGAGAGAGTCCCGCCTAGCGGGAAGCAGCTTAAACCCACCTTAGTGAAATCCCGCCCAGCGGAAAGCTTCAAAAAAACTGCACCAGGAAAATCCCGCCATCCGGGAAACCAGCAAAAAGGAGAAAATCCCGCCCAGCGGGAAAACCAGTGGATTTGGCGGATCCCGCCCAGAGGATCCCGCCCAGCGGGAAAAAGCGGATTTGGCGGATCCCGCCCAGAGGATCACGCCCATCGGGAAAAAGTGGATTTGGCGGATCCCGCCCAGAGGATCCCGCCCAGCGAGAAGCCATCCCGCCCAGCGACAGGGGGATCCCACCCAGCAAGAAGCCGAGAGCCAGGATCCGGCCCAGCGGGAAGCAAACAGGAGCTTCACCACGAGGATCCTGCCTTGGGGAAACAACAAGGAAACTACAGGTTAAGGAAACAGGGATCCAAGGACTGGGAATCTCGAGCAGGAAGAGGAAGACAGTCACAGGGAAGGGATCCCAAGGAGCCAAACAAGTGGGATCTAAGGTCTGTGTGCATAGATCAGACCCCCCCAAGAATGAAACATGCAGCAGAAGCCAAAGGGAACCCAGCAGCAGGGACCAAGAATCCCGACCAAGCACAGAAGCAGCTTCAGGGAACTGGGACTGGGAATGGGAACAACCCAGGCAGAGGAAAGCCCCCCCCAAGGCCAAACCAGATGCCCAGGGTGTCCACCAAGGAGCAGAACCAGCATGAAGAAGCCTCCAAGCGGGAAGAACAGCAGCCACAGGATCCCGTCGAGGATTCACAAGCAAAGGAGGAAAGAGGCCCCCCCAGACCACCCCCAAAGCTGTGAGGACCTCAAGGGAGACCCCAGGAAGCTGTCAAACCCTAAACCATCACCTCCACCGCTCAGAGAAAAGCAGGGGACCAGATCCGTGCGAATAACCTGCAAAAAACCCCAGGGGGAAGCCTGAGGAAAAAAGGGAAGGGATCCCCAAACAAACAGGGATCCCTGGGAAGCACCAGGCCAAAAAATCAACCAAGGAAACCCAATCCGGCTGGGAGGGGCGCAGAAAAATGGAGAAGGATCTCCCCCCAGGAGATCATCTGCAACAACCACTCCCAGGGAGGGATGACCTGGGTTGAGCCATGGACTGGGCAGGAACCAGGATCCAGGGGAGGGGGAGCAGGGAAGGGACCAGAGCCCTCCCCTCTCTGCTTTCTTCCCTCCAACATACGTGTATTTAATATATATATATATATATATATATATATACTAAACACAAATTTTTTAAAATTACATACCTGTATTTAACATGTACCTCTCAAATTATTCATATATTCACATCTTATATAATTCCATAAAATAAATATAGAAATATTTTTTATTATTGTATATTTTTGCTGTTTATTTTTTTGGCTGGATAATAAGAGGTTGTACTTGGGTCCCCAACCCTAATTACAACTCTCTTCTTTAGAGCTTGAGAGTTTACAAATAGATACATTTTTCATCTCAATTGAGATGTTATAGCTAGAAACCTACATTTTACATAAACTGTCTGAATTCTTGATTTTCATTTTCTTTTATCTTTTCAAAATTTTGTATGAGTACAAATATTCCAAAATTCAACATCCTTCTTGACATTTTTCTATAACAACTTTCACAATGCAAAACTTCACCTCTACTATCTATGCATTTTATCTTAGTAGAGCAATATTTCCAAAACATCGCACTATCATAATCCACTTTACCAAATCTGGATTGCTAGTTTCCTTCTTGAGACATAGGTGCAACCACACAAATTATAATAAATAGTTTATATGAAAACACATTATTGTTACAAAATAAAATTGATATTACCAATGGAAAATATTAAAGTAAATCTTAATCATTAATTGATTCAAACAATCAACATTTTCTTGTCATTTCCAACTAAACTTACTTTCTGTTACAATGGAAAGGACAATTTAACTTCACGATCCTCAATCAAAACCCCTCTAATGGCTAGCCTATCTGCACATTTGTTTCCTTCCCTTAATGTATGTGTAAATTTGATTTCTTCAAACTCTTTAGCAAGATCTTGAATTTCCATAATTATCTATTGTATGTTCCATGGAGCCTTAGCTTTCCTCAAAATTGTATTTATTACAGAATCACCTTCCATCCATATTATGTTCCATTTCATTTGTTTGCATATTTTTAACCCTTCTAAAGCCGCCCAAGCTTTAGCTTCATTATTTGTCTTAAATCCACTATTAAAAGCATAATGAGACAAAATCTCTCCTTTATTATTTCTAATTATTCCTCCTCCTTTTATTGGTCTTGGATTTCCTTTAGATGCTCCATCAAAATTCAATTTAACCCAATCCACAACTGGTGGTTTTCACTTTATATTCTTTGCTTTCTTTTTACTTCTCTTGTACCCAACATCATAATTTCATTTAATGACTTGACTCCATCTATCAAGGTTCTCTGCTTTTAGATTAAGGACTGGGTAAGTTGATAGGGTTGGTTTAGACTCCTCTATGGCTAAACATATCTTCCTTTTCATTACCTCTAAACCGATTTAATTTCTCTTAAATATTCTTCTATTCCTTTCTAGCCATACAATTCAAAGTATTGTATATTTTGATATATCCCATATTGTTTGTAAAGCCTCACTTTTATAAGTGCTCTGCCATTACTTTAATCAATCTTCAATTTTGCTATTCATCATCGTGCATTTACCAAACATATTAAGAATTCATTGCCATAGATTCCATACTATTAAGCAATGTCCCAAGAGATGATCTATACTCTCATCTTTTTTACAAAGAACACATTGAGAGGGGTCATAAAAACCCTTTTCATAAGGTTATCCAAGGATAAAATTCTTCTATGATCTACTAGCCAAACAAACATTTTAACTTTAGGAATGCTTGGGCTATCCCAAATATCTCTCTATATTCTAACGTTATTATCATTTTGTTGGTGTTGTACATTATATCCACTTCTTGTTGTGTATTATCTTGAGCTATTCAACTTCCAAATCAATTTATCCTTGGCTTCCCTCGAAATAATCATAGTTGTTATTTTTCTACTCAATTGCCTCCTAGCATCAATGTCTTATATACTTGTAAAAAAATCTTCTTTACATTTATATCTTTCTTCGTGATCCTTGTACAAAATGTTTGAAACCCTATCACCATATTTGTCTTGAAGCAATCTCATCCAAGATTTCAAAATTGGATATAAATTGAGTGGTTTTTTATCACACCAAGTATCCATCCAAATAGATTTTTTTTCTCGAGTTCCTACCGCCCATCTTAAACCTTTAATCATAAGATCAATAGATTTTTTTTAAACCAGTCCAAAGAGATCAGAACCATTTGGTAAAGAGAATGTAGTAAATATTAAACTTAGGTCATTGAAATCAACATACTTTAGAAAAATTCTAGAGAATTTAGTAAATATTAAACTTAGGTCATTGGAATAAACATACTTAGAAAAATTCTTGCTCATTGTCGTTGACTCTCTTTGTATAATCTCCAAATTATTTTCCTTTAAGAGCTAAGTTTGTATATTTAAGAACTCTTAAACCAAGATCTCTCCTAGTTTTATCATTACACTTTGCTCCATTTCACCATTTGTTATTCTATTTTACGAAAAAAAAAAAAATTCCCTTACTCCATTTCACCCAAAAAAATCCTTTTATTATATAAACCTAACCATAAAATAAATAAATATATATATATATATATATATATATATATATATATATATAATTAAAAAAATCATAAAAAATTAAAATAAAAAATATTTAATATTAAAACCTAACATTATTTCACATCTTTTCAAATATAAAAGAGAGCGATAAATGATAAAAATAGAATAAAAGTAAAATAATAAAACCTACAAAAACCAGCTATGCATATTCAATTCATTAAATAGAATAAAATTAAAATAATAAAAATAAACTCGATTAAAAAGTTTAATTAATGGTATTTTTTTTTAAATTTTATGTTAAAGAAAATTATTTTTTAATTTTTTTTGGTAGGATTTTGTGTATACCCTTGAGGCTGGTTGGAGATTTTTTTTATCCCACATAGGTCACCAAACTTAACATTGATTAAATTTCTAAACTTTAAAAATAAAATTTAAATTTATAATTAATTTATTATAATATCATTATCTAAAGTGTTCCAAACCTATTAAGAAAAACATTAAAGTTTTTTATCTACAATAACGAACTGTACCCATCCCAAAAGATAAAACTTTGTTTCAACTTTCAAGGATATTAAGATTATATTCAACCTAAATTATAATGATTTAAAACAATGCCCTCATTAGCAGTTCCAGCCTTCCAGGAGAACTTGCTGTTTGTCGTTGGGGAAACCCTGCCTCTGGAAAATGCAAATATAGGGTGATATGAAATTATCCGGCATCTCTCTCTCTGTAAAAGGAATCACGGTGTCAAACAGGGTGAATAAAAAGCGAAAATTAAGTAAGAGGGGGCAGGAGATGAGAATGACACAAAATCTTTGAAATCACTGAAAGACGCAATTCTCTACTAAGATGTATCTGAAGAAACCTCCTTGGGGTGAGGATCTCCTTTCCTCTTCGCCTTCAACTACACCTTCATCTTCTTCCTCAACATCCGCATCATCATCTTCGTCTTCGTTACCTCCGAGTGTGGTGGATTTGGTGAAATCGCTGAACAAGGAGAGGGTTTACAGGGAACTCACTCTCACCCTCAGAACCGCCCTACGAAATGCCACAGCAGAATTCTCCTTTCTGAGAGTGAAGGGACTCTCCACACTCCTGAAATTTCTCTCCTCACTTTCGGAGTCCAACCACATGATCGAGCTCTTCCAGGAGACTCAGACCGTCAAAAACCTCCAAGGTTGTTATTCCCGTTTCCTCTCTTTATTTTTACTTTTTTCGTCCGTCGTTAATCTGCATTGATTCAAGTCCAGCCAATGGCTCTGCTAAGAATAATCGAGACAGATCATATTCAACTACTTTTAGATAGATTTCTGAAAATAGGCTCTAATATGTTTTTGAAGATAATGACATTTCTAGCAAACAGTGAAAGTCAGGGGGACTACATAAAGATAAGTTCTGAATGAAACATCTTCTTTAGGCCCTTAACTAAGGGAAAAATGGGATGGATTTGACTATATTTTACAGAATGGATGTGTCCCTATTCTATAGCCTAGTACATGATGGGTTATTTAGGGTTACGCTGCCTTTTTCCTTTAATTAACATGCCTTATCTAGTTCATGATGAGATACGGTTATTCTGCCTTTTACCTTAAATCAAGGTGCCTTATCGTTTTTTTGCACAATTTCTTTGATTGGAATGCGTAGAACTTTCGAGTTGGTTTGCATTGGAAATTCGATCGGCCTTATTCTGCTGGAACGAGCAATTTAAATTAGTTATGTGTCGTTATCTTGAGTTCCCCGTTATTGGCCGTGTTCCAAAATCATTGACCTGTAGTGAGAAAGGAGTCTCAAGGCACCCAATGGTTTTATATTTTCTACCTAGTTAAAGGTTTGGGGGAATCTGCTGCGTAGGACATTTTTGAATTGAGATTGTGCGTCCGTCTTCTTGGCCTCTTGCAAGTATTATTCAGTGTTGAAAAAAATTAAAAAAATCGCAGTTATCGTATGTCACAATCTTTTCAATCTTCTAATTTATTTACGAGTAGTCAATTTTTTCAAAAGCATGCCAATATTTTCAAAGAAAAGGGAACAATTCTGATTTTTTTTTGAGTAATTGTCGATCTGATTTTTTACAGGCCTTGTGGATCTCAAAATTTTCATCTTTGTATTATTCATGGTGGGTTGCCAATAAGTGAAACCTTATAAATATATACTTTATGAACATGAGACTATCTTGAAGGAATTTCATTTTTTTTTTTTAAATAAAGGGGTAAAAATTTATTGATAAAAAGTCTGGATTACAGAGTACAGCTGAGCTCCCAACCAGGACTCAAATAAGCAACAAAACAGGCTAAAACCACCAGACAAGGTCGAAACCCGAAGAAGACAACAAGAACAAACCACATTAAGTCTGAACATCCTTGTGGATCAACTCCCAGAGGCGTTGAGAGTCCCCAAACGGGAGACTCTCCCAGTTATCGATAATCCAAGGATCCAACAGCTCAGAAGCCCTTTTGGCCAGGTAATCAGCAACCCCATTCCATTCCCTTGGAATGTGCACAAAGGATATAAATTCGAACTCTTCACTCATGCTGAGAATCTGAACGGCCACAGAGGCCAACTGCCAATTAACATCCTCCACCCTTTTGCTGTTTAAAAGATTAACCAAAATTTGAGAGTCGGACTCGCAGATAATCCTGCGCCAGCCAAGAGAAAACCCCCTCTGCAAGGCCTCGAGAATCGCAAGAGCTTCCATAAAATTGTTGGAGTGAACACCTTTATAAATGGAAAAGAAAAAACTGACCACGCCAACAGAATCTCTCCCAACACCGCCAATTCCAGCATGTCCAGGATTGCCCCTGGACGACCCATCAGTATTAATTTTTAAAACTCCTCTAGGGGGCGGCCTCCACCTACCATCTCTCCTAACCTTCTTGCTGAGCTGAGGAACCTTGCTAGGGCTAGAAGAGTTCGCACCAACCCCAAAGAGACCAAGGGCCTGTCGTACCTTCTCCTCCCTAGAGTCCAAAAGAGGGTCCACATCACATTTGCTATGGATAGTTTCCTGAACCATACACAGGATCCTTTGCCAGATCTGTTGAACAACCAAATGACTGCCCTGAAAGATGCGACGGTTCCGTTCGAGCCAAATCTGCCAGATGATGCAAGAAGGGCCCAAATTCCAAGCCACCCGGAGGAAGGGGGCCTTGGCCGGAGGTCTGCCCAGACTACTCCAAAACTCCACCAGGGAGAGCACATGAAAACAAGGATGGTTCCAGGCACTCCACCAACGGTGCCAAATGTCTCTGGCAAGGGAGCATTGGAAAAATAAATGAGAAGAGTCATCCTCATTCTTACCGCAAAGGACACAAAAAGAGGGACCTTGAAATCCCCTCTTCCTCACGTTATCCCAAGTGAGGCATTTATTACGAGCTACCAGCCAGAGAAAGAAGTTACATTTCGGCCAAGCAAATCTGTTCCACACCTTTTTCCACCATGTGACAGGGAGACTCCCGAACTTTTGCTTATCAAGAACCTGATAACCATAGGCTACAGAGTAGGTTCCCTTGGGATCAGGGTTCCAAGCCAGAATGTCTTTACCCCTCAACGAAGAACAGGGCCTCCCCGCAAGAATAAGAGCAAGCACATCTCTGTCCTCGGCCAATCCCCCTTGGGGCCATTCCTGCGGATCTTTCCACCTGTACATCTCCATATTTCCAAAAGACTGGATTTTTTTAAAGTCCTCCACACGAGACCAGCCCGCTTCCAAGAAACAAACGCTTAGGGAACGTAACCTGGGATATTGAGTCAAGATAGGAGGGTGGCCATCCCAAGAATCCTCCCAAAAAAGAGCATCTGATCCCCGATTGCAAATCCAGAACAAACCCTGCTTAATTAAATTAGCTCCTCTTTTCGAGTGTCCCAGATAACCGAACCTTTCCCAACCAAGCTGACTCTAGGGATCTCAGCCTCAAAAATACCTCTCAAGTATTTACAAGATAAGATTTTAGCCCAAATCTGATCTTGAGAGGTACACCATCTCCAATAAAGTTTCGCAGCCAAAGCCTGCCCAGAAAGAGCCGCCTGTCGCAACCCAAGGCCTCCCTCTTGAACCGGCCTACAAATAGAATCCCACCTAACCAAACTCCATTTAGATTGATCAAGTTTTCCAGACCACAAAAACTGTCTTGACAAAGCATCCATGTCCTTGATGAAACGAGAGGGAGCTGTTTGCACAAAACACCTGTAAATGGGTAAAGCTTGAACAACAGATTTTAAAAGCAACACTCTACCTGCAGAGGATAGCCATCTGACGGTCCAGTGATTCACCTTCCTTCTAAACTTATCAAGCATAGACTGCCAAGAAGATCTAGGCAGAGGATGAGATGAAATCGGAATACCAAGATAAATGAAGGGGGGAGTCCCGACCTGGAATCTTAGAATGCGAGCAATCCTGGCTTGAATAAGAGGAGGGGTATTGAAGAAGAAAATAGAAGACTTGTCCTCATTAATCAATTGTCCAGAAGCACCAAGATATATGTCAAGAGACCGTCTAATGTTGCCAACTTCCCTGATAGTGGCAACTCCCAGCAAAGCAATATCATCAACAAATTGAAGGTGGGAAAGAGGCGGCAAACTACTATCCCACTTCCACCCCTGAATGAGACCCTGCCTAACCTGAGACTTGAGCAATCTTCCCAACCCTTCCGCCATAATGATAAACAAATAAGGAGATAAAGGATCTCCTTGCCTCAAACCCCTTGAGGCCTCAAACAACTCCGACGACTCATTATTAACAAGAACGGAGAACGAGGAAGAAGAAACACAACTCATCACCCATCTAATCCATTCCTCCTCAAAGCCAAAAGCAACAAGAACTTTCTGAAGAAAGGACCATCTGACCCGGTCATAGGCTTTGGCCATGTCCAACTTAATGAACATAGTTTTCTCCTTAGAAGTTTCCATCGAGTGAATAGCTTCCGTAGCAATAACAACCCCATCCAGGATTTGCCGGCCAACAACAAACCCACCTTGCTCCTCGGAGATGATTTTGCTCAACCATATCTTCAGCCTCTCAACAATAATTTTTGTGATGATCTTATACACAACATTGCAGAGAGCAATAGGCCTGAACATATCCAAGGAATTCGCTCCCTCTTTTTTGGGAATAAGCACCACAAAGGTAGCATTTAGGGCCCTTAGCATCTGTTTGTTCTTTTGGGACTCATGGACCACCTCCAGAAGATCAAATTTGATTAACTCCCAAAACTCCTGATAAAACTCAATCGGGAATCCATCCGGGCCCGGGGCTTTCCCTTTTTTCATCTTGAATACAACATTTTCCAACTCCTCAAGGGAAATTGGACCCATCAAGTGCTCATTCATCTCTCTAGAAACAATCGAGGGAATACAGTTTAGAATAAGCTTTTCATCCTCATCATCTGAGAGGGAGTCCTCCTTGAAGAGAGAGGAAAAATACCTCCTAGTCTCTTCTGAAATATCCCTGAAAGAAGAGAGCAGGGCACCCTGAGAATTCACAAGAGAGGTAATCAGGTTACCATTACGGCGAGCCTTAACTGAGTTATAAAAGAAGGCCGTGTTCCTATCCCCTTCCTGAAGCCAATCTACTCGAGCTTTTTGTTTCCAAAAAATTTCTTCCCTCAGTTCCCATTCAGCAAGGTCTTTCGCAGCCTCAGATTCCTCAACGAGAAGCTCCTCCGTGAGTCCCTGATCTCTAATCTTCCTTGAAGCTTCTTCCACCCTCCTAAGAGCCGCCAACTTAGCCAAGGAAAGGTTCCCAAAATTTAGTCTATTCCATCTCTTCAATTTATGCTTAACAAATTGTAGCCGCTTCATAAAGGAATACATAGCGGTGCCATGAGGAGGTTTGCCATTGGTCCACCAGCCTCGCATGAAATCATGAAGCTTAGGATCCCGAAGCCACATAAGTTGAAACTTAAAGGAAGGATTCTTCTTTAGCCCTAACTCCAGAGCAGAGAGTTTGATAGGCCAATGATCAGATCCCCTACCCTCCAGAATCACAAAACTAGCGCTTCTGTTATTACCAATCCAAAAACTGGAGATCGAAACCTATCCAGTCTCTCTGAGATGGAATCTTCCCCACATCTTCTATTGTGCCAGGTAAAGATCCCATTATCCGGCTTGATGTCAACCAAGTTTAGGGCCCGGATATGAGCACTGAAGACAGAAGAAAAAGGCTCGAGACGATCAACCCCACCGCGTTTCTCCTCCAGACAAGTGATAGAGTTGAAGTCTCCAGCCAAAATCCATGGGTACAGGGGAGCCAGACTTCTCACAAAGCCAATGTGCTCCCACAAATTCACTTTACCGTTGTAATCAACAGGAGCATACACATTTGTAAGTAGGATGGTTTCACCAGATTCATTATCATGCCCGATCATCGAAATAGACCATCTGCTGGAAATCCAAGTAAGAGGAGAGATCTTAACCGGATCCCATAAACAAGCAACGCCACCAACATATCCACATGCACCAATACACTGGCATTGACCCCTTCTCCACAACTTGGGAGCAATATTGAACATACTATTAGTAGCCAATTTAGTCTCCTGAATAAACACCACATCCGGAGAATGAACACGAACCAAATCACGAACAACTTTTTGTCTGGGGATGTTGTTCAACCCCCTTACATTCCATGAAAGGATAATCATTTCTGGGGGTTAGAAAAATGGGAGTCCAATGTTCTCACCAAGCCTGACTCCACCAAAGTCTCCCCCATTAACTTAATTTTGTCCTGGTCTTTCTTTCGACCCACCTTCATATTCTTATCCGAAGCACCTTTTTTAATTGTTTTCTGCTGCAATCCCAACACCGTAGGAGTTTTGCAGTCCAAGGATGACTGCATCAGTGCCTGAGTAGGAGAGGGCATAACTAAATCTGTGCCACTTTCCAAAATAGTTTCCCTTCCAGGGCTAGAGCCAACCATATCACCTATACTCAGAACCAAAGCCCTCTGTTCTTCATTTAAACCCCCTAGATCTGATTCCTTAGGTTCCACCTCAAGAAGAGACATCTGATTCGGCCCTGTTATATCTGCATCGGGTAGCGACGTTTCGGTATCTCCATGCACTGATCAAGATCATCTAGTATTTCAAAACGGTTGAGCAGAGCATCTGACTGGCTATCCTTAAGGTCTCTTTTTGCCCTTCTTCCTCTGTTTCGGGGTTTTACCGGAACAAAGCCTTCCTTATCCCGATCCCCTTCCTTTATCCAGATTTTGTGCAGACCGAGAGGGCCCAGGATTTGAAGCCACGGGCGGGACAAACTTAGGGCATTTTCTTTGCAGGTGGCCGTATTCATGGCAGATCCGACAACGAAACGGAAGAGCTTCATAGTCAAGTTGTTGAACCCATGTAGTCGATCCAAATTGTATTTCAACAGAATCTGGAATAGGATTGTTTAAATCAATTTCAACACAGATACGGGCAACAGAGATTACCTTTTTATCCATCGTCTGTTGTGACGGTCCAACCGGCTTCCCAAGAAGAAGGGCAATCATATGCAAGATGTCATTTCTCCATAATTCCAACGGGAGCCACGGAAGCCGAACCCACACTGGAACCCGCGACGACCGCTCCTTTGACGGGTTGAAACCCACATGCCAGGGTTTAAGAAAGAGTCCCGCTTGGTTACAAAAATAGGGACCCCCTTCAAATGCTTTGTTACGATCCGCAAGACAAGAGAAAACCACCATAAAATAGCTATTCGCACTCAACATCACCTCCACGTCACCTTCAGGGTTCCAAGTCTTCCTAACCCAAGCCTCCACAAAGGGAAGAGAAATTCGGATGCCCATAAATTTGCCAATAAGTGCATGTTTGGTTAAATACTCCACATCTTCCGCCACCGAGTCTGGTTGAACCACTAGAACCGGCCTGGCTTCACATCGTTCCAAACATCCATTGTTCTTTAACAAGCGATTCTCGGCATGCAATGGGAAATCCTGTTCCTTCCAATCATTTTTAGATGAAAAAACGTCGCTAGCATGCACGCTCTGTGACGGGCCCGATGCCATCACAACATTCCTCCAATTGTTCAGACCTCCTCCAGAAACTGCTGCCATCCCCGCAGAGCAGTTTTTCCTCATCAAACCCCTGAAGGAATTTCATCTTGGTTCTTAGGGCTTTTGCTGATTTTGTGATGATGGGCTTCTTGGTTTGATTCAGAAGCCAACTAACATTCCTACTCAAGTTATTCTGCCGTCTTAAGTTTAACAGCTTCTCTTAGGCATCTTTTGGTGTAGCAGTCAATGTTGGGAATGATCTTTGTTTCTTTAATGCACTTGTCTTTATTGCATATCATTGCTGACTCCATGTTAATTTCTCAATCCCATTACAATATGTTCACAATGTTAATAAATTCTGGTTTGCATTGACTTTCCTGTTTCACTTTGTACGTCATTGATGGTATATTAATAATTGGTTTAGTGCTAGCAGTCACTACCAACCATGCACTCAACTTGCACTTTTTGGTGTTTATATTATAATGTGCTACATAAGTTTGAAAAGATATATATAAAGGGGTGCAGATCCATATTCTTTTCCATCTATTTTCCTTTATAATAGTTGTCCTATACTATTCATGAATGTATGTATTCTTACTGTAAAAGACCACTCATATATACCTATGGATGGCTTAACACCAAACTGGCAATATATAATACAAGAGAAATGTGGATCTTTAAATTCACTGTCAGACTAATGTGTTGTTTATATACTGAAAATTTCTTGATTGGCAATAAGTATTACATGAAAAATTTGGACTTGGAATTTATTATTAGACCAATTCGTATTTATATGCGAAAAATTTCTTTCATCTTAAGAAGGCAGAGAAGTGTGTAGTCTCCAAGACTGGCAAGGAGGAAGGCAAAGAGGCACATGACTTAGAAACTGTAGGTAAAATTTGGAGTTAGTGGCAGGACTCTACCTTCTTGAGAACTTTGCTTTATATATATATTTTTATGGAAAGAAGGAAAATATGAAAGTCAACAAATAAAGGAAGAATTTAGACAGAAAAGTAACTGTGAAGTATAATAGAATAAACCATCATAGTGTTTATGTGTCAGACAGTTTGGACAAACAAAATTAACAAAAATAGTCAAAGACGACATCTGTCTTTGTTCTTGCTCTATATGTTATGATTAAATTTAAAAATGCTTCTGAATAAAAATGCCATGAACATTGTTGTAGACCTCACATTGTGAACCTTGTGCGGGGCTATATTAAAGAGAACTAGAATCATTCAAATATTGTGATGATTGACATGGCACTGACTGACGTGAATGTCAACATGATGAACATGAAACAGGCTGTTGTGGAAACCAGCATGTGTGAAGTAGTTTTTTGGCTTTTGGCAACTAACACAAGACTTATTGCAGCTGATGTGAGATTATCATTTATAGGCATTAGAATTGAAGACATGGTAATCAACACAACAGTGATTGTCAACAAACTTGTCATGTTCAACATCACTATGATATCCATGTTACTCTTCCTCTTGAGTTAGTAGAAAAGAGTAACATTAGTTGTGTTGATAAATAGAGTGCTCTATGTTGGAGAAAGAGGTTAAAGATTTTTAAGGAAAATGACGACGGATCTTGTTGTTTTCCATTGTGTCTCTAGTTTGATTCATTTTGGCATTCAACTTTATAGCAACAATAATCAATCTTTATTATTCTCCAAAATTGATACTATATTTTCATATTTTGGAATCACCTTGTCAAGGAGAAATGTTTCAAAACCTTTGAAACAATGTTTTTGGTAGGAGGATTCTGATGTTTATATGGAATCAATAATATTGTTGTTTATATGGAATTGATAATACTTTTTTTGGATTTTGCAATAAGTTGGTTGAAGAAAAATGTTTTTGTCAGTTAAGAACTGGATTTTGAGACGATCAGCATAATGATGGTTAATCAAGGATTAAAAAGAAATCTCTCGTCCAAGATAATAATACATTCCCAAAGTTTAACTTGCTAAAATTGTTCCTGAAGGTGTTAGGACTGATGAATATGATATCTTCATCTCTTATAAATTTAATCATAAAGT
The DNA here is from genome assembly GCA_028583015.1 of Wollemia nobilis. Classification (NCBI taxonomy): domain Eukaryota; kingdom Viridiplantae; phylum Streptophyta; class Pinopsida; order Araucariales; family Araucariaceae; genus Wollemia; species Wollemia nobilis. The sequence continues at coordinate 1,072,616 of JAQPPZ010001136.1, read as the reverse complement.
TTAAAATTTCTACCTTAAGGATGGTTTATGTTCTATGTATTTATTTTCTTCTAAGGTCGTTCAAATGGCAAAATATGGTGCATATAGTGATTTGAAATTGATCATTGCATAGTTGAGAAAATCTGCAAAAACTCCGAGCCAATTTTTTCTGATTCACAGCTTGGCCGATTTTTTTCCAAAAATTTGTGATATGCATGAAAAAATATTTTTTTCAATGGAAAATGAGAATCCAACATTCCTAGAAAATAGAGAAATTCAAGTAATTGCATGTATGTGATGTGTTTGTTTTATGCACACTACAATTTGCTTGAAGACAGGTGGAACATGTTCATTCCGTTTTTTGGGCTGTGATAATTTTTGTCATATTGCACCAAGAGCTGTTAGTTCTTTCCATCTATGTATTTGTGAACTATGTGGCCTGTAGTTACATTAAGTTAAATTCTACAGGGGTGATATATTGTGATTTAGAATCTTCTTTCTCTTGTTTTGAGGCCTAAAAACAGATGAAAATACCAAAGGATTCGGTTTTTTTTTTCTTTTCTTTTACTTGAATGTATGTTTTAGACTTGATTCCTTGTTTTGGGGTCCCCCAGCTGTCCCCGGGGACGTTCCCTCACAGGAGATGTCCCGGAGACAGGCCCCTTGCACGCTGTTGGTGTCCCGGGGATGCCTCGCTTGGGCGACGACAAGGACGGGGGGACACGTCCTCGTGTAACACTGGGAAAAAAATGATAGCTGAAAGAGTTTTTCTAGGTCAAATGCAACAGTTGGGTGACTGTAGCAATTGGTTTGAATCTTGAAAAATGAAAAAAAAATGCTTGAAACTGAAAAAGAGAAAAAAAAAATGACAGTTGAAAAGAGTTTTTCTTACCTTTGATGTAACAATTGGGCTTTTGTTAGATTCGTTCAAACTGCAAAAAATCTGGTCTTAGGATGCAATTTTGTGTTTTCTTTGGTCTGGTAACAGGTAGTCTTTGCTCTCTCTGCAATTTGCAATAGGAAAAATGATGGCAAATGAAAAAAAGAAGTTTTTATGCCATTCCCTACACTTGTGCGACGTCGGCCAAGTTTTTTCTTGTGACTCGACGAGTTTTAAAAAAAAATGGCTGAGTTTGAAAAACTTGCCGAGTCAACCCCAAGCGACTTCACAAGGCCAACTCAGACTTGGACTTGGCGAGTTTTTGAAAAACTCGCCTAGTTTCACTACTATGATTTATACACTCCTATAATATAATACGTGTATCCCAAGGATACCATACCTTGATGAGCTATTGAACCATTTAATAATAATACAGATTAGTACAAGGCAAATGCTATCTCATATGCCTGAAACAATTATTTACTAAATGATAGAAATGTTGACATTATGGGCCCATTTCAATATTACATATAATGTTAATATCAAGAAGGATGTGAAAAGGGAAAAAAAGGGGGTTCACAAAGGGGACAACGAGGGGGGTCCCAATGTCTTTCTTCTTTTTGCTTCACACCTCAAGATTAGGGGGAATAAAAGTGATAAGACTAAAACTATGTTTAATGTGTTTTTTTTTCCAAACACCTATGTTTCTAAGGAAACCAAGTTTCCTCCTAAGATCCACTTCTATCTAGCACAAACCTTTTAATTTGGTCTTATCTTGATCTACGATGCATAAACAATAAATGCAACAAATAGAAACCTAAGACTAGATGATGCTTTTTGATTTTGAATGAAAACAAAATAAAACAACTTTTTTTTTTTTCAAGGCAAGGGAGTAAACACAATGGCACAACAAACAGTTTTCCCTAAATGCCTGCTGTAGGCAGGCAAATTGATATGTCTGTTTTTAGTAAATAAGTTTTGTCATTTTGGTGTTATTTTGTAGTTGTATGCAAAGTGTTTGACAAAATGTGTGTACATATATTTAACTAATGTTATAAAGTTATAAAGTCATAATTTAATAATTTATGTGATAAAGTGAAATATTAGCATGTACGACAAAGTCATAAAGTGACTTATGGAATGAAATGCAAATGTAAGCTAATGCAAGTCAAATGTAATTTAGGAGAATGATGAGGTGTCAAGTAGTTAGAGGGTGCAACTAATTTCCAGTTGTAAAAATATGACCCTTGCCTCATTCATTCAAACGTAAGTTTGATGTGGTATGCCATTGGTCATGGAGTTGGCCGACGCATATGCTTGTATTGGAAGTTGTGGTGGCTGGTTGTTGTTGGCTATAAATGGTTGATTGCACCAAAGGGAGAGTGCATTGTCGTAACCAATTAGATCTGTATAATACTGTATGTGTAGGAAACCTTGGAATGCTATTGTCACACAAATGGTAGATTGTATGTTATTGCTGTACAATTGCTGTTAATATAAAATCTGTGTATTTTATTTATTATCTGCTGTTGTTATTGTACATTGCTTGTGTGTATCGTTATTATTAAAGTGTTGCAGATCTGGAGATGTATTTAAGTAGAAATGGAATTGAGTTTCAGTACATTAAAAATCATTTCTACATTCTGGCACCGTTGCCTCTACGACATTGGGTCAAGTCTTGTGACATGGAGTTATGAGCAGCAAAACCCTTGGGAAGGAGCACAAAGACAGCGATGGAATGCAACCAATAATGCCAAAGACGCAGATGAAGAAGTAGATTTATTTGTTGATGCTGATGACGATCCGTACACTAGGACGTGTACGAGTAACGCGGGTTTGTAGGGCAGAGAAAGGCAGATTGCAGCGGGTTTGTATGGTAGAATGGCGGACGGTTGTACAACTGATAACCATACAAATGATCACCATTCAATTCATTGTTAAGTTCAATTGGTGTGCACTATACAAACAGAGCCTACCGTATGATTGACATGAGCTGTTCAGGTAGAAGGCGTTGTACGAGAAGTCAGCCATACAAACAGAATCTGCCATACAAACAGAACCTTTCGTACAAGTTAGGTAGTTTTACAACAATACCGTACAAGCCAAAATGCATTTGCTATACAAATGAAGATGTCGAGCGACTGATGTCGTACAAGTGCAAACAACCATAAAAACAGGTTGAAGCACTGTACAAACCAAGTTCATCAAAGTTGATGGAAAGTGTCGGTGAGGAATTGCATGTCGATGAAGAGTGTTTGGCGTTGGAGCAATAGCAAGTAGTGGTGCACGATGGTGAGCGGGATGGGAGTCCGACATCGATGCAAATGGAAGATGGCGTGTCCAATAGTGCATGAGACAGGAGTCTGCCATTAGGAAAACTACAGATTGGTGTGCTTGATGGTGAGCATGACGAGAGTCCGACATCGGAGCAACTGCAGGTTGGAATGTTGTCTAGTGAGAAGAACAGGAGTACAGTGGAAGAGCAATTGCAGGGTGATGTGCCTAAGGCTGTGCGTAAGGGAGAGATACACAAACAACTATTGCCAATGAAAAGCCAACCTATCAAACCAAAGGTCAATTTGGGCATATCATGTAAATGTCCATTGTTTCACGGAGAATCAACAAAAGACCTAGTTAGGCATTGGAGAATTTGTCGCACGATGTGGAAAGCGATTGGGTAGAACAATGAGGCAGACTAGAGGTGGTTATTCCTTGTGACATTTCATGGATTTGCAATAGATTGGTATATGAAATTACCAGAGGACAAGTACCAAACATGGGAAGAGTTGCGTGATGCATTTGTGCAAGAATTTCGGTTGTACGATAATGACGATGCGGTCATTACTGAAATTTATAGAATGAAACAAGGTGAAAACGAGTCTGTTCGTTCCTACAATCGGAAGTTGAGTGGGTTGTTTAACCATTTGGAGAAAGACCAATCAGATGCATTGAAGAGGATGTGGTTCATAGACAAACTTCTTCCTATGTATCGAACGAAGATGAAGATGTTCCCTCCAAGATCATACCAAGAGGCTTTGGATTATGCCTTGATTTGGGAAAGTGATGCAAAAACATCATCGAAGAATTGGCATCATGTTAATGCAGACAAGAGTAACTTTGATGATGAAAGTGATTATGATATTGAGGATGACTCAAACAGTGAGAGTGATGATTTTGGGCAGGAGAGTAGTTCCTTGTTCAAGTGTTGGAGTCAAGAAGTTAGGGAAGGAAGTGACTCCAAAGAAAAGAACGATGAATCTAAGGATGAGTGTGACTTAGAGAGTGCAAGATCATCGCTATAGGAATATGCAGTACAAAGTGAGATTGTACGAAGGAGGGATGCCACTAGTGATTGTGACAACCGTTGGAGAAATAAAAGATGCGGAATACAGTACAATACTGAGGGTAGACCCGTTGTACAATGTCAACAATGCCAATTGTGGGGGCACTTCACACATGACTGTCAAAGTGTTGTGAGTCAAGATAAACTAGTAATGCATCCAAATTTCCAAGTGTCGAAGAAGAGTTATCACCGTTGCCAAGAAGCAAAGGAGGTGAACTTGATTTCAATAGAGGAGGCAAAAATCTAGCAAGTAGTCAAGGCTGTGCAAGAAGTTGCAGAAGTAGTTGATGCAGACAAGGAAGAACGACAAACTACCATACAAGTGAACAAGGTATGGTAGAGCGTTGTCCAAGGCAAGTGTGTCGTACAAATGGAGGAAGTGTTGTCTGACGAAGTACTGTTGGAGAAGTTATCATACAAATTGGGTGGCATAAAGTCTATCATACAATTGGAGGGTGCCATTCAAAGGGAATAGTTTGTCTTACAATTGGAATCGTACAAAGAGGAACCATACAAGGTGGAATCGTACAAGGAGGAATTGTACAAGGTGGAACCGTACAAAGAGTTGTACAATCAGGTATTATATAAATTGGAGTCGTACAAGGACATGTCGTATGAGGACTTGTCATTCAAGGAGGTGTCGCATAAGATGGTGTCGTACAAGATCTTGTTGTTCAAGGAGGTGTCGCATAAGGTGCTATCGTACAAGGAGAAGAATGTCCGTTAGAGGTTAAGACAGGGCAGTCCGAGGGCAAGGTGCAATAGTCTAGAGCCTGAGAGAAGTAAAGTGGTGTTGAGGTGAGCTGTTTAAGTGGGTTGAGCAAAGGCCACCAAAGTGCTGACGAAGAGATAAATTTAGTTTCGACAGTGATGGTTTTAGTAGCTTTGTCGTTGAGGTTTCGGGGCGTTGCTTCGAACCTTGCCGGTATGCTGTCCCTTGAAGTGTGAAGGGCATTGCCTCTTGACCCTGCAAGGGGGCTCTAACCCCCCTAACCCCCGATACAAGTGGTGACGGGCATTGCCCGTCATGTTTGTCAGGTCAGTTGTGTTGATCATGTTGATGCAGTTGATGGTGTGATTGATTGCAGAAAGTGGAGTGAGCAATCATAACACAATATGTTGTAAGCAACAAATTGAAGTGATGCCAGTTACAAAGGACATCTGGAATAGGAGAAAGTGTAAGGAGTGTGAAAAGAGATTTCAATATGTGTTCAATGCTTCTATCTCCAGTGTTCAGTTCATGTGTCATTGAGGACGTCGGCCAATTTAGAGGAGGGGATAGATGTAGGCAGGCAAATTGATGTGTTTGTTTTTAGTAAATAAGTTTTGTCATTTTGGTGTTATTTTGTAGTTGTATGCAAAGTGTTTGACAAAATGTGTGTACATATATTTAACTAATGTTATAAAGTTATAATTTAATATTATATGTGATAAAGTGAAATATTAGCATGTACGACAAAGTCATAAAGTGACTTATGAAATGAAATGCAAATGTAAGCTAATACAAGTCAAATGTAATTTGGGAGAATGATGAGGTGTCAAGTAGTTAGAGGGTGCAACTAATTTCTAGTTGTATAAATATGACCCTTGCCTCATTCATTCAAACATAAGGTTGATGGAGGTATGCCGATGGTCGTGGAGTTGGCCGACGCATATGCTTGTATTGGAAGTTGTGGTGGCTGGTTGCTGTTGGTTGTAAATGGTTAATTGCACCAAAGGGAGAGTGCATTGTTGTAACCAATTAGATCTGTATAATGCTGTATGTGCAGGAAACCCTGGAATGCTATTGCCGCACAAATGGCAGATTGTATGTTATTGCTGTTAATATAAAATTTGCGTATTTTATTTATTATCTGCTGTTGTTATTGTACATTGCTTGTGTGTATCGTTATTATTAAAGTGCTGCAGATTTGGAGATGTATTTAAGTAGAAATGGAATTGAGTTTTGGTACATTAAAAATCATTTCTACACCTACAGACAAAAGAATGATTCGATTTTTCCCCTTTATGATTTGCAACTGAAACAAATTCACTATTTACTTTTTTTTTGGCAAAATTACTTTACAAAAACAGAAACAGATTTTCCAAAACAGACAAAACAGACAAATTTAAGGTCCTAAGGCAGAAACTAACAAAATCTTGGAACTATAGAACTTGATTCACAGCAGAAGCAAAGAGGCTAGAAACATGATTCACATGTAGAAGCAAAAAACTAGGAACGTGATTCACATGCAGAAGCAGAAAACCAGAAACCTGATTCATAGTAGAAGCAGAAAACCAGAAGCATGCAAAACAAAAACAGGAAAAGGGGCAATCAATGTGGAGGGGTCTATCAGGTCTCAGCAGAAGACGATAAGCTTCCTTGCTTGTGACAATCAGACCCCTTGTTTTTAAGATAAATGATCAAGAAAATGCAAATCATAAAGGTCAACGAATCTTAAAAGGAGTGCATGCAAAAGCTAAAATGCGAGCAAAATGAAAACCAAAGGACAAATGCTGAATAGATGCAGATTAAAATGAAAGCCAAAGGACAAATGTTGAATAGATGCAGATTAAAATGAAAGCTAAAGGACAAATGTTGAATAGATGCAGATTAAAATGAAAGCCAAAGGACAAATGCTGAATAGATTCAAAATAGATGTAGATTAAAATGAAAGCCAAAGGACCAATGCTGAATATATGAAGAAAAGGGGAGAATAGACACAACCCAAGACCACAGGTTGCCCCTTTTCCAATGAAAGCTTGTTGAAAGATGCTTTTTGATGCCTTGATGATAACTTGATGCCAGCTGTGAATTGCTAAAAGACCGCTTGCTGATTTAAAAAAAAAACACTTAATAGATCCTTAGGTGGTGAAAGAGTTGTTATCAAAGCGTAAAGAAAAGTTGTCAAAGTATCCATTGTGTAAAAAAATAAAACTGTCATTAGAGCTCCTCTCTTTTTTCTCTTTTTTTTTGAAGGCCTCCCCAAGGGGTGGCTTTATAGGATTTTAAGTTTAAGGTTTAGGGTTTAATTGAGGAAAAGCAGGAGAGAAAACATGCGTTATTGTTTTTTGACCATTGGGGGTCAAAATTGAGTGGGAAAGAGTCATCATTTCTTGATTGGCAGAAGCGACACAGTATGATCCTTTCGAAGGGTCACAACGCTTTTGCTTTTGGGGTAGTTAGAGGCATCAATTGTTATACAAATATAGGCTTATATATACTTTTTGGAAAGCTCTTTTCGAGTCCGTTCTAATTGTAAATTTTCCTAACCCTAGATAACTGCTGTCCTATGTTTCTAAATAAATCAGATCTGAAATGAATTTATTCTAAACATTCAACAGTCACACAGATGGCTGGAAAATGAACAGCGGAAGCAAAATACACTACTGAACCTGCATATATTATACAATAGAGGAGGTTATAGCTACAGCAGGACAGCCTGCTCTCTTGCTGCCTTTCTGGCCAGCAAATCACTCTTCCTCTAGCACAATAGAGGAGGGTACAGCTACAACAGGATGGCCTGCTCTCTTGTTGCCTTTCTTGGACAGCAAATCACTCTTCCTCTCCTCTTTGCCTTGCAGTTCTCCTTCAACAATCTGCTCTTCTTCTTCTTTCTGTTATGTAAAACACTCTTGCCCTTCTCCTTTTATGCTTGAAAAGGAAACCCTAATCTCTTTAACCCTAATCTCTTCGAGATGTATGGTCAAGATTAAATCCTAGTCTAAGTCACTTAAGTGAATTACAAAATAGAATCACTTAAGTGAATTACAAAATAGAATTCAAAATGTCTCAAACCACTTCTGGCACGTTCATACTGAAGCTTGTGCAAGAAGTTCTTGTGCGAGCTACATTTCTCAACACTAATGGAAGCATTTGTTTAAAGATTTGTGAATATTTGTAATGGATATTAATGCCCCAAAGATGCCATTACTTTTGGAGCACTAAATGCTCTAAATTTGGGCATGAAGAAGGTGGAGTCAGTTTGGTTGATCAAAAGGCTAGTCAATGAGGGTCATGGTGGATTGAAGTGCGCAATATTGGGTGTCTACAGATGTAAGGAAAACATAAAAAATGATAACATTATGAAGAAGATGATGGCATGCCTCCACTTCAAAAAGAGAAAAGAAGTTTGAGAAGTCACTTCAAACAAAAGGTAGCTATCTAACAATATGAAAGGAGCAAAGAAAGCATCAATAATTTACCAAGCAAGTCCAACCAATCAAAAAGTTACAAGCAAAAAAAGGTACAAGAAAAATTATTATATTATTCTTTCCATTGCAAAAGAAGGGGGCACGTAGCACACCATTGTTGGGATCTTTATTCATGTTCTCTTTGCCGGAATTGTAACTGTGTTGGAAGAAGCAATATTTTGTTAAAGACCCTTAGGTACTTCTAGAAGAAGGAAAGTCATTATCACTCTTCGCAAAGTGAGGAGAGAGATGGACTATATTAAAGCCTAGAAAGAAAGTGAAGATCTTTTCAGGAGTAAAGGTAAAATTCATTGTGGCCTTAAAGGGCATTAGTCAGAAAGGTGTTGGAAATTGCATCCACAACTTCATTATAAGGTCATCCATAAAGGAAGAGGAGTAGGAATGGTACTCTTATGTTAAGGACAACACTAGAAAAGAGCAAAGTTAAGAGGAATGTGAGGAAGAGTCATCTCCTAAACAAGTAGCTTCACCACCAAGCAAGGAAAATAGTGCTAAGAAGTTTTACATGTAATTTTTTTAATTTGTTATATGGGATTGATACTGGTTCCACTCGTATAAAATCATGATTGTGCTATTTATATGTCTTCTAGCAAGTTTGAACTTGGGTCTCCACATTGGGATCCTACATTTTTTTAACCACTTGAGTCCATGCCATTTGATATTTTTTACATGTTTTGTTGTTATGATAATTTGTAAAAATAACTTTTGTTAAGGTTATATACAAGGTTTTGACATCCACAACCAAATAGTTGTCTTCATGTTGTGAAAAGAGAAGCTTTTAGCAGTAATGACATACCAACTAAAGGAAACAAGGCATGCATAACATCATTGGTTTACAAGGAAGGCCATGCATTTCAACCAGACAATAACATTATTGTTTATTTGAAGGATGAGGTCGACAAACAAGAATAAGAAAAATATATCATCGCTCACATCCATGGGATGTATGAGTAGTCAAAAGCATGAAATTAATCTTGGGAGAGTAAGGATGGCCATGGTAATTATGCCACTATGCTTACATGCTTGGTACAACCTTCCATGCTAGTGTCTATTGTATTGATGTAACAAAGAAGAATGAGGTTATCATCTCGCATATCTGGGACCTCCAAAGAATAAATTAGGTGCTACATTTATTTAGGCTTGGTCTGCTCAATTGCTCATTGATCCCTCTTCATGGCAAGGGGGGATATTTTTAGCCAATAATGATCATAATGAATTTGAGATTGATTATGCAGCTGAGAACCTAATATTGAAGGATATGGTGTTTATTCACATGATGAGGGAACTTCGCAGCCTTTATATCAAAGGACTCAAAGCCATGTTGTAGGATCACAAGCCTTAATTAAGCTCCATGAACCAGTGGATTCAACCTGAAGGTAGAAAAGGGCAGATTTTGCTTTCATGGCTGGGGCAACAAAGATTTGTGATCGAGGCTTTACAAAAGTTTGAAAGGTCTTTTCTTCCATAAATGGCATGAATGAAGACCAAATTATGGACTCCTTACTGAAGTTGTCGACTAAAGATAAACTCAAGAAGATCGGATGCATGATGGGTCTTCAAAAGGCTATCATTAAGGGGGGTATTATGGCAAAAAACAACCTTTCTTGCCCCTTCAAGGTATGTTTAAAAGGGGATGCTAGAATTGTATAAACTCGATTGTCATGCCCTTTTAGCGTCTTTTGTAATTCACCTATGGTTGGCTTGTACATGGGCCATTGGGAATATTTTTTGTGTGGTTGATGCTGACTCTTGTATTCCTCACTGCCTTGACCCCATTTAAATTAGTTACATTTATTCATTTCAACAATATCTATCATTTATTAGTTTATCTCTTTGATATTGATATCACTTCTCATTACATCCTCTTCTTGGGAATCTTCTTGGGAATTATGTGGGTTTCCAACTTGATTTTATGGACATTAAAAAAGAACTTTGAACATGTAAGGAATAGAGTGGAACATTTGGCTGATTAAAATCACGTTTAATAAGAATTATAGGAGGATGATTGGGTCTTATTTTTATCTTCAACCTTGCAAGCAAACATTCCAAAAAGAGAGCAGTAAAAACTGAAAATGATTTCCCAAGTATCATGGTTTTTACTGAATATGGAAGGAAATAAGTCTAGTTGCTTATGCTTTAGGACTTTCAAATAGAGGACTTATTTGTCATCCCAAGGGAATTTTGGAAACTCGAACTAAGTCTTTGGGGGCTTGTATATATTTTGAGTACTTAATTAAATGGAAAATGTTTCCAAGGGAACATACGAGAAATATGGGTTTTCGTTCTTACTGACCCTTTGCTTCCTATGCTTTAAGAACAAAGCATTTCATGAAGGGAGGACTTTTAACCATCAAGGGGGCTGTTCCTTGATGTATGCCTGTCCATAGGGTCATGTTCGTTCACACACATCTCTTTTGCTCTTAAGTATTTATATGCCATTTCCCCTTGACCAACATCATTATTCTATTTTCCCGACACACATACTCTTACACACTACCTTCTATGCCTTTCTGTACCATCACACTACACATGGTTTGCATTTCGCAGAAAAGAGAAACCTTATAGGAGTCCAATGCAATTTGTGAAAAATTAAGGAAGCCTACCCTGAAAGTTGAACAAAAGTTGGGGTTTCCTCCATTTTGAATGTTTATTTCAATATGAGAGCTGTGTTTCTTGAATAAAAATATATATTCTAGGAGGTTTGGCATGACTGATACTTCTTATGTAAATAAGAAAGGAAAAGCAAAGAAGGGAAACATCATTCTCTAGGAACATTTTGATGAATTTTTAATCATGAGCTGCTTTGAAGAAACACAGAAGAGGATCATTTTCTTTAGCACATTGATTTTCAACATGACGTCAAGGACAAGTTTTCAGTACATATCCTATGTTTTTTTTTTATAGATCGCAAAATATATCCAAGGTGTGATTATATTATAGAAGGTGCATAGTTGCTAGGACCTGACACAAGCTCATACATTGTCTTTATCTTATATGGAGCAATATGATGAACTAAAGCCTGTAGAAAAATGTCTAACTGTCTAAAAGATTATTCAAATTTGGGCATTTGAGGGATTGTTGCTTTCTGACCATGGGGAGTGGATTATAACTATATTTTGTCCATGTTTCTTTGTGTAAGCACTTATCTTAACACCTGTTACAATCTATCATGCCAGTTAAGGTCCAAATGTTACTGGTCAAATGCAATTAGCTTCCCTCAAGTTATGAGGTAGTTAAATGCCATTCTTTATTCTTGCTTTATTGTAGGTCAAAGTTGAATTGAAGAAAAAAAAACCCAAATCTTATGCCTTTTCTTGTGATATTGACTGTGATTGCCATATTCTTACATTGTAATCCTGCCTAGCAACTTATGAATCTGTTCAAAGTTGATAATTCACATTGGTTTTCTTTATTCTGCACAGCCTGGTGAAGAGACAAAAAAGAGGGTGCTCGAAGCATACAATGACAACCACAGAATACTGGAAAATAAATTGTTCAGGTTGAATGTAGACATAAACAACTTATGGACTCCTTGAGCTATAGCTCCCAGATTCTCCATTTAAAATAATCCTTCTTCTCAGTTTACTGTTGACTTTGCTTAGTTCCTTCTTTGTTTACTTGTATTCTAAAACTTATATGAATGGCAATGAATTTCTTTTGCTTGCTTTTAGCTGATTTTATCATTACATGGTTTTGTAACAGTGGTGCCCATTTTGTTTGAACATTCACTAGCCCCTTCAAAAAGTTGCTCAATACAGACTTTGGATCATCATTCTCATGAGGAGCCTGCAAAAGTTACAAGTCCTCCTACAGAAAATGAAGTGGCCCTTTCTCTCCGTGTACTTGAAGGCTGTTGTCTTCTTGACAAGGGTAGCAGGATTTTGGCACATCAACACATGGCCGTTAAGGTAGCTATTAAATTCCTTGGGCATAATGTAAATTAATCAAGACGCATCCTGATGTCTTGTATTTATTAGTTCTTTCCTTATTAAATTGAAGTCATTAATGCTTTGAAAAGTATATGCTCTCTGTTGAACGAATGAAACAACACAAAATGATCAGCTTGTTTTTTAAGGAAAGTTCAGAAACAGTTGTGTTTCCCTGTAACATTGGAAAAAGTGAAGTTTAGCATAACATACTGTGGGCCAGCACCTATGAACTAAAAAGTGATTCTTCTAAATTTTTCTTTCGTATGAGAACTAGCACAAGGATTGTTATTACTGACATTCTCCATATTCCTTGAAAACCTAATGAGGAAAAGTACATCCTGCCAGCTACTATTTTGAGACATCACTGATGGTAGGATATTGTTGAGATACAGACTATACAATCTGTATCTATTGAAAGTATGAATATGAAATTTTGCACGTTGGTAAACATTATAACAAAAGTTAAAATTTCCTTTGTAAGCTGGCCAGGGCTTGTTTTTTATTTTTATTCCTCCCAGAGGTTTTTCCTTCTTCCATAATGACCCATGACTAGCATCAGGATGGGGCAGCATTTTTTTGTCTTGTAGAAGCTTTATTTGGTAATTTTCAGTTGCGTTTAGTTCTTATGTTCTTTGGTAAACCCTCTTTGCATGCTGCTTAATGTTGCTTTTAGAATCTTTGGGTGACAAAGGTTAATTTTTGTTTTGTTGACTTGACAGGGCTTTTTTAACAGCAAACCTTTTTCCTTTTTTAATCATGATTCATGATTAGTCATCTTTGGGCCAAACTTTTCTTTGTGTTCAGGTAGTACCATTAAATGAATTTCTATTAGTTCTAGAATTTAAATTAATTTGGGCTTGTGAAACACTCCTTGCAGGCTGACTAACATGAGTAATAAGACTGCACCATAAAATTAGATTCTTGTTCTTAGCTTATAAGTATTTAAACTTAAGAGTGTGTGAGAAAATTAATTATCTCAAAATTCTTAATGATTTTGTGGGACCATAATGGAAGATAAGCTTCACTTGTGGAAGTAGTTGGTTAGGATGCAATAAGCGTAGGAGTAGGCTGTGTCTATACATACTTAAAAGTGAAAATATACATACTTTGTTACATTGTTTGTTTGTAGAGTTGTGATGAATATGCCTCTTTGTTTTCCATAAAAGCTTTAAAATCTTTGAACTTCTTAAGCGTGTGAAATTTTTGGAGATAAATCCAAATGTGGTTAAAAAAGTCATTGGTAAAAGGTAACCTAGATGAGATGCCTTAATAGAGTAAGAATGACTTGCACGAGTTATATTATCCTCTTTAATTGTTATCTAGGCCCAGTTATGTGTGAAACAACCCAAGTGAGACTAACAGTGAAGACTTTGGAGCTCTGAATAGGAGGTTCAAGTTTCGAATCCTGCTGGAGGTGGGGTTGTACGCTATGCTTCAATATCCGAAGTATGGCTGGATGACCATGTATTGGGTAAAGAACATCCTCCTTGAGGATCGTTCCATATGGCCTATGGCCTTGTAGACGTTAAATACTACTTTACCTTTACCTTTACCATATGATTTTTATATAGATAAAACATTAGGGTTGCTTTTCCATTCATGTATGCTTTGTCATACTTTGTCTGTCTTCCGAATCAGAGCTAAACCTGCAATTACCTTCACTATTTTAGTCAATCATATGCCTCTCTGAGATGCATGCCTTTTCTTAGGGACTTGACTTTGTTTTTTTTGTGTAATGCATAGCAAGGGGCATTTATGTTGTATGATGATTGCTTGGTGACAGTTGAAAAACTCTTGTTAAGGGAAGACAACCGTTGATAGTGAACTTTAGCTTCCTTTTGTGATGAGACTTAAAGGAACAAAGTAAACTCACTATGTTCCTAGTTGAAGAAGGTGGAATGAGATGGCAAAATTTTCTATGTTGCATGGCAACAAATACTGTATCTGATACAGATACATCAAAATTTCAAGACCACATAATGTGGATATGACATTATAAAAACATAATAAAACATATAACATAAAAGTGTTTACATCAACATAAGTTTGAAATAGGATTTCTTCATTAATCAAAAAGAGGATTGCCATTGTCTTCTTGTTTTTATCCCATGTCTTGGATACAACTCCAGATGTGCCTAGGCCACATCCAGAAGCATTAGATATGGATCGAATAACATGTTGTTGGATACACTTGGATACGGTATTTGGATACAGTATCTGAGGAGTATTGTGTATGTATCCATATTTGATACACATATATGCATATTCAAGCAGAAGGGTTGACGGATATGGTAAATATGGGTAAAATGTGAGCCACCTTGTGTTAATGATTGTCAAATGTCACCCTTTCAAATTCTTGTGACAATTTTTATGGATGACCTTCTCACCTCTCATTTAACAGAGTGTTGAACCAACAATAGAGGAAGTTGCTAGCACATCACCTTTGGTCTTGATTAACCTTGCATTTTTGTATCATTTTAACTGTTCATGTTTATTTGTACGTGTTTCTCCTGCTACCTCTGCAGGTTCAGCCTCTGTGCAGATTACGTCCTCCTTTGGAATTTGGAAATGGGCTCCATCTTATCCAAGGAAAAACTTTTAGTTAGGCACTAATGGCAATTCAATAACATGTAACTTTTTGTTTTGGAATGAATATGAATATATAAATAAATTGTAGATCATTTCTACTCATGCACTAAGGCAAGATGATAATTAAGCTTAAGCATTATTACCCACACAAGCTTGTAGAGAGATATGATGCCACCATGACCAAATTTTCCATGCAGAAGCAGGTTTGCATTCGCCATTACTACTCTTTTGCATAAAACAATAGTTTGGTAGTGGATTTTCTGTGACTTCATCACTTTTTCATTTTAGTTTTTATATATGAATGCAAGGCCTTTAATGCCTTGAACAGTCTTATGGTGAAGCACATGGACTATTGCACATTCAGTCACAAATATGTTTGCTTGAAATAGAAAAATGCAAAAGTTTCTGAAACAGAAACATATTTGTATCTAGTCCTTTCAGATATTTAAGAAATGGGAAAGATTGTGGCATAGACATGCACAAAGAAGATGAAGAATGTGCCTCCAACCTCATACTCAGAAGCGTTTGACAAATCGATGAACTTGGAGATTATGAGATGTGAGGAGGTAGATGGGGTCAATCTGCAAGTGACTCCAACAATGACAATTAGGGTGATAAAGCATCAATTGATTCTCTACAAAAAGATATGATGTGTATGTTTTGAGAGTTTAAGGAGACAAAGAAAAGTAAAAAGGAAGTCTAGTGCACAAACTGCAATGTGGAGGGATACACCAATGCCAGTCCTAAGAAAGCATTTTATAACATTTATGAGATCAAGGAACATTCCATAATGAAATTGCCTTTCAATAAGAAAACAATGAATATCAAGCGATGATGTTCAAGTGGATAACACGCCTAACATTTTGAAAGGAAGCGACATGAGCAGTAGATACCATAACAACTTTTAAGGAGCATGAAGCCAAAAATTCGACCCAGGAGGAGGTTATGGTGGCATTAGTGGCCAAATTCAATACGACACCAATGATATTGATTGTGCAATATCGTGTCCTTAGTGGGGCCCCTTTGCTTGTGATTGCATGAAGGCCTCCAGCCAAAGTGTAAGATTGATGTGCAGATGGTGTGGTTCGAGGAACCATGATGATGCATTATGGTCCATGCTGAATGTGGAATGTGCTGCACATAAAAACTCGAGAAGAAATAAAATATATAGAACATGGATACGAGAAAAAATTACAGCAATAAGAAGCACACATAAAAGGCAAGAATTTTTGGACAAATAATGTAAAATTTTATTTATTATAGTCCAAAGAATTACATTTGCTTCTTTGCTTTCTACCTCCTTTTATATACAATACAATTTCCAGGAATTGAATTTCTCTCGTAGAAAACTAAGTGCATGCTTTGACAATCCATATTTCCCTAAAATATGATAGTTTGTTACATGTTTATATAAGCTATAATTTTCCATAAATAGAAACTATCTATTGTGGAGAGGAGTTGCCACATCCTCCCAACAATCTCCTACTTAGCAATTACTCCAAACAAGGTTGAATGCCGATCTTGCCTCTATTGCAAGCACATTTCTTTCCATCCAAAGCTTGTCAAATCATCAGCTATGTTGTCTTGAGTTTTCACTTTTAGTAGCATCACCTCACCCGATTCCTCTGATTCCTTTGATTCTCTAATAGAGTGGAATTTTATCCTGATATTGCTTTGTTTTTGAATGGAATTTGGGATTGTTTTTAAAATCGATAGCAACCTCATTGCCATCCAACGAAAGCATGGATCTTTGTTTGAGATTGATATCTTCACGTAAAAGTCATAGCCAAACTACTTTCTTGGAAGCTTCTAGAACAAAAATGTAGTTGCTTGTGTACTAGACTAGTTAACCACTTGTTGCCTTTTGCTTCTTCCTGTCCTTGCTCCTCCAAACAAGGTAAAAATATATGCACTTGTGGACCCTCCCTTGCCCACATTTCCATCAAAGTCATAGTCAACAAAACCTTGTACTTGAATGTTGTCGCTTGCATCTTCAAGATATCAAATGGCATAGCCCTTGGTGCATTGTAAGTTGCATTGTAAGTATCTTAATGTTCCTGCAATAGCTATCAAATGTTGTTTACTTAGATTGGCCATAAACTTGCTTGCAACTCTTGCTACATGGGGTGAGCCTGGTCATGTATGCACCATTGCATACATGAGCTTTCCAACTGTGCTAGAATATGATACCCTTGCCATTTCTTCTTCTTGCTGGTTACTGTTAGAACTCATGTTATTGGAAAACAATACTTCCACTTGAGATGGAGTATTTGTTGGGTGACATGTATCTATCCTAAAGAGTTGAAGCATGTATTCAACATACTTTGTCTAGCTAATCCATGACATTATATTTTTATAGCCTCTTTTTACATCTATCCCAAGTATGTAGTGCACATCTCCTATCAAACTCTTGTATTCAATTGGTCCTTAGTATAGACTTAACAAACTTTTTGCTAATATCAAGAAGAACAATATTATCTGTTTAAAGCACAAGAATAATTATTTTTTTACCATTATTCTTGATGTAAATAATGGTCAACATCACTTGTTCTAAAACATTGGCCAATTATATACTTGTCAAACCTTTGATACCATTCCTTTGGAGATTGCTTAAGACCATAATAACTTTTTCAGATTGCATACCATGTTCTTCTTCCTATCCATGACAAATCCCATCGGCTGATCCAAGTAAATCTCCTTCTTGACATCTTGATGCGAGAATGTATTGTTTGCATCCGTTTGCTCTAGCTTCAAATCCCATGCTGCTGCCAGTGCTCGTAGTATTCTGTTGGACACCAAGTTAACCATTGGAGAGAGTTTACTGATAATCAAAACCCTCAACTTGGAAGTACTCTTTAGCTCCCAATGGAGTTTTGTACCTTTCAACACTCTTGTCAGCCCTAAACTTCTTCCATTTACAACCTATTGCTTTCCTTGCCATTGGCAATTCTTGCAAACTCTAGGTGTTGTTCTTTTTTAGGGCTTTCATTTCCTCTTCTGTTGCCCTTCTCCAATGATTACTTTCATCACCGTAAAGGTCTCGGTCAACAGTCTTAGGGTCTTCTCCAATTGTGGTTAGACAAAGTCAATCATCAACAGCACATCCATATCTGTCAAGCCTCTTTTTGGACTGAAGACTCCTAAGATTTAGTTCAGATTGATCAGCTCCGGCTACATTGGCCTGATTTTCTTGTTGATCACGCCTGTCCTCCATGATGATAGTAGCTTTAGGCATGACTGTGTATCAAGATATGGGGTTTCTATCCTGCTTTCATCCCATTGACTTAACTCTTGAAAAGGTTCTTAAATGCTTACCTTTTTGGTTGGACTTTCTTTGCACTCCATGGTGTTTACTAAATTGCCAGACATTTCTTCTTTGAAGACCAGATCACAATGATGCACAATCCTTTCTTTTGTTGGGATCCTTAGCCTCTAGCCTTCGACTCCATCTCTATAACCCAAAAACATGCATTTTGCCAATTTGGAATCTAAAATTCTTTTTGTTTTCCTTTGGAATGTGCATAAATGCTTCACACCCGAATACTCTTGATTGACCAACATCTGGGTTTCTCCCACTTCCTTCCTTGCAAGTTTCATCTCCTAGAATGGAAGAGGGAGACTTGTTCAATAGATGTTGGATGTTATGTTAGCTTTTGATGCAGCATGTAATGGGAGATAGCAATCACAAGATGCAGAATAATATGAAATAAAGTAAATCTATGAGATGACTGAAAATATACTATAAATAGAAATGATGGAAATGTTTACAAAGTAGCTATGGAGGAAATGAACACTCCATGAATAAAGCTACTGCTCAAGAATGGGCTTTGAGCATATCACACTCCATCACATTACATCACACTCTGCTACATCACACCACACTGTTCTACACTACTTCCTACTGCTATATCTTGCTCTATGTCTATGGCCCTTTATATAGGAAATAGGTTCCTTGGCCAACACTCTACCTAGTTGTGCAAGGGACAACTTGCACATATACAGCTTGCACATTGACACTTGTGCATTTATTACATTGCATGAAGTAACTAGATAACTTCCCCCTAAAGTAATCTAATGTCCTAAGTATGTACCAAGAAAGGTACATTTACATGATCCAAATGATGTAATATAGTCTATTTCTAACACCCCCTGTATTACATTATTTGGATATTGAAGACTTTAGTCTTCAATGTGGATCTTCTTCCATCTGATAGCTTTGATTCTTCTGTAGTTGCTTCAGTCTTCAGATGATGTAAAAATAGGCTGAAGTTGTAGGTTCTCCTTTCAATTGACCTTGCACTGTATTCCTCCTTCTTTGGATTTATCTTCTTCAGTTGCTTCAGTCTTCATGTTATTGCCTCTGACCTTTTTCAGTTCGGTGTCCCTTGATGTCAGGCATTTTTGGTGAACAATTGTTCTCATGATTTTGCATGTCATGAGTGGATCTGAATAGGTTCTTCTCCTTTCTTTTGTACCTATGTAAGACCTATTTCTCTGCTCTTCATAAGTATCAACCTTGAGATCAATGTTAGTAGATCCATCTGAAATAAGTTCTTGAAGATAACAATTTATTCTTTGTAGTAATCTTCTTTCATAGCCCTTATAGTATCTGTATTTGAAATGACAGGAAAAATATGAGTGATTTATTCCATCACAATATTTGCAAGGATGGAAACTCCAACAATTTATCTTTTCATGACCATATTGATTGCAATAGGTGCACAATAGAGATGATCTGACAGCTTTGAAGTCTATTTTAGGAACATCATGTTTGTCTATCTCCTTAATAAGATCTTCTAACCATATATGCACAATTGAAGCTATTCCATATTTTCCTTTTTGAATAAAATCTTGTTGATCAATTTTTTCCTGTCTTGAGTCTCCTTTGATGTTAGATTCACTAGATGAATCTCCCTTTATATGGCTTTCAATTTCAGAGCTTATTTCATATTGTATTGGTTCTTCCTTTTCTTTGCCTTTTTCATCATTGTAATCCATCAGGTTTTTAATCCATGTTGGTATCTTCCTTATTCCACTTTTAAGAGTGTTGCTTAGCATGCTAGTAGTCATTTGTATTACCTGTATTCTTTGGGATAGAGTAGTCTACCTTATAGCTCCCTACTCAGTGTCTATAAAATCCCAATTAATATAAGCTTGATTTGATAAAACCTTTATTAATCCTTGTTTTTGTAGGCTTCCTTATGTCTCCCAAGTAATGTGAGTATATACTCTTAAGGATTTTTAGGTTTTGAGGAAAGCTTATATTTTGTAACTTGATAATATTTGATAGATGTTGATATTACCAAGTTTTGTAGAATGCCTTATGACTCCCTAGTATGCTATGGATAAGATATAGTGCTTTTGTAAATTATAGTTCAATATTTGGTTGATTTTGTAAAGTTTTGTAAATACCAAAATCAACTTCTATTATCCCTTATTGCTCCTATTGAACTAAGCACTTTTCCCAAATTTTAAAGAGGTTATAATGTTGGATCTTTTGTCTCCTTTTGAGAAGTTTGAGACAATAATTTTATAAATATCCAACCTTTGAAAAAACTATGATAAACCTCTCTTTTAAATAACCCTTTGGGAATTAATTTAAGTGTATCTAATTTCCAATAAATTAATTTGATGTAGTAGCCCTTATGACTCCCTAATTTTTGGAAAAATTAGACCACAATAATATTTGCAAATATTTAAGATTTATTCCAGTAGAAACCCTTATTACTCCTAGGTTTTATATTGCAAATATTATATTTATTTGATAAAATATTCCCTTTGATGTATGGCTTTCAATATAGTCAAATTCCTTCAATTTTAACCTTATAACTCCCAAGGAAAGAAAGCACATAAGAATGGGAATGAACTTTACCTTTTACCAAGCAATATTCGACATTGTTTTTAGATGAGCTAGGGCTGCAATATTGATGTAGATGCTTTGAATGCTTTGATTGTACCCTCCAATGGAATCACTTGGAGCTTATCCTTGTATAAAGCGTTCCAAATCTGGCACCGTTTAGACTCTTCCTTTGACCTCGCTTGACTTGAGCATTGAAGGCTCTATCACCTTCTTGACATGCTGCAACTCGGCCCTGTGTGCATGTAGACAACGAAGTGATAAATGCGGAGATGAATATTGCTTGCTGTCCTTGATCGTTGACATCCTTAAAATGGAGAAGATTCTTGTCTGAAGTGCCAAGTGGCACGTCCATTTCCCTTCGAGCGCTTGAGGAGAATTAGATGCCAAAGAAACACTTGTCTTCCTTCAAGTAATGTATGAACGTTACGTTCTTTAGCAAAATATTTGGTCTCCCAATGGACAAGTGTATCCCATACACTCAATGCACCAGCCTGTTCGTGTAACTCCTCTCTTGAAGATGAGCGCTCTCTTGATTTGAGCGTTAGGGTTTACCTTTAGTGATAAGTGTCACTTTCTTCTCTGCATGGACATCATCTCTATCACTGGTTCAAATGGGCCCTTTGGAGATCCTTTTAACTCTAAAAATCCCCAACTCTTCTTTCGTTCACCTACAATATTTTCAGCTGGGATGTGGAGCAACAATTTGGAGGCTTTGAGCACCGATTTTAGCTAGTGGATGTGGAGTAAGAAACACTCCAATGGTGCTTTAATTTTTCCTTCCTTTCTTACTTGTTTACGTCCTCCTTTCGTAGATGATGTTGCTCTCGAATGATGTTGTTTCTCCCTTTGCTTTTGCACCTTGTCTCTTGCAGGTTCGGCCATCCAGGATGTGAGGAGAATGAGCCCTTTGAGTGGCTCCTTGTGCTATGCTTGGATTGATGCTAGCATACGACCGCTTTCGGCTAGTTTTTTCCAGCGAGTGTAGTGCCTTTGAGGCACCTTTAAATCTGCCTTCTCTCCTTGTATAAACCATATTAGGATAGTGCAACACAATGTAAAGTATTTTTATATAAAATGTCCTTATTGCACCTTCTTTTGCACTCCTTTCAAATCTGAATTTCTGGTTTTGAGGCAGAATTTTGAGTGCAATATAGGGGTTTTGAGGTTGTCTCTTTGATTAGACACCTTCCCCTTTTTGCTTGGATATTTTATAAATGGATCCAAGCTTGTAACCACTTGATAGAAGCTCTCTTTTTGTATATTTTTCTGCACTATTTCTTGTGCTTTGAACTTGAGACTCACCAAGTCTCGTTCGAGGCTTCCTTTGCTGCTCTTTTGGTGGTTACTTTCTTCTCCAATGCTTGGAGGATTGAGCTGATTTTGTGGCTTCCTCAGGCCACTCAAAGTTGTAGATATCTGTGCACTAATAGTGTCTTTAGACACTTTGACAAATTCTATTTTTGTGCCCTTCTCATGAACACAAACAATAATATTTTTGAGAGCAATATAATAGTGCAAATGAATCTAATAATATTTTACTTCTAATGCACTAACAATTTCACCTTATCACTCCAATCAACTCTAAAAAATAATGCACTTAATCAATTTACTACAACTAATCAAGAATAATCTGAAATGAATCTTCAAGAATTATTCTGTAATTTCCTTATAAGCAAGGTAGTAGGAGCTAGTCTTCTTTTTCTTTCCAAAGTAGATGATAGGTAGTTGATAGATAGTTTGAAATTCTGAAATCTAATCAACTCCTAAAGTGCAAATGAACCTTAAAGAAACCTTTCTTTTTGCACTTTTGAAGACTCTAATTCAACTCTCCTTTTTGCAACTTTAATCCAATTAAGGTGCTTAAACAAATCTGATAAGTAATCCACTTAATGAATCTACTTGCACCAATAGTTGCTTACCTTTTTCTGAAAGCCCTTTTCACCACTTCTGTAGAGGATGTAGATCTTGGTGTCTAAGATCACCAAGTTGCTACCTTGAGTAAGATCTTGCAGCTCTCTGTAGGCTACCTTGAACAACTTCGTCTTCACCAAAATATGGTCTCAAACTCTCTTTCATGAGCCTAGGATTTTGGTGGCTTGTTCTCCTCTTGTAGTCTCCTCCTTTTGTTGTAGATTTGAAGAGATATTTGTTTCTGAAGTGGTGCCTTCTTGCTGTGAGAGGTAATCTCCAAATCTCCTGGATTTGGTAGGCTTCTTCTATCTGAATCTTCCTTCAAGCTTCTTGTCAAATTCTAACTTCAAATATGATCTTCTTCTCAAGATTTTGAATGTCTTGAGGTCTTCTGAGATTTGGCACTCCTTTCCAAATTCTTCTTCTTGGGCTTGTTGTCGGATGGTGATAATTGTCCCAAATATTTCACTATCTCCAATAGTGAATTTCTCCAATGAGTTCTCCTTGGAACTCCTTTGATGATTTCTTCAGCAAGGCTCTCCAAGCCTTTTACTGGATGCTCGTAGAGACCTCTCCAAGGCCTTTGATCTTGTAGCTTCTTCTGGTCTTCCTTGAGACCTTATCTTCAACCTTCTGCTTCTGGAAGTGTTGGTGGTGAGATCTTCTCCTAGATATCTGATTCTGTTACTTTTGTATTCAAGCAGGACTCTCCTAGTCCTTCTTCAAATTTTGGAGGTTTATCAATGAGATCTTCTCCTGATCTCTTTTGCTTTAGGTGCTGGATTGATTCTGAAGAAGATACTCTTCCTATCTTTTTGTAGGAAGCTTTCCCAACTCATTGAATCTCCCTGTTCCTACAACAAAGTATTAGTACTAAAATCTGCTTCTGAATTAGATACTCTCTTCTGGAGTCTTCTTTAGGATCAAGGCTTCTATGGCCTTTTTTAGTATCAAGGCTTCTGTGGCCTTTTCTTCTGGATCAAGGCTTCTATGGCCTTTTCTTCTGGATCAAGGCTTCTATGGCCTTTTTTTTTTCTTGTGAAGTTTCCAATATAGCAATGGAGATCTCCTGTCTCCCAACTTCACCACAATTCTTCTCCAGAAGTCTCTTCTGTAGTATTCTTCTCTTGCAACAACTAATCTCTGCACTATGAAGGCACTCCAACCTTCGGGCAACGAAGTTGAAATCTCCTAGATTTCTATTGTAGGAGGTGTCCCAATCATCTGAGAATTAATTCCCTACAATAAAAGAAACTTCAGGTAAATTTCTCTAGATCTCTTAGATGAGCTTCACTAGTTGATTCATCAAACTAGTGGATCAAATGTTGAGTCCTAGTCTTCACGAGTTTTCCCTTGTAACTCTGTGGAAAGACTCTAGCCATATGCAATCTCAGTATTTCAAAAACTGAGATTTCTTTCAGTCCTTACTTGTGGCTCTCCCTAATTCTACCACCTAGACTCTTCTGAGAATTTTTGATAGTGACTGGTCCAATGTCGCGTCAGGTTGACAAAAACTTAGGGTCAATGATAATGGTGGTTTTCCTATTGATCTACCGTAGCTCTGATACCACTGTTAGCTTTTGATGCAACATGTAATGGGAGATAGCAATCACAAGATGCAGAATAATATGAAATAAAGTAAATCTGCGAGATGACTAAAAATATACTATAAATAGAAATGATGGAAATGTTTACAAAGTAGCTATGGAGGAAATGAACACTCCATGAATAAAGCTACTGCTCAAGAATGGGCTTTGAGCATATCACACTCCATCACATTACATCACACTCTGCTACATCACACCACACTGTTCTACACTACTTCCTACTGCTATATCTTGCTCTATGTCTATGGCCCTTTATATAGGAAATAGGTTCCTTGGCCA
Organism: Wollemia nobilis; assembly: GCA_028583015.1. NCBI lineage: Eukaryota > Viridiplantae > Streptophyta > Pinopsida > Araucariales > Araucariaceae > Wollemia > Wollemia nobilis. The sequence continues at coordinate 1,048,045 of JAQPPZ010001136.1, read as the reverse complement.
ACACTCTACCTAGTTGTGCACATATACAACTTGCACATTGACACTTGTGCATTTATTACATTGCATGAAGTAACTAGATAACTTCCCCCTAAAGTAATCTAATGTCCTAAGTATGTACCAAGAAAGGTACATTTACATGATCCAAATGATGTAATATAATCTATTTCTATCGTGTTAAAACTACCTTTGCCCAAAACACCTTGTTGATATTAACATTAGATATAATACTACTTGTTTGTTAAGAAGAGTTCTATTTAAATTCTCTGAAATGCCATTTTTTTAGGACTATATGACATTGTTTTCTATCTCATAATACCATTCACTCAATAGAATTCATTAAATGCTTTTGAACAATATTCTCCTTCATTGTCACTCTTTAGAACTTTTACCTGTTTACCATTTTGTCTATTTAAACTTACATCATTCTTTCTTCTCATGCAATAAACATATGATTTCCTATAATTTTCATCTAAGAAAGTGACAAAGTGCTTTGCTCTTTCTAAGGATGCAACCTCCGATGGCCTATAGATATTAGAATATATCAAGTCAAGAATTTCATTTGCCTTGTAAAATAATTTAATGTCCACAAAAAAGCGAAAGTAAGCCAATGTGACTCATTAAAAAGAGATGTTAAAATTACAATGTATTGTAGTAACCACAAAGTACAATGAAAATAAGCTAAACTAGAGTAAACAATCTAGTGTAAACTACTTTAAAGTGAAAAACTGAATGGCATAAAATTACAGCCTCAAGGGTTATCCAAAGTAATGATTAAGAGAGATCTAGAAGCTGAGGGGATACAAAGATAGAAAGCAGGTCCAGTGGATCCAAGCGCCAACATTAATCTATAGTGAGATGTAAAGTAGAAGCACAGTTGTTATCGTCATCAACTATCCCAAAAGGGCCAAACATGCTTCTAAGAGAATGGCCAAGACTAAGAGAGCTTGCTTGGATAATCTTGGGAGGACATGGAGTTCGACCCCTTAAGACTCTTCTAGCATCCATTGATGTGGAACCAATAGAAGAGGACAAGAAACTAGTAAGTTGCACATGTCTACAACTCCTCAGTGTGTGAGGGGTGACTGAAACTTGACATTGAAGAATTGTAGTCTTGTCTTTTCACAAGCAAGAAGAAAGAATTGAAGCCCTAATAACCATTCTTGTATGGAGACAAGGGTGCACAAATCTGTCATTAATATTTTGGATAGTTTTAGTTTCCAATGAGTGCATATTACTCTCGAGTGGAGAGATAGGGTGAAAGAATGAGGTGATTAGTCAAGTAGTAGTTTGGCTCCCTTGTAGTAGTTGAGGCCAAAGAGTCATAGCTTCCTTGAGGTAAAGAGCCAAGCATCTTTGGTTAGGATAGTTGAAAAAAGTGGCAAGCGATCCACTTGAGTCTCTATACAAGCAATAGTACCTCCCTTGAATCTCATAATAAATAGGACACTTGAAGATGAAATGTTCTTCAGTCTCCATCTCTCGAATAGAGCAAAGATGACATACCCTATCCTCTTGAGAATATGGTGGTCTGTCTCCACCCGCAACTGATGTGAGCATACTCTGAGTTGACCGAGAAGAATCCTAAGGATATGTGTCCAATGTCGTTTGACATAATTAGGATGAATAATAATGCCATTCTTAGTCCTCATGAAATGCTTAGTGTAGAAGGCCAACTTAGGACTAAGAGGTTGAGATGGAGCAACCCAAGTGATCTGAATATATTGTCTATAAACATCATCTTTGACTACTTGATTAATTACCCTCTTATCATTAAGAGGGCGGGAAGGAGCATTTAAATAGTATTTGAAAGGAGGTAATTGATCTATGAAGATGCCAACTGACTGAAGAAGAGAAATAACTTCTAAGTACCATCCATAATGAGGACCAAAAGAGTCCCTAGAGGTGATGCGTTTTGAGGAGTAAAGCACCAAATATGGGTATCTCTCTTGGCCTGAGGTGGAGTCATCCATGGATCTCAAGCGATGAAGCTGGAATATAATTCTGAAGATGCTCTTAAGACGAAGAGGATGAATGCCAAACTTAGCCTGAACAATACTGTGGGGAATTGTTCTTTTACATTGGATAAATCACTGAAGTAAAATAGTCTAGACCCTCTCAATGCGAGCCCAATCACACACCCTAGACTTGGACCCCAAATCTTAGATCCATAAAGGACTATGTGTTTGATGATGCAATCAAAGAGGTGCATCTTTGTAGGTATTTCTTGTAGTTGCTGTTGGAAGCATTGGCATTCCGAGACTAAGAGAGATGTGTATCCCTTGCAAAGATGTTATTGTGAAGTTGGCCGAAGATTAAGGAAAGGACCGAAAAATAAAAATTATGGCCACTTGAATTAAATGTCAATCTCTTATGCTTTCCTAGAGCGTAACTCTCACAGAATTCTAAAGATTTATTCTTACTTGTTGTGAAACCTTTGACTATTGCCTTGCTGCATAATCGTTGCATCCCTTTCTCACTAGTGTAAACCGACGATGCCATAACATAAGACTTGGTGACTTTAAGGCTGCTTTCATAGAACCTTTGCTGTTCTCATTTGATGCCATGTTTGCACTTCCACTCAAAAGTGTAGTACTATATAGCTTGTAAAGAGAACCAACCCTTGTTCCTTTTGTTAGACCCATAACTTTCCTCACCCGTTTGCAAATGTTGTATCCAAAGATTGCTCTTACATTTGTATCATTTGTTTGACTTTTTGATCAAAGATTTTATTTTGAGACGTGGAACATGTCTCACCCCAGGAATTATTTTTATAAATACATAACATGCATCTTTACAGATTCAATTCCAACCGTCATACCTGTAGTCATCTCTTGAGAATACCAAAATTTCCTTTCTTATAATCCACAAAAATTCTCTTGCTAGTTACATCAAAGGAAGCACATGAATCTATAAGGCACAAATTTTCCTTTTCATTCGCAGCAAGATTTGAGAATGACCAATAGATGTTTCCTCACATTTGGATTGATAGTGTCACGATGGAGTCTCTCTCTTGTTTATAAACCTCATAGAGTTTGCACTCCTTTGTATGCCCCTTTTGATGGTACTTGAAGGAGATAATATCCTTTTTCTTCCTTTATTGGCAGACCACCTGTGTGAATTTGATTTATTGCTCCCACTAGATCTATCTTTTTGTTGCTTCCTAAAATAAGCACTTGAAGCCAAGATTTGACTTCTGTGGTTGGATTCTGAATTCTTTCTCCTTGTTTCGTCTTGAAGAAGATGAGCCACTCTATGTTTAAAATGAAGTTGCTCTACCTTGGTAGCCCACTTTATGACCATTATGAGATTTTCTTTGGTTTTTAAAAAACTACTCAGAAAGACTATACACTTATCCTCATCATTCATCTTTGCTTTGAATAGCTTCATGTTGATTCACAATAAAACTGGGGGAGCTAAGATGATATGTCACCTTATCTCCTTCATCTTCAGATTTAAAACTTCCTTCATGTTGATTCACAACAAAATTGGGGGAACTAAGATGAGATGCCACCTTATCCCTTTCATCTTCAGTTTGTAAAACTTCCTTCTCAAAATTATTTTATAATCCAGGGACTTTGGATTGTAAAGAATTGTAGCTTATCCCATAAGTCCTTTGTTGTTTTTGCATCTTGCACATTCATTAGAACCGAATCAGCAAGACCCAACTTCATTGTCACAATAGCCTTCTTTGTTCTTTTTCTTCCAATTCTCCTAAAACATGCCTTGTGTCTTTTTACCATATATTGGAGTGAAAAGATCTCTCTTCAAGAACCAACTCTATCTTGATCTTCTGTAGGTTAAGTTTTGCCATTTGAACTTAGCAATCTCTGTCCTATAGCTTGTAGATGACGTATCTTTTGTGACAACAATATTAGATCTTGCTGAAACTATAATGTAATAGATCTCCAGCCTGTGCTTCGATACCAATTGTTGAACCTAGAAAGTGCTGCACAAAAGAACTCAACGAAATAAACAAAACATAGAGAGCATGGATATGAGAGAAAATCACAACAGGATGCATCAAGGGCAAATAATCACCCCCTTTATTGATTACAGGCCAAAGAATGACACTTGCTTCTTAGATTTCTATATCCTTTTATATATAGTACAATCTCTAGGAATAAAATTCATCTTTTAGAAAATTAAGTACATGCTAAACCATGCATACATTGACAACCTAAATCTATATTTTCTAAAGGTAAGATTGTTTGTGACAAGTTTTTATTATTTACAATTTTCAATAAATAGAAACTTTCTTATGTAGAGAGGAGTAACTACCATATCCTTCCAAACATACCAATTAGATGCAAAGGGGCAATGCAAATGCCTACTTGCTTGATGTAGAAGACGAAGATACTGAGCACACCATGGTTGTTATGAGGATGCAAAAGGAATATTTAATGTATTATCTAATAAGGAGAGGTGGACAAAAGCTTGAGTAGAAGAAGAATGAGCCATTGCATATGAGAGATTAATACAAAAGAGAGTTGTTTAGAGGTTGCAATAAAAGGTATCAAACATGGATATTGCAAGACGGGTGTTGTAGGCCTTGAAATTAAGAAAGTTTTTGCTTTGAGTTTTTTATGCCTACAAATTGAGGATAACAAGGGTGAAACCATAGCCTCTCCTTGCCCTCAATTGTTTGCGAAGATGAACACGAGCAATAGTTCAATATGGAAGAATGCAGTTCAAGTGTGCATTATCTAAGTCATGTATGTCATTCAAAGGATGAAGATGAGGGTTGTCTCCTAAGAAGCCATGTGCTTGAGCATGAGTTCTAGCTTGTGTGTCATTGTCGAAGGATGAAGGTCATCCAAATGAGAATGCTGTTTGGATGAGAAAGCGCAAAGTTTGAAAAGTGTCATGGAGGATGACTCAAGTTCGAAAAGTGTCCCATAGGATGAATGCAACTTGGAAAGGATTGTATGTAGCTTGGAAAGTTTTGGTTGCCTACTAAAGAAATATGTCAATGGCACTAGGGAGGCATAAATTCAATTACTAAGCAAAGAAAAAGTAGTTTAAATAATATCCTTATAAGAGCAAGTAAGGACCACACTGAAAGTACACGACATTAGCAAAGTCCTAAAAGCAATCTAGGAAATGGGAGAAATTTGCAATGTCAATTAGAAGGGTGGTACCATGGTGTAAGTGTCCAAGGGACCACATGATATAAAGAGCAAGACATGGTGCTTTCACCAACATTGTCCAGTGACCACCATATGACCAACATCGACTAATCCAGGGCAAATGGTGTTGAGCAAGGAGGAACCATTATCAAATACATTTGAGGTCGAGAAGTCTTATAGAGCACGAAGCCATCTGGAAGACCCTTGATTTCAATGCAATTTGGATGAGCTTAAGTCTAAATGCCATTCTTTGGAGTAGTAGAGGGGGCCCATAAAAAAGAAGGCCATTGTTCATTTCACTTTAAACGTTGCGTAAGCGTGAATGAATGCTATCAAGGAGGGAAGGAAAAGGAACATTGTCCATGTTCCATACAATTTTGTTGTTGTTGGAGCCTAGTTGAAGTCCAATGTTGTTTGGGGAACAACCGAGCTAAACAACATTTGGGAAAAGGAAAAGTCGTACGGATAGAAGGGAACATTGTTCGAGAATAGGCATGACCCATGATACACAATGTAAGAGTGAGAACACTATTGAATGTTGTTGTCGTCCTTGCAACAACATCTAGAATGTTTTCAAAGCCATTTGAAGGGAAATATTGGAAGGTACCATCATCCATAGTGTTTGGAATATTGTTTGGGTTGTGTATGCTATCAATAGAGGCGGACAAGGTGTTTAGTGGGAAGTGCAAGTAGTGGCTGACGAAGAAAACATTGAAGAAGAAGCTATCTAGTACTCAACAAGGGCCATATCAAATGTGTGGAAAGAGTGGAACGACAACACCCCCTTCACTTAAAATGCCAACTAAGAGTAAATACAGAATGCTGTTTATAAGGGGTAAACAAAACCAGCTTGTCTAGGGACTTTCATTCCACAATTGTTGTTCAGAGGAGCTCTGATTTGCATGCTTTTAGGAAGTAGCCATTGTCCAAGTATAGACTATTGTCTAACAAGTGTGGAGTTTAATGCTATTTGAGTTCATTAAGATTTATTCTAGTTGTTCGGTGGTTTGTGCAATGAATAAAGGAGAAGGAAGGTCTCATCTTTTGGAATGAGACAAATAAAAGGGAAAGCAAATCCATTAGCTCAATATTGAATGATGTCATCATTTTGGACTGAATTTTCTGTGTCATTTTTGTTGGATTCACTTTTCAAAGCCCTACATAGTGTTCATAATGATTTTTTCGTCTTTTTTCGTGCTGAATTTTCTTTGAAATTTTTTTTAGTGCCCACAATGGATGGGGTATAGTTGAGTCTGTGGTGCTAAATGGGAATAATTAGGGCACCTGGCATAGGATATGGAGATTAATTTGAAGAGTCTAAACTTACAAAAGAAAAGGAAAATGCCAAGTATTTAAACAAGGAAGAGGAAGTTAGGGACTCTCAAACAAATACATAACTAGAGCACTTGGTTTCACCTCTATAGGATTTGACACTTCTCATGAGTTATGGAAGAACTGTCTCATTTTGTGATGAGCTTATAGTACTATATCCACTTGATTTTGACCATGTTGAAGATTATTTAGCAAGGGCAAATAACGTACAACAAAAATTTAAGAAATATGTTAAAGGATAGAGGAACCATGTGTTGAAGTTGGTTGAAATCATTATCTAGAACTTAAGGGCTCTTGTAATGTATTCCAAGCTATATTCCGCTCAAACAAGATTGTGATATGATGGAAGGGAGAGAACTTATGACATCATTTGCAAGTGATTTATTGATTACCAAGAGAGCCTCATAATTGCCAAAGACCTTGGTCAAAAGAAGGTAACGCATCACACAATGGACAAAGCGAGGTAATGCATGTGTTGAAGTTGGTTAAAATCATTATCTAGAACTTAAGGGCTCTTGTAATGTATTCCAAGCTAGATTCCGCTTAAACAGGATTGTGATATGATGGAAGGGAGAGAACTTCTGACACCTTTTGCAAGTGATTTATTTATGACCAAGAGAGCCTCATATTTGCCAAAGACCTTGTTCAAAAGAAGGTAATGCATCACACAATGGACAAAGCGAGGCATTTGTCTTAGAGATAGAGGTGGTCCAAGGGAAGAACTAATGAACTTGATAGAAGGATAATCCAAAGAAAAAACTAAGTAACTTGATAGAGGGATAATTCAAAGAAAAAACAAGAAGGCAATCTTGGAGATTATGATTGAGACCTATGTCATAGCATTCAATTAATTTCATTTTTGAGTTTTGAAATTTTGTTGAATTTTAACACGCAACAAATTTAATCATTGAAGATCAGCCATAAAATTAAGCCCGAATCAAATTAATGGTTATTAATATTGTTAAAACCAAATAAAATCGATTGAAATTTGTGTTTCATTGCATGATGGGTGACTAGGCTCAAATCAACAAAAAGGAGATGGAAGCTTGTGGGCACGAGCCCAAATGCTTTAATTGCATCCCGCCATTTTCTCTCGTGTTCTCCTCTATTGCATCTTCATTTCTACTTTGTTTACTGTGCAATGTGTTGCAAGGGCAAACAAAATTGCCATCAAAACTTCATTCAGCAATAGATCGAGATCTAGCCCAGAGCCATTCCATGTCACCATTCTCATCAACAACAATAGAGGGCTTATAGATTATCAGCAAGGCACACCAATTGTGTGTGAAGTAAGACCTTGAGAAAATTGATAGAAATCTCTCAGGGATGTTGCCTGGTAGCCAATAGGGTTTGCCCTTTTTTTTCAGAAATTTTTTCCCTGTCATCTGTTTCCATTTCTGTGCATTTTATCATGGACTTTAGGAGTAGTGTAATGAAAATCTAGGAACTTTGATTAGTAAGTATAATTTACTTGACTAATTTATTTAATACTTTTAAAGAGTTAAATTGGTTATATATTTAAGATCTAGCGCAGAGCGATTCAATGTCACCATTTTCATCAACAACAATAGAGGGCTTATAGATTATCAGCAAGGCACGCCAATTTCTTAGGAGAAGACATATTGTGTGTGAAGTAAGACCTTGAGAAAATTGATAGAAATCTCTCAAGGATGTCGCCTGGTAGCCAATAGGGTTTGCCCTTTTTTTTTTTAGATTTTTTCCCTGTCATTTGTTTCCATTTCTGTGCATTTTATCATGGACTTTAGGAGTAGTGTAATGAAAATCTAGGAACCTAGATTAGTAAGTATAATTTACTTGATTAATTTATTTAATACTTTTTAATTGGTTATATGGGATTGAAATGGGCTCCACCTGTATGACATCATGACCACATAGTGGTATTACGACAGTTTGGCAATTATGCATGTCTCGCCTGGCAAGATTCGAATCTGAGTCTCCTCCTTGAAAGTTGAGAAATATAATGGGTTGAGCTAATGCCATTTGATTACTTTTAAAGTGTTCTTAATATTATTTTTTATTTTGATTTTTAATTGATTATATAGGATTGAAATGGGCCCCACCTGTATTACATCGTGACCACATAGTGGTATCACAACAACTTGGCAATTATGCATATATAGCTTGGCAAGATTCGAACCTGGGTCTCCTCCTTGAAAATCTTGGAATTTAACTGGTTGAGGTCAGGCCATTTGATCTTAATATCAAATTTTAATATATACTTAATCTATATAATTAATTAATTAACTGGATGATATATTGTCTTATCATCGAATACAATTAATTGAAATATGAAATAACATTATTAAAAAATAGTGAATATAATTTTAAAAAGGGATTAAAACCCAATTATATTCATTGCTTTTTAATAATGCTATTTCATATTTCAATAATTTTATTAGATTCCAAACCCCATAAGGGGGGCGGAGGTCCAAGGTTCAAATCTCGGGCCTCGCCGGACTAAACGCTTGTCCCTTTCCTGGTGCTTTCAGCGGCGTAAAAGGTTTAAAATGATTGTGGCATGGTGGTTATAGGGGCGGACTGCGCGAAGATCTGTGTGGCGGCTTCTGGGGCGGACAGCGCAGAATACTGTGGCGGCCATAAAATCTGGACAGCCTGCCCGGATTCGTGGCGGCTACCGATTCCACCTTGTAAATTCAAAAAAAAAAAAAAAAAAATATTTATTAGATAATAAATCAAAATATAATGATACAACATATTAATTATTTTTTTCATAATTTTGTTTGCTGTTTAAATTATTTTTGTTTTGTTTTATTTAAAAAAGTATTTCACATAATAAAAAAAATGGGTCTTAAGCCCTAGCCTACATTGGGCTTAGAGCTTAAGGCCATTTTTATTTATTATATTAATAATTTTTGGTTAACAATATTTCATATTTCAATTAGGCCAAGGCGTTTTCAAAACTTTCAAATATCTTTTTGGTATTTTAACATCTAAAATTTAGAGTTAATATGGGATTGAGATGGGCCCCACCCCTCTTACATCATTACTGTGTTATTGCAATTTACTGACAAACCACATAGTGGTATTACAACAAATAGTATTTTCATGGCATCTATGGAAATTGAATCTTGGTGGGCTCTTTTTCATCTAAAAATTCTCATCAGTCAAACCTCAACCCCACAGGCAACGAGTTATATCTGTGAGAATCTTGAAATTAGAAAACATTCATTTTTTTGAGTTTGCAGATTGGCATTGACACCTCAGACAGCAATTGTTGAGGCATGGAAATTCATTAAGTGGGTACTGTCAAATAAGCTGGTCTGTGATATTGGGCATAAATTTATAGGTAACCTTGACGAGGGCAGTAGACCACTTTCTTTCCATTAGTAATGGTCAAGGAGGTGGTGTGAGGGTGTAAAAGTATTCTTGAAGTAAAAGAAATTGTTGCAAAAGACAAGTAGCATTCACAATAAAAATAGAGACAAACATATAGTTAAGAAATGCAGGGTTGAATATGAACCTGCAGGATCTCCTATACATTTTTCATCTTCTTCAATCATTGGCTCAACAAGATTAGGTGGAATTTTAAACTCTTTTTGGGAACTTGTTGAAATACAATAGTAACGGTCAAGGAGGTGGTGTGGAAGCATGTAAAAGAGTTTTTCTTGAAGTAAAAGAAATTGTTGCGAAGGACAAGCAACATTTACAATAAAATAGAGACAAACAAATAGTTAAGAAATGCAGGGTTGAAGATGAAACTGCAGGATCTCCTATACATTTTTCACCTTCAAACATTTATTCAGAATCTTCAAACATTGGCTCAACAAGATTAGGTGGGATTTTAAACTCTTTTTGGGAACTTGTTAAAATACAATAGGTCAAATGATGCAGTGGTTGGTGTGTTTTATGCAGGTGCAATCCCATTCAATGTGGCTAAACTCCCATAGCTTACCAACACATTTAAAAGGATTTGTGACTTTGGTAAAAGTGATGGGTTTCTTAGTTTAGAGACGTTGAAGACCACTGTTCATCAAAGATAAAAGGAAACGGTAGTGAATATATTGTTTCAGATCAAGGATTCCCAACATCAAGCAGGTTGCACTATCATAAGTGGTGGCTGGTCAGATATGGCTTATAGGCCCTTAATCAATGTATCAGTTTCATGCCCCAAAGGGGTAATGTTCTTGAGAGTCTTTGATGCAATGAATGGCAGAAATGGAAAAGTATATTTTCAGAATTTTAAAAGAAGCAATACTTGAAGTAGGAGAAGAAAATGTGGTTTGATGGACAATGCTACAAATTGTGTGGGTGCTGGAAAGTTAACCATGGAGCAATTCCCAACTTTCTATTGGAAACCATTTGCTGCTTATTGCATTGATTTGGTGTTTCATGATCTAGGGAAGCTTCCGTGGATTAATAAAACATTTCAATGGGCAAAATCAATAGCCAATTTTATGGGTGACCATCTCCCTACATTGAGTATTTACAGGAAACGTTCATCAAGAGAATTCATGAGGCCTTGTGATACAATATTCGACCGCATTATACATTACTCGATAGAGTGTTTGAGGAAAAATCAGCTTTGAAAAGGTATGCGGTGCTGAATGGGAAAGTTCTTCTTTTGAAAATGGACTAAAGGCAAGCATGGGGAGTCAATTATTCTGGGATGAGCTTTTGGGAAAGTTCGACCAAAGTTTTAAAATATGTGAACCAATATATGACATGCTTTGCATGGTTGATAGTAAGAAACCTTCTATGGGTTTCATTTATAAAGGTATGGACCGTTGCAAGGAAGCAATTGCAAAAATATTTTATAATGTTGAAGCTGATTACAAACAAATATTGGACATAATTGACTATAGGTGCAAGATGTTTCGCATGCTGCTGCATGCTATTTAGACCCTAGATTATTTCGGTTAAATATAAACAATGACAAAGAAGAGAAACAATTGCCCTATATGAAGCCATTAAAAGATTGAATCCAAATCCAGTTGTTGCAAAGATATTAAGAGGGAAACTCAGGACATACAACTTAGAAGAAGGGTTATTTTGAACTTTGTAGCAAAGGGGGATAGAGCAAATATTCTTCCAGAAGTATGGTGGATTTCTCTGGAGCACAGCCACCTGAAATGTTCAATTGCATCAGCATGTGAAAGAAATTGTTGGAGCTTTGAACACTTCCACTCCAAAAAAGAGGAACAAGTTTTATCTGGATGACTGGTTGATCTTGTTTATTTTCGAAGCAACTTGAGAATGACAAGAAGCAATGTGGTCAAAGATTCAGAAAATCTAGATTCTCCATCATTTGAACCTGTTCCAGAAGTATGGTGGGATTTATTTGGAGCACAGCCACTTGAGTTACAACGTTTTGCAATGTGTGTTTTCAGTCAATGTTCAAGTGCATCAGCATGTGAAAGAAATTGAAAGTAGATTTGAACACATCTACTCCAAAAAGAGGAACAGGTTATTATCTGGATGGTTGGGTAATCTTGTTTATGTCCAAAGCAACTTGAGGTTGGCAACACACAATGTGGCCAAAGATTCAGAAAATTTAGATTATCCATTATTTGACTTGTTCTACATGCCTTGCAAGATCAATATGATCAAGATATTGAACATGAATGTGACAACAGTGAGCATGAGTCCATCAGCCCTCCATGTGCCCTTGATGATATGGAACTTGATAATGTGACAAGTGGTCATGAAGAATGAAATTTGTGATACAATATTTTTGTTTTAGTGTTTAGAGAATTACAATATATGGTTGAGTTTTAGAATTTAACATTATTGTTGTTGATTGCTTGTTTTAATTTAGTAAAAATTTGGTTTGTAAGCTTGCTACTTAATTTTTTATGCCAAATCAGCTATTGAACGATAAAACTTTCCCTATGCTGTTTTTGAGATATTCATATGGGATGTAACTTTATATGTTTCCAGACCTTGTTTCAAGTTGCAAAATTGCATGGATGTCAAATCAATTTCTGTCTTGTTTCTTGTTTTTATTTAAATGTATGAAATTATAAATATTTTTGCATTTTTTGTACTATTTTCTTCTGAAGTTTCATTGGTGTCAATTTTGTTTTCTACCATATTTTGACCTTGTGGAATTTGAACATGAATACGAACCTTGTGATATAGATTGAGATCATGACTAGGACCTTGGAAGTCATGGACAAGACAATCAGCATTGATGACTTTTGGATGAATTTAGAAGAGGGATTAGATGCAACTTTTGTGGGAAGATGAGATATATGGAGAAGCAACATTTTGGATAAGTTGTAAGACCTTGAGAAAATGGTCAAGGAAGCCAATTTGAACTAGGAACCTAGGCCTCTTGAAAGAGGATACGGGTAATGATGCCCGTGCTCTTTGTTACTACTACTTTGCATGTTCATACTTCTAGAAGGAATGGATTGTGGATTTTGGTTGCTGTCATCACATGGCTGGAACTAGTTCACTAATTTCTTTCTTTGTTAAGGTTAAGGAGGATCAAATCTTTACGGTTGATGGTTATGCTCTAGATACTAAGAGCAATGGCACTGTTGAATGTGAGAATGAAACTATTAAAGGTGTCTATTATGTGCCCATCTTATAATTTGTTTTTGGTACTGCAAGCTACTCAATATAGGAAAAGGTTGAATTTTGGTTTGATAGATTTGTTACAAGGGTATTTTCAATTGCTTAGTGATTGAGGCTGGAGGAGACAGGATCCTAAAGATGAGATGTATAAATTTTCAAATTTTTGTGCTCTAGAGATAGACAGTAGGTTGTTTGTGAATCTTTGGATACATCATGCATAAGGGATTTAAGCTCAATGTTTCAAGACAACATTCATGTTCCCATCATTAGGAATGAGAAAATCATGTATGGTTGCATTCGAGTAAATATTGTATGATCTTCTATAAATATTCTTTTCAAACCTACCTAGATATAGAGATTGACTTGCTAATAGTTAACTTTTATTCAGACACTAGGTTGTTTGCTTCTATGCTTAGGGGGATGATGTGAGAAATTTTTTGGATGAGAGGTTGGGCATTTTGGATTATTAGAGCTTGAAACTAATGAATCAATTAAACATGGTTCATAAAATGTATGCATAGTGATAAAGTGACCTATGTCAAATGGATAGTCCATCCCCAGTAGGTATGAAATACCTTTTGAGCTTTATTGATGACTTTTCTAGATTTTCTTGGATTTACTTCCAGAAATAATAATTTGGTTCTTGAGAAGTTCAAATCATGAGTTAAAGATTTTGCTCGAGAGATAAAGCGTTGATCTCATTGAATGTTTGGGTTTCAGTGGAGGTGGTGAATATGTGAGCAACGCCTTTGAAAACTTTCTAACCAAAAATGGCATTCCATGGCGGTGGAAAGAAAGAACATAAATTTGGTTGAGATGGCCAGATTTATATTACAAGCTCAAGGTTTGCAGAACAAGTTTTGGGGATAGGTTGTAACTTGTGCAAACTACATTCTAAGTGGGGTTCCCACTAAGGCTGATGACACCCAAGAAGTGAAGCAACAAGTCAACTATTGATTACTTAAGGACCTTTGGGTGCATTGCATGTAACTCACACTTTGAATGAAAAGCGAAAGTTGTTGGATCCCAGGAGTCATCCATGTATCGTGATGGAATACATGAAGAAAGCAAGGATTACAACATGTATGATCCTCATTTTAAGAGGTGAGCATTTGGAAATCGTGATCTTTGATGAGAAAATTAGTGGATTAACATTTCTCTCTACTCGTCGCATTTTGTCCCTAATGCTGGTGCTACTACTGTTTGTAGAGACAAGTTAGATGATGATAATAATGAAATAACTATCGTGTGAAAAGACAAGTCAGGTGTTGAGCTAGAGAATTTAAATGTTATGTCTAGAGATGAGTCAGATGATTAAACAAATCATGGTTATGGATGCCTGTTCTCAAACATATGATGATGGTTGAGGCAAAAGAGAATGGAAAATATTAGGATTGAAGATCACAACTCTTTAATGAATAATCAGACTTGGGGGCTAGTTCCTTATCAGAAAGGTAAATATTTGTTCAAATGCAAACAGGTTGACAAGGCCAAGTTCACTTCAAATGGTGCTACATACAGGCATAAGGCTTGTTTGGTAGCTAAGGGCTTCCCAAAATTAGAAGATACCCATTACATTGGAAGCTTTGCTTTTATGGCCAAAATGAATTCTATTCAAATAGTTATTTCTTTTGCTTCTAGCTTCAGATGGGAGGTACATCAAATGGATGTAATGATTGCATTACTACATGGAGATTTTCATGAGATATGTATGTGGCAACCACTAGGATTTGTCCAAGGAGGTAATCCTCAACTTGTGTGTAAATGATGTAGTCTTAATATGGTTTGAAGCAGACAACCTCACACATTGTATGAGAAGGCTCACAGATTCTTCACTGATTGTGGTCTCAAATGCTGTGAATGTGTGTGATCATAATTTCTATGTACAGCATGTGGATGGTCAAATTCTCCATATCATTTTATATGTGGATGATTTGATTATTACTAGGATTAGTTTTGATTTGGTTCATGTTGTGAACACTAAGATGAAGGAAACTTTTGAGATGTTAAGTTAGGGCTATTGCAATTCTCACTTTGCATTCTATTATAGCAGTTGGAATAAAAGAGTGTATTTGTACAATGTGATTCTCATAAGATATATGGAGCAGCAAGTAGACTTTTTGTGAGGAGGTAATCTCAATTTGTGTATAAATTGAAGAAGTCTTTGTATGGCTTGAGGCAGGCAACCTCGTGCATCATATGAGAAGAGTAACTGTTTTTTTGTTCACTGTGTTTTCAAATGTTTTGATTATGATCATAATAGCTATTTTAAGGATGTGGTTGGTTTGTTTCTCCACATTGTTCTCTTTGTGTAAAAACTAAGATGAAGGACTCTTCTAAGATGTTGGACATAGGCATATCACACTTCTTGTTTGGCATTCAAGTATTGCAATTGGATGATGATAAATTCATTACATAGCCCATTTAAGCACTAAACTTATTGAAAAGGCTTTGGAGGACTACAAGTCTTGCTTCACACCATAACAATCTGTAGTGAAGCTATCTGAATGCAGTATTGCCATGGTTAATGCCACTTTGTTCAAGGGAGCTTATTGGCGGTCTTATTTACTGGTCTCACTTTTGGTCAAATATGCTGTTAGCCTTTCTTCGAGCTTCATGGAGGAGTGAAAGAAGAGGCATATACAAACATCAAACTTGAGTTTGTCATATGTTGTGGGTAACTATCAGACAGAATACTCCAAGAAAGGTGACGCTTCATTTGTAGGCTCCACAATCTTGGACTGGGTGGATGTTGTTGATACTTGAAAATCTACTTCAGGATATTTATTCTCTTGTATTGGGCCCAGTCATTTAGTTGTGCAAGTTGATCATGGCTGAATTGTCAACCATATTGGTTGAGTATAAAGGAATAGTGAGTTGTAGTAAAGTTGTGATGAGGAGTAATTCTATCTTTTTTGCGCCTTCAAATTATGTTTAAGGGGGATGTTAAGAGTTGAGTTTAAACCCCATCTATCAAGCTTGTGTGATTTGTGACTTCACCTTGTACTTTGTATTATATATTTTATAAAGTGACCCATAAGGCATTTAGTTGTGATGTCCTTTGGGATCTGTGTATTAATTCAGTGTGTACAAACTACATGATGAAAACCCTTTATTGAATCATCTTGTCATATGCTTTTCTATTTAAAATTGTTTGTTTCTCTTCTTCATGTTATTGATTTTTTGGGTGTCTATTGGGACCCTTTAGATCTCTGGTGTTCCCTTTTGATTTGTATGTGTTTGGAGCTATTGTGATCTTAGACAAAAACAGTACTATGTTATAAGGTGCTAGTCAAGAACTAATATTCTTATGGTAGGTTGCTTCCTTCCAGAGTGAGTCATCGCAGAGAAATGAGGGAAGATTTCTTGCGAGGTGACAAATCAAGGAGGTCAATTTGGGGTGTATACACTAAAATTGTTTATAGAAGAATCTTGTTCATCAAGTTAATGTACTATTGTTTCACCAGCATTTGCTTCCACAAAAAATGCTTTTTTTTTTGGGTGTGTGTAA
Source organism: Wollemia nobilis (assembly GCA_028583015.1). Classification (NCBI taxonomy): domain Eukaryota; kingdom Viridiplantae; phylum Streptophyta; class Pinopsida; order Araucariales; family Araucariaceae; genus Wollemia; species Wollemia nobilis. Next base: position 1,031,515 of record JAQPPZ010001136.1, on the reverse strand, counting down.
GAAAAATTCAATTAAAATTAATGTTGTATCCATAGCCAGGCTGCATGCTATATTTGAGGCAGTATGGTGCTGCCTTCTAGTATTTGGAGCTCTGCAATACAGCAAATGGCATCAAATTTGAATGCATTACGTGCAAAGAGAGGATAACTAAACACTACATAATCTGTATTTACTCTAGATGGTGCCTGGGCCTCTTACTTTTTAACTGGTTCATTGTGATATTCTTCTACGAGCTATTTCTAGTGGCATATTCCTATGATGGATTTTTGACATTTTGTTCCACTCTAATACCTGGTTCTAGAGGAGGCTATGGAGTTTGAAGGCAGTCTCTCTCTCTCCAATTGAAACAGTGACCATATCAAGTTATTAAGTTTGTGAGTCTCCAGGGCTTGAACAGTTTTTACCAGATACATTGATAGCAAATTGAGTTAGGAGTCTTGCTTCATAATGCAATGGGTCACTATGAGTACTTTCAGTAGCCACAGGCTTACAGTTTTGATTTTTATTTATTTTAAGTCTCTTTTTTGCTTTTGTTATTTAACATCATTTCTGGGCTCTTTGGAAAGGTGGTTCTATTACTATAGGCTGCACTAAGGTTCTTTTATTATGTGATGAACTGATGGTTAGTTTTAGCTGTATGTCCTTGTTTATGTGGGTGTCCTCATTCTTCTACATACAAAATGCATGTGTGACTACATGCATCACTTTGCATAGGGAATATGTTTCTATGCATATCATGAAATATACTTATACATTTATATGGTTACCTTTAGATAGATAATAGCTGCGTGGATATCTCTTTCCTTGGATCTTTCAATTAATACATGTATAATGTTGATTAAATTTAAATATGCTTAAACTGATTTTGTGTTGATGGTATGTCTCCTATTTCTGCATGTTTACATCTAACACAAATTTCTGTTTAAGCTTCTTTAACCAGTCATGATCCCTGGCCTATGTGAGTTTTAGCATCTATAATTATCAAGTCATATTTTCAAATATTAAGTGCATAGTAATTTTGCACTTATGCATGATTGACCATATGATTTCTTATTATCTCCATAAATGCTTTGGTATGTACTACTTAAGTCCTTTGGTTTTGCTTTTGAAATTTAGCAACAAGAACTTACTCGTTGTGTGCAGGTATTAATTGAATTGCCGTCTGCTGGTGGTGTAATTCAGCAAATCGCTTTCCTGGATGCTTTGATTGCTTTGATGCTAGACTCATATGAGAACCAGAAAGTAAGAATACTTGTATCATGACAGTTTTTATTTCTTATAATAAATCACTGCTAACATTGTGGATTAAAGATACTTTATTTAATAGTGCGATGTGTTCATGTGCATTTACAGTACTTGAGAGCATCTAATGATGTGGCTTTTGGACATTTTGCACAAAACATTTCTCAATATTTTGCAAGTTGGTTAAATGTTGGCATGTTTCTTTGCTTAGTGATATAAATACTTTTGTGCGTTCCACTCCTATATGCATTCACTTCAATGCATGATAATTGGGATTTTATTCTCATGGAAGTGATTGCTAGAAATTATGGTTTTCCATTAATTGCTCATGTGCTTTGTTTCCTTGCTTTTATAGGGTGAGAATTTCCTAATATTGCTTGTGTTTGTTTGATATAAATACTTTGGTTTTCTAAAAGTAATATACATGGTGCATTTATCAAATGGTATTAGTTCAAGTGGTTAAAATCTAGGCTCCCAATAGAGAGACCCAGATTCAAATCCTGCGAGGAGATATAATACCACAATGTGGTCCATTGAAATACCGTGTAACATGGTGATGATGTAATATGGATGGGCTTCTCTCTCTATATGTGTGTGTATTTATGTATTGAATTACCCTTTGTAATAAGACAGCCTGTGATAATACGGTTTATTGTACTACCACACTATGTGGCTCGAGGAAACAAATGGAATATGGGAGGGGTCTGTTTCAACTCCATATAAGCTATTGAAAAAGTATATGATGCATTCCCTTTTCTAGCACAAAACAACAAACTATCTATCTATCTATATCAAACAAGAATTTGACCATGATTGACTAGTCTGGCAATCAGAACATTAACAATTTTGACATGAATGGATAGTAATTACAAGGCATTTGATATCTCATTTTGACCAAAACATGAAATTCCAATTTAGTGTTAAATATTATCATTTCATCCTTTTATAATTTGAGATGTATCACTCTATTGTATCAATGTTGCCCTAAATTTTGTCAAACTTGTAAAGAAAAATGTAGTCATACTATTTTGGGCCCCCCTTCTCTTAATTTTTTCTTTTGCAACATTTCTGTTTACTTTGAAACATTTGAACAAGCTTTGGTTTTGTCGTATTTGAAAGTGGATATCTGATCCACTATATTTTATATTTTATCAAAATTGGATATCAGACATTTGATCATCAAGAAATGTTTTTGCCATTGGGTTGTGGATACATGCACTATGCAAGCATAAAGAGATGGAATTATTGGAGGAAGGATATCTGATCCTCAAAGTTCATGACAAAATCTTTGCTAAGGAGAAAGTGGGTGTTTGCTATTCTAAAAATCATCGACCCTATGCTAATTGCATAGTGGATTCATGCTACTTCATAAGTTAACTAAAGGATCAGATTCATCAGAATGGCCTAGTGGATGTCTGCTTCTCCAAAGCCAGTTCAAGATACCTGAACCACAAAGTAGAAGAACACTCTTTGAAAATGAATCAGTTTATTTAAATTTTCAGAAAACTTCCATTTAATTTGATGAAGTTGGACTTCCTTGCCAGTGGCCAGGCATTCACCTCCCTCTAGTGATAAAATGTCCCGATTTCACTCTATCTTTGCCCGATTTGATGTATAGCCAATTCCTCAGGAGCAAACTCTCCAACTTTCCTCCATCTTACCAATCTAATTTCATATTTTATTTTTAAGAAAATGCCTAATCATTCTGAAAATGGAAATCATTAATTGTGCATGAATATGATGATAAATAGACCCTGTTGTGCATGGATTCATTCAATCTGTGATGGGTTGCATGCATTTAATCTGCATTTTGAGATAACATTAAAAAAAGTATATCACGCTGCCGTTTTTTTCCCACTCTTGTGTGACACCATCCCATAAAAGAGAAACTTTGCAAATGTCTTCTTGAGGGTACATTTATTTCAGAACTCACGGGCAGTATACATGATTTGCCTACATGGAGAGATTTATTGAAGATGGACCCTAAGTGCAAACTTTGGAGCATCAAGAAGATTTGTGTTTTAGGTTAGGTACCTTTCAAAACCTTTGCAGATATGTATTTGTTTTGGAAGATGCAAGACAGACACCCAGGTTAGAACAAGTAAAGAACATTGCCAAATCTGAAGTATATATATAGCTGCTGCAGACCAGATTTTTTCCCATTCCCATGTATAGATAGTTTGTTAGTGTGGGCTTGTGACAATTTGGATTTGCTAAGAAGAGTAATCACAAATGTTAATAAAAATATATATCAACTCCGCTGAATCTTCTCTTTCATCAAATTTAGAAAGTGGTAGACCATAGATATTAAGTACACCTCAGAATGGAAGGAAAGTTTGTCTTTGAATTCTTGGAATATGCAATGTTTGTTGATCAGCTATGGATTGGAGGCAAAAAAAAACCATCCATCACCCAATGTAAATATGTGATCAAGAAGTTCAAACCACAAGTCAGATCTCTGATTGTCATGATGTGCAGATTATTTGGTAAATAATTTATGAATCTCTTTCAGATGGAATGATTGGGTTTGATTTTTTTGTTTGCCAAGGATGGAGCTAATTTTGAAACTAAGATAAATACAAGATGAAACCCAACAAACGGGCCAAAGAGAAAGGAAAAAAAGAAGGGAGAGAAGAGGGGGAAGGGCTGCAGACAAGAAGAGTGGAGTGCATGCCAAGAATGGAGAGAGAGAGGGAGGGGGAGGGAGCAGCCCAAGAGGGGCAAAGATCCAAGAACCCCCTAGAAACTAATCTCTCCTAACAATTGAGGCCGAAGTATTAGAGCTGAAGAAGTCAATGATATGCCTTTCGTCTAGCGCTAGTTCGAGACCTTAACAAACTGAGGGTGTGCTGTCTAGTAACCTTGCCTCCGTCTAAACTAGATGATGTGGGGCGTTTCCATCCGGTGTCGCCTGGTCCGTCGGAGCTGGTGAAGTATGTTGTGATGAGCCAATGTTGAGGGGGATGAGATCCATCTGGAGAGCTTTTATGTCGACGAAACTGAGTTATCTCCCTAAGAAAGAGTACGAGACACCACTGGTCCAGGTATCTGAAGAAGGTAGAAACAGATCAAGAGTTGTCCTTGAAAAGGCAATGGAATCTGCCTCAGATCTCGTAATAAATGGGACAACAAAAAATAAATTGATGTAGGGTTTTAGCTTCACCCAAGGAGCAAAACAAGCAAACCTGCTCCTCCGTTGGAAGATGGTGATCTGACTTAATCTGGAGTTGGTGAGAACACACCCTGAGTTGCTCAATCGGGTTCCTAAGACTATGCGTTATGTGCTGCTGAAGGTATTGTGGAGGAACTATTCTGCCCTCTTGAATCTGTAAGAAGTGCTCATGGTAGAAAGATAGCTTGGGGGAAAGAGGGGCAACAAGAGAGATCCATGTGCATCTAGTGTACTGGAGAATAACATCCTTCCGGATCTCGTGGAGCATCTTCTCCTTACTAAGCCGAGAAGGGGGCAGAACACCCAAGGAATAAGGGGGCATGTTGTCTCTTCGTATCTGAATGCTGGCCAAGAGGGTAGAGACTTGAAAATACCAACTCCTTCGGCCTCCTCAAGAACCCGGAGAGTGTTCCATCGAGGAGCGAAGGGAAAATAGTGTGGGGGTATGAGTCCAAAGTAGCCTTCCAAATAGCTTGGACCAAGGAAGCAGAACGATCGGAAACATCAGGGAGAGAAGACATCCTGGGGAGAACTTGATGCAACCGGTCCATGTAGGTAAAGGAATAATAATATTCAAAGTCTACAATGACTTGAGGGGTTGGAGTGGAGGGAGGAGGTGGAGTAACAAGGGAAACAACCGATAAAGTAAGAGAAAGAATTGAATGATCGGTAAGGGGGGAGGTTATCATAGACACATAACTGGGAAATGAGGGATGAGGGTGCTAGAGGAAATAACATAGTCCACGACATTGGCACCACCACTATGAGAAAACAAGTAAACCCACTGGAATTTGGAAAACATGACATACCGTTGAGAAGAACTAGCCTGTTGGATTCACCCAACTCAAGAAGATGCTTACCATAGGCAGTAACCTGTGTGTTGATGGAGGTTTGAGCAAAACCAAGGTCATTAGAATCCAATTCATGAATCTGCATCTCATCTGTATTGAGGTCGTGAAGAGAAACTTGCATAGGTCTGGTCCGAGCATTGAAATCTCCCAGCAAAAGTATCTCACTTGAAGCCGAGTATCTAGTAATGTCCTCATAGAGATCCTGGAAAGGGTCCGCATTTGTGTGAATAGCAAAATTGAACGTGGTGGGGGGAACGTAATAGGTGGCAATGTAGATATCCCAAAGAGGTGGGTGATGATGGATTTTAATCCATAAAAATCTGGAGTGGGGATTAGTCAAAACCAGGGATACCGAACCGAACCTATCCCTGATGAGAGCAACAATACCTCCTGATCCTCAAACCCCCCAGAGCGCTGAGTGAGTTGCGGACAATTAGACCACCAAAAGTAATCAGAGATAACTGGTAGGGCACGCTCAGGACTCGCAAATAAGAATGATGTCATGTCTGTCGATCAGATCAAAAAGGGACCTTGGGGCAGACCATATCATACCATTGTAGTTCTAGCAAGCTATAGCTAGCTTATCTGCCAACCTCCTTTCGTGCCGGTGGAGTCATTTGTTAGGTAAGGGTTTGGACCACCTTGGTGGGAGAGAGTCCTTAATCACTGCACGCAAGTTATGTATAACTGCCCATTTGTTGGCTTTCCTAGTTGCGGCTACTTGTTCCTTGGCTTTCTTCAATTCTTCAACCTGGAGTCGCGTAAGGTCCTCATCAAGGTATAACTTGTCCTGCAGATGAAATCATTTCCGTTTGGCCCTCAATACCTTCATACGCTCTTCCACATTCTTGAAGCGTATGACCAATGTGGAATCAAGAGAGACCCATGCTTTCTCAAGAGTAACGTCTGTTAACTCAAGTGTTGTGAACGAAAGCATTGCCAGCTTGAAGCGAATCTGTAAGTTTGGGCAAACCCACGAACCTTGAGATTGAGTGCTTTAGCATTACGGATCCTTTCTTCTTCAAATTTAGCCTGGACAACCAACTCGACTATTGGGGGGGTTCTTCTTTTTGGCTACAACCTGAACTCAGGATTGTTGGTCGGCTAATTTTTGGCTTTGTGTAGTTGACGCTTCCTTGAGATGTTCCTGTTCAGCCAGAAAGACAGCCTGTTCATCTCAAATTTTTAAAATTTTAGAATCTTGAGGGGGTTGTTCGGTATGTGCACTCTGCAATTGAATAACATTGGCTTGCTGATATTGAAGCTTAATATAGAGGTTTGTAATAATGCGGCTGCCATATTTCACTTGGTCTTGCAAGGAGAGTATAATGCGAGCCTGTGTGTTTAGCTATTTTTGGAGGGAATTTATTTGTTTAGACAAATGTTGGTATGATACTGTTGCGTGGAGGCGTTGGGCAGATTTATGAGGAGAAGCTCGCCTCTCCTCAATCTCTCCTTCAAGAATCCCCATAACCAGAGTCTGCGGGGTTGTAAACACACTCGTGGAAGGTCGTGATCTTGCACAAGGGAGCGTCCATGATATGCTGAGGGCCCTCGCTAGTACGTAGTCGTGCTTTGTCGTAGGCGTGCGCTAGGTAGTGAGACCGCGATAGGGGACGGTCAATTATAGGCCGTGAGCATTTGGAAAAGATCGGCCCCTCTAGATGCAGTAGAGTGGTCGAAAAAGTTCGGCCCCTCTAGAAGCAATGAGCCCCTGAGACGTGACGGGAAATGTAGAAATCCTCGCCCGTGAATTCAAAAATCCGTCCGCCCACGAATGCATAAATCCGTTCGCTTGTGGATGCAGAAATCCCTATCCGTGAATGTAGAAATCCGTCCGCCTATGAATGCAGAAATCCATCCGTCCCCGCGGAATGCAGAAATCCATCCGTCCCCGCGGAATGCAGAAATCCATTTGCCTGCAAATGTAGAAATCCGTCCACCCGCAAATGCAGAAATCCGTCCACCCGCAAATGCAAAAATTCGTCCCCACGAATGCATAAATTCCCGTCCACGAAATGCATAATTCCATCCTCCCGCGACTGTAGCTCTTTATTTTCCCTAGATGAGATTGCCCACAAGAAATCATAAGGGTTCTGTCCTTTGATTTTTGGATCCAATGGTTTTCATTCCTGAAATGGTAGATGAGTTGTGCCTGATGTAACTGCCCTCTCTAGTCTCTAGTAATTCTACATCAGTTCTAGATGGAGCAATGAAAGCATTACTGGGCAAATCTAAAGGGGTACGGTTCATGTAGGAGCATCACATGTATATTCGGATGATAGGAAGAAAAAAAAAAGCTTCTTGGGTTTCTTATTGACAGGTTATTAACATATGAAAATTTCAATTTTCCTAGAAAACTAAAGATTTTAATTATATTATTGTCTTCTAGAATGCTACCACACTTCCATTGGTTTTCTATTGAAGTTGGTGATTACAAAATCCATTATTTAACTCATTGTAAGCAATTGCCAGTTGAAATTGATAAATTTGGAATGAAAACTGTTACTTACAGAGCCTATAACCCAGATGGTTGGTTGAAGCCTTCAACAAATCTCAAAAAGTGTCCTGGATTATGTACATCAAGATGTCAAGTTAGAATATTTGTATATGAATAAGCTGAATTGGGATGAAATTAAACACAAAATGATCGGGGAAGGACTCCTAAAGCTTCTTGGATGGACAAAAGAAAGTCCATAAATGCAATCAATGGAGATCCATGAGCAATCAGTTTCAACTTCTGAAAATATGCCAAAACAGGAAGAGGTTTTTGAAGAGTCTTAGATGGAATTTGGCAACCCTCATCTTCATTTACCATTGATCCTACACTTTCTTACACTGAATCTCCATTTGATGTTTTTACAGGCACTAGTTCAACTGTTTTAGGTGCAGGCAAAGGTCCAGTGATGGATGGTCCAAAGACCTTTTTGGATGCAAGCAAACTGCCAATGAGTTCTATATAGTTACAGGCTGTGGATGACAAATGGCTTTACAATACTGTATCTTGATCATTTGACCCAGTAGAAGAAGCAACAGTGCGTTCTTCTATTTTACTTGAAAAGAAGCGAAGAATTTTACAAAGAATTACCCACATTCACAAAGAAAAAAATAAAAACAAAGATGTCTTCTTTGGATTATGATGTCAGAGAACAGGTAGCCATGAAGATGTATGAGGCAAACCCTCTAGCAATTGCAGATGCCAGTCCTATAACAATTTAAATGGCACATTCTAAGATTGAACATCTGTCTGTTGAGCTGAAAGCCTTGAAGCCATGGAATGATGAAATAAAGAAGGAAGCAATGTGTAAGGAATCTTTTAAACAATCTGTTAAAACTTAAAAGTATTCAAGTAAGTTTACTGCAAGCCATTTATTTTCTTCTCAATTAATGATATACATGTGTGAATGAATTAGAAGATATTTTTTTTGATTAGGGTAAAAACGGGATTTTGAAAGGGCCCGAACCCTTTTACATCACAAAACAAATCTCTTGCCAAAGATCAGCCCATTAGTTACGCAGCTGCCAAGGGCAAGTAGCCAAAAAATCCCCTGGACGCAAGACAGGCAAAATCCACCCAGGACCCCAATTAGATGCAGTCCTCCCTCCTGAGCTTTTCTAAGTCTTGATGGACCACCCCCGGGGGGACCCATCTCCTATCCTCTTCTTTAATGGCACCAAAGTTCGCCAGCCAGTCTGCTGGTTTATTACCTTCTCTATAAACATGAACAAAATCAACTTCTTCAAAATGCTTTACAATATCTCTAATATCCTGCACAATGTAATCAATTTGCCAATTGGCTTCTCCCTCCTCCTTCATAACATTGATAATATATAAGGAGTCTCCTTCAATGATAACTTTTATAGCACCTAAATCCTTAGCTAGCTCTGCACCAAGATGTAAGCATTAACTTAAGCTTTATGGCTAGTAGTAATTCCCAAAAACTTGCAGGCTGCCTGTTAGCGTACTTGTATTTTGTCTCTATTACATTGTTTAGCTCACTGTTACAACTGCTGTAACAAGTTCAGTTCCGCCGGTGTGCTATTCCCGGCTGCTACTGTATTATTTATACCTGCTGCTGAATAATAAATTTTGGTTCGATTTCTATCATGGCATCAGAGCCAGTGGCGTGAAGAGGGAGGCTGGAGGCGGACGACGCTGTTTGCAGGGAAGCGTGAGAAGATAGGCTGGAGGAAAAACCAGGGCGCGCGTGCAGTTGTTTTTAAAAAAAAAAAAAAATTGTTTTTGTCTTGCAGACGCGACTGAAGGACGCGCAGGCAGCCAGCACGTTAAAAGAAATTTTTTTTTTTTTTTTTGCGGGACATCCCGCAGGACGCAGACGCGTGTCCTTCTCTGCTTTGGATGCCGCGCAGTCGCGGGAGTGCACAGACTCCCCGCCCCCGCCGACGTAAGCGGGACGCAGTCGCGGGAGTGCAGTCGGCGCGCTGCGTCGCGGAGACCGCCCCTCGCCCCGCGTGCTGCGTCGCGGAGTGCCCAGACCCCCGCTGACGCAGCCGGCGCGTTGCGTCGCGGAGTGCCCGGACCCTCGCAATGCCGGCGCGTCGCGGGAAGGGTGACACGACCCCCCCGCTCGGCGTGTCTGCGTCGCGGACGCGCAGGCGACGTACGAGGGGGTCCTGCTCCGCCCCCCCAAGGCGGGGAAATAAAAAAAAAAAAAAAAAAAGAAAGCCCCCCCGGTTGAAGGCGGTGGAAATCGAAGGCCCCCCCCCCGTTGAAGGCGGTGGAAATTGAAGGCCCCCCCCCCCCTCCCCCCTCCCCCCCGGTTGAAGGCGGGACGCGGCCCGCGAAAGTTTAAAAAAAAAAAAAAAAAAAAAAAAACAGAGAACGTCTGGAGGAGGCTGCTCGCGATTTGCAGAGGAACCTGCGCTCGGGTAGCAGCTGAAGTACGAGGGGCCTCTTGATCCTTCCGGATCAGCCCGCTAGCTCACTTGGCAGTGAGCTGTGCGGTAAGGCTCTGGGAGCCTGCAGGTTTGGGGTTCAAATCCCGCCGACTCCCCCCAAGGTATAAATTTTTTCAAAGTTATTTTTTTAATTATTATTTTTTAATTAAAATTTTTAATTTTAATTTTTTTATATAGTTTTTTAACTTTATAAATTAAAATTTTAATTTATTTTTTAGTTTTAAAACTATATAAATTAAAATTATTTATTTTAATTTTAAATATATAATAATTATTAAAAATGCTTTGTTAAAGGAATTTTTTTTTTAGGGGGGATATTTTTTTCAAAAAAATCAAAGGGGGAATGTGAGTAATTTTCTGAAAAAGCAATTTGGCAAATTGTAAAAGGTGCATTTTCGGCTGTGACCGACACCTTGTGGGTTATTCCTGTGGGCAATTTTTTTTGTTGTATGTTGCATATTTCTTTTTTTGCACTATAACATTAAAAATTAAAATCAAAACACTCCCTAAGTCCCCGGAATAATTAAAACCCATCTGTGCAATTTATTGCACTGCAGCGTTCGGTAGCTGTGATACCTCTGGCCAGCACTTACAGGTAAAGCCGTCGTGATTTGGCTATCGTATCCGCCGCCTAATATAGTCTGCTACAACGACGTCCGAGCTTGTTCTCTATAAATCGTCGGGGAGAGATAAGTTAGCCGTTTTTGCATTTTTTTACTCCATCCACTACCCTTTATCGCACTTGTGTTTAGGCGTAAATCCTGACGAAGTATTCTTCATAGTGTTTAGGGGAAGTTACGCCCCACGCATGAGAAGAATCTTCTATGGTAGGTGCCATCAACAAGGCGATTCCCTTTCAGTACCGTTTATGTTCCACGTATCGTGTGATCTCTAAAAATCACCTATAGTCTCCCTCACGTAAGGGCGGGTGATTTTTGTTGATCTTTCTAAATACCTATAGTTTCCCTCACGTAAGGGCGGGTATTTTGTACGGTATAACGGCCTAGCAAAAGGTATATCGAAAGGGGGACCAATTGGTGATATAAGGAACCTTCACTATGGCCGCTGTTGCAAAGTTGATGACTGATCCACATCAGTTATTGAAAGGTCCAAATTATACACCATGGAAACATAAGATGAAGGCAGTTCTCCAAATGGAAGATTTGTGGGATATTGTTATTGGAGTAGCAACTAGGCCTTCACCAACAAGCGAGGATCCACGGGTCCTTCCGCAGATCAGATAGCTTTTGACAAGAAAGACAGTCGAGCAAAGGTGCTCATTTTGTTTGCTGTTTCAGATGAAGTGCAACCTCATATAGCTGACAAAACAAGTGGTAAAGAGGCATGGGATGCCCTTAGAACCATCTATGAGGGAAAGAATGATTCAACCATTCTTCATCTTCAACAACAACTTCATAACCTGAGTTTGAGACAAGGTGAAACAGTTGAACTCTTTCACGTGCAGAGTGTCCGAATTGAAAGAGAAATTGAATTCTTTGGGAGATACCGTGGACGAAAAGCTTCTCATTTCACTTGTGATGAGAGCTTTACCTTCTTCATTTGATATGTTGATAACCTCCATCCAGGTGTGTCAACGACAAATTACCTACATCGAGTTGGTCAATCTGCTTCAACAACAGGAGGCACGCCAACTTCACAAGGATGATTCTTCCAATACAGCCCTATACACCAACAGGCAGGGTTCTAGGAAGAAAGGTAATGGGCAAAAAGGAGGCAACTTTCCGAAAGGAGGAAATTCTCAACAGGATACGAAAGGAAAAGGCAAACAACCTCAACGAAAAAGAGGTGGTGCAAGATCCGTGAGAAAGACAACCATGACACCAACAGTGTTGGCATAAGAACAAGCAGAAAGGCCAAAACAAACCACAAAATAAAAACAAGCAACCCCGGGTGAATGTTGTCGTTGAAGAATCCGACTCGGATTCGAATGGGCACACAAGGTGCTCATGACTACCACGGATTCCACACGGAGGGATCCTGTCCGGTATGTCGATTCCGGAGCTAGCAAACATATGATCGACGACGGATCGTGGTTTGAATCATTTGTGGCCAAAGAGGGCAAACTCGTCACCATTGCCGATGATAAAACCTACGGGGTTCGGGGAGAGGGTACGGTTTCAGTCACTCTTCCCTGATGGCAAGTGTCAGATTGACAAAGTCCTCTATGTTTCGGGATTGGCCAACAATTTGTTGTCAGTGACACAAATCCTGGATAGAAATATGGTTGTCAACTTTCGTGTTGAGAATGGCAAGAAGTGTTGTACTATTACCAGGAAGGGTAAGCAGATTGCAACAGCTTCATATAAGCACGGCTTATTTGCACTAGATGCTATCTCTACTCCACATGTTGCCATGACTGTCTCTACCAAGGAGGCAACTTCCCTATGGCACAAGAGATATGGGCATCTTAGTTCTGGCTACTTACTTGAGCTCGGTAAGTATGAGATGGTAAAGGGTCTTCCTTCCCTTTCTCGCCACATTGCCGATGTGCTCTCACCGCTAGCAGGAAAGCGGCATAGAGTACCATTTGAGAAGAGCTCAACAAGAGCACGAAAACCTCCGGAGTTAATTCACACCGATCCGTGCGGTCCTTTCACACCCAACACTTGTGGAGGGAAGAGGTACTTTCGGTTATTCGTAGATGACTACTCACGAAAGATGTGGGTTTTCTTTCTCCAATTGAAATCTGAAGCTTTCGCATTCTTCCAGCAGTTCAAGAAATCCGTTGAGGAGTCAGGAGCTTCTATTAAAACCCTCCGCTCAGATCGAGGGGGAGAGTTTACCTCTAATGAATTTTCTGCATTCTTAGATAAGCATGGAATCAAGAGACAGCTTAACAATCGCCTATACTCCTCAAAGAAATGGAGTTGCCGAGAAAAGGAACCTTTCTATCATGGAAATGGTTCACTGTATGCTCACAAGAGCTACTCTTGGGCAACAATATTGGGCGGAAGCCGTCACCACTCGCAGTATATCTGTTGAATAGGGCACCCACAAAGGCCCTAAAAGGAATGACTCCACAGGAAGCATGGAGTGGTCGAAAACCCTCCATATCTCATCTACGTATTTTCGGATGTCACGCTTTCATGCACATAACGAAAGAGAAAAGGAAGAAGCTAGATGAGAAAACACTGAGATGTATTTTTCTTGGTTATTCTGAGCACTCTAAAGGATATCGTTTGATAGATCCTTTGACCAAGAAAATTCATATCGATAGAGATGTTGTCTTTGATGAAGCTTTCACATCACAGAGCACATCTAAAGTACACCAAGATATTGTGGAATCTAAGGAAGAGAAGATTCCTTTGTCAACATAGACAAGAGGTCCTTCTACATCTTCAACTCCACCGAAGAAGAATCCTAAATGGTGTACAAATACAATCAGAGATGCAAATTTATCCACTCCTCCCAATTTGAATTTGGATAGACCTCGTACACGAAGTATGGCTCAAAAGGAAAAAGAAGCCAAAGAAACTGGTGAGGTTGATGATCTTTGTCAATCTTTTGAGGAACTTTCTGTAACTCCAAGTACAGAAGTAGAGGATATGGATATTGATGATGACAAGGCGTTCATGTCTACCATAGATGGTCTTGAACCTGCATCAGTGCAAGATGCTCTTAGTGAGCCTCGATGGAAGGCCGCTATGGATACAGAGTATGAGTCTTTGATGAAAAATAAAACTTGGAAGCTTGTTGATCTGCCGCATGGAAAGAAACCCATTGGCTGCAAATGGGTATAGAAAGTCAAGTACAAGGCGGATGGAACAATTGATAAGCATAAGGCCCGTCTTGTTGCAAAGGGCTATGCTCAAAAGGAAGGCATTGACTACGAGGAAACTTTTGCACCTACTGCTCGGATGACCACAATTCGGGTTATGTGTGCTATGGCAGCACAATATGGGTGGAAAGTTCACCAGATGGATGTCAAGAGTGCCTTTCTAAATGGTGATCTCCAAGAAGAAGTCTACATGACTCAGCCAGAAGGATTTGAAGCAGAAGGCCAAGAGCAGAAGGTTTGCAAATTGGTCAAATCCTTGTATGGTCTGAAACAAGCTCCTCGAGCTTGGTATATAAAAATGGACAATCACCTTATGCGGCATGGATTTAAGAGATGTCCGTCGGATGCAAACCTCTATTTCAAGAAACAGTGGTTCCGAGATAGTGTTGCTTGTACTCTATGTGGATGATCTGCTCATTACAGGGAGTTCGAAACAATGATCTCTACTCGTCAAAAGAAACTTGTGTAAATCTTTTGAGATGACAGATCTCGGACTTCTCCATTCTTGTCTTGGTCCGGAATTCAGCCGGAAGGAGCACTCCATCAAAGTGTCTCGGAAAAAAATATGCCAAGACATTGTCTGGAAAAATATCGCATGACTGATTGCAAGCCAATGGCAACTCCGATGGAGAATGGACTTCCCTTATCGCGATATGATGATTCACCTCAGCTAGATGGTACTCTCTATCGACAGTTGATTGGGAGTCTCATATATCTGACCAATACTAGGCCAGATCTCGTATTTGCTGTCAACTATCTTTCGAGGTTCATGCGGGAGCCTAAGACCACTCATTGGAAAGCAGCAAAACGTGTTCTTCACTATGTCCGTGGTACTATGGAATATGGCCTAGAATACAAGAGGAACAACAAATTCTTCTTGCAAGGATACACGGACTACGACTATGCCGGATCATTTGATGATCGCAAGTCAACTTTTGGATACATTTTTCATCTGGGATCCGGTCCTGTCTCTTGGCATAGCAAGAAGCAACCGGTGGTTGCTATTTCATCAACAGAGGCAGAGTATCGCGCCGCACGTGAAGCTGTGTGCAAAGTGATATGGTTATGTCGCATTCTGACAAGTATGGGCCATCCATCAAAATCTCCAATACACTTGTTTTGAGACAATCAGGGTGTTCTGAACCTCGTCAAGAATCCAGTCCATCATGAAAGAACAAAGCACATTGACACACAATGTCATTTCATTCGAGATGAAGTTCCAAAGCACCGAATTCAGCTTCAGCACATTCCCACCAATGCTCAAGTTGCAGACATTTTCACTAAGGCACTTGGACGTGTCAAATTTGAATTGTTTCGCAGCTCACTTTGTATTGCAAAATGATGTAAGGGGATGTTAGTATAGCTATTAGTTATTACATTACCCAAATAATGTAATAAAGGGGGATGTTAGCGTACTTGTATTTTGTCTCTATTACATTGTTTAGCTCACTGTTACAACTGCTGTAACAAGTTCAGTTCCGCCGGTGTGCTATTCCCGGCTGCTACTGTATTATTTATACCTGCTGCTGAATAATAAACTTTGGTTCGATTTCTATCATTGCCCCCACCAATCTACCCTGATTGTCCCTCAAAATAGCTCCTGCTCCTGCCTTACCTGGGTTGCCTTTGGAGGCCCCATCAAAATTTAACTTCAACCATTCATCTCGGGGCGGTTGCCATTTTACATCATTTCTAGCCTCTGGATCATTTGACCCAGTAGAAGAAGCAACAGTGCATTCTTCTATTTTACTTGAAAAGAAGCAAAGAATTTTACAAAGGATTACCCACATTCCCAAAGAAAAAAATAAAAACAAAGATGCCTTCTTTGGATTATGATGTCAGAGAACAGGTAGCGATGAAGGCGTATGAGGCAATGATCAATAAGAGGGTGATGTTTTTAATGGTGTCCAATGACTTGTCCTCTTCTTCTATGTTGAAAGTCCCCCCATTCTATGAAGGGAAGTTTGAGCAGATGGAATTGAAAAACAGCATTAAGATATGTCATTGTGTGGGTAGAAGCTTTATTATCTGTTCTTCCTTCAATTGGATGGTATGGCTGACCACAATGTCTATGGTGGATGGAGAGAGATTTTAGTCTCATCAGCTTGGGTTGGACAAGCTGTAGACTATGGTCTCTATACCACCCCCAACCCTCAATGGAAACATCCAAGCCCAATAATATAATAGTAGAGATCACTTTTACAAAAAAAACAACAATCACACAATTATTATGGAATAGTGTCTTCTTTCAACAAACTATCCAAATCTATAGGTTGAAGCAATATAAATTCTTTTTCTTCTTCCTTCTCCAAGTCTCCAAGTTTCAATCGTAGAATACATGCAATAGAATTGACAGATTATCCTTAGGATAGCTCATGCACAAATAAATGGTCACAAAGAATAAGAAAAAGCATCATTTTAAAAAATGGATCGATCTCATTTTACTCATCTGTTTCATTTGTAACTTCACAATGCTTTTTCTGCCCATCTCCTTATTTAGAGTCCTTTTTCATGGAATTTCACTATATTTAAAAATGCTTTCTTTATTTATTTTTAATTGGTTAAATGAGATTGAAATTGGCCCCAGCTGTATTACATCATGATTGTGTTACCACACTATTTCAAAAAACCACATAGTGGTATTTGATAATTATGCATATACTACTTGTCAAGATTGAACCTGGGTCTCCACTTTGAAAGTGCACGTTTTAAAACACTTTAAACTCATTCCATTTGATATAAAAAAGGTTTATTTTTATTGCTATAGGATTAAAAAATAAGAGGATAAGGCTTCAACCGAGCATCAAACCAAAGATCTATTGAACCCCCCTCATTAACCAACCACCTAATATGTTTGTTGATTAATTACCAACTCCTTGATATGAAGTTCAATATCATCGAACCCCTAGGCAGGTTTTGCTTAACACTTCTATTGCATTCATAGAACCTGCACATTTTTGAAATATTATGTTTGCCCAAGTCTTTCCTTGATATTTTTATAATCTCCAACCAAGTTTTGCCTCTAGTGCCAAACTTGTAAATTTGCAATTTCTTAAGTTTGCCTCTTCAATATTTTTTTCTCTAGAATCCTTATTCCATTTGCAAAGAGAAATGTAAATTTCTCCTCACATCCTTTTGAAAGAAAATCTCTTTGAGTTTGTCAAATCGGATGCTATAGCTAATGGTAATATTGAAAGTGACACAATATATAGGGATATGTAGCCTCTATTAATTGGTCTTCTAGCTATGGTTAGGAAATTAACTTTTCAATAAGCAAGACAAAGATTTCATTCTATCCAAAATTGGGTCCCTAAGCTCCTTTCTTTTATCAGACAAAGGAATACCTAGATATATTGATGACAATTTTCCAACTTTTAACCAGTAAATCTTCGCAATAATCCGTTATATGAAGGACAATGTTGAAAAAAAAAGGGTCTTGTATTTTGTCATATTACTCAACTTTGCAATAGCCTTCTTATAGCATGATAGTATTGATTTAAATTCCATGACCTCACTAATTGAGGGATGACCTAAAAATAATGTGTCACCAATAAATTGGAGATGATATTCAAAGGGACCATTTGTCACCACTTTATTACCTTTGATTTTGCCTTCCAACTTCGCTTTTGAGAGAGCCCTTCCCAAATGCCGTAGCAAGAATAATGAAGAGATAAGGAGATAGTCTGTCACTTTGGCATAGACCATGAGATGATTCAAAGAATCTAGTAGGGGATTCTAGATCAAAGTATAATATTTTGGAATGCTGGCAACAACATGTAATCCATTCACAACAACGTTGATCAAAATCCTTTTTTTGAGAATGCACATAGAAAACGCCAACAAACTCTCTATGTTTTGTTCATATCCAATTTTACAAGCTCATCTTGTTTTCTCATGTATTGAAGAGAATGTATGACCTCCTTTACAATTATTTTACCGTCAAAGATTGCTTGCGACGAATTAAACTACCTTGTTCCTTCGAGCTAACACAATCTAAAATGCTTTTTTAGTTTGTTTTATAAATCATGTAAAAAATGCTTATCAGACAAAAAATATTAAAATATTTCGTGTCACCTTTTTTGGGAGCCAACACAGATAAAGTGGTATTGATTTCATTATTATAGCTTTATTTTCCTAGCCCCTTTTTTAATAGCCAACATCTCAATCTTCAACGTATCCGAAATTTTTTAAAACAAAATTGTAGGAAATCCATCTTGTTCAAGTGCCTTGTCAGGGTGGGAAGAGAAAATTGCCTCTTGTAGCTTGTCTATCAGATCTTGCTCATCAAGCTTTCATTCTACATTTGTGTGTTAATTGATGGAATATTTTGCAAATGCTCACCCTGAACCTCCTTATCTTGTCCAAAATTGGATAGAATATTTTTGAAATAATTGATTGCTTCCTTCCTGATCTGTTCTTCCTTAATACTTTTTTCATTTGGAGTTGAAATACTTTTAATCCGACAAAAGGACAAATATTTTAGAGGTAGCATGAAAAACTTTGGCATTTCTATCACCTTTCTTAAGCTCTTTCTTTTGAATTTTCGGGTTCAACATGACTCTTCTCTTGTAATATTTTATGATAAAAAAAAAAGTAATTGTTTTTCTTGCACATAAGGATGTTGGTTCGCTCTGTTGACTTCCACTATCTCTTGGAAATCCTTGATCTTAGATTTAATTTCCTGCATTTGTTAAATATGTTAATCAAAGGATTTCATGTTTCAGAACTTCATTTGCCCTTTTGATTTTTCATCCTTTGAACAAACATGTGCATATATAATCCTTCAAACTTTGTTTTATCCCACCGCATCGTAACCATTTGGAAGAAATCAGGGTCTTGGAGCCACATGGACTGAAAATGAAATTGCCTTGGATGACAATTATTGAGTAGATTATATCTCAAAAAAATTGGTTTATTACCTGATCTTGCTTGCAATAAATTGTTTGAAGGGATTATATACTTTGTTCCATTGATCTAAACTAACCAGGAAAGATTGCAATTGTGTATCAATGTTGACTTTGACATAAAGAAACCGAGGTCCTTCCAGTGTCTATCTCGAATAGTGATTGTATTTGAAGCATATATATCTATGACTCCACTTTTTATATTTTCCTGTTCTATGCAAAAAAGCCCAGCAAATTACTTCTTGTTTCTACTAGTTGTCTATCTCATTTGTGATTAGACTATTGGAATAACTGTTGAAGCTTCCGTAGTAGAAATGGTTAGACAATCTCCAATCTCCCAAATCTTTTTAGAAGCTTCCTCACTACCTATTTTAGTTTATTGTATTGCAATAAATTGAGGACTATAACAATCTAGTAATTCCTTGATAACACTTTTTCTAGGGCCATTTGCATATCCTGAATATTCCAAGATACCATCTTCACCATCATTTTATTCTTATTTGTGTTTTTAAGCCCCATTTCTTGTTAACATTTAGTGATATTTGTTTTTAGTTTTCCGAAATCAATATCCCTCTGTGTTTCCTTTTCCTTTTTTTTTTTCATGTTTTGAGGGTCTTCCTCTTCTTTTTCCGTTCTCGCTAAATGCTTTCATCCTCTCAATCTCTTCCATTTTTTCCATTTTGTTTGCAATTTTACTTGTTATTTGTAGATTTATGCTGCCCTAGAGAACACAAAGTGCAAGGCATAACTTCAAAAATACCTTCTTTTTTAGTGCTGTTGTGTAAACCCTTAAGTTGAAGGGGTAGCCTCCATAGTATGTACTTTCTTATGCTTCCCTAAAAAGTGCAATGCATATTTTCCATGTTGCTTTCTTTATTATGCTTTCTTGAAAATCCTAAAGTGCAGAGGACAATCTTTAGACCATTTTCATTTTTATTGCAAGGAGATGATTTTTACTATTTGAAGAAATTGGAGATGGTTTACTTGGATCAGACCTAACCTCTTTGACCTTCTCCGCTTTGAAAATTGATTCCCCTTTGTAAATTCTTTCGAATTTGAACTTGCACATTGTACTTCCTCATCCTCTGCATTCTTTTTAGTTTCTTCAAATGTTTCTATATGAACCGTGACATCTTTTGTCATTTGATGAGGCAAAGTTTCTTTGCTGCTTTTCTGGGAGTGAAAATTCCTTGATCTAAATCAACCTTTACTATAATATGATCCCCTTGCTTCAACTTTGAGTTTGTCTCATGACCAAGATTTTCCATCTCTTTCTCAATCGTCTTCACTTTGCAATCTCATGCCATGTGTTCAGTATCATAACATTTGTTGCGTTGGAATGCAATTGTTTTATTATTATCTGCTTCTTGATCCCACTGTTGTGATTCAGATTTAGTCTTACTGGATGTAAAAAAACGTTTTGAAATATATGGCAATACATATTCGGGTATACATAACATGCTTTTTCTTTGTAGTAGTTGGCACATCATGAATAATACCAATAGAGTATTACCAATATTCTGCAAAATCTCCTTATTGATAAGTTGATACAGAAGTCCAAAAAGGCTAACGCACTTTTAAAGCTTTTGAAGATTTTCTGTCTTCGACTCTCCACAGAAAAGTCCTTCCTCCATGGTCTTGAATACAATAGACTCTCCATATAAACCGTGTCTGTCACCCATCATTTTTGTCCTTGACTTATGAACTAGAGAAGATGAGAGATTCTTTTGGAAGGAAAGTCATTGAATAAGTTGAACTCATTCCATTTAATCCACTTTTAAATCTTTAAAAAACTTGTCCAGTATTAATTGAACTTGCTTATTCACACTCTTCTTTTAAGTACCATTATATTGTGGTCAATCATCTCATCCTTCATAATCACATCTGATGTACCTGGATAGAGATTTCTTCCTTTTGTTCTTGATCGATAACATATTATTTTCTCCAACTAGGACATTGTAATGTCCCAAAAATAAATATTTTTGTAAATGTCTCCTACACTTGATTATAAAAGTGAAAAAG
This sequence comes from Wollemia nobilis, assembly GCA_028583015.1. NCBI lineage: Eukaryota > Viridiplantae > Streptophyta > Pinopsida > Araucariales > Araucariaceae > Wollemia > Wollemia nobilis. The sequence goes on along the minus strand of JAQPPZ010001136.1, from coordinate 1,010,605 downwards.
GGGTTCATGTGACTAGGAGACATAACTTAAGTTGTGTTTATTTATGTTTTATGTTTTTATGTTGTAATAAGGCACTTTAAGTGATTTTAGGGTTGGGAGATGTCAACTCCAAATTAGAACCTCACCCTATATAACGGAGTGAGACGTCCCATTTTGGGCATGTTATGTTGATATCAGAATTGAATATTGAAACCCTAGAGGTTCCATGAGTTGAGATTGCAGGTCTTGCTCATTCCCATAGTGCATTGGAGGTGCATGGTTGGGGTCTTGGCAATATCATTGCAGGTGTTATTGCCCTAAAATATAAAAAATACAAAAAGAGGCATCTGTGAGGAGTTCGTGGCATTTTTTGGGAGCATTTGTGTCATGTGTTTCAGATCTGTTGGCAGCCCCAAACCCTACGCTTGTATTTGGGGTCATTTTTGAGGAGTTTTTGCATCTGTTCAGCCTTGGGGTTAGTTCGTCCCACTTGTGGGAGTTTGTATCTGCATTTTGAGTTCCTTGAGGACCCATTTGTCCATTCCAGCTGTTGTATTGGTTTGGCAATATTTAATATATGATACTGGCTGATTTCTCCTCATACTTGTGTTATTTTATGAGCAATTTCTGAGTTATTTCCTTGCTGTACTTAATTTCTGCATTTTCGTAGTAAGGGTTTGCTGTTTCTAAAAAAAGAGACATTACAGACATCTTTACTTCCAACTAGGGTTTCTAACAAAAGACATGCAAGGGTGTACTTTGCAGTTTTAAGGTGGTATATTCTGCAGTTGCTATTTAAAGTGGGAAAGAGCCTTGATAGAACAACATTGAATGTGTGGACAGAGAAGTTATATGTTTTGAGATTTATTCGTTTGAAACTAATTTCTGGGGGATTTGTATAAATGTTTGATGTGGTAAGTTATTAGCATATGTTCTATAATCTTGTGTTCTTAATGATCCAAAAAAACATAGGAGTGATTGTTTTAGATACTGTATAAATTGACATTAGTTTGCAACAAGTTTGAAATATTTGTCCGTCTTTTGCAGGACTTTGAACATTGTCATGGAGTTAGAAAAATTGCAGAACTGGTCAAAACACGTAGTGTTGATGAAAATGTGAGGTGCGTTTGTGGTTATCCCATACACAGTGTACTTATTAAAGTCTACTGTAATGGACGTGAAAATTGGCATTTCACTGTGGAACTTGGCTAGATTTGTACTAGATCTGATGCTATCAATGACACATTAGAAGTAAAGAGATCACTTCAGTTATTTCATTAAAGGATATGCTGAATGCCTCTTTATGTCTTGATTTAAGTGTATATCGTCAACCTGAATTAGTTTTGGCAAGACTCACATATTTCCAATGTTTGTTTTTACACTATATCCATTGAAATTTATGCTTAACGCCTGGATTTTTCACACATTTTATTTATTGGATTGCAACACTAAATATGTCCATATATATGTGCGTGTGACATAAAATAACCACTTTTACCGTTATACTGTCCAGTGCTAGCTATTTTGATAGACAGTTAATTTCATTTGGGAGCCCTTAGATTGCCAATTGATGATTACAACATTCTCAGAGATCATCAATTCTGTACTGCATAAATCTTTTATATGTATATATACAAGATATGTGAGAGAGCATAAGTAAACCTTGAATCTGTTTCTATGATGTGGTATGTATAATTGCATGTTTGAGTTAATTCTGTTATTTTGTCCCTATTAGGAGTAATTCTCTATCCTACTGTATATGGGTTGTCAGCACATGAAACAATTTGTTGTTTTAATTTACCTCTTCCTTTCTCCAGTTATTTTTGAAGGAATGATCATTATAATGAATAGATTTGTGTAGTTGATTTTGCTTTCTATACTTGTGACAATATCCTAAGCTATTGATTACTCTTTGACCTGTCTAGAGAACCATGCTGCAAAGGGTACATGAAAATTTTACAATGCTAAAGTTGGAAATAGTACATGAGTGTATGTAAATTTACTGGATTTTCCCCTTTTATTTTTTTATTTTGTCCTCCTTTTTTCTGTTTGACAAGTTTGGTTAAAGTTTTTGACATATCATTGCATTTTGGAGTATGTTAAGATGCTGGAAGCAGACTGCTATTAAGCCTCCAAAGGTTAGCTAGGGTTGGAAAAACATCGTCCTTGATCTCTTCAAAGTTGCTTGACTATTGTAGTCCATCCTTACCATCATTGGTGTTGGCTTCCTATCCTTTTCCTCGTCATCTTCCACCCATTCCTGTGCCATTTTCCTTCTAGCTGTTGATTCTTTCCTTCTTGCCTGAGAATATTATTTAAACTAGCTTGTGCAATGGATTTGGCTGGGACATCTTGATTTCAAATAGAAATGTAAAGAATTCCAATGCAAGATTCTCCCTCTCTTGTTGAGGCTCTACTATCACAACTTGTTCATGCTGTTGTGGTGTTGGCTTCCTATCCTTTTCCTTGTCATCTTCCTCCCATTCCTGTGCCATTTTCCTTCTAGCTGTTGATTCTTTCCTTCTTGCCTGAGAATATTATTTAAACTAGCTTGTGCAATGGATTTGGCTGGGACATCTTGATTTCAAATAGAAATGTAAAGAATTCCAATGCAAGATTCTCCCTCTCCTATTGAGGCTCTACTATCACAACTTGTTCATGCTGTTGTGGTGCTAGTCTCTTCATCTATTTACTTTTGGTAGAGGGGCCTGTGCTATAGGGTTCCCCTTTCTATGTGGGCATATTTTGCATTAATCAAGGGCCAGGCACAAACTCTGTGCAAAGGAAACTATAATAGCATAAAGGTTTCACCTATTCATCTCTACCAAGAGTCTTGACTCTTAGCATTTTTATACAGGCCTTGTAGGTCATCTACAGGCCTTTGGAGACCCTCCTTTTTGTTGTGGTTGTGTGTTCAACTCATTCAATGAACTAAGTGTTCATGTTTCTTTCAGTTGTAAGTAGTAGTCCTTTTGAGAGATGTTCTTTTGGGGCCCTTTAGTCTTCAAGTGTCCTAAAATAAATGAGTGTGTACCCCTCTTATTTTCCCTGGAAATTAAAAACCACAAGCCCTTTACAGTAACATTTGCAGGCAAGTGGAAGCCTTACTAGGTTTAGTGTGACCTTTTAGGAATTGGCCATTGATTTCCATGATCAATTAACATAGCTTAAAGTTTAGAGCCAGCTACTCCAAGAACTGATCCAAGCTAAGGACATGGTCATCACTGATATGCAAACATAATTTCAAGTTAAGGAAGCCAAGGTTACCTCTCTTTCACATCCCAAGATGCATCTTGGGGAAAATTCCTTCATTTAAAGGATGTCGTTCCAGAATTGAAGAACAATCAATTTGATTTTTTTTTCTTAGCATAAATTTTTGACACAAGAAACCACTGTTTATTAGCAGTCTATTTGTGAAACAGATGGAAGAACATAACTCATGGGTTCAAGTGGTAAAGGGGAAGAAGGATCCCCCTATGGTTGAACTGGTTGTTCAAGCAAAGTTTGAATAGGAAAGACCCAAAAATCTATAGAGCTCAATCTTTGAGTTTGGGGACTTCCATCTAAGTTGCACGAAACCTGGAAATGTGTTAAGTTTCCGAAATGGAAATGCCTTAGGAAACATGAGTCGTCAAACCTTTTGGAATTGAAGGAGGGACAAAGGAAATGCCTAATTAAACAAATGAAAAGAAATATTTTTTAAATTTATAGACAGAATTGAATTAAAGAGACCACAAATGGATGAAAAACATGTTTAATTATTATATTTCATATAGACTACAATGTCAATGTTAAAGCTCAATATTTATAGATTAGGCTATACTTATAATGGAAAACTGAACTACATGCGATATGCTGTAGAATTAATTCCTAATCTTCAAAGTAATCAAAATCAGTGGAAAACTGAAAGAAGATCCAACCCTTGTGGCTTCGATAGGAGGTGCATGTTGGAAAATTTTTAGGAATGTTAGAAGTCAAGATGATGAGTTTCTACGATCTTTAGTTGGGGCAGTGACATGGCATAACATTCTTGTTAGAGTGTCGTACTTCTTGAGATCCAGTAGCTTCACTTGCTTTCCCCACAATCGAGTCTCTTTTGGACTACATCCTTGCTGATAGAGCTTTGATTCCCTACCTAGGGTACTTATGTGTGTCTCATTAAATTTCCCATGTAGATAATATTTTTTTGATTTCCGCTCTTGGGATATCTTCCTGTCTCCTCATGCTTCATCCTTCCACTTGAGCTCCTTCAACACTCACTCTTGCCTTATTTTTCTTTGACATTGAGTACAGAATTGATATTGTCACTTGGATTTCCCACTTTTTAAGTGGCTACTATTCTCTTCCCATAGTTCAAGCAAAATATGATTTTATTGCATAGGCCATTTAGGATGAAACACATGACTCTTAGCCCACACAACTCATCATCTAGGCCCTCGCTACCCATATGGTTTCTGTCCTATGATCAAGTGGTATGATGGTGAGTGGAGTCTATGTATCATAGTATAGTTAGTCAGCCCTCCTACCCAACTGATTTTGTTGCATCTCATGGAGAAAATGCTTTGAAAAAGAGCTCCTAACATTGTTGCAGGATGCCTTGCACTAACAGCTGTCCTGAAATTTGCCAATAAGAATCTCGAGACATGGAGGCAATTATCAATGAACATGAAGATGAAAAAGGACCTTCCAGTGGGACTACCTCAAAACACAATAAGGAGTATATAATCAAGATTCAACCAAGGTCAACATTTTTTAACATTAAACCATATCGATATCCGCATTATCACAAATAATAGATTTCAAGATTAGCATGCGAGCTGTTGGACATAGGGATTATCACATTGAGTAAAAGTCCATTCTTGGCCCCTGTGATACTCATTCTTAAGAAAGATGAGTCACTTCATCTTAGCACACGCTTTAGAGGACCAACTAAAACCATGATTGAAAAAGAGACCCCAAACACTTCATCCATTAGATGCTCTAGTTGTGCTGCATGGTGCAAAATATTTCAAGAAGCTATCATGAAGCTAGACCTTTGATAAGATATTATTAGATCCACATTTTATTGCGAAGATATCCCTAAGATGACTTTTTGGATCCATGAAGCCCACTATGAATGGATTGATTAATGCACCATTTGCTCTCCAAGTTACGATGAACAAAATTATAGGTCATGTTTGCAAAATTTGAGTTGGCTTTCCTTGATGTTTTTTTGATTTGTAGTAAAATGTGGAAGTACAACTTTTCACATGTTGACAAGGTGCTAGCTCCACTTAAAGGAAACCAATATTATGCAGAAAAGTCTAAGTGTAGTTCTGGGAAGGAAGAGATTGAATATTTGGGGCATATCATATTAGCCTAAAGTCTCGAGGTTGATTTGTAAAAAATTAAAATCATAGTAAAGTGGCCAATCTTGAAGAATGTAGCTGAGTTTCGTGGATTTTGGGATTGGCAGATACTATCATCTCCTTATCAAGCATTATGTACAAATTGCCATTCCCTTGACCAATTTACTTAGGATGGAATCTTTTATATAAACTAAAGAATCAAAAAAAGACTTTTTCCAAGTTCATGGAAGCTTTGTCTTGTATGCTAGTATTATGCACTTCTGATTTCTCCAAGGCTTTTGTTATAGAATGTGATGCATTTTGTGTATAAATAGATGGTGTATTAATGCAAGATGACCCCGCAATTGCTTTCACAAGTCAAAAACTGAAGCCTAAAGAAAAACTATGTTCAGCACTTGCTAGGTAGTAAATTCTTAATGAGAATAAACCATGATAGCCTTTATTATTTGTTTTGGCAGAAGCAATTATCACTTTGCAACAATCATGGCTGAGAAAATTCAAGGCTTTGAATTTCTGCTTAAAAGTGGCAAAGATAATACTGTTGCATATCCCTTATTTTGTAAGGGAATTGGGCCCATGCATTTTGGTTACTATTACACTTTGGTTACAAGATGTTCAATGAGAATATGTGAAAGATGATGCTTGTAGAAGGATTATTGATCAGATTGCCAGGTATGTCCTGAATTTACTAGGAAAAATGATATACTATGGTTTAAAGGCTGTATCTATCTACCTGTACATCGAAGTTCAAAGTTAGGTTCAATTAGGTTCAAAGGCTGTATCTATCTACCTGCACATCGAAGTTCAAAGTGTAATTGTTGAAGGATAGCCATGACTCTGTTACAAAGAGACATGCTGGATGTAATAGGACATAATACAATGCAAGATAGCCCTTTTATTAAAACAGCTTGTGAAAGGACATACAAAAAGAAGCTGCTGAATGTGATGTTGTCAATGTCATAAGAGCAAAAGTATACCCATCCAGGATTATAATAGTGACATCATCTTTCTCAACAAAAATGGGAAGAAGTCTCCATGGACTTCATTGATGGTCTACTATTTTCAATGGATATGATCATAGTTTCATGGTTGTTGATCATTTGACTAATTATACACATTTTACTTGTTATGCTTCGTCTCCGATAAGCAACATTAATGACATAAATGGTTAACTGTAGCTAATGGTGGTACAAAATCATCTACCTTATATTGGCTTAGGTTAGGTGGCATCAGTCATGGCCCTTTATGGTTATGACTCAAAGCTCAAAGATTATCTCATCTACTTCTAAAATTTTAGATATTCATAATGGGCTTGGGGAATCTCAAAACAATGCATGTGCTTAAAGAAAGTTTAGAGCTTTTATGGAATCATATCAAGCATGAAGCAGTTACCATCTAATGGTATTAGAATGTGAAGGAGATTGGTATTTGTTCATCTTTAACCTTATAAGCAGGCATCTATAAAGAACATTAGTAATAACATGAAGTTGTTGCCAAAATAATAGGAACATGAAACTGCTGCCAAAATAATGTGAACCTTTCCAAATATAGAAAAAGTTGAATAGAGTGACGTATGCATTAGATTTGCCTAGAGTGTCTCGAGTCCACAATATGTTTTGTGTCTCATGTTTGAATACAAAGTAAGGAGCCTGCACTATTGCTCCACTCAAGGTCAAAGTCTTGGATGAAGGATAACTTGTGCTTGAACCTGAAGGTATCTTGGAAGCACATACGAAGAACTTTCATTCTTGGCAAATTACAATTTTTTTGGTCAAATGGAAGAGTGTACCCAAAGAAGTTTCTTTTTGAGAAGCTTAGTATTTTAGTAATCAGTATTCTATCTACCTGAGGTTGGGGGAAATGTTAACTGATTAATATTATAAATGAATGTACTTGTGTTGCTTATGTCCATTGGGGTTTGTTATTTCCCTTTTTACTATTGGACATTTGTAGCACCCTTTCGACACTTTCAATTAGCTAAATAGTGCATTCTTTAAAAAATAGAACCATACAAATAAAAAACAAACAAATATTTGGTGAATAACCAACCACATGGTCTTTCACCTACCCATGCCTCCCGCATAGGCTGCCTAATCCACCACCTACATGCAAACCAGTTAGTAGCCTTGGGTGTATCTAGGGTTCTTCCTTGACTCTTGGACTCAACATATCATCCACCCCATCCATAAGGTGGGAGATCCCCACGAACCCAACAATTATAGGACCATTATGATTGGGCATGTCTTTGCCAAGCTGTATGCCACAACATTAGATGTGCTTCTATCACATAGGTTGGAGGAGGAGGGTCACAGGGCCATGGGCCAAGCTGGTTTTTGGCAAGACCACCAGACCACAAATCATATCCTAGTCCTCAGAGCTATTATTGAGTAGGCGCATTCTAGGTCCCCAAGAGTCTATTGTTGCTTTGTCGACTTCAGGAAAGCTTTTGACATAGTACCTCGACATTTACTTGAGAGACTTTGGTCGGTTGGAATCTTTGGATAGCTTTTGACAGCAGTTTTGCGGTTGTATGAGATTGTGAAAGGACGATTTTCTCTCCACTGGGGCTTTCAGCCAGCATTTTCAGCACCATAGGAGTGAAACAAGGTTGCCCCCTTTCTCCGACACTCTTTGGGATTTTCATTGACGAGCTTGAGTCATTTATCTGAGAGAACACATAGGCAGAGGACTGTTGCCTTCTCCACCATGTGCTGATTTCTATCCTCCTCTTCGTTGATGACGTTGTCCTTCTAGCCTTGGCCCCTGAGGGGCTTCAACGTCATCTGGATCTCTGTTGTCAGACTCGGCCGGACTCCCGAGTACTCGGCCGAGTCCGAGTCCGAGTGGGCTCAGCCGCGCCAAGCCCACTCGGACTCGTTTTTTTCCTGGACTCGGTCGAGTCCGGGGTCGAGTCCGAGTCTTACACGGACTCGCGAGTCCCGACGTCGGGACTCCGCTGGCCCAACATTTTTACGCAAATATTCGATGACGTTACAGTGCTTCCACACACAAGTTTGGACTGTGTGCAAAAAATCCTCCTGGGCACGCCTTCTGCTAGCGTGACGCCCTCAAGCCGTGAAAAAAAAAACAGATTTTTCTGTATTCCAGAACACGTTTTCTAATCCAAGCCGATAGGGAAACAGTGCTCGTAGGAGATTGCCTTCAGCTGCGTCTCTGTCCCATACTTGGATGAATAAGGTTATACAGCGTCTCATATCAGCAAGGGCTCAGCTTCGCCGCCCCACGCTTTCGCTGGTCATTTCCCAGACTGGACGTCTCCAATAGTAAAAACAAATTAATTTTATTTTTATTTTTTTTAATGGCGCCGAAGTGCAGGTCCGTTGCCATAGGTACGTTGATCACAGACTGTAGCGTCCGTTGCCATTGCGTGTTGCAGATCTCTGCCACTGCTACCACAAGGAAATCAAGTCTGCTTCGACTGATGCAGCTTCTGTGTATTATAGAGTCGGCTGGGCGAAATTGACATGCAAAATAGGGAGAGACAATAGAAAGCTCTTCGTGGGCCGAATATCTTCGTGCTGTTATTCACCGAGCATAATATATTTTTGGAGCATATGTAAACTGATATAATATTTAATATAAGATTCTAGGATATAAATTAATTAGGATAAGACAAAATATTAAAACGTTTTTAGTATGACATGAGTGATATGAAATTATAAAACACATATAAAAGAAAAACATTATAATACAGAAATGTTTACACATAAGCTTTTTTTAATAAAAGTTTGTTTATATTAAAAAAATAAAAACCATTCATTTTTTATTTTATTTTATTTTATTAATTGCATATTCTTTATTTAATCTCATGTAAATACTAAATTAGATATATTTAAGCCATACTAAAATATATTAAATAATAAAATATAAGAGGAATAACGTAAACTTTTTAGGTTCAAAGATCAAGCATATCAAACCACCCATATTTTTGGGCCACTATGCATAAAAAAAAATACTTATGTTGTGCTATTGGTCTACTACCGCACGCACTTATAAATATACTTATACATACTTTTTATTTTTTTAAATTCACCTTTTATTTAAAATATATCAGTTCAAGTTGTATTATTTTTTTTTATTGATTTGGTTAGTGTGAAAAACTTTAAACGATTGAAGGTTGAATATTTTTATTTGAGCTATAACCCTAGTAAGGTTGAGAACTAAACTTATTAATAGAAAATTAACATACAACCACACACGCCAGAGTTTGAACCTTGAACCTTTTAAAAAAAAGTAAAAAAAAGTCAAACCTCAGACCTTTATATTGTTCCCTAAAACTCTCAAACTATATTTTAATACTTATAAATATAATATTCCTATATAAATATATATTTATATATAATACCAAGTATTTAAATACATCTAAATATGATACCCAAAAAATGTCTAAACAATGGGGCCAACAATTATATCATCCACACACTCACTAACTTTGGTGAAATTAAATTAATAACTAAGTAAACCTCAGACCTTTATATTGTTCCCTAAAACTCTCAAACTATATTTTAATACTTATAAATATAATATTTCTATATAAATATATATTTATATATAATACCAAGTATTTAAATACATCTAAATATGATACCCAAAAAATGTCTAAACAATGGGGCCAAAAATTATATCATCCACACACTCACTAACTTTGGTGAAATTAAATTAATAACTAACTAGTCCTATGTGTCTTCTTTGTAGACAATAAAGATACTTTGGAGTCTTGGACACGGAAGTGGTGTTCGGCTTTCCTTTTAAGTGATTGTAAAATAGTTTAATAAATATTTAATGGGTTGCTTTTTAATAAATATTTAGAGTTTAGTTACATCTTTCGTTAAGGTTTAAGTGATGTTTAATTTGGTGCTTAATTTCTTATCTGTATAATGTTGAATGTTGAGGTAGTGTGTTAGAATATACTAATAAGTAATATGTGTAAAAAAAACTTATTTTTTCAATAAAAATTTGTTTTTTTTTTTAATTTTTTCTTTTTGCCGAGTCTTGTCGAGTTTTTTTGCCGAGTCCCAAGTCCGACTCCCGAGTCGATCTTTCCGAGTCCGAGCCGAGTTCGAGTTTTACTACTATGATCTGGATACTTTAGCCGCTTTTTGTAACTTGAAACAGTTGACAGTGAACCTTTCTAAGACCAAGGTTATGATGTTCAATACTACCAAAGAGGTTCTATCCTATCTCCACTTCTATCTTCAAGGATGGAAGGTTTAGATGATCACCTCATACGTGTACTTGGGAGTTCTCTTCATTGGACCCACCTTTGGTTTGAAACCTGCTGCCCAGGCCCGAGTGTGTAAGGGGTATGTAGCTTTGTCTTTGCTCGAGAGGAGTTGCTTCAGAGCACATTTCCAGGATATTCCTATAAAGATGAGAATCTTTGACGCCTTGGTCAAGCCAACTATTACCTATGGGTCAGTGGTTTGGGGTCCCATTCTTGGCCCGACTGAATGGTCTCATGTTGAACAAGTATAGACACTTTTTCTTCGAAGACTCATTCGTTGCAAGGGTACAGTCCCTCGTTCTATTTTTCTGGCAAAGTTTGGGGCCTCTCCTCTTCGGCTTGAGATCACCTATCTACATAGAGTATGCACTTTGGGAGATACCCCCTCGGGCTATAGATGGTACCCTTACCTTGCCCTTCACTCCTCGGACCTCCCTTTGAGCTCTCGGGGGGGGGGGTGTCGGAGGAGCTGGTATTTTCAGGTCTCTACACTTCTGCCCAGCATTGAAATATAGATTGATAGACTTCCCCCTTATTCCTTGGGTACCCTCCTCTTGGAATAATAAGGAGAAGATCCTACGCGAGATCCGAAAGGATGTTAGCCTCCTGGATACTAGCTGCACATGGATCTCTCCCACTACCACTGTTTCCCCTAAATTGTCTTTCTACCATGAGCACTTCCTTCAGATTCAAGACGGTAGGATAGTCCCCCCATACTACCTTCAACAACACACAATGCATAACATTCGGATCTTGATTGGACAACTCATAGTGTGCTCCCACCAACTCCGGGTTGAGTCAGATCACCATCTTCTGATGGAGGAGCGGGTTTGCCTTTTTTTTTCCTTGGGAGAAGTAGAAACCTTGCATCACATTATTTTTTGTTGTCCCATCTACTATGAGATTTGAGGTGGATTTCATTGCCTTTTTAGGGATAACTCTCGATCTCTATCCACCTTCAGATACCCGTTGATTAGTACCTTCAACAACACACAATGCATAACATTCGAATCTTGATTGGACAACTTAGAGTGTGCTCCCACCAACTTTGGGTTGAGTTAGATCACCATCTTCTGATGAAGGAGTGGGTTTGCCTTTTTTGTTCCTTCGGAGAAATAGAAACCTTGCATCACTTTATTTTTCGATGCCCCATCTACTATGAGATTTGAGGCATATTTCATTGCCTTTTTAAGGTTAACTCTCGATCTCTATCCACCTTCAGATACTCGGATCAACAATGTCTCGCACTCTTTTTTAGAGAGACAACTTAGTTTCGTTGACAAAGAAGCTCTCCTCTAGGTGGCTTTTGTCCCCCTCACTTTCGACCCATTACAACCTACTTCACCAGCTCAGATGGATAGAGTGATACCAGACGGAAACGTCCCATATCAGCCCATTCAGACAGAATCAGGGTCACTAGACAGCGCACCCATAGTTCGTTGGGGCCTCGGATTAGTGATGGACAGAGACAGATCATGGATTTCTTCAGCATAGATTCTTTGGCCTTGACTGTTAGGAGAGACTAGTTTCTAGGGTCGTTGGAGATTGCCCCTTAGGGCTGCTCCCTCCCCCTCTCTCTGTCTCCCCATTCTTCTTGGCGTGCACTCCACTTCTTTTGGACTACAACCCACCTCTTTCCTCTCTTCTCTATTCCCCTTCCCTTTGGCCCGCTTTTCGGATTGCATCTTTGTATTTATCTTTGTTTCTTTCTTTATTGGGCGTTTTGGCCCACTCACTGGTAGTTATTGTTGTCCCTTTTATAGTCCCTTGGGTCTTTTTTTGGCCCACTATGGATATTAATAATATTTCATTTCACCTCCTCAAGGTGGCATCATGCATGAATACCATATCATATATCATAAATGTGCATGTCCATGGCCATGGGATTTAGAAAGGAACATCATAAATATATCATGGAGATCCCCTTTTTCACAAATGACATATCCCCACCCTCCTTGTGGGGTACTAAGACCATGGTGAAATCTCAAGGAGAATCCACACCTACCTCTTATATCCACTCTACTAATAGATTTACACTTGCCTTGGGGGTAAGAGGAAACTCTACCTCAAGAAGGAACCCTACCCAACCTCTTATCTTCATAAGCTACCACTAGACCTATGCCCTTCCAATGGGGCACCTAAACCATAATGCATATGGTGCATGGAGAGAGACCTTAGTCCCATTAGCATGGGTTGGACAAGCTGTAGACTATGGCCCCTATACCACCCTCAACTCTCTATGGAAACTCTCTATGGAAACATCCAAACTAAATAATATAATGGTAGAGATCATCTTTACAAACAAACAACAATCACACAATCGTTATGGAATAGTGGCTTATCTCATTTCACTATCCAAATCCATAGGTTGAAGCAATAGAAATTCTTTTTCTTCTTTCTTCGCCAAATCTTCATGTTTCTATCATAAAATACATGCAATAGAATTGACAAATTATCCTCTAGAATAGCTTAGAGCTCATGCAGAAATAAATGGTCACAAAGAAGTAAGAAAATGCATCATATTAAAAAATGGATCGATATCATTTACTCGTATGTTTGTTTTATAACTTCACAATGCTTTTTCTATCCATCTCCTTATTTAGAGTCCTCTTGCATGCAATTCCACCCGCCGTATTACATCATGATACATTACCATGGTATTTCAAAAAAACACATAGTGGTATTTGGTAATTATGTATATACTGCTTGTCAAGATTTGGATCTGGGTCTCCACCTCGATAATGCACATTTTGAACCACTTGAACTCGTGCCATTTGATCAAAAAATGGTTTATTTTTTATTACCATTATTATTATTATTATGATAAAAAAATGGTCATGGCTTTGACTCTTCACTCCATCCTACAAATATGCACTTGTGACTCTTGGCTTCAAGCTTGTTCCTTTGCTTAATCATAATATGGGCCCTTGCAATTGAAGCAAAGATTTTTAGAAGTACAGAATAGGTCACTCTCCTATCCATCCTTGTAAGGAGTTATGACCTTGACAGCGTAAGTAGGAGTACTGTTGATGATATAAGTTATATAATGTATTGCCTTTGCCCAAATTGAGATCCATCTGCTTAGCATCATTCTGAAAACAAGCAATATCCATGACAAACCTGTTCTACCTTTCAGCCACACTACTTTGCTATGGTGAAAGATGCTTCAACAATTGATGCCATGCGTAGTTAGAATGTATTAAAATTCATTGCCTATGTAGTTTTCTCCTTGATCAATCCTTGAGACAATTAGTTTTCTTTCCATTTTGATTTTCTACAAGAGCCTTGAAATTCTTGAATTTTGCAAAAGCATTGTCCTTGGATTTAATGCATTATTTCTAAAGAAACCTGGAAAACCCATCGATAAATTTGAGAAAGTACTTTGAAGAAGAAAAAGAGGGTTTAGCCATAGGACCACAAGTTTCACTATGAACTAACTCCAAAGGTTGAGAAGCATATCGAGCTTTGTCCTTATAAGAGGATTTTGGATAACATTCCCCAAAACACAGCCTTCACACACACGACCTGGAGGTGCAATGGGCAAAAGATCATCTATCATATGAAGATGACTCGTGCCTCATGGGAATAAAATTAGTGTACCTGAAGTGTTGATTCCACAACCTGCTAGTATTGTTAGCCTTAGCCACTTTAGCAACAAAACCTTTTTGATTTGAAGATCGTGGAGCCGCACAACGCTTATTCATATGATCTGTCTTATCAAAATATCTTAAAGCAGCAACTTTGAAGTCATCATCCATGTCCTTGACAACCCATCGTGTTACCCAACATTCCACCTTTTTATTAGTGTTAGTGATGTGATAAATGGAGAGAAGATTGGGTCCAACTTCTAGAACATGAAAAACCTCTTCAAATTTGGCTGTACCATTATTGACATCTCCACAGCTTGAAACCCACAGGTTGATTCATCACCAATGGCAACTTTCTTTCCTCTATGTAGCTGGCTATAGTTGGAAATAAGATGTGGATGCTTAGTCATATGCCTTGTAGCTCCTAAACTAGCAATCCACTCTTCAAATGAAGATGAAGACCAGGAAGTGAGTTCATGACCACATGTGCACGGTTGGAAGTACCACTATTTTTCTTCTTGTAAAAACTCAAAAATTTCCTTGTCATTTATGGATCTTTTAGCAATTTCTTCAATCTTTGAAATCTGGGCATGCAAGGTGAAGGTTTTGTGCCCCTTCTTGCAGAATACACATGTTAGTTTCTTTGATTTATTTTTGGGAGACTTCTGACCACCTCTTTTAGGCTTCTTCAATTCACCTTTGGAAGATGGAGAAAGCTTTGAAGTATCCTTGGATGCTCTTGTTCTTTGGAGGCAACATTCCCATGTTTCTCAAAGTAACTCGACATTGGAGAAGAATAGCAAGTACCTCAAGACGAGGCTCTTTTGGACCCTTCATAAATAATGGAATTTGATGAAAGTACCAGTAAAAGCCTCATACACAGGAGATTTACATGAGACTTACATACTCAGTATCTTGCTTGGCATGACCTTGCCCATTTAAAGTATGTGCTTCGAGATTTTGAACATTGCAATGTAATCTTGAACACCATTGAAGTCTCCCAACTTGAGGTTGACCAGCTTTGTTTCTGATGGAGTGATCTGAGTGGTGTTAACCTCAAAATATTTTTGAATCTTTTAAAGAAACCTAGCTGTCTTTGGTAAACATGGCCAAGTCTTGCTCAACATGCAAAGTGATTAGTTTGTGAGCTTCATATCCCTTAGCTGTTGCTTCTCTTTCTTTTCAGCAGCATTTGTTGTCAGAGAATTGTTTGAGTCCCTATACATCCATAGCCCTTTACTTTTGAGTAGGGCAGTCATTTAGCTTTTCCATAGATCTTAATTTGATTCATTGAGTTTGGATATATTGATGATCAAGTCCATCCATTTTCTGCACAATTTCATCTCAAAGACAATGGAACAGAATAAAAAAGAACTTGTTGTGCAGAGCTCAAAAAACTGTGTGATTTAAAAAACAACTGCAATTTGATTCCTTATGTAAACGTTATGGGCATTGAAAGAATGTCCCTGTTACTTGACATTTGACTGGGAAAAGTAAGTTTTTGATCTTAGGCTCTCCTATGATAATTCTGCCTTTTCATGTGGTGTGCTGTGATTCGCTTCTTGCACTGTACCATTGGGTCATCTCTTTGTGCCATGTCTCACTAGACAAATTATAATAGTTGGCAGCCAATGATTTGCCAAGGACATATATAATATTATAAATGTATATACAGCTAAAAGTGGTTTTTAAGGTCATAGCCAAGATAACATGGCTCTAGGGCATGTGAGACTGCCTTGTATGAGCAAGGGGAATTTTTTATTTTATCTTATATTATTATTTCAATGATGTACCTTTATGGGTTTTGACCTATGTTTCATGAAGTTTCTGGGACAGGCATGACGTAAGACAGTGGATGCATTTCCGGGATATCAGGGTGTGTTTCTGTGATGATCCACAAAGCTTAAATGCATTCCCATGGAACATAGGTTTCGACCCGTTGATCAAGATCTTTATAAATCATGACTCTTTCCTATATGCATCTTGTTTTTCTTCTTTGGGCCAAATGCCACATTGGGTCTCCAAACTACCACATAAGCCCTAGGAGGCCACATGGAGGGGGTGACAAGCGGAGGGTTGATGATGGCCCCTTCCCACTGTTCACCCGAAAAAGTAAACAAGAAGGGATGAGATCAAGGCTCAAACATGCACCTTTATGACCGCAAGCGACCTGAGTTGGCTGGAGTAGTTGGGTGCCTTACTTGCACCTTCAAGAGGTAGAGGGTGTGACTTCCTCTCGAGGAAGGTTTGTTGGCCCAATGCCCTTTTAGGAAGGCATGCCCAAAGGAGGGTGTGAGGTTTTGAAATTGCAACCCCTAGGGCATGAGCAGCTTCATCCAGCAGTGCTGGCCAGTTTGCCTGCTCACTCCCTTGTGGAGGTGGGTGGAAAGGCCCTCTTTCGTGGATACCCTTTCCGCTCCCACCCATGGGAGGAGTGTGGAAGGACTGAATGCAATTTATTGAACAGTCACAATAGGGGAGAGATGGGGGCAAGGGGAGGCACCAATGGAACGAAATATCTTGTCTATGCCAAAATATTCTAACACCCTCCTGCCACAATTTAAAACTCAAAATTTGAATTTTAAAAAAATTGCTGGTCTCATTTTTTGACCGCCAATTTGAAGGCTCAAAACAAAGAAATGGAAAGAACTACTGAACTGGGACCCTTTAAAAAATGCACATGCTTCTTAATTAGAACTATTGTCTAAGAACTGGATATTTGGCTGCTTCTTAGCTGAGGAACATGAAATCAACTTCTCTCAACCATATAGCCCATATCTTGGAGGATTATGTAGTGCAAAAGATTTTGTCCAAAAGCCTGGCAGAGCACTGTGAAGGTCCTATCATGTTCAACATAACTTTCAAACCCCTAGATGCTGAAATCTCTATTCTTTGAAGATTTTTGGTTTTCTGAAGATCCCAAGGAAGAATGAAAGGTAAAGTGGATTTTGAAGAAACCCTAGACAAAATAATGATCAAACCTGAACTCTGGTTTGCAGAAGCAACCTTTGAGAAAAAAAACTTCTAAAGATGCATCACCTCAAGAGCCACCAAGATTTGGCCTCAGGAATTTAGTAATGGAGATTCACTTCTGCTCTGATCATGAAGAATTCACAAACTTATCAGGAGAGAATCAAATGAAATCAACACATTACTGTTGGCAATTTTGCCACATTAAATTTTTTGATAAACTTTGGCCTAAGTATGGAGCTTTAAAGCGGCAAAAAGCATGCGGAGGTGTTCGGGTTTTCGCAGGCCATAAACGGGGGCGATAAAATGGATGAAATAAGCTTTGGATATTTTATCATTGCAGATCTTTTCGCTAGCTTTCCGACGATATATTATAATAGGCGATCGGGTCAGCGGATCAAAAGTTATGGCCTCGGGAAGCAGGACCAGGAAGCTCAATTTTGGGCCAGAAAATTGACTAAGTGTCGGGCCCCGCCCGACTGCGCTCATCCTCCCGACTGCGCTCATCCGCCCGACTGCGCTCATCCTCCCGACTGCGCTCATCCATTTGTGCGCAATAGGGCAGAAAGACAGGAAGAAGCAACCAAAAATATTCTAAGTGTCGGGCCCCGCCCGACTGCGCTACTCCGCCCGGCTGCGCTCATCCTCCCGACTGCGCTCATCAATTTGTGCGCAATAGGGCGGAAAGACAGGAAAATGCTGCTAAAATATTCTAAGTGTCGGGCCTCGCCCGACTGCGCTGCTCCGCCCGACTGTGCTCATCCGCCCGACTGCGCTCATCCATTTGTGCGCAATAGGGCGGAAAGACAGGAAAATGCTGCTAAAATATTCTAAGTGTCGGGCCCCGCCCGACTGCGCTGCTCCGCCTGATTGCGCTCATCCTCCCGACTGCGCTCATCAATTTGTGCGCAATAGGGCAGAAAGACAGGAAGAAGCAGCCAAAATATTCTAAGTGTTGGGCGGGATAAAAATACAAAGGCTGAGCTTCTAAGCTCGGTTCTTCTCCCCTCCATCAGATGTTGACAGGTGTCCGGTCTTGGGATCAGAGTCAAGATGTGACAGAAGGTGTGCCACCAGGGTATCGGACAGATGAGCGTGAATTGACAGATTGTACCGCATCCGCCCCCATTCAAACCGGCTCAACTTCCCACCTACCGGATTTCCACGGAGCTGCCACGTTTTCAGGAGGACCTTTTGCAAGTACATTCTTTACCCGCAGAGGTCAACATCAGCCGCTTTTGTCAGCTTTTGCAGCTTTTGTCAGGTCTGGGATTTTGTGCCCAAAATGTAATCGGGGGGAAAATTGCGCTATAAATAGCAGCCTCATTTCATTGTACAAGGGTGGAGGGGGGACATATTGCTAGAGGACTCTGCTGTGACGGACCACCTTCTAATTAATTCAAAGCATCCTTGGCTCTGCTTCTTGTCTCTGTCTTTTATGATGCCTTCTGCTAAGTATTTCTGCTTCATGTCCATTTATATTTTTGTCTCGTCTCGAATTCTGAATTCTGGATTTGGGCATTGGTGATTATTTGGATCTGGAATACTAAACAGAAGGATACATAGGGTAGAATAACAACTGCAGTTTCTGTTACATGCTTTGTTTTAATTGTTGTTGGTTCGGATGCAAATTTGCGATCGTGCTGCTTGTTCTCCCCCCACCCGAAACGCATGATATTTACATCTCTTTCCTGTTCCCTTATCTTTTTCAATCTCTTTCCAGTTCCCTTTACCCCTTTTTTTAATCTCTTTCCTGCACTCTTATCTAAAAACCCCCAAGTAGGTTAGGAAAGGAGCCGGCCTTCTCCGGAGATCGGCACGGGGGCATCCCTTCCTCCCGTCCTTTCAATGTTGGTCTGCGGGTCTAGGGCGCATTGACACACCAAGTCCTTCCCAGGTGGCGGATCCGTGGCCAACAGTTTCTGGCACGCCCGGTGGGACGAACAGTCTCCATATTTTAAGGAAGCCCGAGTTTGGTGAATCTCTGGCTTGCCTTCATCTGGCAAAATCACCTGGCGACTCTGACTGAGCTGAAGATCCAGATTTCTTGATCGCAGGCGCCTTTTTTTAAGCTAATAGAAGACACCCCGAAGGAATCAAGGTTTGGTGAGCAGCCTTGACCTCACAAGCGGAGAAATGAATGTTCACCTATAGTCTCCATATTTTAAGGAAGCCCGAGTTTGGTGAATCTCTGGCTTGCCTTCATCTGGCAAAATCACCTGGCGACTCTGACTGAGCTGAAATATGGAAGCCCGAGTTGGTGAATCTTTGGCTTGCCTTCATCTGGCAAAATCACCATGGCAAATCCCTCATACTATGCAAAGCCCTAGAATGCAGCTGTGTGGAGCTCGAGAGGCAGATCTCGTCCAAGGCCAACGGTGGGAATATGCAAACACCGCCCAAATGATGAATAATATGGTTGCTTGCAGTTTCCATCGGGAGACGGGCCAAGAGGAGGAACAAAATCCAGTGGCAAATTCTGAACACAAAGAGGGCACATTTTTGCACCCTTTTTGTGTCCCAGGGCATAGCACGCAAGCATTCAGCCAAAGCCCAATAGGCATGCCTCACCAGGAGGTTGATCCTGAGGAGACCCCGGCAAAAGGCCTATCGCCGGAAAGCTCCTGCTATCGCATCAAGGAGTTGGAGGAACTCGTGCTCGAGAGCCCACAGGTGGTGGACTCTCTAGAGTGGTGGTATTGGCTCCAACCATCACCGCAACCGGTACCCGAAGAGGGCTCCCGTGTGGCAAATCTCCTTGCCACATTGTTCATCAATTGTATGGGTACCGACATGAATGATAACCCGCCACGTTGCACCATGTTCGCGACCTGGCAAACTTTGGGAGGCCAACCGGACTTCAAAGATCAACCGAAGTACAATCAGATCTGGTCCGGACACTGCAGGTTCACCGGATAGGCAACCAAAGCTAGATTTGTGTTGGCGGCATGCCAATCATGCCGCAAACTTTTGTGTAAATAATATAAATAAGCCGGCTAGTATGCAAAGTTTTAGTTGTTTTCTTAGTTTAGTTTGTGCAGTGTTTTTTTTTTTTAGTGTTCCAAGAGGGCCATGGGTGCCAAGGGTTTGAGAAGGAGGTTGTTGCCGATAGTGAGTATCAAGAGGACAACGAGGGTGACTCCGTTGCCCAATGGATAAAGGCCTAGGTCCTCACATTGAGGCGAGCTCAATGCCCCGCGAGCCGCCAGGAATGTTGGCATTTTTGCCACATTATTTTTTGATAAACTTTGGCCTAAGTATGGAGCTTTAAAGCGGCAAAGAGCATGCGGAGGTGTTAGGTTTTCGCGGGCCATAAACGGGGGCGATAAAATGGATGAAATAAGCTTTGGATATTTTATCATTGCAGATCTTTTCGCTAGCTTTCCGACGATATATTATAATAGGCGATCGGGTCAGCGGATCAAAAGTTATGGCCCCGGGAAGCGGGACCAGGAAGCTCAATTTCGGGCCAGAAAATTGACTAAGTGTCGGGCCCCGCCCGATCACGCTCATCCGCCCGATCGCGCTCATCCATTTGTGCGCAATAGGGCCGAAAGACAGGAAGAAGCAGCCAAAATATTCTGAGTTTCGGGCCCCGCCCGATCGTGCGGCTGCTCCCCCGATCGCGCTCATCAATTTGTGCGCAACAGGCGGAAAGACAGGAAAATGTTGCTAAAATATTCTAAGTGTCGGGCCCCGCCCGACTGCGCTGCTCCGCCCGATTGCGCTCATCCGCTTGACTGCACTCATCCATTTGTGCGCACTAGGGCGGAAAGACAGGAAAATGCTGCTAAAATATTCTAAGTGTCGGGCCCCGCCTCGGCTTCTTGCCCACGGCTCATCCTCCCGATTGCGCTCATCCATTTGTGCGCAATAGGGCAGAAAGACAGGAAGAAGCAGCCAAAATATTCTAAGTGTTGGGCGGGATAAAAATACAAAGGCTGAGCTTCTAAGCTCGGTTCTTCCCCCCTCCATCAGATGCTGACAGGTGTCCGGTCTTGGGATCAGAGTCAAGATGTGACAGAAGGTGTGCCGCCAGGGTACCGGACAGATGAGCGTGAACTGACAGATTGTACCGCATCTGCCCCCATTCAAACTGACTCAACTTCCCACCTACCGGATTTCCACGGAGCTGCCACGTTTTCAGGAGGACCTTGCTGCAAGTACATTCTTTACCCGCAGAGGTCAACATCAGCCGCTTTTGTCAGCTTTTGCAGCTTTTGTCAGGTCTGGGATTCTGTGCCCAAAATGTAATCGGGGGGGAAAATTGCGCTATAAATAGCAGCCTCATTTCATTGTACAAGGGTGGAGGGGGGACATATTGCTAGAGGACTCTGCTGTGACGGACCACCTTCTAATTAATTCAAAGCATCCTTGGCTCTGCTTCTTGTCTCTGTCTTTTATGATGCCTTCTGCTAAGTATTTCTGCTTCATGTCCATTTATATTTCTGTCTGTCTGAATTCTGAATTCTGGATTTGGGCATTGGTGATTATTTGGATCTGGAATACTAAACAGAAGGATACATAGGGTAGAATAACAGCTGCAGTTTCTGTTACATGCTTTGTTTTAATTGTTGTTGGTTCGGATGCAAATTTGCGATCGTGCTGCTTGTTCTCCCCCCACCCGAAACGCATGATATTTACATCTCTTTCTTGTTCCCTTATCTTTTTCAATCTCTTTCCAGTTCCCTTTACCCCCTTTTTTTTAATCTCTTTCCTGCACTCTTATCTAAAAACCCCCAAGTAGGTTAGGAAAGGAGCCGGCCTTCTCCGGAGATCGGCACGGGGGGCATCCCTTCCTCCCGTCCTTTCAATGTTGGTCTGCGGGTCTAGGGCGCATTGACACACCAAGTCCTTCCCAGGTGCCGGATCCGTGGCCAACAATTACCTAGATTCACAAAAGAAAAGAGAACATGTAAATATGACATGATGCCCTTAGACACAAAAATGCTTAACTAAAGACAGAATTCCAACTCATTCGCAAAATTATGTGTGACGGGTAGGGATCGTAGTAGTCGACATTTTGACATATTATTGGTCCATTAAAACAATACATGGATCACTTTAGAGGTGAAGATGGGCCTGTGTGTCATAATTGAAGTACAATAAAATATTGCTATGTCAGCAATGAGCAAAATAAATGATTACACATTTCAATATGGATCTTATTTCACATTGACCTCCGAGGGTCTCTTAGACCCCTTTTGGGGAAAGACTAGCACTACTAGCGTCTTTTCCACTAGTGGTTCTTCAACCTTGGATGCTAGGAGTGACACCATGAAATGATTTTAATTACGTCCATGAGACGAAAGTAGTCTATGAGTAAACACTATATGCCCTCCACAACTTGGTTTTCCGAGCCTTGAACAGGCTGAAAACATTGCCTCTCCCCTCTGCCCCTTCCTTTTTCTATTGTGTTTAGCATTTATAGTTGTTTATTTGATTTCATGAGTGTCTTTTCCTAGTGCTCTGTTCCTTAGTACACTCTCTGTAACTTGTTTTCTCAAGTTCCATTGACCTTCTTTAGACATTCCAACTTTAATTGGACATTCTAACTTTAATACAGTTTATTTTTCTTGTTGGCCTTATCAATAAGAATGAGGAATTGTGGTGACAAGCCTCAGAAATAGTTGGTGTGCTGTAATATTTGTTCACATTGTTGGCAATGTTACGGTTTCTAAGAATCAGAAGCTATTTTTCCTAGGGCAGTGAGTATTCATAAAAAAATTATTTCTTTCATAACTTTTCGCAGCAATTGCTTACTGTGTTTGAAATCTGATCATAGTTGAGAAAATCGAAATCGAATCGGAATCAGCATGGAAAAGAATCGGGAAAAATCAGGAATCGGCAAAAAATTGGGGAAAAATTCGGCTAGCCTATGAATCAGAAAAAATCGGGATTTTTTGCAGATTTTATGAACTTTGAATCTGATTACCAGCATGGAAGTTGTCTCTTCTAGGCCTTTAAACCATGCGAAACACTAGCATTATAATGGTTCACGTTGTTCGCTATGTTATGGTTTCTAAGTATCAGAAGCTATTTTTCCTAGGGCAGTGAATATTCATAAAACATTTATTCTTTCATAGCTTTTTGCAGCAATTGCTTACTGTGTTTGAAATCTGACTACCAGCATGGATGTTTGCTCTTCTATGCCTTTAAACCATGTGAAACACTAAGCATTATACTGAATCCAATGTTGGTCTGAATCTTTCACTTTTCTTTGAAGCTTTTGTCTTGGCTAAGCATTTATTCTGGTTATTTAAAAATAATACCGACCTCAACGTATTTAGCTTTGATTTTTCTGGTTTAGTCTTTATAGGCTTGTTAACTAGTACGATGCTTAATTTCACAGTCTATTAACAAAAAACCATTTTGTTTGTCTGCCTTTTTTGTCTTGTCCTTGTATTTGCTTGACCTTAAAATTTCATGCCTAATACAGAGTGTAACCCTGACGGTTCTAGAAGGAACCTCAACATTCCAGTTTAAGGTTGCTGAGTATTTGAAAACTACTCCCGGAAGAGCAAGATTTTTGAAACGACTTTCTGTTTTTTGATCAGCTATGCAATGAGCCATTCAAACAATGATCTTAGGTACAGTATGTGCGTGAAAGAGGCTTAACAAGAAAATAGCTAGAAATTGCAAGCAAAATAATCATGACATCCCATGTTTTCTTGACATTTTATGCTTTTTGTTTTGGAAGCAGGTTAAAATCTGCTGAGTTCTTGTTATTGCTCGTAGGGAATGTGCTTCCTTCAACTAAGTTTGCAAGCAGTATTGAATACGGAGAGCAAAGAGAAGAGGCCTTGAGAATGGAAAGCTTACAAGATGATATTTTGGAACTACTTGGGGAAGAAATTGCATGTCTGTTATGGGCAGTGGGTCAAGTGGGCTCCTTTGACTTGGAGAAAAAACAATCCTCATTACATTTTCAGGCTCAACAGTTGGTGGACACTTTGGACTCAAAATTTTGGTGAAGCTACATTGTATTGTTTTTGAATTTTTGGTTGGTTTCTTCTAAATTTCAAGTCCATTTGGCTCTTCTTATTGGCATATTTATTTGTTTTAATTTGAAGTATCCTGTATTTGACGTATATGTTATGCTGCATGCTGTCTTGCTTTGACAATTATTGGCTTCCTGTCAGCTTGAATAAATGTTTCTGACTAATTTATTTTCAGGGAACATAAAGCTCAACTAAAGTAGCAATCGAAAGGGGGTTTGGCTTATAAGTGCAAACTGAGCTTGGTGTTTTGTTACACAATATTTTCTTTTTATGAATATTTGTTTCATATCATGTGTGATAAATAATTGTCTAATCGTACGAGTCTGCTAATCTTAAAAGATCATCTGCCTAATTGCGTCACTCTTGCATTATTCCCTATTATTTCCTTACAACTCATACATAGATACATTGTTCAAGCTGATTTACAGATCAATGATACAAAGATCTAAACAAGAGACAAATGCTGTCTCATACTACAGTGTTTTGCATACTTCCAGCATTAGAATTATGTGCAGGACTATACTCATCCCAAATGATGGGACCTTAAAAGTGAAAAAATAGTTCAATGTTTACCTTAATTGTGAACTTTACCATTTCCAATTAGTGATAAATCGGTGGTAGGATCAACAATCCCATAATTCTACAGCTGATTTCATCATACGGATTTTCTAGTTGTTTTGCAAGAGATTTTAAACACCTATGCGTGCAATTACAACTGGACAAACCTATGATGCAATCACCGTGTTTCACAAAATTAATGCTGAGCCATAGAAGAACTGCAACAAAAGCAGAGGAGCACGAAAACCAAATAACACAAACGTATAATGTGGTGAAAACGTTTTTGGGTTTGGAAAACACCACAAAACAACAAATCGTCTTTATCAAAGAAAAATGCAACATGTAAAGCTTAGCAGCTTGCTGTAGGTTTTTCAAGTCCAAACACAGCATGGACACACTCCTGAAGTGTGTTACGTCTGAACACTGCCAATTGCTTTGATCATAACCTGCTCTTCCCTCCTGAATCTTGTGACAAGAGCCCCTTCTTTGAAGAAAACATGCTTCAGAGATTGTTCAGTAAGTCTTAAGGCCTGAAATATAATCAAAATCCAAATCCTATTCGAGTTGGAGGCTTCTAGAAGCTCATGGATCATTCAGACTGAAGTTTAGGCCTATTATTTCATGGCGTGCAACTCCTTCAACCCCACCAACTGTCTATTGAACTGGGTTCAAGGGTAGGGCAGTGCCCTAGGCTCATTGGCCTAGCCAGGCACCCACAATGTGCCTTCAATACTAGAGGCCCACAAGAAATAGATAAGTCTATGAGCTTGCGATAAAAATGGACGTCCTCACAAATAAAGACCAATGTGGTTACGCCAAGGTCACTGTGCACAAAGAATAAATGCCCATTGATTTTTGAATTCATAAATGGTGGTTGATAGTGCGAATGTCTTACCGTTACACCACAATTGCAACATCGGAATTGTTAGGAAGTGAAGTCATTATGCAGTACAGGCAGCCAAAAAAGGGATAGTAGCAGGTTAAAGCAGGCCAAACGTCAAGGCTGGTAGACGTCTAGGCTGGTAGACGTCTAGGCTGGTAGATGTCTGGGCTGCCAAACATCTAGGCTGTTAGATGTCTGGGCCTGATGTCTAACCAAGTAGACGTCTAGGCCAGACGTCAAGCCAGGTAGACGACAGGTTGCGAAAGACGAACTGTTTCGGTTCCATATGAAGACGAACAGTTTTGCGGAGGTCTCCTTGGGGAGAGGAAACGAACGGTTGGGGTCTTCCTTGTCTGCTCTATAAAAGGGACTTGATCCCTTGCATATGATAGATGGTTGGTTGAAAACGTTGAAAGACGTGGATGTAAATTTTGCTAAAAATAATAAAAGAGAAGTTGCCATTGCCCCGTGGGTTTTCCTGCACATTACAGATTTCCACGTAAATCTCTGTGTCACTTGTGTTACTGTTTTCGTGTTGTATATTTTTGTTATTGTGCTTCCTCTTGTAGGTGATAAATCTTGAAGTTTATCCTAACATTTGGTATCAGAGCTAAGTTTTTGTGCGAGTGGGAGTTCCAACAATGACAAAAGGTGTAACCAAGTTCGAGATTGAGAAATTTGATGGCAGGAACTTCTCTCTATGGAAAATGAAGGTGGAGGATTTGCTGGTTTAGAATGACCAAGCTCAAGCCTTGGAAGGGGTCGCGAGTAAACCGAGCAACATGAAAGATGAGGAGTGGGTAACGCTTGACAGGAAGGCAGTTTCTACAATCCGTCTCTACCTAGCGGACTTCGTCTTGTTCAATGTAGCTGAAGAGAAGACCGCGAAAGCCCTTTGGCAAAAGCTTGAAAAGTTGTATGAAACAAAATCAGCAACAAATAAGGTTTTTTTGAAAAAGCAGCTTTATAGCTTGAGGATGAAGGAAAGTTCATCCGTAGTAGATCATTTGAATGAGTTTAATACTCTAATCAGTAAACTGGTTTCAGTTAATGTGAAGATGGAGGATGAAGATAGAGCTACCACCCTACTTTGTTCCCTCCGGGACACTTGGGATCATATGGTGTGAGCATTAGTAATTCATCATCAGGAACTCTCAAATTTGATGATGTGGTAGCCGCTTTGTTGGCAGAAGAGTTGAGGCGAAAAACATCTCTGGAACCCTCAACCAATGAAGCCCTATCTGTAAGAGGTCAATTGTTCGAGGGGAGTAAACAAGGTAGAAAACAATCCAGATCTAAGTCTAAAGGATGTAAGCAGAAAGGGAAGTACTGGCATTGTGGGAAGCCAAGACACTCCAAGGACTGTTGGCAATTAAAAAATGGTGAAAAGCAAAATCAGCCATCAGCTGAGGCCAGTGCAGCAGATTCAGGAGAGACGACATGTGAAGCCTTTTGTATCAGTAACAACATATCAGTTTTATATACCTGGGTTTTGGACTCAGGTGCATCCTTCCACATGTCTCCTCATAGTGATTGGTTTGACAAATATCATCCATACTGTGGTAGAAAGGTCTATTTGGGTGATGAACATCCTTTAGAAATTGTGGGAAGAGGGGATATAAGGATCAGGTTGGACGATGGTAGAGAAAGGATGTTATGTGATGTGTGACATGTGCCCGATTTGAGGAAGAATTTGCTCTCAATCAAAATGATGGATAAGCTAGGGTATTCTGTCACCTTCTATAACAACTACTGCAAGATTACCAGAGAAACTCTTGTAGTAGCAAAGGGAGAATCTTATGGGACTTTATACCGTTTATGTGGTGATATGGTGACAAAACCATGCAACATCAACAACTTATGTTCATGATGCAGTAATGCTATGGCATCAACGCCTAGGCCATATGAGTGAAAAAGCCTTGAAAATTCTGCATGACAGAGGTATGTTTTCTGGGATCAAGTCTTGTAATTTAGACTTACGTGAGCACTGTATTTTTGGTACACAAAAGAGGGTCCGGTTTACTGCAAGTCTTGGTAAGAGTTCTGATTTTTTGCAACTTATACATTCGGATATATTTGGACTGTCCCCACTCAGTCCTTGAATGACGCCATCTATTTTCTGACTTTTATAGATGATTATTCTAGGAGAGTGTGGGTTTACTTTATGAAGAAGTCGGAAGCTTTGCAGAAATTTAAGGAGTTCAAAGCACGGGTAGAAAAGAGTTTGGGCAAGTCAATCTTGTGTCTCAGGTCAGATAATGAGAGTGAATATTGCTCCAAGGAATTTGATAAATTTTGTATGCAGGAAGGTATTAAGCACCATAAGACTGTACCATACACTCCACAACAAAATGGTGTGGCTGAGCGGATGAATCACACAATCATGGAACGTGCAAGAAGCATGCTTAGCGCAGCCATGTTGGAGAAAAAGTTATGGGCGGAGGCTGTTAATACATCTGTTTATCTTATTAATAGGTCACCTATAGCTGCGTTGGATGGACAGATTCCGGAGGAGGTTTGGTGTTGTAAGCTAGTTGATTACTCTCATTTGCGCACCTTTGGCTGTGACGTGTTTGCCCATGTACCCAAAGAAAAAAGGTCCAAGCTTGACCCAAAGTCAAGCAAATGTGTTTTTCTCGGCTATGGAGATATAGTGAATGGGTATAGACTGTGGGATACTACTGCCCACAAGGTAATTATTAGTCGAGATGTAATTGTTGATGAAAAATCCATGCAAAGGAAGGAGGTACATCAAAATCCTAATGTTGTACCTGTTGAAGTAGAATTGAGTGAAGATGACTATGAAAATAAGCATGCTGAAGTTTTTGATCAACATGCAGAACAACAAATAAAACAAGTAGAGGAGCCACAACGGTCACAAGACCAAGAGCCAGAACCGACAGATCATTGGGTTAGAAGATCTACAC
Source organism: Wollemia nobilis (assembly GCA_028583015.1). NCBI lineage: Eukaryota > Viridiplantae > Streptophyta > Pinopsida > Araucariales > Araucariaceae > Wollemia > Wollemia nobilis. The sequence continues at coordinate 982,107 of JAQPPZ010001136.1, read as the reverse complement.
GTCCACAAAAGTGTTCGGAAAGGTATTCTCATGTGTATCAATCCTCTTTTGCTTTGTTAACTGATGATGGTGAACCTAGTTCATTTCTAGAAGCTAGAGAGTCTAAAAATGCAGGAAAGTGGAGGAAATCCATGGAGGAGGAAATTGAGGCACTTCGAAAGAATAAAACTTGGGAACTTGTGGATCTCCCACCTAGAAGAAATATTGTTGGAAACAAGTGGGTGTACAAAGTGAAGAAGAACAAGGATGGGTTGTTGGAACGCTATAAAGCTCGTTTGGTGGCAAAGGGCAATGTGCAGAAGTCAGGTGTTGACTTTAATGAAATTTTCTGTCCAATTGTGAAGATGACTACTATTAGAGTTCTACTTGCATTCGTAGCTGCACAGGATTTGGAATTGGAGCAACTTGATGTAAAGATTGCTTTCTTGCATGGTGATCTCGAGGAAGAGATATATATGGATCAACCTGAGGGCTATGAAGAAAGACGCAAAGAGCATTTGGTTTGCAGACTGAAGAAATCACTATACGGGTTGAAACAGGTGCCAAGGATGTGGTACATGAAATTTGACACCTTCATGAAGAGCCAAGGTTTCAGCAGGAGTGAAGTTGACCATTGTGCATACTATAAGAGGTTTGATGATGGCAGTTTTATTATTTTGTTGTTGTATGTTGATGATATGTTGGTTGCAGGCCCCAACATGAAGAAAATCATTGATCTTAAGGCTCAGTTGGCTAGGACATTTGAAATGAAGGATTTAGGAGCAAAAAACCAAATTTTAGGGATGAAGATACACAGGGACATAAAAGGAAGAAAGATCTGGTTAAGTCAAAAGTCATATGTGGAAAAGATTCTGCAATGCTTCAATATGCAGAATGCTAAACCAGTTAGTACCCCACTTCTTCCACACTTAAAAGTTGTCTTCCAACTAGTGCCCTAGAACGGAAGCAGAGGAGACAAGCATGTCTCGCGTACCGTATCCATCAGCAGTAGGAGACCTCATGTATGCCATGGTGAGCATCAGACCTGATATTGCCCAAGCAGTGGGAGTAGTCAGGCGGTACATGGCAAATCCTGGTAAGGAGCATTGGAATGCGATGAAGTGGATATTTAGATATTTAAGAGCCACTTCAGATGTTGCCATTTACTTTGGATCGATAGATTTGCAAGTTACAAGTTTTGTGGATTATGATTATGGTGGAGATAGAGATGGGAGAAAATCCACTACAGGATATACCTTCACTCTTGCAGGAGGAGCAGTGAGTTGGGCTTCAAAGTTGCAATCTGTTGTGGCTTTATCAACCACTGAAGCAGAATACATTGCAGCAACTCATGCCAGCAAAGAGGCAATTTGGCTAGAGCGATTTTTGGGTGACTTAAAGGTAATGTAGGAGAAAATTACATTGCATTGTGATAGCCAGAGTGCTATTCAGCTAGTGAAGAATCCAACATTCCATGATCGCACGAAACACATTGATGTCAAGTACCACTTTATCATAAATGTGGTGGAAGAAGGTAGGATCCTGTTGTAGAAAATCGACATTGAAGTGAATCCTGTAGATATGCTTACAAATCCGATCAAGGTAGAGAAGTTTGAGTGGTGCAGAACTTCTCTAGGCTTGCTGAAAAAGTAACAAGGGCAGCATTGGGGCAATTGGCACTGGATGAAGACCTTTGGTAGAAGAATTCATGAATATTGACTTCAAGTGGGAGAATGTTAGGAAGTGAAGTCACTATGCAGTACAGATAGCTAGAAAAAGGATTGCAGCAGGTTAAAGCAGGCCAGACGTCAAGGCTGGTAGATGTCTTGGCCTGACGTCTGGGATGCCAGACGTCTAGGTTGGTAGATGTCTTGGCCTGACGTCTGGGCTGCCATATGTCTAGCAGCCCAGACGTCAGGCCCAGACATCTACCAAGCCTGACGTTTGGAGTGCCAGATGTCTAGGCTAGTAGACATCTAGGCTGGTAGACGTCTGGGCCTGACTTCTGGGCTGCCAGACATCTAGGCTGGTAGACGTCCAGGCCTGACGTCTAACCAAGTAGACGTCTAGGCCAGACGTCAAGCCAAGTAGACGTCAAAGCGGTGGATGTCTAGGTAGACGACAGGTTGCGGAAGACGAACCGTTTCGGTTCCATATGAAGAACAGTTTTGCAAAGGTCTCCTTGGGGAGAGGAAACGAATGGTTGGGGTCTTCCTTTTCTGCTCTATAAAAGGGACTTGATCCCTTGCATATGATAGATTGTTGGTTGAAAACGTTGATAGACATGGATGTAAATTTTGATGAAAATAATAAAACGAAGTTGCCATTGCCCCGTGGTTTTTCTTGCACATTGCATGTTTCCACGTAAATCTCTGTGTCACTTGTGTTACTGTTTCCGTGTTCTATATTTTTGTTATTGTGCTTCCTCTTGTAGGTGATAAACCTTGAAGTTTATCCTAACAGGAATCAAATGCATCCCCTGAATATTTAATCGCCAACGTTGCACTGAAGGTACCAAAACTCCTTTCTTGCTTATTTTTGTCACCAGAGTATTCACTAAAGTATATATATATATATATATATATATATATATATATATATATATATATATATTCTAAATTTAATTTAACAAATCTTGGAGGCAATATACAAGAATATTTTGAATGCATAAATGAACATCTCAAGCTGACGAAATCATTACGATGACATCAAGTCATCAAACTCGTTGTAGTGTTGAACACACCCACCAAAGAAAAAAAAGGAATCCAACAGAATTGCCTTTTCGTTTGTATATGCCATGGTTTGTCCTATACAATCATTTTGTATGATTCAGTGAACAAGTTTTGTATAGGCTCTGATACACAGTCACCACAATCACATGCAGAGTTATAGAAGACCGAAATAAAGAAAATAAGGGGTGGATGCTTGTAGGTACGCTAACGACCTCACATCACAAATTGATACAATGATTTAGTCATTGGGAGTATTTGTAGTGATACCTAATCCCCAATTAAATTCTAATCTCAAGCCGAAATGGTTGGAAGGTTAAATTAAAAGTATTAAATCCTTTAATCAAAGTTAACCATAGAGGTGGTTTAACTAATGTTGCTAAAGATGAAAACATAAAAATTGACATATAGAGAATGCCCATAGCCTTACGTAGGAGAAGCCTGTAGGCTTAGTTAGAGAATGCTTGTAGACTTGCATAACGCTTGCTTGCAGGATACATCAAGAACCCATAGGCACTTCACCAATGTTGGCTTTGGTCTAACAAGGTCAAATTAGGAATTTTCCAACATCTTCAATATTTTGTAATCTTACAAGGCAACTCTTGGTAGGATGACCTTGCTTATGGTAATGACAAGTAGACTGTCTTTTTTGGAGGGTTCAACTTGCCCTTGGGCTGCTTGATCTTCATTTTGTAGATTTACAAGCCTTTGCATAAACTTGTTCAAGAGAAGAGTCACCACAATTCCTTAGGCCACCCAAAAATGAACTAGAAGAGAGAAAAGCTCATCGAGGGTTAGCTTCTTGTGCTTCATAAAGAGCATAGGAACAACATGAACTATTGGTTCAAGTATCTAAAATGACAAAGAGAGATTGGCAAGAACAATTTTGATGTATTTAAAATGTTCCTTAGTGCATAATGCCTTAAATCTTGTCATATAGTTCTCAAATGTTATTGAACTCAACCGTGTTTAGAGTAGAAAACTCGGACTCCAAGCAATTGACTTTTGTAGTGTTCACCTTCATGGAGTATTTTCCACATGTTGATTGGATATCCTTCATATTTAATATGGAAGAGCAAATTGGACCCAATCAACAATGGAAATAATTTGAGAGCTTTTTCTTGCCTAAGTAGATGAGTTGTTTCATCAATGGTAGTTGTAGTCTTTTCTTTGAAGATGCACTAGATGTTCTTATTTAACAATGATTTGACCACTTGAGTTGACCATATGTCGTTTCTTCCATTCAAAGATGGCGTATATTTTGGAGTCCATCATACCATAATTTGTCTCTTGAGTTGCAACAAGTTCCTTAAATAAATGTAGCTAATGCAAAGAGCTTAAAATTGTGTAGTATGAAAAAGGTATTATGACACTTTCGTATGCCAAAGTAATGGCCTTTGGAAGGTTTGTCTTATTAGCCTTTAAAAAAAATTATTTTTTCTGATATTCCAAACCTTAGAACTCCCACCTTCCATATTGATCTGCCATATGGCACATTGAGTCACAAATAACCATTGGATTTATGCTTACTTGTTTGCCACTCATCTCTGACGATGAATTGAAAAATGGCACTTGTTTGGTTTTGACTGGGAAAACACCTATTTTTATACAAAACATTTATTTGAAGTCCTCTGTGGCGTTACATCAAACCACTAACGGAAACATTGACAAAGTAAACGGTGACAAAATAAACGGAGACATCGATAAAATAAACGGAGACAGGTCAAGAACAAAGTAGAGTTGTCAAGAATTGAGCTCATGTCCCTTGGGTTGTGGGTGTCCTAAGCGAGCTAGGCTAGCTTAGATCCCAAAATCGCAGGTGTGTAGCCAAGAGACACCCCACTTGAGAGAGAAGAGTAGAAACCAACCATTAACATGGCAGGCTGCCCAAAGCCAAAAAGGGATTGATTCTAGAAGCACAATGCCCAAACACGCATGCAATAGCCCATATGATGGCCATTGTTGTTGAGAAGGGGGAGGGTGACCTTTTAGAGAAGGTGTCTCCCCACCTCAAAGCAATTGTAGTCATCTCTAAACGCCATGACCAAAAACAACAAAATTGAGTGGGGGCAAGACTTAACCCTACGACATTCCATCCAACACATGCACAATGAGCAAGCTAATAAGACAAACTGTTGTAAGAGGATACTTTGTTGCTTCTTGAAGATATCCACGACACAACATGCAACATTTGACACCAAAACATGTTAGGCAGGGGGGTTTATATATAACTCGCACATAAGCTAATGCATGAGGAACAACACTGATTTGCCTATGTGGATTGTCGAGGAGGGACTAGAGATGTTACCTTCATGAACACTCATCCTCCTCTCATAACCTCTGAAGTGCCTTTTGAACTTGAAAACATCCTTGGGAGTGGAATGAATCTTGAGATATTTTGCACAAAAGTAACACCAATCAGCCCAAGCAAGGAGTTGTTCACATCAACCATGATACATAGGCACATCCTTGACCAAAGAATGAAGGAAAAATTGAAGGAGGTGCATTTTGGTGCCAAAATATCCTTGAATATACTCAAAAATTTGAATCAAAATGTTTAAAAATCTCTCTTCAAATTGTAATTCCATATTTGACATTGAAACCAAAGAAAAATTGATACGAATCACTAAAACATTTGCATAGAGTCCCAAAAAAAATTCCTTTGTTTTGTGCTAGAAGACAAAGTTTGTAAAATAATCGATACTTTCTTATTATGCAAAAGGTCTTAAAATATCCCTATATGCACCCAAGTAATGATGCTTCATACCCTAAGTTGGGAGGGATTGCAAGCTAAGAGGGAGTGCAAGCCGAGATTTAGTCATGGCAAAAGGGCGACGGGTTCATTTGGAGTGCATCAATGCTTCAAACCCTCACCATGAATGCATGGAACATTATTTCCAAAAAATTGCTGAAACGAAGGAACGTCGAGAAAAAGAAGAGATAGGGGCTATTCCGAGCCAAGAGGGATTGCAAGCCAGTCACGAGTGCGAGGCAAGAGAAAGTGCAAGTTGGGAGTGAGTGCAAGTTGAGAGGGAGTGTGAGCTAAGAGGGAATGCAAGCCAAGAGCAAGCCCCATTAGCTAGTATGGAAGGAAAATCATATTTGAAAGCCCTAATGGGAAGTCGGATGTCCTAGTTGGAAATATGGAGGCCTAAGTTGGAGATAAACAGAAGAGTGAATACATTGCAAGTTTGATCTAGGTAGTAGATGTTACACCAGAAGTGAGTATCAAGGATGAGATGATTGAGCATGATATAATGGTTCTTAAAAATAGAGGGTTAATATGTAAGTTCCATAGATCATGGCCAAGGATTTTGGAGATTCAAAATTGGATCAACTGGAAGTGGAGATTAAATTCAAATTACTTTGACACTTTTATTCTTAAAGGTTTTTTCCTCATAATATTTTCTAGTTTAAAAATTAGGGATAAAATAATGGTTGGAGGCCCCATGGTTTAGTGGAAGAGATGCACTTTATTTGAGACCATGAAATGAATTTTTTTTTGTTGAGACAAACTATTAAGAAGCTTTCAGTGGGTTAGGCTTTTTGGACTTCAACTTATAAATAAGGATGTTTTGAAGAATATTGGAAATACGTTAGGGGAATTCATCAAGGAAGGACTAATATACTCGAATATGTGTTTCTATGGATATTTCAAAATCTTTGCCACAATCCATTAAGATTAAATCTAAATCAAGAGAATGAGATCAACAAGTAGATTATGAAAATATTGCATTTTGTTGCCACAATTGTTATGAGATTGGACACATGGCGAGAGTTTGCAAAGTGAGAACTTGAAGACAAAGACAAACAATTCTAGCCATGAGATAAACTTCAAGATGAAGCAAGGAAATTATACAATAATAAAAGCTAGATCAGATCAAGGATATTCCACGTTGAAAGAAGAGGCAAAGAAAGCCTATCTAAAGGAATTAAAGGTGCAAATGAAGATGTGGAGAGAAATCCTAAAACAAAGATGGCAAAAGAGGTCAAGTTTGTAAATCATCTTCATTTTCCTCAAGTACTATATAAAGCCATGTAAATCATCTCTATGTTCCTAGCCCCATCGCTTAAAATGTACAATATTTACTTGTTGGTAAGGCCAAAATTGTATAATGTAATGTATTATGCAAGCCTTTGGGCTAACATTGTATGGTGTAACATGAAGGTTATTGAATAAACCAACAAGCCCATGGGGTTTATCTTGTAAAGTGGACATTTTAACATAATAATATGTTGGTTAAACATTTACCAGGGTTTTATGTAATAATTGGAGCTATTTATACATCGCTTTCACCAGTGCATTGAACCAATGTGTGAGCATTTAATTCTCATTAGTGTTAGGATGCCTAAGGGCATCTTCCCATCTTTCATGTCTATTGTCATTTATTTTTTACTCTTTGTTCCTTTGTCACTATATGTTTGAGGAATTATTTATTTTTATTCACTCCAACAAATATTGTAAATGTTGGGTATCAAAGAAGGTATGAAGCATTTTTTTTTTTTTTTTAAGTTATGTGTAGCTTCTATTAGGGGTCACTCCCATTACAAAAACAAACCATTACGTTGCTCTCATTACATTTCTAGCAAGTTAATTAAAGCATATCCAACTTTGCCTTTCTATCAAAGATATTCTCCATCTTCCTCAAACTGCTAACTGCTAAGTTTCCACAATTAACTCCTTTTATATCAAATGCCTTCCTAAAATATTTGTTGCCCAGCTTCTATATCTAGAAATATCTTGTCTATAACAACCTCACAATTTCTTAATACCTTTTATTAAGGTTCTTATTCATTCCCCTAATACTTCAATATTTTTATTTTTTTTATTATGGTAGAGGGAAGGGGTTATGAAAGGCTCCCAAAACCTTTTATACTTTCTTTCACAAATAAAACATTAAAGCTCCAGAATTGAAACACAAAATACCACTGTAGAGCAAGAGCCAAACATGAAGAGACCAGACTTATCAGCAAATAAGGCAAAGGTAAGATCCATCAAGTTCACAAGCCACCACCAAATTCGTTGTCTTGACTACTTCCTTTAATGAATACAACTATGTGCTTAGAAGGGGTGTTGAGACCCCTTACATTCCACAAGGCAACTTTCATTTTTTGGGTTTGGATTGTTGTTTCTTTCCCCCACCCAGGTCTAGAGTTGTTTGGTGTCATTTGCAATCTCCACCTCTATTTCTCTCTATCTGATTTTCTGATTTATTGGTCTCCCAAATCTAAATACACAGCCAACATCTATTGACCTTTTTTTTTAATTCCTAGTTATTCTACTAGGTGTTGCACTTGCTTTTCCTTTCCTAGGCTCAGGTCACACAATAGAATCTCTTTATCCCCGCCCTAGAATGATATCTCAAAATCATTGCCCAAGGTAGAATCATAGAGATTGTCCATAACACAAAGGTCCTTATTTGGGTTAGATGAATCAGGAGGTAAAATTTCCTAACATGTATCAATAGGATCGAGTAACACATCCCCCTAACAAGCAAAGGAGTTGGACTGATGGATTTCATTCATAGAGGTAGAGGGGAGCAAAACATTAGGGTATACCTAGACATTTCCTTCCAAGATTTCCCCCTCTTCCACAGACGGTATTTTAAGTCTACAATTGGGGTTTTCTTGTCTTCCTGACTCGTTATCTTCTCCTTTTGGGCGCTTGTATCTCCCTCCTGAGAGTTCTTCAGGTTTGATGACTCCCTCCATTGCCATACTTTGCTTTCCTTCTTTTTATTGGGACAAAAAGCTAAAGTGTACACTAATTTCTTACACAAATCACAGCAGGAAGGTCGGTTCTCATATTCGATAGCTTGCAACCAGCTTCCTATGTCAGAGAGCATTTCAATTGAGCAAAGAAGATCCACTTCTAAATCTGCATTCACACAAATTCTCACATAGATCAATCTTGACTTGGCCATGGTTGCAGAGTCGATGGCTACCAAATCCCCTATCTCCTTTTCTATCCCATGAGGATCTCCTCGAGCTAGAACTAGAAAGGCAAGCTCGGTAGTCTGACCCAGATGGGCGCTTTATGAATGCTTTGTGTATTTGGATCAAAATCTAGCCCCCACTTTTACAAAAACAACCCTCGACAACCGAAAAACCACAAACCTCCCCAAAGGATATGATCAACATCTTCATCGTAGTTAATTTTAACCATAAAAAAGCCTTTTTCTAACGTAGCAATCTCCATGTGCCCCAAAGGGCGTCATTTCGTGAATGCCCATTTTTGGATAGAATCCAAGTCCATAAAAGCCCCTACCAACTTTCCCACTAGATTCATCGCACCTTGAGCCATCGTCAAATTGGTTAGGGCAAAAGGAATACGATGTTTACCTTGTTCGGGACATAAATCAAAATGATTCACCACGTCCTTAAAATGCCTCTTAACCACATTCAACCACAACATATCCCCTGGGTCAAATGGCTTTAATAGGGTTCCTGGGGCATGTTGCGAGCCTATCGAAAGACCTGCCCCTTTCATAACCCCTTCCCTCTACCATAATAAAAAAAATAAAAATATTGAAGTATTAGGGGAATGAATAAGAACCTTAATAAAAGGTATTAAGAAATTGTGAGGTTGTTATAGACAAGATATTTCTAGATATAGAAGCTGGGCAACAAATATTTTAGGAAGGCATTTGATATAAAAGGAGTTAATTGTGGAAACTTAGCAGTTAGCAGTTTGAGGAAGATGGAGAATATCTTTGATAGAAAGGCAAAGTTGGATATGCTTTAATTAACTTGCTAGAAATGTAATGAGAGCAACGTAATGGTTTGTTTTTGTAATGGGAGTGACCCCTAATAGAAGCTACACATAACTTAAAAAAAAAAAAAAATGCTTCATACCTTCTTTGATACCCAACATTTACAATATTTGTTGGAGTGAATAAAAATAAATAATTCCTCAAACATATAGTGACAAAGGAACAAAGAGTAAAAAATAAATGACAATAGACATGAAAGATGGGAAGATGCCCTTAGGCATCCTAACACTAATGAGAATTAAATGCTCACACATTGGTTCAATGCACTGGTGAAAGCGATGTATAAATAGCTCCAATTATTACATAAAACCCTGGTAAATGTTTAACCAACATATTATTATGTTAAAATGTCCACTTTACAAGATAAACCCCATGGGCTTGTTGGTTTATTCAATAACCTTCATGTTACACCATACAATGTTAGCCCAAAGGCTTGCATAATACATTACATTATACAATTTTGGCCTTACCAACAAGTAAATATTGTACATTTTAAGCGATGGGGCTAGGAACATAGAGAGTAAGAATGAGACAAATAAAAGGTAAGGGTGAGCAATAACAAATGGATTTGAAAAAAACCTTAATGATATAGATATGTTGTTCATCTATGTTGTTTGAAATATAAGATGCAAATTTTCAAAAAATTCAAGTCAGTCAACAAAAGGGGAAGGAAGGGCATTTGTATTGAATTCGACGAAGTGACTTCCATTCTCATTGATTTCAAATATAAAGGTTACAATGTGGTTATGAATTGGTTTAACCAACTAGTGGTTAATCAACCAACCTGGAGAGCGCCTATGAGCGCTATTTTTATTTCTCCAAATAATGTAATATGCATAACATATTCTAACAATTTGGTGCATAGAATGGAAGTCTAAAGGTAACATGAAACAATGTTTTTAAAGAAGGTATTTTGCAATGTCAATAATATTAAGGGACACACAGTAAAGGAATGCCCATTCAATACAAAAAGGAATTGTTAGGTCCTCTATAATGTGTTGCTACTTTTCACAACCCTTTGGAAGTTTGCAGATTTTTAGTTAGTATAATTTCAAATTCTGGTTTTGTTTACTTTATGATCTATTGTATGATTTCTATTATTACTTGCAAATAAGGTCAGTGACCATTAGATGACAGGTTATTGCAAAGTTTTTGATAAAAATATTGTAGGGGGTAGCTGGTAGGATCGAGATTGAGCATGATAACTTTGATAAGGGTTATTTTGTAACAAACAACATCTACGAGTGAAACTCTATTCAACAAATTTTGACCCTTTTATAGTGCTTTGAAATGCCTATAACTACAAACTAACAATAATGTCATGATGAGCCAAATTGCATCTCCGATATTGCCAACTCATCAATAATAGTTCTTGCAAATAAGATAAATAGTAATTAAGTGCATTTAAATGTGAAGCATGAAGTTGGGTGGATTCATTTTGTTTCAAAATAGGAAATCAACATCTAAAGTAGAGAGTTAATGTACAAAAAAAGGAAATCATGAGAATATTTGTGAGGAAAGCTAAGTTTAGCTTCACATGCATGAACATAAAGATAAATGATACCTTTATATATGAATGGTAAATTTCGTTTGCAATGTATGTCTTTTATGTGTTTATGGCAGGGGAGCTGGCTAAAATTAAAAATATGGAACACAATTATTAAGAAATGATGTTGCATTGTAAAAGATCGAGAAAGAAAATAAAGTGTTTGAGAGCTTATAATATAGTCCCATTGTATTTGCCCTACTTTTTTTCCATTCTCTTTCTCATCTTCGTCTTGTGCCAGAAGATCAACCATTATATGGAACACAACCATAGAGAAACAATGTTGCATTGTAAAAGATCGAGTAAAAAAATAAAGTGCTTGAGAGCTCATACTATAATCCCATTGAATTTCTCTACTAGTTTTCCATTCCCTTTCTCATCTTCTTATGCCACAAGATAAACCACATTATGAATGTGTGACTCACAATTTAATAGATCTAGGCTTGTTGTTCGTTCTTCTAGCCCACATAAAGCCCCAATTTGCATATAAAATCAAGGGGTTTTCCTATTATTTTTAGTTGTGATTATACCTTTGAAAGGAAAGAATTGTATTCATTTTTTCTAATATAAACTCTGGGACTTGGTTTTTTATTCCTTATTAATTTTTACATGTTTAATGTGGGGAATTAGTGCTTAGAGTCACCATATGCCTTTTAGTTTTGAATTTTTATTTATTTTACATTAATTTATTCTTTGATTTCACTTTACATTTTGTTTTTCTTTGTTCTTTTCTTATCCAAATGCTACATGGATAATGGATAAGGTTACTAGCTATAACTTAAGAGTCTATTTTTTTTTTTGAATTTGAATTCTAATATTTTATTTCCAATTCTTGTCCATTCTTATACTGCAATTTCTAATTCATGATTTTAGAGAGTTGACATGATCTAGGTGACTTTTTTAATTTTTTTTAATGTCTTATCTTTTGTTAGCTTAAAGCGGGAAGTTTTTAGCCTCTACAAATGCTCACCTTAGAGGTGATTTGAGGGGCAACACAATGTAAGGCTGATGAGAGAGTAATGCCAATTCTTCAAAGGGAGGCACTCCTAGTGGTGGATATTAGATTTTCAAGAAAATATATGGAACTAGAACTAAACCAAGGTGATAGTACTGAAATTTGATATAAAGCAAGAAGAGACCTATTATCCAATATGACAAGTGTAACAAATGTGATCATTTTGCAAGAGATCGCCAAAACAATACAAACCAAAATGGCCCAAACACTGATTATAGATGGTATGGGCTAGGGATCCACGATGGCAATTATTATCCTAAACAAATAAGGGTAGTGTGAACATGTTGGAAATTGAAGATAAAATGGACCATGATTGTGATGTATGCACACATTGTGCCAAAATCAACAACCAAAATTTATAGATAAAAACAAAGATTGAGATAAGCTTGAGTGGAGGTGGAAACATACCATGATAGAAGAGATAATCAAGAAAAAATGTTTATATGGGAAAGACTAAATATTTGGAATCATCCTCCCACTTAGATGTGGAGATTAGAAAGCAAGAGTTGTTGACTTTAGAAGTGAAGCTAAGGAATTTCCAAGTTGGAAGAAGTGGTGGGGGATATGGCATTGCCATCCAAGCTGGAAGAGCAAAAGCTTGTAGAACAACACCTCTTATTAAATCGATGGTCAAAGTGGGTAGAGAACATGCAATGCATTATACAAATCTATTGGGACACAAGTCTAGAAATACCATAGTCAATGGGTAAAACAATGTAAATGCCCTCTTTGAGGAGAACTAATAGGAAAAAATGAACACCAACTTTATGGCTTTCAAAGTTTGCATTGTTGGGAGTAGACTATTATGAAAGTGGAGCACTGATAATGCAAAAGGTGATCATAGCTAATCAACAATTGTGTGATGGATTTTGTGATTATCTCATGGTGACAACAATATGACAAGCTATTGGGTAATGGATGGTTATGAACTATGAAGGTGAATCACAATTAGAAAGGAACTATTCAAACCTTAGAAAAGGGGAAAAGATAAATTATTATGGATCTCGTGAACTAGTAAGTGAGGGCATGACCTTCAATGATTTTGAACATATAGAGTTAGTTGAGGAAGCATTTTGCGTTGAAGCTACTTAACTTAGATAGAGCCAAGAGAAGATAGTGTTTTCAACCTAGAGAAATGCTCCGTAGAAGAGAGGAATATTTATAGTACCTTGTTTCATTGGTAATGGAAGATTGAGATTTTTCATTTTGGGGTGTCTTTGCGTGGACATAGAAGAAGAATTAGAGAGTGACGATGAGCCAAATAACCCTTCATGTTTGTAGCAAATGAATATGACTAAATGCAAAGTAATTTTTTCTTGGATTTCATAGAAGCTAAAATGACAGATGAATAATTTGATATGGAGCCGCTAACATACATCTCCAAGTTGGAGGTGATTAAGAATCCAAAAGATACCAAGTATGAAGGATTGATGATGACTTGAGTAAATATGGGATTAAAAGGGAATTGATTCAACAACAGTGGAGATGACTAAGGTCTAATATTAAAGGTGATTGCTTTCAATTGAAATACAAGGTGTTTGCATGGATATACAAAAAATTCATAAGGAATATTGTTAGAATCATGTTAGTACAATACCACTAGTTGTTAGGGCATAGCCTATGCAAACACGTTATTGTTGTTTGAGCATAGCCTATGTAGACACCATATGGAAAGAATTTGAAGTACATGAAACTTGTTTCTAGGGATTGATAAGATTGAGTCCTGTATCACTTTTAAAGTCATAATGAGAAAGTGTTTCTCTCCCATCTTCATTGATTTGATTAAGAAAGCTGTGTAAATGAGGATCTATAAATATTTTAGAAGTTCAAGTGTAGTAATATTTAAAATTCATTTTTGATCCCATTCATTGATTCTATTTTGGATGAAATAGTAGGACATGAGATATGCTTATCTTTTGATGTTGGCTTATTTTGATATAATTATATTAGTATCATTGAAAGACAAAAATTGAAGACCACTTTTGTATTGGATAATGACATCAATCATTATATTAGGATGACTCTTGAGCTATGTAATGTGCTACCAATGTTTGTAAAAATAACTATATCCTTGAGCAAATATACATTGGGACATATAAAATCTTCATGGATGATTGGTCCCTATATACAAGAAAGGATGATCATTTGAGAGCTTTGGAGGAATGAGTAGATCTATGCATATAGACCAAAATATTATTGAATGCTAATAAGAGTATGTTTTTGGTTACGTATGGGAATTTGTTGGGATAGATTGTATCTAAGAAAGGATTGAAAATGAATAGGGTCAAAGTCATAGTGCAAATGATTGCTTTACAATGTCAGTTGTCTACCTTTGTTTCTGGAATATGTGGGGTACTGTTATAGGTTCATCAAGAACCTTACATAGGCGTCCAACCAGTGGATGTCCTAAGGAGGAAGGATTTTTTATTTCAGTGGATAAAGGAACAACAAAGGGCCTTTGAGGAGTTGGATTCCCAACTGACAAGTATACTACTCTTGATCTTCTAGATTGTACGGAGTTTAACATTCATTTGGACACATCAAGTTTTGCAATGGATTGCATGCTAGCTCAAGAGGGAAGCCTCTAGATTAAATTATTTGATCTATTTTGTGAATTGCTTAGTGTCAAGGGAAAGAAGGAATTATAATACAACAAAGAGGAAAGCATTAGGATGGTCTATGCAATGTAGAAGTTTAGATGTTACTTGTTAGTCAATTCATTCATACAAATCAAGCATTTTTTTCTCATTAATAACCCTATTTTACATGGTTGTTTGAGCAAATTTTGTTGTTAGTGGAAGATTTTTTGTTCAAGATAGTAGTTATACATGAGAAGAGCCATAATATCGATAAGTTATGGAGGTTACATTTAGAAGAGTTCATGTGAAATTTATACAAATATTTTTCAAAAACTCAATTTTTTAGCATTATAATGTTGCCATTATGTACATAAACAAATATTCATCGATGGTGTTATTTCCAAAGGACATGATAACTATTAAGACTAGAAAGATATTGCTAAAATTCTAAACATGCCAACTAATCAATAGATTTTTGTATAAAATGTGGCATGGTCAAGTTTTGAGAAGACGTGTACTTAATAGAGAAATTGAGAGTATTTTGGAGAATTTTAATGAGGGGTTAGTTGGTGGTCATATAGGCCTAAATGCCATGATTAGGAAAACACAACTAACCAAATCGTGGTGGTTTACCCTTTATTTTGATGTAAAGGAATGATTGCAATTATGCAATACTATCATAGTTAAGGCACTCAAACAAGATTTCATGTTGTAAATGTCATAGTTCTAGGAATGAATTGAACAATGAAGGTCAGATTTCGTTGCACCTTTAAAGAAAAGTTGGTTTTGAAGATGAACATATATTGTGGTGAAAATCAAGTACTAGATGAAATGGTTGGAAGCTAGAAACTTGATAAAATTTCAAAGAGCATAACATGATTTCTCTACGTAAATATTTGACTTCTAAATTACTCTTTTGAACACTAGTAATCAATGTAGGCATTCATAAACATTCTAACCTTACTAGGGATTGACATGCTACGAATCCCCTTGAAAGAGGGGAGTATCTATGGGAACAAAGACACATGTGTTGCATGGCTATTGTTAGCTCATGCCATAAGGTGTTGGGTTAAGTCCCACAATGAACATAACCCTTGTGTTTAGTGGCCATCATTTAGCTTGGCACTTTGAACATACATCGGTGATAAGCCGGAGGAAGGTGAGGATGAGGTCAAGTCATCATGCCCCTTATGCCCTGGGCTACACACGTGCTACAATGGCCGCGACAAAGGGTCACAACTTAGCGAGGGAAAACTAACCTAAAAAAATCAGCCTCAATTTGGATTGTAAGCTACAAATCGCTTGTATGAAGCAGGAATCCCTAGTAATCATCGATCATCCATAAGATGGTGAATCTATTCTTAGGCCTTGTACAATTTTCTATCATGTCCTTGTTATGTATGAGCCAATAGGTAAAAAAAAACAACAAACAAGGTCTCAATTTTTGTGATAGGAAAATTTTGTGGGATAGGACAAGTGGATTGTCAAGAGAAATTACTATTGGTATTGTTGTCTTATTAGACAACCTAAGGTTATAAATGTTTATATGTTGTACCAATTTATGAATAAGTGACAATATTCGAAGAGTTACTTGTATTGATGCTAAGAATCATAGTGGAAAACAAGCATGTGATCATGAGTGTATAAAGGAGTAATTCTTACTCTTGAAGGAATAATGAACAAAGGATAATGGACCCATAGATGATAAATGTCATGCAAGGTTGGTATAAGTACTGGTATGAACATTTATACTACATAAATATTCATTGTGCAGCGGATAAAATCACAAAGGTGGAGAAACATCAATTCACTTTTGACAACTCTTATCATAAAAATAAGTCAGACACCTTAAAGAAATGAAGAGCTCTCTTTATCCTTAAAGGACTAATGAGTGACAACAAACTACTAAGTTTTTTTCAAGCGAGCCACGAAAGGGCACTTTTGAAGTTGATGCTCCTCTTTATCCTATTTAGAAAAACTCATTGATTATCCAATGCTTTTGAACACACCTTCACAACTAGGGAATAATCACTACTCAACTAGAAAGGCCCATGGTTGAATTGCTATTCACCATGGACTTTTACCTAGTAATTAAATTTGAAGTGCAATGAGAAACAAGTATCAATCCTACAAAGCTAAAGATGTTGTGGATTGACCTTTTAGTGGTTATGAGATGATGAAGAATGTCTAATTTGATTAGAACACATGGATATGGGTGAAGCCCATTATGACTCCAAATTAAATTTGCATAAAATAAAATCTCAATGGAATTTCACTCATTTTGTTGACTTTGTACAAAGTTCATAATTGTGAACTACACTAGGGCACATCAAAAGGAAAACTCGAAAAGAAAAATAGAGGAATATAGAAAGAGAAAAGGAAAGGGGTATTATTGAATTTAGTTAATTAAAAGCAAAAATATGAGAAGTGTTAGTTGAGAAAGCATGTGAGGTGGTTTAACTAAAATTAAATATTATAGAGTTGAAACAAAGTCTCTTAATCAAAACATGATTGCACATCTATGCTTGATCCCTCAAGTCTTCCATGTTGCAAAATAGAGATTATGTAGCTCTATATGCATGTTGCACTTAATTTGGGTATGCTATTAATTATGAAGTGCCAATTTTTTTTTTTTTACATTTGAGGATTTTGACTTCAAAAGGACAAAGTGAATGCATTGTTGAAGTGAAACAGCTTGACAAGGAAGCCTTAGACATTTTGGACATTGATATAGTAGTCCTACACGATTAGTAGTTTGTAAATTATATTTGAGTGGTTTGAGAGGTGATGAAGCTTGTCTATGATCAAGAGTATATTTTTTAATATAAAATTTCTATGGAAAACAAGTGAAGATGATCATATGGATCATATATACGCATGCCAAATTTGTCAATGCATTTGCTAAGGTTGTCCAAAGCATGAAGGCCGTTTAAGAGAGGAAACCTAAGAGGAAAGGGTTGTTCTACTATCATGCAAAACATTAGAGTTCCAAGGTAGGTCATTCAATTGATATTGGAGGTCATTTAAGTTAGTGCAACCAAGGAAGGGTATTCAATTTTAGGAGACAATATTTGATATGAGGATGTCTAGCTGGAAGAAAATGATGAGGTGTCCACCCCTAGTTGGATGCTAGTGTCAAGTGGATTTATGCTTAAGATCCACTCTCCATACACATCCACATTTGCTATACCAATCTTGATTTGCTTCATGCAATTCAACTCTTCAAACACTAGGTTCACCAAACTTCTTAAAGGACTTGCAAAGGCCTTGCTAAGATGTCCAAGTCTAGATAATGTTAACCACTACTTGAATGCCCAAGGTAGGTGCAATATGGGCACCAAAAAGACATACGAGTTTAGTTGTTGGTTAGATGTCTAACCTAGCTACCAACTAGATTTTAGGGAGCTTGATAGGTGCTTGGTGGTAATTGAAAAATTGTTGCTTTAATTAATTACTTACTAGTTGCAAAGGTGATCTAGTTGACTTATGTTACACTTGGGGATTGGGGAGGTAATGAAGGAGATGAGAACATAGATAACCATGAATAAGCATGACAAAGATAAGAGATTGCAAGGAGTCCTTTCTTATATATGCAAATGTTGAATCTTATAAAGAGATTAACGAGTCAATAAAATTATGAAATAACACACGATTAGGAAGGATTCATTCTTTGATGTCCACTAGTAGCCTAGGATCTAATACAAAACAAAAAAAAGACAAGTAAATAATAAAGGAGAAAATTTCTCATAAGGGCTATAGTGATGTCATATGGAGACAAGTGCAAAGCCTAGTTGAAAACCTAAATAAAGGATTACATGCTCTAAGTGGCATTTTGCCACTCATTTTTTCAAACAGATGATTGTGATACCCAAATTTGATTAAAAATAATTTTTGTGTTATCTATAGAGAGTTAAAAAATATGATTGACTCAATAAATAATTGATATGTACATAGGAGGCACATAATAATTGTGAATGAGTTTCACCATTGTGGACTTGATACAAGTCTCTAGGGTTGAATGATGGACAATAAGCGAAGGTGGAGATATCATCGAAGAAGTACATAGAGTACACCAATTCAGATTGTGATTCATGAGGATTGAAAAAAGCATAGGACACACACCTTGCTTCTCATGGAAACAAAATATTGAGGTTGTAGATCCTGTTCAATGAATATAAGTATATATTGGACCTTGTTGGATGGAGAGTCGTGTGGTTTAGATATCTTAGGTGATTGGTTTATTACATGTATGGTGCCATGAATGGTACCAAGCTATATTACAAGAAATAAAATATGAGAATTTCAATAACAATGGTATTAGAATCAAAGTTGAGGTTGGGACAAAAGGAATAAATTTGTGTACATATGTATGCACAATTTTTAAGAGATTTATCAATTACATTCATTATTAACAATTCAAGTATTATCAGGGAGCAGAGGTCCAAGGTTCAAATCTTGGGCCTCGTTGGGCCAAATGCTTGTCCATTTCTTGGTGCTTTCAGGGGCGTAACAGGTTTAAAATGATTGTGGCATGGTGGTTATAGGGACGTACTGCACGAAGATCTATGTGGTGACTTTCAGGGTGGACAATGTAGAATACTCTGGTGGCCATAAAATCTGGATAGCCTTCCTGGATTCGTGACAACTACTGATTCCACCATGTAAATTCAAAAAAATAAAAAAACAATTCATTTATTATCATGTTTGTCTTAATACATTAAATAAAGTCATACATTAAGTAAATGTTGAACCACAAATTGCATTAAAGTTCAAGTCAAGAAATATATTACATGATAATAGAATTAGTGCACACGCAATTCACAAATGAAATATCACTCATATGGTCTTAAGTGACACTATAAATGATGATCCCTTTTAAAGGCCATAAAGGCTTTAGTACTAAACCTAGTTACACTATAAGTTGTTGTGTTATTATCTATATTTCATTGTGATTTATCCAATTATAAGGGATGCACACCTTTAGATAATAGGTCCTCTACATCCATCTTATACATTTCAAATGACTATTTATCAGTGCCATCATCTAAGGGTCCACTATAATTCTCCATCTTGATAGGACTAGACTAGTATTTATGTGAAGCTCATGACAAAAGTAAATATTAGAATGAACATATGCAACATCTTCTAATTTTTTGTTGTTTTTCCTATCATAAAAAAATTGCATCATTAAGTGAATGAAGGCATATCACTCCAATTTCACTCAAGGAGATGAGCTCAAACATCAATAGAGGGAAATAAATTAAAATAGATGTTCATTCAAAAAATAAACTTACTAACAAATTGAATTAATTTTGTATTGATAAGTTTTTAAACCTTAGAGAACATGGTAGGCCATCATTTTTAGCTTTGAGATGCCCATCTTGTAATGTGCTTCAAAGTTAAAAGTTTTTAGAAATTTGGGGTGATGGGCATTATGAGTGTAAATTGCCTCTTTGCTTTTGTATGCTTTTCATGCTCATTTTTTATTTGAAGATGATCATCTTGAACATAATAATATATTTTTCATAGTATTGCCATCCTTGAGGCATGTCATCATCCATTCATGATTTCTTGTGAAGCCAATTTGGATTGAAAAACCAACATAATGCAAAGGGTTGTGAATCATCCTCCACCTCTTATTGTAGAAATAGAGTATAATGCACTATAATGTATTCCATTATGAATATGAAAATAAAGGTACACAATGGAATAACTTACAAATGCATGTGGATACACTATTCATATAGCATGTATCGTACTTAAAAACTATCTCCAATACATCATGGTTTGACCAAGTGTGCAACACATAGTATTACCTTGGCCATTATTGACCAATATCATACCTCGACGAACAACTCCACCTACAAGTATTATTGGCATATTCCACATAGATGCACACTTATAGGTATCATTAGATTGATAGGTGGTTAGCAACTACATAATTACAATCAAACTATTTATGTACATTATAAATACCATATAACATTATATCATATTATTTCAAACACATATATTGCCATGTATATACAAAACACTAGGTGAAGATAATTATATATAATAACTCTATTTGCATGTACAACCAACATGTTGGACATGCATCCATGCATACATATGTTTGTACACATACACTCATGTAAACGTGCACTCATGTAGACATCCAATAATTTAATTATAACTATCCTCTCATTTAGGCTTGTTGTCATCCCTATTGATAGACCAACTAAACAATAGGGTAGATGTCCTAAACATAGTACTTTAATCTCATGTTTCTTTCACTTCTTTCTATTTCACGTTTTTAGAATTGACTACACTGTAAATCGTTGCTTGCAAAATTTTTCTTGATTGCTTGCTTCACTTTGTACATTGCTATGGACGACCCCAAATAATATGTGCAATTGATAGAAAATGTCCATGATACATAGACAATACACAATTTATTACTCCACTATGTGTAACTAGCTTGCTCTATATGATGGATGATGTGCAAGAAAAATGATGCACTGATGACAAACAACTTGCATTGATGATTGAAAACTTGCATCAACAACATACATTGACAACAAAGGATGTGAATGGATGGTGAGGCATATATTAAATACTAACTAAAAAAGTGCATTGACTACATGTACCAACAATAAGCGTTGTTTCTAAATTGCATACATCAATGTGGGCAACATTGATAGATGACTAGCATTGACTACAAGTGACATGCATAAATGGGGATTCATCCATGACAGATTGAGTGCATCATTGATGAATGACATGCATGAAGTACATGCATTGAAAATGTTTGACATATGGAAAAATCCTTGCAACAATGATAGATGATGTGCATAGACAACTTGCACCAATGAGGGTGGCATGTATGTATTGCATGCACTAATAACAAATGGCATGAACAAATTGCATGCACGATGACACCAATAGGGAATGACACACACACACACACTAACTAGAGACAACAAATTGCATGTATCAACTAGGTAAGACAGACTGCGTGCACCAATGTTATTGACGGGGATGAGGTGCATGCACAAATGACACGCAACAATGAATGTAGGTGTAAAAAACCCATAAATAACCTTATATGATCAACATGGCATGGAAAAACATTTGTGATATTTAAATATACTCTTTGTAGGCTTGAAAAACTTGCTTCTCTATTTAGATGACATCCTCTTTATGTTTGATGATGATTATCTTGCATCAGATGACAATCGGTTTGTGTTGGATGATAATCTCCTTGTATTGGATGACACATCAAAGATAAAGGAGGAAGCAAAGCATATCTTTGAACGATGAAGCGATTATAAATAAGAATATTTTTTGACTAGAGTTTATAATCGACTAGAATAAGCTAGAAGTGTCATACCACGACTAGAGTTTATAATGCAATTTTGTATTCTCTTTGCATTACTGACCATCTCATTAACTCAAGGGAGCCTACTTTGCAAATATATTAACCATAAATTCATATGGTGCACTCAACTAGAATTTTAAAATACACCAAGATATTCACCCTTAGTCATAACATTATGTTGTATGATTTGCAATACATTCTCCATTCAATTTTGTTCGATTGAATCTCTATAAAGATCTATCAAATAAGTAGCATCTCACATGAATTTAGGTGTAACGTTATCTTAAAATCCATTAGCCATTTCAAAGAGGAAAAAAAAATGTTTTTATTAAATTGGTTATATGACGTTAAAATAGGCCCCACCTATACTACATTTATCTTGATAAAGCATATTACTTTGGTATTGCAACAAACCACTTTATCATGGGTCACATTATAATGATATTGTCCACCATCATATGGGTATTTGAACTCAAGTCACACTCCTAGATTGCATCCTTTTTAGTATTACTTCATAATGCGTTGGTTGAAGTCATAAGAATGTGAATAGTAATTTTCATGTAACACGTGTCCATACATAAAAACAATGAGACATTATTGAATCATTCTATTTATTCCCAATATACTTTAGTATCATTTTAATACTTTCCTTCTCCCCAATTAAGAGAATTACGTGGATATTTTTTATAACTTGAAGGATCATATCATTTTAGGTGATTCTAAACCATTTTTATTGCATCTTTTCAAAGTAGGGTACCTAGAAGTATTATAAGACATCCCACAAAAAAGTGACATAGGGATGCAATATTTCTTTTTCATTTTCTCTATGTACAATGAAGAGAGAGGCATCACCACCTCTCTTCTCGTGTAATTCCTCATTATTTTTTATGTGCATCCAACAAAATTTTACCTTATGTCCCTTCATTCAATAAGTGCAAGTAGACTTCTTGAAGGATTTTTTAGATCTATTGCCCCTTTGTTTTTTAGACTTTTCATAATCATATTTAGGTACTTCCTTGGTGTGAACTTAAATAGAAAGAGAAGGTGACTTTCTTCTTATCTTGTGATCTTGCTGGTAAAGGAGATACTGGAACACATCTTCTAGTTGCGATTTTTGTTTGGGAAGATATACATGCAACATTTCAAAGAAAATTGCCACTATTTCATAATCTTCAATTTTTTTTACATGCCTATAATACCTGGGCAATAACTTTGTAAATTTTTTCAATTTAAAGGAGAATGCAAAAATAACGATTAGAAAACATCCCACATATCTCAAAATTTGACTATGGACATGGATCTATTTGCTTGAAAAATTCATCTAGTTGGATCCTTAAGTCGATTTTGTTGAAAGGAACTGATTGGCTCAAAGGAGTGATTTGCTCAGTAGAAGTAGCCATTTTTCTTTCAGTAGAGGTAGAAATCACTTGAATAATCAAAGGTAAAATAAGACATGGATCCCAAGGAAAATTTTGTAAAAAGTAACATTTTGGCATTTAGTGGCACACTTAATCATTTTGAAAGTCTTATAATCCTATAAGAGGTATGTAATATTTAATGGTATGTCATTCTGCAAAATATGCCCCCTAAATATTCACTTTTACTAGGAGTAATTATTTATCACTCCAGGTAAACCTTTCTTATAAATAGGGACCTAGGGCCCTCATTGTAGTCATCTTTTGACCATGAGAATTCATAGCTTCACTCTATGAAACCCACATTGTGATTTATACCCATGAGATTGTATGAAATTGGTAATTACTTGATCATTCCATTAGTGGCACTGCCCTCCTAGTTTTCTAAGTGCACGATAGTCGTGGTATGACACTTCTAGCTCATCTTGCCATTCACTTATCAATTTCATAATCAAATGAATGGGTGGTTATTGATGTTATCAGACTTCTCATGTGTTTATTGATTATATGCTTTCCTCGCTATGGTATAAAAGTTGTGTTTGTTTTTTATTTTTTGCACTCTAAACTTCAAAGACAATTTTATTTCTACATTTTATTTTTCCACACTTTACTTTCATACAAGTTAGTTTAGATTAGTATAAGGATTTTATACAAGGATTATAGGGACCCAATGTCTGGAGGCTGGGAGAAGCCATTGGCAATCTTGTCCAACATTGTTGAAGCTTATATTGGGAGTCAAAAAACTTAATTATATCAAAATTGTAAATTGATTCATGGCCAAGGTCAACATTGTGCAATGTTCTAGATAAGCCTACGGGAATTTCATTGTTTAATGTATTAATTATTTATAATATTTTATTATGCAAGCCTTATAAGCCATAATTAATATTGCTATGGTTAAACCCTATTTATAACTTGTAATTAACCTAAATTCCTCTTGTTATGTTGGCTTAAGTTAAACTTAATAATGTGATTGGGGTTTTGATATTGCTATAAATAACCCCTTCCACTCTTTATTTTCTTATTGAAGTGTTGTGCAATATTATCTATGAATAAATTGATTATTTAGGGTGCCTATGAGTGCCCACCAAATATCGTTTTTAATATTTTTTGTTTTTAATTTTAAGATTTGAGTGGATGGTTTGCTTTTGTTCTAAAAAATATTGTGAATTTCAACTTAATATCAAAATGGGTATGAAGCAAAATTGATTGGTCATGCAGGAAGTTCCTTTGGAGCTTTCGATCCTTCTTCTAAATTTTAAGATGAATTTATTCTCTTCAATATTTTGGTAATTTTGAATCTTTTACCAAATATTCTCCTTTATTCTTATCAAAGTATTTTTGGATCTCCATCTAAGTATTTTGATCAGATTCTAGATTGCTCCATTTTTTCCTCCCTTCAAATTAGTGGTAAAATGGAGGGAAAAAGAAGGTTTGAATTCAAATTCAATTTTTTTAGCACATGTTGCAATTTGCACATGCTCACATATTTGTGTACCTTACAACTGGCATCACCATGTTTGATGACTTATAGTAGGCTCTCCACAAGGTGTTGCATTGGTTTTGACAACACTAGAAAGGTGATGTCATGGTTACATGATTGCATGCTAAGGCATTGGAGGGCTAGGGGTTCGATTTCCTATGTGACACAATTTAAGTTGTGCTCAAATGTGTAGTAGGGATCAAATACCTCTATGGATATTTTTATTTCTAGTCAATGACATGACATGGTAGGCAACAAGATGACTACAAATAAGTGGAAAGACAATAGCTCTAGGTTCGTGCCTTCATGGAAATATTTTTGCTCGTAAGAGACAAAGCACTTGGTGATTTCTATAACATCATTAGATTTCATAATAGATGGCCTTGGCCTCTTGGAAAATCCCCTCTTTGTAGTGCATTCAAGATCCCAAGGTTGTAGGATTGAGTTTTTGCATGCACATTGTTTTGCTGGAGTGATTAGGGAGTCAAGCATATCATTGATGCCTTGAACTTATCTCTCCAACAAATGCCTTTCCTTCTTGGCTACACCAAGGCACTTATCAAGAGGAAGGCTTGAGTTTGAACCTTATGGGGAATAATTTTAGCTTACTTAGAAAAAACTAGATTCCTAGCTGATGTGATGGTTGATGTGGACTTCTCACACCAAATCAATTTTTTTTTTTGATATTACACCTGCTCGACCAATCAAGGTTTGACAAGTGTTAAGAATTAGGTGAACAAGAGGAGCTAAAGTAGATAAATATTATTGGAGTATAGCAATGAATCAAAATATGCCAAGTGGAAGGTTAGGATTGGCTCTTATAATCCTAAGATTTGAGCATTTAATTTTTAATATTTTGGGCTTCAATAGGGCAAAATTTTTGGAGGCCATAACATTTGCATATGGAAGCGTTTTAAGCCCCTTTTTTTAAATTACATGATTTTTGGAGCTCTATGCACTAGTTGCATTAATTTATGAACCTACTATGGTGTTAAGGGTTGGACTGTATAAGATGGAACACAAATCACTAGTTACTTGTATTAATAGGAAAAATTATAGTCTTTGGTCAACTTAGATGATTGGTTGTTACAAAGTAAGAACTTGTGGTGCATCTTTCAAGAGGATAAAACAAATGTTCTTGATGAAAAACTTTCTATCAAATAGAAGAGGATCTTGATCTATTTTATTTACTAGTTGAACTAGAGTTACTGTAGGCCCAAAAAGGCCACAAAGTAGTGACGTAGTGAACTAGAGTTACTATAGTTGAATCATGGTAGTGACGTAGTACAACATGCTCTAGACCACGATCAACTTATTCAAACAAGTACTTTGCATTTTTAAAATCATGGCTCAAAGCACAAAAGGAGAAAGTGACTTGTGATAAAGTTTTTACACTACACGATCCAGAGCATGGTTCTATATCGTGGTCAGCACAATCAAATATGGCAATTGAACAATTAAAATCATGGCTCAAAACGTGGTTCAATATTGTGTGATCTAATGCACATATCTATACTATGTGGCTCAGCCCATGGTTCTACATCGCGGTCATCTTGGTCAAAATTTCGAGTTTGATGATTCAAATCATGGAGTAGGACATAGTTCTCCACCACATGCTTCATAGCATGGTTCTATACTGTGTGCTTCAACTTGTGGTTCTATGTTGCGCTCTTCTACCTATTGTTCTAAATCAGGGTCCACAATTTTAAAGCTATTACTTCAAAAATTGAAAGAGTGGCTCACAACATGATTCTACGCCGCACAGGCTAGAGCAAGATTTTAAAGACACATCTCCAATGATAAAGGCTTCCTTGTCCCAAGGTACAGTCAAAGTAGTCAAACATTTCAAATAAAAGCTTCAAATGACAGATTAGAATATGGTTCTACCCCATTGAGGAGGAAGTAGAAAGGGCCATGAATTCTAGGATGTGTTGCAGACCATGAATAAGTGCACCAAGCTTTTAAATGAGCTAATCTTAGCTGCTCTATAGGAGACCAACAACCTACATACAAAATGATCCAAATCATGTATAAAAGCAAGAGTTGACGCAACATAAGATAACAAATAGCTGATTCAAAGCTATTTCTAATCCAAAGAGAGTAGGAAGATGAGGTGATAGAGAATCAAAATCCGCAAGTCAATTTAGTTGCAAATCTATGATAGGGTAGCCACGATAAGAACAAGAGATGACCTTGATTTTAGATTAACTAGATCTACAACTAGAAGCCATGAGAGTCGAATGCCTTGCATAATCCAAATTGCAAAATATCGAAGGATCTCATAGTTTTTTTCTTTCTTGAATCAAACAAGAGGTTGCCACCTCAGCATCTTGGTGATTTGACACATCAACTTCTTTGTAATGTTTCCTATTATTTCAAATATTTGAAATTAATGCAAAACTATAAATAAAGGTTGAACCCTCACTTTCAAGGGTTGTCTCTAAAGTGTTTGCTTGCCCTACCATGTACACTTTCTACAAATCAATAGGAGCATTACTCAGATGTTTACCTCAGACTTGAGAATTATTTCTTTTGTGGATTATCAATATTGAAGTCATTTCTACTACTATATTGGATTGCTAGCTTAGAGAAAATTGAAATACTTAATTTCTAAAATGTATGCTTATAAATAATTCTATTTATTTTAATTAGAGTATCGATCTAATTCTACTATTTGTATAATTTATGCTCTAGATGTTTGAAATAATTCTTGGAGTATGTATATGTGCCTTAATGTTGAAGATTACCGAGTTTTGAATGTTGTTAATCACAAGTGTTGTCCACTAGAATTTAGTTGTTAGAGATTCCATGTAGATGCCTATGTTGTTAGCTTTATCCCTCCACCATTGAATTATTAATTTCTAAACCCTTTATTTTTTTTGTCCCTATCTTTATACATTTAACTAAGCTTAAATGAGTAAACATCCAATTAGTTGAGAAGGTATACCAGCCTACTCTAGAGGTTGGATTAAAGTAATTTTAATCCATCCAATGTTAGGGTTAGGGTTGTGATTAGTGGGTGTTCACCTTATTAAAACCATTTGCAGATGATAGTCAAAACTCAAATTCACATCGATGTCAATTCAGATGTCAACAGTTTTTGGCACACTTAGTGGGACCCTGTTTACAGAATGCTTGTTCGTCCACTACTTATCATTTTTCATTTTCTTGAAGGAATCAAGATTTAGTGAGATGTCTTGACCTCACCAAGCAGCGAAAGCAAATTCACTTGGTGACTCCCTAATATCAAGAACCTAGAAAGCCCTTTTAGCAGCTCATTCTTTCATGTTTACCAGGTATTTTACTAGAAATAATCAAGAACCTATTCCATTATTTGAGCTACCATCAAGAAGATCTAAGCATACAAGAAGCTTATCCCTAGATTCACCCTTTGAAGAGATTCAAATACCATCACGAAATCATTTGTCCTTAAGTCAAACTCCTAAAAAACCATAGTCAACATGGCTACACAACATAATATAAACTCGAATAAAGCTCCATAGAAATACCCCAATTAGGATACTGTTGGTCCTTTAGGACTCACCCTCATGCATGATATTCCCTAAGCTATATCCAAAGCTATACCTACGTATAATGGTATACTACTTATGAGCATTGTCAGGATAAACTGAACTTAGCAACCATCCACAATGTTAGAAATGAGGATGTTATCATTAGGCTTCTTACCCTATATTTTACAGAAAAAATTCTGCATTACTTTATAACCCTTGAATACAACACCACCACTTCATAGGCTGCATTAGTCGATATTTTTATGGAAGAATTAAATGAATCTACTAATCCTTTCTCCCTCCTAAACCAATTCACGTCTATGTAGAAACATCAACAAGAGTTAGTCTCTAATTTTAACCTGAGGTTTAGCAGAACATGGAAAAGGATAACCCTAAAGCTAGACTAGTTTCTCCCCTTGCTTTCATGTATTACATTAGAGTCCTTGGGTCAGACCTCGGGCTACAAACTCAATAGTCAAGAGTATCTACCTTTCCTCAAGTATACAATGTTGTTGTACAAGCGAAAAATATTCTAATCAGTGTAGGAAGGCTACCTCCAAAGATAGTCATGCCATATTACTCTAAGATCCCTCAGTTTCAAGATAAAGTAGATACATCTTCATGTATAGATCCACCTTCGTTGTCATCACCACTTCCCTAAGTGGCCCCAATTCCTACTCCTAAAACAACATCTGCCTCAATTCCTTTTCCACCACTCCCATCTCAAATTCCCCAAGAATCCATCTTGTTGCTCGATATTTAGAATACCTTAAAAACAATCAATTACAAGGTGAATGCAATGAAAAAGAGAGAAATGAAGAGGTATCAGTAGAGAATATTTCTATATATTAATAGGGATTAGAAGCCTAGCACCAAAAATAATGCAGAACCCAAGGTTAACTCAAATCAAGAAGATCTTGGGACCAGTTTGGTAAATATATGGTGTCTTGTTTATAATGATCCTCATGATTCAGAAACCTGTGTCATGTACCAACACCATGTGCAACAGGCCATGGAGAAGGTTGAGAGGAATAAAAAAGGAAGAGTCAACATGATATGGTAGCCAAAACAAATTATGGTCGGACAAGATCTCTTGAAGAAGAAATAGTTTCTATCATGACCAGGTTCAGAAATAAGACATTGCAGGTTGATCCATAGAATATGGGTCAATTTCAAGTCCCCTCTCAGAAAAAAGAGAAACACCCATGCAAGATAAGGATAAGTTCTTGGATCCACAGGCAACTGAAAAGAGGGATGCAGTCCCTAGAAGCCAAGAAAAGGGGATGAGCGCTCTAAAGTAGTATGAGAAGAAAATAAAGAACAAATAAGTTCCAAATATGAAACACAAGAAAAGCTGAGATTTCCTTCCATTACTAAGAGATAGAGGATTGAAGCTACACAACAATACAAGAGGAAGTATGGTGAACTAGAGAAGAGGTATGACAAGATCCACTTGGAAAACATAGAGTTTAGTATTATGGAAGAGATGATGAGGACTCCCTCTAGAGCAAGTCTCTATGACACTCTCTTCATCCTTGGTCAGATTGATCTACTCAAGGCTTCTTTAAGTAAGAATTCTCAGGAAAAATTGAATACCATAATTTTTAGCATACCTTTTGGCACGAAGAAAATGACTCCTACAACCTTAAAAAACAAACCTCCTCCATTTTATATTTATTTGATAATGGAGGATTGTATGGTACACAATTGTATAATAGATTCAAAGGCTTCAACCACAGTCATGCCCAATGCCGTCTATGATGAAATGGAAATGGAGTATACTCGTTCTTGTACAGGAGTTCTGTAGTTGGATGGTACACCACTTAAGACTATTGGAGTGGTTAAGTATGTGTTAATGAGATTACATAAAGCTCCAGAGATTACTGTTGTACAAGAGATTGCAGTGGTAGACCTAGAGCCTTATTTTGGTATGTGTCTTTCTAGAGAGTTCATCGCCAAGTTAGGAGGTTATATATATTTGGATTACTATGGCATATACAAAAGCAAGAGAATAAGAATAATTATTGAAAAGCCTATGTTCTATCACATTGATAAAATAGAGGAAGACATTTGTAACCTCTCATTTCTAGATGAAATTGAATTGGTAGAGAGCTTTGAAGAGTAAGAAGTAGAAGATGAATTTCCATTCAAAGAATACTACAACCTATTCATAACATGTATGGGTACTTATAGCATCTCTTTTGAAGGAGAGAAAAAGACCCTAGCCATATACAATTAGTCACTAAGGGAGTCAAAAATATGGATAATGCATTTTTATGGGGCAAGATGTAAAAATGGGGTTGGTGCTGGTGTAATTTTGAAATCCCCTTCATAGGGTATAAAAAGTTTTTCTTATATATTGACATGGTATTGCATTAATAATGTTGTAGAATATGAGGCTCTATGTTTAGGATAAATGCAAGTAGAGAGTATAAGAATTAAAATATTAGATATATATGGTGACTCAGAGCTAGTAGTTAATCAAGTCATAGAGAAATGCAGTAGCAAGCACCATTACTTGAAATCATATAGGAATAGAGTATGGGATTTGATGGAATATTTTGATGCTTTAAACATCCATTATTCCTAGAAAAAATATGTTGACTAATTATTTAGCCGTTAAGGGTAAGTTTACTTGGAATACTTGGAGAAAGTGTTCCAGAAATACAAAGAGTTTGACATCTCCCTAAATCCAAAGATGTCATTTTTTGTAGTCCATGAGCGCAAATTGTTAGGGCATATAGTCTGTAAATAAAGGATGTCAATTGATCCTGACAGATTAAAATCAATACTAGCTCTTCCTCTCCCTACAAATAAGAAAGCTTTGCAATCATTATTTAGATAAATCAATTTTTTAAGGAAGTTCATTTTAGACTTTGCTCAAATTGTTAAACCTATTTCAGAATTGCTCAAGAAGAATATGGAGTTCAAGTGGACTAAGACAAGAAAGTAATATTTTGAGGTAATCAAACAAGCCATTGCTACTACCCCAGTACTAGTAAACCCTAATTTTAGAAAAAAATTCATTTTGTATGCCTATGGAGCAAAGGAGAGTTATGCAATAGTGCTAACATAGAAAAATGATGATGGAGAAAAATACTCCATATTTTTTTTGAGCCAGAATCTTCATGAGTACCAGACTAAATATAATGTTATTGAGAGACAAGTGTTTGCAGTTATGAAATTATTGAAGAAGTTTAGGAAATACTTGGCTCAAAGTAAAACTCTTGTTTATGTGGTACATCTAGATGTCAGAAGATTCATATTACAAGAAGAGTTGGATGACAAGAGAGTTGGTTGGACTACCAAGATTCAAGAATATGATGTAGAAATCCATCCTATAAAATTTGTCAAAGGCACACCATTATTTCAAGAATTGGAAGCAAAAGCAGTCTTAGATTAGGTATTAGCTTGTCAACCATCAAGATCTAGATAGCGTGGGGACAGTTATTTAGAAGAGTTATATTGGATCGACCAATTGAAAAGTTACTTCCAAACAAAAGTGTGCACTCAAAAATTTAATGGTTCACAATGAAGGAGATATAGACTTCAAGCTTTGAAATATGTATTTTTACCTGAGGGAATATATAAAAGAAACCTTGATGAAGTTCTTCTAAAATGTTTGAAAGACAATTAGAAATAAAATATCATTGAAGAATTTCATGAAAGATTATTGGAGGCACATTATTTAGGAAGAGTTACTGCTATGAAAATTGTAAGGGTAGGTTATTATTGGCCTACTATCTTTGCTGACACTTTCAAAGTAACGAGAGCATGTGATAAGTGTCAAAGATATGTAGAGAGGAATAGAAATGCTTCATTCTCCCTTAAGCCTATCCAAGTAGAAGAGCCTTTTCAACAATGGGGATTAGATTTCATTGGAGTCATAAGTCCTAACTCTTCAGTAGGTCGTAAATATATTTAGATTGCTACAGACTACTTTACCATGTGGGTAGAGGCAATTCCAACACAATGATCAGATCAAAATGTAGTGATAAAATTTGTTAAAAGCTTGGTCACAAGGTTTGGTCTCCCTAAAGCCTGGTAAGTGATAATGGTACATATTTTTTAGATGCAAGGTACTTAGAACTTGAAAGTCAATATGGCATATGCTTAAAGAATTCTTCTAACTATTACCCTCAAGGAAATGGGTTAGCAGAATCCACTAACAAAAATCTACTCAAAATCCTAAAAAGAGCACTAAAAGATAACAAAAGAAGCTGGCACCTTCTCCTAGAACAAGCCTTGTGGGAAGATAGGATTACTATCAAGAAATCAATCAAAACAACCCCTTATGCATTGGTGTATGGGAAAGAAGTTATTATACCTACTCATCTGGAGATACCAGCTCTAATATTGGCCAATCAAGATGATGAATTAGATCAAAACCCAATAGAGGCTAGATTGATGCATCTCCTACAGTTGGAAGAATAGAGGACTAAAGCATATGAAAGTTTTCAGAAGCACTCCATTGACACCAAAGAATGGTTTGATAAGAAATCTAGATTCAGAAAATTCAAGGTTGGAGATTCAATCCTAAGATGGAATGTAGAAAGACACAAACAAGGAAATCACCAAAAATTTAACTCTTTCTAGGATGATCCATTCAAAGTAGTTGATATCAAAGAGTAAAATGCTTTCCAGCTTCAAGATCAAGAGGAAAATTTATAGCCAATCTTGGTTAATGGATATCATCTGAAGTTGTGCTTTGAGTAAAAAAATCCTTTTCATGTAATATATGTACATATTTTACTATATTGTCTTTTCTAGATCTTTTCTATATATAAAAAAAGAAAAAATAGGGGCAACGACTCCTAACATGTTCCCATATGGAGATCAAAGAGTCAAATCTAATGTTATACGCTATACTCGATGTGTATTTTGTGCCACATGCTCAAAAAAATAAAATAAAAGTTGGTTGTGAGCCATGACATGTTCTACGCTATGACCAATCAATAAACAAGGCATCACTCACAAGCTCCACCATTTTTTTCACCAATTTAAATTTTGAAGCATGTGTCTAAGTGGTGGCTCATCTACCACATTAATGGCAAGGAGCATGCATGCAAAATATTTAAAGCTAGAATTTGACAAAGTTGCATTTTGCAAACAGTGCCAAGTCCTCAGGAATGTTAACAGCTAGTTCAAATGAAATTTCAGAGTACCATAGAAGCAGTGTCAAATTTTTTCTAAAAAATAGCACCAAAAGCTGCAAAATAAGCTACCCAATAGGAAAGTGGTGAAGTTTTCACGCTATATTGGTAAGGCACAAGTAGTAGTTGATACAAAAATGACATGGAGAATGAGAAATAGACTTAGGCAAGAAATTGACAATAAATTTCAACGAGGAGAACCCATGATGGTTCAAGGTACTTGCACCATCTGCTCTCTTATCATTTTATATCTATGATTCAGTTTATCCTTGTCCATAATTGATATATGCTATTGTAAAGTTCTATGATGCTATGGTTTAAGCAGTAAAAATAACCAAGGGCAAAATCATTTTTAATATAACTGCACAAGCTTACCATGACCTTTTTGCTATGGGTAGAGACCCACCTATAAATCCCAAACCCTTCGATCCATAGGGCCAAGATAAGTATTATTCATTGAAGGGTCATCCTTAGAATGGTGAGAATTTAAAAAATTAGGTTTAAAACCAATTTAAAACTATAAAATCTAGGGATACTTTACCCAAATCCCCAATTTCCATCGAGTATTTCACCTATCCAGAAATATTTACCATGCTAACATGCTTGGATGGTTTAGATTTTGATCAATATGTAAGAGACTGGCAGATAGTCACTATTTATTATATTTCTAATAAAAAATATATAGAAAGCCTATAGGAGATGACAATAATAGACCAATTTACTTTGATTGGTCGATCTTCCTCTCCAAAAGAATGCATGAGCAATTGGTAACCATGAAGAAAGGTTCTGAAGGCCCCCTCTTTCAGGCATTGCTCTAATTTGGTGTGGATGTTCCTTAGTGTTGTAAGGCAAGAGATGCCTTGGATCCCAATAATAGATAAAAATGATAATGGAGATCCTATACCGGTCTACACATGGATAAGTCTTCTAAGGAATACCAAGTCTTACTATAGATTCAATATGGAATTTTTGGGGCCTACCCTAAAAATCATGTATGGCCAATATCCTAGAATTCCTCCTCTAGCTAAAGAACTATTGCAAATAAAGTAAGCTGAGGAAGGATATTGGTATATCTTGATCGAGGGTACAGTCATTAGACTCTATGGCTTCACCGGGAAACCTTTTTTGCTTCCACATTTTGTCACCAGTAGAATGTTGGCCTTAGAATATTGTAGACAAGTTAACTTCATCAATGTCACCTTTGGCACTGGAAAGAAAAGAAAAGGGACAATGGTTTACCCTCACAATGTGGATGATATTATAGTGATGAGGAAGGGTCAGAATGAGCAGATCACTTGGTATCTGGAGAGACTTGGTCTTATGTATCTTTCGCAAAGATGGAGATATGATCCAGATAATAAATTTTTGGAAAATATAGTTGCCCTCAATGGAGAGAGAGCCCTTAAATTTGAAAGGACTTTGAGGTCTCAAGTTGAGAAGCATGAAAATAATAAATAAAACTCTCCATTAGAGTGGAATGTTAGACAGATGGAACAACTGCCCCCTTGGAGAGACTTTTATGAACAATTAGTCAATTATGATCTTGAAAAGAAGAAGACCCACCAACTGAAGGAACCCAAAATCAAAGAGATGGAGGAAAAGCATAGTTGGAATGAGGGCAATATTGTAGAATGGTGGAGGATGAGAGTAGAGATAGACACTATAAAATCTAGGTTTGGTCATCAAGCAGATACTGATTTATCTGAGTTATATGACAAACATATTCAGACTTGGAAGGCCAAGAATGGTAGAAGTTTAGCATTGAGCTATAAAAGGTAGAGACAGAGAAAATAGAGAAAGGTAAGGCCAAAGGAAAAGAGTTAGGAGGAAAAGAATAGAAGAAAGACCAAACACCTCCAAATTCTCCCTCTCCACCTTCACAACAAGATATTGAGGAAACTATAATGGATTCCCCACTAGTAGCTAAAGAAGCTCAGTCTGACTTTTGAACCTTCATAGGAACAATTGCAACAATACTCTATGGGTGTTGTAATGATGAAAAAGATGCAATATTTTGGTGGTGGTATGGGTAAATATGAAACAAGAAATATAGAAAATATTCAGGTAGAGCAAAGGTTAAAACATATTGCCTTAGGAGGAGAATCTTCTTCACAAGACCTAGTGAGAGATAAAGTAGAGGACAACTTTGTATTTACTCCTGTAAAATTTATTGTTGTAGTCCCTTCAAAGCCATCCCTAATTTTAGAAATTGCATTACAAACTACACAACATCAAGATGATACTCAAAAGGGTAAGCCTGTAATACCTATTGTATTCAAGAGGAAGGAAAAATATTTATTAGGGAAGGCCAAGAAAGAAGTTAGTAAGAAGAAAAAATTGGATCAAACACAAATAGTTGAACAAACTCAAGTTACAACTATAGAGCAACCAGTTCAACAAACACAACAACAAGGTGTGGATGACATATTTCAATAGTCTACTTTGGTAGGTGGAGGTATGATCCCTATCCCTTATTCTCCTTCTCCTTCTCCTTCCCCAAAGAATTCTCCCTCCCATTCTCAAGAGCAAAAGGAACAAAAGGTATCATCTCCACCTCATAGTTCCCCACCATCTTCACTAGTTGTCCCAATATCTCACTCCATTCCATCTCCACCTCATTCATAAAAAATCCTAGTATCATCATCTCCCACTCACACCCCTTCACCTCCAAAATCATCACCATAGATATCAGTAGGGGAACAAACACTTCCATATTCTCCACCATCTTCCATAATTGTAACATCTATTTCCATTTCAACACTTGTTACAACCCCTACAATAAGCATAGATTCCACCATCATTACTACCACTCCCTTTCCATCTATGCCAGGTCCATTTTTCCCTTCACTCATCATTGTGTCTACTCCTACAAATCACCCTACAATAACTTCTTTGCAGAAGGTTAAGAATGTCTCACAAAAGATACAAAATTTTTGGGGCAAGAAATTAGCCTAGCCTTCAAAACATGTTGCTCGATGGAGGAAGACTATGATTGTTGATCCTGTGGCTAGGCAAAGAACAACTATCTCCCTCACTCCTCTTGTTAGCAAACTAGAGGAAGACATGACTACAGAATATTATCAATTGGAAGAGCATACTGAGGATATTACTCAATTGCCCATGGAGGATGAATTGGTTATAGCTAAGGCTCATCTTGAGACCATTTATGTGCAGACTAATATTTGCAAAGAGAAATATGAGAAATTAGAGGAAAAGATTGAAAGGTTGGAGAAAAAAATCAACAATCAAAAAAAGTAGAGAAGGTTGTAATAAATGAAGCCAAGAGTTGGCAAAACAAATATCAAGAGGCCATCAAATTCAAAGAGCAAGCTAAGGAGCTAAAGAAAAAGAATGAGGCCTAGGTCAAAGAGATACAAGCCTTAAAATAACAACTTTAGGTTGAAAAGGCTAGAGCTACATGTTTCTCTAAAGACAAGGTTAAACAGATCAAAAAAATAAATATGGTCTAAAATTCTAGAGAAATGCTCAGAAATCCAGCCTATGATTGATTACATGGATGAGGCTAGCCATTTGTTGTAGGCAACCAAGGAAGACTTGGAGAAGTTTAATGAAGAACTACAACCAATGGTGATACAAGTAGAAAAAATATACAAGCTGTCTAAAAATAGATTCAGTGCTACTGCTAAGCCCATCCCAAATAAAGCATGGAATACTGCAAGATTAGTGGCCTGAATTGTAATCAGGAAAAATAAGTTGCTCCAAAAGGGATGGCTACTAATGAAGAGAATCAAAGGTAAGATTTTGGAGATCATAGATACCAAAAAAGAAATGATGCAATATGGTTTTGGAGGATTCTAGAGTGAAAATAACATCCTTTTATTAGAAGAAGACCTTCAAACCAACATAAATTCAATCATGCAGGATGAGTCTAAAATAGATGCTTGGGAGGACCCAATCAATCAGGATCAAGTTTCTCAGCTGATAAAAGACTTAACTAGGCTTAAATATTTAATGGAAGATCTGGTGGATAAGGGAAATTCCATGTCCTATGAGGAAAATACCAAGCTACAATTTGCCCATCAACAACTTAAAGAGATGACCAATCCCACTAAATTATCCTGGGATCAAGCCTTAGAAACATTGAATCAGATGATTCAACTATTCATAATAGAAGAAGAACCAGAGGCTAATGAAGAAGAGGAGGCTGATGAAGAACAAGAGGATGACCAAGAAGAGGATGCTGATGAAGAAGAGGATCAAGAAGAGGAAAAGATCGAGGAAGAAGAAGAAAAGAGTGAAAAAGAAGAGGCGATCCAAGAAAAGGAAATAGAGGAACAAACTCAACAAGAAGAATGAAGATCTCCCACTGAGGATTTTGAAACAATTTTGAGTACTAGAACTATCAGAGAGACCCTAGGAACATGTTTTGTGAATGTTTTTATTCCTAACAAGAGTCAGAGATAGCAAGGAAAGCATGAGCAGGAAACTTTCATGAGAAAGTCATGCCATGGAGCCTTTAAAAGAGGAGCAACCCTATTGCAGATGCACACATTTTTATCCCTTGTAACAAGTCATAAAGATGCAATATCCTAAGGCATGCTCATATTTGCCTCTCACATTGCTTCCATGTGAACTATTACTCTCTGAATATCTTCATAAATGTTCAAGAGAGTGATGGTCATAGGGAAGTTATACCTTGAGACATAAGTCATATCTAGCTAGAGACCTTTTCATTCCTTCATTTCCCTCCATCCAATTCCATTCACACTCCCTTACTTCCCCATTATTCATTCATCCATTCATTCATCCACTCATTCCATTTCATCCATCCATATTTTGACTCCAGTTGCCCAAAGGATAAGACTTTGAGTTCTCAATTTTGCTAGAAAAATTCCTCGAGAGGCACTAAAATGTAGGCCCAAAAAGGCCACATACTTAGAAAACTTTTCAAAATTTTTCTAAGTCCCAAAAGGTGCTATGAACTGCAGTAGTGATGCAACATATCATGCTCTAGACCATGGTCAACTCAATAAAATGGGTACTTTGCATTTTTCAAATCGTGGCTCAGAGCACAAAAGGAGAAAGTGGCTTGCAATAAAATTTTTACATTGCATAACCCATAGCATGGTTCTATACCACGATCAACATAGTCAAATATGGCAAGTCGGCAATTTAAATCATGGCTCAAAATATGGTTCCATATCATGTGATCCAACACACGTATCTATACCATGTGGCTCAGTGCATGGTTCTACACCACGGTTAGCTTAGTCAAAATTTTGAGTTTGATGATTCAAATTGCGATCTAGGAAATAGTTCTCCACTATGCATTTCACAACATGGTTCTATACAACATGCTTCAACCTGTGGTTCTACACTGTGCGCTTCAACTTGTTGTTCTATATCGTGGCCTGCAATGTCAAAGCTATTACTTTAAAAATCAATAAAACAGCTCAGAGCATGGTTCTACACTATGTGACCTAGAGCAAGATTTTAAAAGCACATCTCCAATGATAAAGACTTCCTTGTCGTAAGCCATGATCAAATTAGTCAAAAATTTCAAATAAAAGCTTCAAATGATCGATTAGAACATGGTTCTATGCTGTTGAGGAGGAAGTAAAAAGGGTCACAAAGGCTAGGAAGTGTTGTAGACCATGAAGAAGTGCGCCAAGCTTTCAAGTGAGCTAATATCAGCCATTTGATAGGAGATCAATGACCTACATACAAAGTGACTCAAATCATGTATAAAAGCAAGAGTTGATCTAGCATAAGATAACAAATAGTTGATTCAAAGCTATTTTTGAGATGAAGAGAGTAGGAATATGAGGTGATAGAGAATCAATATCCATAAGCTGATTCAGTTGAAGATCTACAACAAGGCAACCACAACAAGAACAAGAGACAACCTTGATTTCAGATTAACCAGATCTACAACTAGAAGCAATGAGAGATGAATGACTTACAGAAGCCAAGTTGTAGAAGATCGAAGGATTGCACAATTTTCTTCTTTCTTGAATAAAATAGGAGGCTTCCACCTCAACATCTTGTTGATCTAGCACTTCAACTTCTTTGTAATGTTACCTATTCTTTCAAATATTTCAAATTAATGCAAAACTATAAATAGAGGTCAAACCCTCACTTTCAAGGGTCGGATCTAAAGTGTTTGCTTGCCCTATTGTGTACACTTTTTGTAAATCAATAGAAGGAGAATTACTTGGATGTTTACCTCAGACTTGAGTATTCTTTCTTTTATGGATTATCAATCTTTGAAGTCATTTTTGCTACTACTGCTATGGTTAGTTTATTCTGCTGATATTGGATTGCTAGCTTAGAGAAAATTGAAATACTTCATTTTTAAAATGTATGCTTGTAAAGGATTCTATTTTTGTTAATCAGAGTATCAATCTAATTATACTATTTGGATTATTGATGCCCTAGATGTTTGAAATAATTCTTGAAGTATGCATATGTGCTTTAATGTTGAAGATTACTGAGTTTTGAATGTTGTTAATCACAAGTGTTGTCTACTAGAATTGAGTTATCAGAGGTTCTTTGTAGATGCCTATGCTATTAGCTTTATCCATCCACTATTGAATCATTACTTTCTAAACCCTTTCTTCTTTCTATCCCTATTTTTATACATTTAACTGAGCTTAAATGAGTCAACATCCAATTAGTTGACAAGGTATACCAACCTACTTTGGAGGTTGGATTAAAAGTAATTTTGATCCATCCAATGTTGGGGTTAGGGCTGTGATTAGTGGGTGTTCGCCTTCTTAAAAACCATTGTAGATGATAGTCATAGCTCGAATTCACATTGATGTCAATTTAGATGCCAAAAATTACTTTTCTTCATTAAAGAGGAGTGACCCTATCAAGGTATGGTGAAAACTACATGATATTTTTGGAAAAGATAATACTATTGAAGTAAGTTGTTGGAATTCAAGCTTCCATCTCTTAAACAAATTGAGTTTGATAACATTGAGGACTATATTATAAGATTCATGGCTTTGAGGGTATATATTGAATCTATTGGAAGAAAAAAGAAAGATGATGTAGAATGTATTAAAATTGTCCTTGCTAATATTTCCTCTTTTAGATGTTGAACCCAATGGTTCATATGATTCCTATGTTCTTGGAATCTCAAAGACTCTTACTCTTGATCAACTTTTTCTCTCCTAGTTTATTTTTAGGTGGCAATGTGGAATTATGGTGGGACTCCACAAATATAGGCTCACACAAAGGAATTCAAATCTAAGGGGCTAAGACTTATGGGCTTAAGGGCCAGGCTAAGTCTTATAAAAAATGAAGACCACTTGCAGATACTCTGAGAGGGAGGGACATCCAATGAAGAATTGCTTGCTAAAAATGCAAAGGATTGACACTAAGTTCTTGAAGATCAATGTCTTCTAAATGATGGTGGAGATTTTGAAGGATTTGCCTTAACTGTAGAGGCCGAATAGAACATCCATTATGGGAGGAGGTATTATTACAACTTATATCTTCTTTCCTTGGCCTCTTAGTTTAAATTATGGGGGTGTTCAAATTTTAATCTGATTCATGGACAAGGTCGACATTGTGCAATGTTTTGGATAGGCCTAAGGGAATTTCATGATGCAATGAATTAATAATTTGTAATATTCTATTTTGTAAACCCTATGGGATGTGATTAATCTTGTTATGATTAAAACCTATTTATAACTTGTAATTAACCTAAAGCCCTCTTGTTTTATCATCTCAAGTTAAACTTTATTGTGTAATTGGGTTTTTGGTATTGCTATAAATACGCCTTCCCGCTCCTTATTTTCTCTTTGGAATGTTGTGCAATATTTTATATGGATATAATGATAATTTATGTTGCCTATAGGTTCCCACCAAATCTCTCTCATTTTCATCCTTTTCACTTTCTATATAAGATTTGAGTGGATGGTTTGCTTCTGTTTGTTTCTAGAAAATATTATGAATTCCAACTAATTAGAAGTTAAGACAATTGCTAAGTTCAACATAGTTTCTAGCATGTCCCATGGGACCCAAACCCTTATTTTTCTTTGATTTTGTATTATGTTCTCAAATTCCATGCCAAAAATGCATGTCATAGATAAAATTATTGGCTCGAAATTAGAATATTTTACTAAGTCAAGATTAGAAAGTGACTCGCTTCATTTTGAGAAAAAACTTGAAAAATCACTAAGTCATAAAAATCAAACGATTTGCTTGGAATTTCCAAATGATTTTCCTCTACTCAATGAGTGATTTACTTGAGAAATTTTGCATTTTCACAGGCCAAATCTAGAGTGACTTGTTGAGGTTGGGAACTAAAATTTTTAGTTCCAATCTAGTTTGATTTGAAACTTGGTCATTTTTTGTTAATTATGGTTGAATTTTGCATGTACTTTGTAATTGACAACTTTGACACAAACTCCAAAATTTTAAAATTTTCACAAAAATAATGACTTCAACAACATATAAGAAACATCAAAACTAGAATCTGACCTCGTACGTACATCTGCAATAGGTTGAAAGCACTTAAGGTACATACTTCAAGAACTTCAACAACATATAAGCAACATTTAGACTAGAATCTAACCAAGATAACACTATCTTCATGTGATCTTGGGAGATATTTGCTTATTGAGTCCTACCATTTGGATTATGTAATGCCCTTGCAGCATTTCAAAGGGAAGTTCTTGCTATCTTTGTGGATATTACCAATGATTGTGATGAATTGTACATGAACGATTTCACTGTGTATGGAGAAACCTTTGAAGAAGCTCTCCATAATCTTGATCGAGTCCTCACTCAATGTGAGACCCATAATTTATCTTTGAGCAATAAAAAATATTTGATGTTGATGGACAAGGGGATTGTGCTAGGACATCATATCTTTGACATTGGTATAAAATAAGATGTAAAAAGATAGAGGTCATAAACTAATTACCCCTGTTAGATACTCAAATAGATATAAAAGCTTGTTAGGGCATGTGGGCTACTACAAACACTTTATAATAAACTTTAGTAAGGTTTCCACCTTGCTAATTTCTCTTACCAAGAATATTGAGTTTAAATGGACACAAGAATGTCAAGTGGCATTCAATACCATTAAATTTTTTTTGACTTTTACACTAGTATTAAGAGAACCTGACTGGAAACTCCCATTCCACATTCATACTGATTCCTCTAATATTTCTATAGGTGTAGTACTTGGGCAAGAAGACGAGATCAGAAAGAACTACACTATTTATTAAATTAGTAAAAATCTAATTGGGGTCAAATTATACCACAACTAGAAAGTAATTCCTAGTAGTAATTTATGCCATTAATAAATTTTACCATTATATTTTAGGGTATTTTGTATACATCCATACTGACCACACTATGGTTAGATATTTAACGAAAAAACCTATGGTAAATGAACAAGTAGTTTGATGACTACTACTATTGTAGGAATTCGATATTACTATCATTGAAAATACAAGTAAAGCTAATACATTTTAGAATTTTCTATCATGATTAAACATTGTAGTAAAGAGGAACCAATGAAAAATGCTTTTCCAAATAAAAACTTGTTTGAAATGTTGGCACACTCATCATGGTTTGCAAACATTGCTAATTATTTAGTAATAGGGAAGGTTCCCCCTCACATTAATTCTAATGAAAAATATTGTATGATTAAATAGAGCTCATAATTTAAGTGGATTAAAGGTTTATTGTTTAAATGTGGACCGACCTTGTTGTACGTATATGTGTACAAGAAGATAAAATCTATGATATCCTTTGGGTATGTCACAATGAACCCTTTGGAGGGCATTATTCAACAAAGAGAACCACACAATTTTTTTTAGGTGTTGGATATTATTGACCATTGCTTCACAAGGATTTAAAAAATATGTATTCTATTATGATCAATGTCAACGTATGGGGAAACCCACTGTGTCTAATAATATGCCCTTGTAACCTCAGG
This sequence comes from Wollemia nobilis, assembly GCA_028583015.1. Classification (NCBI taxonomy): domain Eukaryota; kingdom Viridiplantae; phylum Streptophyta; class Pinopsida; order Araucariales; family Araucariaceae; genus Wollemia; species Wollemia nobilis. The sequence goes on along the minus strand of JAQPPZ010001136.1, from coordinate 938,641 downwards.
TGATTTTGGAACCATTTGAGAAGTGGGGGATAGACTTTGTTTCACCTATTGATCCATCATTCCAAGGGAAGCAACACATCTTAGTGTGCATGAATTATCTAAAAAAATGGGTTGAGGTAAATGCTCTCCCATATGCTCGTGAGGACAAGGTAGTTGATTTCCTATATGGTCAAATATTTCAGCAATTTGGTGCTCCTTGTACTATTGTGTTTGACCAGGGACCTCAATTTGTGTTAAAGTTCATTCAAACATTTTTGGAATTTTACCAAGTAAAACATAAAAAATTTGACCTTATCATCCTCAAGCCTTTGGTTAAGTAGAAGTCACTAATAGGAAATTAGAAAATATACTAACAAAAAATAGTGTCTTCTCACAAGAAAATTGGGTGAACAAATTATCTGAAGCAATATGGGCATACAATACCACCTAGAAGACAACAATAGGATTCATACCGTATAATTTGATCTATGGTAAGAAACCATTGCTTTCTATTGAATTTGAATTACTGATACTTTGTACTGCATTGGATGTAGGCAATGAATTGTCCAAGGTATAATGTGAGAGGATCTTACAACTGAATGAGCTTGATGAGTTGCAAATGGAGTCTCTTCACAAAACATAAGTCATTCAATTAAAATAAAGATATAGAAAGATATAGCATGATAAGAATATCAAGAACAATAGGTACCAATCATGTGATTGGGCACTGATATTTTATTCATGTTATCTTGACTTCAAGGGTAAGCTATAAACATGGTGGTTGGGTCCATATGAGATTGACTAAGTATTTGAAATTTGTATCATGTGACTCTTACCTATTGATAATTTAAGGTGATAAATGGGCATCATCTAAAGTTGTACCGCAAACCAATGTTCAAAGAATTTTATTCTCACTTTCATAGTCTAATATGTACATTGTGAAAGAGGCCTCCTCTTTCATGATGAATGATAAGTAATTGTGTCTTTTCCTTAAAAAAAAAGAGAGATGATTGTCCAATAGTGAAAACATCTCTTTGAGGTGCTATTAGGACAAGTATAGCATGGAAAATGGTTTCTAATGTGTTATATTGCAAATAAAAACTTGATTGTAAAACTCTTGTGTGGATGCAACCAGGGTAGAAGAGGATTGAAAACCAAAAATGATGATATCCTTCTATTTAAAAAAAAAGAAGAAAATAATTTTTTGATGCTTGGTCATAACTTCCTTCGATTGTAATTTTCTCCTATGAAGTGCCTACATGTTTCTATCTCCTCTAAAGCACCACACACAATCTATCTTAATGATGTATGTATTTTTCCTTTTAACCATTGCTTACACTAGATGTCTTGCATAATTATAGTTAGTTCAAGTTATTGTGTGCAAAAAGAGAAATATTTGTACCATTTATTCTTAATGGCCATGAAACAGTAGAGAAGGATAGGTATCACCATATCAAGAAGTGTATGCAACATTAGAAAATAATTTGGCAATAAGCATTGAATCTCTCTGATGCTCAAAGGTAACAATGGTTGGTTAGAATATTTACCTTCAAATCCATCGGTATTAGGTGAATTTGGATTTGGAGTATGTGTGTTAATAGTCACATGGTATGCTAGAAAATATGTATGACTTGGCACATGAAAAATTAGGAATGAATTCAAGCAACATCAGAGCACGTTTGATATGGAGCACCAAAATCCTCCATTGCTCAATAATAAACTAAATGGTAAAAATCCTTAACTCTTTAGTGCAATCCCACAACACGTGGCAATCATGTGCACTACATAGGTAAAATAGATCACATGAGATGAAAGCACTTACAATAGGACATATCTCTTTCTCCTTGAAAGATGTGAGAAGCATGTAGAGTAATGGATAATCCAATGCCATTCGCTAAAAGGTAGAACCTTCAAGGCACCAAATCCCTATAGTTGATCTACACATGTTTCCATCAAGTGATACATGGATGAACAAGAGGTGTCTTATACTCACACACGCTAAGCCTTTTTACAAAATTGTACATCCTTGCATCGTGTGGCATGTGGAAATTCTAAATTTATGCATAAGGGAAGGGCAGATATCATGAAGTGATTAAAAGTGTACATGACACCTTGGCATGCTATACGAGAATTATAGGGGGCTAATCGAAGCATGTAAGTACAAACATGGACTAACAAGTGATTTGTGATAAATTTAGCATGTGAGACAATCATGATAGTGCCATGTCAGATTTGATATGGTTTGAATGACCAGATGGATAATAGAAAATCAAAGTGCTAGATCTCTCTTGACTTTAGACTACCACTCCTCTTAACTACAGTTCCCCCATTTTATTTTTCCATGTTGCAAAATAAGGAGTGCTTTATGTAGTGGATGAGGGAGATTGGTAAATATGATGGTTATTGTCCAAAAGATATGAAATTTTTAGCCATCAACACAAAGGAATATGACCTGAGTGCCATGTTGGAGGGTGATAATGCATGAGGACATGAATTAGATTCAGCTAGGGAGAATAATGAGGCATTTAAATGCCTCATTGGGTATAGTGTTTAAACCTCTTTCTATACCACTTAACTTTGTATTAATTGTATTTTGCATTAATATTATAGGTAAATAATGATAAATAGGGGAGATATTATACTTAGTTAGATAGGGTGCAATTGTGTGCTTATAGGGATAGAATACCATGTTTAGAATTTAATTGATAGGTCTCATGACTTGGAAAATCAAGATCAATAATTCAGGGGAAATTGGCACTAAATGGATCATGCAATACCAATATTGAAGGAATAAGCATAGTAGTAGCATCATATGGACCACACCATACCAAAACCATAGGAAAAAGTACAATGCCAACACCATAGGGATCACATTGTGTCAAGAACAAAGGAGCGCACTAACTTGGCATCAAAACACCCTTACCCACACAACACTAGAAACATTGGTAGTAGTCATGCAAACATAGCACCATAACACCCTTATCAATGTAGCACTAGATGCACTGGTAGCAATCATGTAAACATGACATTGAATGCAAAAGCAACTGTGCTAGCTTGGCACTAGATGTAGTGATAGTTGCCAACCACAAATCTACTAACATTAGCTGATAACATAGAATTTTATGATAAGAATAATTGATGGATGCATATGTTTTTAAAGAATTTGACTATCTAATTCTATTTATTGTTCAATGACGCAACAACCTTAAGGTGTAATGATGGCAACTATCTTGAATCCTGCCAAAGAACAACAATTTAGATGACCTAGCAAATTAGCTAATTCTAGACATGCATCAAATAGATGATTTGGGTGGTTAATTTGGTTGCCAAATAGAGTTGATGAAACTATTTATCTATTTAATATTTAAACCAAATATTTATCATTATTCATATGCATAACTAGATATATATTCTAGAATGATTAGACTTTTAATATTATGCAAGAAGGAATCCACATTATTATTGTAGCTTACCAATATACTGTGTAGAGATTTTGTTATGATGTTGGATGTATCTTGCTGAAAGTAAATAAAACCAAAGGTGTAATTCCTTTCTAAGTTCTATTTTAGTTCATTCTTTCCACACTGCTACAGATAAAGGACCCATTCCTAGGAAATGTGGAAAGCTTTCGTTCTTTTCTTCCCTTTTAAGGAATGTTGTTTTGATTTTTACTTCTTTTTTAGGTTAGTATTTGTGCTTGGATTTATCATAATAGAATCCATAAGCTCTTGGGAGTATTAACACTAACATAGGATTAATATTAAGTTTACTATGTATTTCTTTATGATAATCTAGTTTTGCAAGTACAAAAATTTCAATTCAATAAGCTTTTATTTGTAGTTGTATGCTTTTCTTAAATGGGTTATTAAGAATTCTACAGATATGCCAATATACTTCTATTTAATTCTACAACATGAGTGTGAGATTAGCATAGTTTGCTTTATGGAATGATTTTTTTTTTTCTATTCATTTTATGCAAGTTTTCTTAGTATTTCCCTACTAAAATTTTGTCTAAGAGAACCCTTCCTAGCACATAAAGCCTATGAACACTACCCTAGATTTTGACATTGATTAAAGTGGTGTAATCCAAAAAATTGTTAGTTGTCATGTATGACTTGCCCATATTGCATGTCTATGGTAATATTAAATAACTAGATCAACATTTAAGATTCTAGAGGATAACTTTAGAGATATTATAACCAGAAATGCCAAGCTAGAAATAAAAAAGAGCACATAAAAGATCTCTTTGACAAGTTTGGGATGACAAATATTAACAAGGAGGATATTGGGTCTTCCAAATGTGAAGTGTTAGAACTTGAGTAGGGTATAAAAGGTCTAGGTCAACCAAATGAATTGCATAAGGTATCAATTGGGAAAATAATACCCTAGCTACATAGGAAGAGTAGGTCAATAAGGCTACACTGGACATTAAAATAATATGCAAATTTTTTATGACTAAAAGAATCCTAGTCGATATGACCAATAAGATTCACAAAGAATTAAAGTAGGTGGCACATAAGGCTTGGCCTATATACAAAAGATAATTAAATTCTAACCAATATATAGGCTTAGTATGGTGTAGCTCATGCAAAGATTGAATCGTTAAAGTTGTGATGGTAGCCACTAACAAGGTTGTGTAATTCAAAGGTTACAAAGTGGGGAAATATAGGGACTAAATATATAAAGAAATGATGAACCCTTATTATGGATAACCCAAATAGAGATAAGAAATGATACTCAATACCAATCCATTAATGATTATGCCAAGTTAATCAACAAGAAAATCAATTGAGTCAACAAAATGATGGATGTCTCTATATCAGTTCAACTTAATAATGGAGTAAGTGAATAAAAAAATGAGAGATAGCTCTTGTAAACTTCAATTCACAATGGAATCGAGTCTTCTTAAAGTTTGAGAAGTTTCATGAGGTGACCCTACAGAATTTTAGGTATTATTCTCAATTAGAAGGTAGTTTTCTAAGTTGACCAATACAGTGGATACTAGCAAAGAGTAAATGGAGCACAAGAAAATGTTGGTTTATGGCAAGGTGTAAAGTGTGGAAAATTTTAACTTGGAGTTCCTTAATGCACAAATCAAGACTTGGAAAAATTATCAACAACATATCATTAGAGGAAAAATTATTTAAGAATCCACTTTGTAGCAATCTCATAGCCTATCCTTTCTTCTCTTTGTGGGAATTTATTTTCAAACCTTTTATTAATATTGAGTTTGTTTAGTAGGTTAGGTGTTTCATTTATACAAAATGTAATTAGTTTTAAAAAATAATTAGTTGAGTTAAATGTTGATTAGCTAATAACAATCAATTAGAGGTATTTGAGTTGATTATTCCATGTAATAAACTATTTTTTTGTATAAATAGGATGAAATAGAAGGACCAATGGTCTGATTCCCATTATAAAAAAAATCTATTACACTTTGAAATCTTAGGATAATAATTAAATAAATGGAATGCATCTTCTCAAATTGTTCATAACATTTGTATGTTTTTTTGATAAGGTGAAAGAAGGAGTTTTGAAGGGTGCACTGAACCTTGTACAAAAAGAAAAACTACACACCTTTAAGAGAAGCTAAAAGAGATATCGAATGAAAAAACTAATAACAACCAAAACCCATGTAAGGGGGAGCTACAAGAACTTTCATCAAAACAAAAAAAACAAAAACAATAGGATTTCAAAAACCAAATTTTTTCAAGATTTGACTCCCACGCAAGGGTAAACGACTGAGTCCAACAAACACCACCCACGTAGGGATGACCTACCTAAAAACATAGATAAAGAAAACAACAAACAACAAAAGTAAAACAAATGGCCCATGACCTGATTACCCTTCATGGTCTTTATATGTGTCCTTATCTAGTCTTGCCACTTAGTCAGATAGGCTCCACCTCAACAATATCTTCATTTCCTTAGCACTGGAGATTGCCGAATGCAAGGAAGTAATGTGCAAATTTTAAAGCATAGTAATCACGTTCAAGATGGATTTTGGAGCTTTTTTCAAAGGTTGAGAACAAAGCACCCCTTTAGTAGTCCCACGTCATCTTGGTTTTCTTTTTAACAGGGATTGAGTCCTTGAAATTTGAGTTCTAAATTATCAGAGGGTTTTTATTGGTTTGAATAGATCTCAGGTGCTTGGATCTCTTGGTATACACCTTAGTTCCACTAGTACTAATACGAGAGGAGGTACTTTTAGTAAAAAGGGTAGATCAAATCTTATCACTCATGGTGCGATCAGAGGAAAGGAAGCCATCTTGGGAATGAGAATCACTTTCCTCAGATGGGTCAGGGGAGGCCACCACTAGTGGGGTCGACAAAGACTTCAAAATCTCATCATCCACTAGGCCTTTGGCCTTAGAAACATGATACAAATTATCTTGAGTAATTTCTTCCTTTTGAATCTCTTGTTGCTTTTAAAAGTTCTTTTTTGTATTGAGGTACACACATGATTGATGAGCTAAATTACTTTTTTTTGGTGTTTTACTTAGGATCTTAAAGGTTAATCAAGAACCTATTAAAGGAATTTTTGTTCCAATCCATTTTCTTTATTGTCATTTCATCTTATTTTTCTATAACCTGTAATCATAAAAAAATCTTATTTATTGAGAAGGATTCACACTTCTATAAAATTATGGAGAACTTAAACCATTATTCCATATAGTCTTCATGAATTTCAATTTGTGGTCTACTGATAAAATTTTATACTAAGAAGACCCATGCCATGGATGTAAAGATAAAAAAATGAGACACATCTAGCTTGTTCCTTGTCAATATTTCAAGAGGAGTCATTCTATGAAAGGATTAGGTTGGAAATTAGTTCATAATATGTGCTAAAAAAATGACTATCTCACCTAAAAATTTAAATTCAATGCCTTTAACATGCAATATAACATATCATATCCATGATTACCCTATTATTCAATTTAGCTATCCCATTATGTTCTTTAGTATAATGGAGAGTCCTTTGAAAGGAAATAACATGAATATCCAATAATTCTAGAAAAGCATTACTCAAATACTCATCTCTTCCATTTCTCTTGAGGTACTTGGTCTTCCATTCCAACTAATTTTTCACTTTTTATTTGAACTCCCTAATCTTTCTAAAAGCCTCATATTTGGTAAAAATAGTAAACAACCATACATACTAGGATAAATCATTAATGAAAAGAGAAAGTACATGTTCTTAGAAAGAGATGGTATACCCGTGGTCCATATAAATTATTATTGTGAATAATCTCCAATGATCATGTGGTATGCCTAGTTTTCCCCTTTGGAAAGGACTCGGATGCAATATAGGTGGAGGGGTCAACTAAACAATAACCTCCCTTATAAGCAAGGATTTACGGTTCACTAACACTCACAATGTAAGATTTGTTTTTTTTTATTTGCATGCATTAAATGACATGATGGAAATTACTAATATGATAATATGACACAACAAAAATTAGCATGATGACATTAGATGAGATGACAAGATGCTAATTGGCAAGACGGTAGTCTCTAGATAGCCACTTTACCTTCATATAACATGACGATAATCTCAAGATGGCCCCTTGCTTTAATGATGTCTTTTAGATGACTCTTTACTTCAATGACATCCTTCAAATAGATCCTTTCTCTAATGGCTCCCTTCAAATGACTCCTTGTTGTGATGGTGCCTTTCATGACCACATCCTCTTACCTTAATAAATTTCCTTATGAGGACACTTCCAAGATGACACATGCTAGATGATACCTTGCATGACGATGTTCTATTTTATATGGTGTCGATTGTGTTATGTGTCAACAAGGTTTATATGAGAATTGCCCTAATTTTGGAATAGCTTTCTTACCACTTCTTCTCAAACAAAATCTTCACTCGATATACTATAAATGTTACCCTCACTTACAACCCTACACACACTAGTCCAAGCAGTTTGCAACATACAACTCAAATAATACAATTCATTTATCATTCAAACACACACAAAAGAAAATTCGAGGTGAATAAAAATGTTATTGTCTAAATGGTAAATGACTATACATTCAAAATATTTGCATTTGCCCCTTCTTATGGATATATTTGCACTCTTATTTTTTACCATGCACATTGTACCATCTTCCTCTTCCTTTTACACCACCATTTTCTCTTTCTATTCTTATTCCTGTATATACATGAGGTTGGTAATTACAAATAAATTGTTAGTTTATCAAAATAGACCATTCATAACCATCTTCATGCTAGACACTCCTGCATCATATTTGTTGGGTAAGAGAAAATGTTTCATGAGGGAAGCTCATGAATATTTTTTGAAATTAATAATGAAAATGCCATGCTTAGCAATCTAAAAAGCATTCATCCATGTTTCTATATCAATTTATTGGTTCTTCCACTCGACTAGACATTCATAATATAATTTATTTCTTATCTTTTGTCCACTCTAGAGTCTATCATTGCCTCTATTTTATCTTGCTCTTTTTATAGAAACTACACTATCTAATATTTGGTTGGAAAATTAGTTGTGATATCTTTAGTACTACTTGGACATTTTTCATAATAGGGATATACTTTTTGCACATTAAAAATTGGCAAGATATCTACTCCTTCTAGGAGTTCAATTTCATAGACATTTGTTGCATATTTCTTGAAGATCTTACAAGGTCTAATATTCTTCCAATTGAACTTGTTGTATGTACCTTTCAAGAATATTTCCTTTCACAAATGTGCCAAAAATAAGTCTCCTACCTGAAATTTTTATGTTTTATGTTTGATATTAGCATGTTGCTTGTATTTCACAACACTCTTTTCCAAATTAGCTTTCATTTTTTGGTGTAAATCATTTATGCTGTCAACAAATTCCTCTGCTACTATACATGGTCTTTGTAAGTCTGCTGTACTTCACAACTCATCCACTCATCTTGAACAAATTACAAATATAATTTGGAATGGAATGTTGGATGTACTTCTATTTACCAAATTATTAAAGTAAATTCTACCTGTGCCAATATGGTATCCCACAAATTTAGCTTCTTTCCAACTAGACACCGTAGAAAATTCCCAAGGCTTCTATTCACAACTTCGGTTTGTCCATCCATTTACGAAGGATAAGCTAAACTAAAGATCAATTTTATATCCAAATTCTTCCACAAAGTATGCCAAAAGTGACCTAAAAACTTAGTATCTCTATCTGACACACTACTTTTTGGCAAAACATGCAATCCCACAATTTCTCTAAAGAACAAATCAACATATGAGTGACATCATTCATATTTTTGCAAGGTATAAAATATGCCATATTCGAAAATATATCAACCACAACAAAAATGGAATCATTCCACTTTTATGTTCATGGTAATCCAATGGCATAGTCCATGCTTATATTGATGTATTTGAACCAAAACCAAGGATAAAAAAAGTGCAGCAAAAACTCAGCAGCAAAAACTGTAGTAGCGGGACAGTCAAAATTTGAGGGACTAAAACTGCTTAGAATTTGATGAAATTTTATGAGTAGATTCTACACAAGATAATATTTCCAATAGTGTATAACATACACAAAAAAAGCTATAAAACAAAATTTATAATCTCTATAATTTGACTAAAGGTTTCAAAAAATTAGGGATAACAAACATATATTTCACAAAATGAATGGAATAGAATGTTATTTTTCATGGATCTACAGAGGTGACTTCCCATGGAAGTCCTTCCTTTTACCTTCATCCTTTCCTATCCCAGTCCTAGGACCCTATTCCTTTCCCAGCTTCCTTGGCATCTTTCCCATCCTTTTTGGAAGGAAGGTGTTGCAGACGATCTCCTTTGGGGGGGAGATCCTTGATCCACTATTCTACCCCTTTCCTTACCCTTGGGTGGGAAAATCTGTCCCATTTATGTTCCACTGTTCCATCCTTTGATGCCTGGGTTCTGGGTTGTGGTCAGGTTTTCCCTAGGACTTTTCTTGGGGTTTTTTCCTCAGGATTTTTTGGAAGTCTTCCTCTCGACTGTCCTTTGGGTTGCTTCAGCTATGGTTTTATTGAGTCTTTGGATTTATGGCTTCATGAGTAGTTCTGCAAAACATACTTTTGGTTGTAAGGACCATGTGCTTTATACTATGGCTCTGCTCTTTGGGTTTGAAGTGGTGGTTCTTGGAGGTTTTCAGCTCCTTTCGTGGCTTCAAGGATAGGCCTATGCTCTTCCTGTTATTGATTCCTTATAGGACTTCCTTCTTCATTTCCTTGAAGTTGTATTTTGGTGGGGCTAAGGAATTTTGGCTTCATGAGCAGTTTTGCACAACATATTTTTGGTTTTGAAGGGGACCATGTGCTTTCTACTGTGACTCTGCTCTTTGGGTTCGTGGTGTTGGTTCTTGCAGGTTTTTAGTTCCTTTCGTGGCTTTGGAGGGGCCTTTGATTTTCTTGTTGTCGATTCCTTGAAGGTTTTCCTTTCTGTGTCCTTGAATATTTGGTGTTGAAGGTTGTCTGGGTGGCTTGGCTACTTCATTTCATTCTAGGCTCATTTTTTTGTAGCCGTGCTTCTTCATGACTCCATCTTAGATTCCTGTGGCACTTTCCTGCCTTTCCTTCTGACTTGTTGTTCCACTACAGTTGTTTCCTGTGTTGGGCATTATTTCTTGAAGACTTCATTTTTCCTACTTGAGGACTTCATAGCCTGGGAAGTTCCTCTTGTTCCTGTTCCACTGATGCACCATCCTCTAGGTTGTTGTTCCACTACATGAGGATTTCGTTGCCTGCGATATTCCTCTTTATGCTGTCTCACTTTTTTAAGGCGTTCAGGGAATGGTCTTCTCAGTTTTTTTTTATCTTGCACTTTCCATGTATGTTTCCTTCTGCTTCACTGATCCACCCTATTGTTCATGGTGGATTTTCTATTTTTTTTTGTTTTTCCCCTGCATGGGAAGGAGGTTTCTCTCAGGCCTGTTTCCCAATGGTGGTTTCTGGTTTTCCCGCCATTGGGTTGATTCAAAATTTAAAATCTGGCTTTGGTTCCTTTTCCTACCCTTGGGAAAGTTTCAAATTATTTTTTAGTGGATGGGGTGGTTTGGCACTTTCTCCCACCCTAGGTTTGCTTGAAAATTCCTACTTCGCACCCTTTGATTCAAAATTGAATTTTTGGCGGGCTTTCTCTTCCTGCCCATGGTTCCTTTGGTGCTTAGGAAGTAGTCTTCCTCTGTTGCAAAGGATTGCACCTTCCTCTGGCATTTAGGATGGCACATCCCTCTTTTTATCTATGTTTCTCTAGTGTTTCCTTTTGCTTCAATCCGTTGTTTCATGTTACATTCTGATCCATTGTAATCAGGTTTTGGGATCCTTGATAAAAACCCACTTTTAATATATAACCTACCAAAAAAAAATCATGTTATTTTTCATTCCAAATGAACTCAAAAGTATTACAATACTTTCTCCACATTCTTCTATAGCTATTTTACACTATTATACATTTACAAGAGAGAAAATGATGTTACAACCCTTCATTTCACATTATGGAAGTCCAACAGTCACAGTGACTCTTCAATGCCTATAGAAACTTTTGGGCTTCTTCAAATTTGTGGGAGAAATTTTGGTTTTATATTTTTCTTAGTCAACATCAATATCCAATATATATCTTCACATGGCCTTTGTAGTATCAGTTTTGGATGATACAACCTAATATTCTAACTTCTCCCCTTTGCATGTTGACAAACTCGATAACACTAAGCAAATATACTTACATTTGCATTTATTCTTGGCCAATAATAACTTGCACAAAGTTGTCCCATTATTTTATCTACTCCAAAATGTCTAACTAGTCCTCCACTATGTTTTTCTCTTATCAAGTTCTCCCTCATTGAACTCTGTGGTATGCATAATTGTTGTCCCTTGAATAATAATCCCTCTTCGATAAAATAATCCAACCATGGTGTTATATTACCTATAGCATGGTCATTGCAAGCTTCCCAAGCTCCCTTAAAGTCCAAATAATACTAATAAAACTCTTTCATAGCATCAAAACTTGCCACTTCAATATTCATTGCATTCATCAAAACATTTATTCTACTCAAAGAATCAACTACCCAATTTGAACTACCACTCATATGCTTTAAAAAAAATGAGTAACTTTGAAGATACTCCATCCATTTCATGTGTCTTTGGTTTAATATTACCTAATTATCAATGAAATACAAAGCATGATGATCCATAAACAACATAAATTTCTTTGGTAATAGATAATGTATCCACTTCTTGAGTGCTTGCACAACAACATAGAACTCTTGTTCATAAATTGAATATTTTTCATAGCATTATTTAGCTTCTCACTAAAGTAAGCAATAGATGTACCTTCTTGGCTTAAAACTCCTCCAATGGCTATTCAATTGGTGTCATAATCTACTTGAAAAACTTTGTTAATGTCTAACGATGCTATAATCTATTTCTCCTTGAATTTATCCTTCAATATTTGAAAGCTCTTTTTGCTATGTCTATCTATTTAAATTCATGTCTACATCCGTTCATCATTTCCATAATTGAAGCACAAATTTCACTAGAATTCCTGATAAAATTTATGTAAAAGCTTGCAAAACTATGAAAAATTCTAGCTTCAAACATACTCCTTGGTGATTACCAATCCACAATATATTCCACCTTTGTTGGATCCATTCGTAAACCATCCTTGGAAATTACAAAACCCAAATATACCAACTCCTTCTTCATTAAGCTATATTTCTTTGAATTAATTAACAAATTTTCCTCCTTCAAATTTGTAAAACTAACCTCAAATGCATTATGTGTTCTTATTTTTTCTTTCTAAACACCAAAATATCATCTAGGTAAAACACCATAAACTTACCAAGAAAATACTTCAAGATCTCATTCATCAATCTCATAAAAGTGTTGGGTGCATTTGTCAACCCAAATGACATGACCAACCATTCATACAAGTATTATTTGATCTTAAATATAGTCTTCCACTCATATCCTTCTCTAATTCAAATTTAAATTTAACCACACTTGAAATAAATATTTATGAAGTACTCTGATCCACTCAAACAATCCATCAAATCATCCATACAAGGTAATGAAAACCTATATTTTATTGTGATATTATTGATAGCCTAAGAATTTGTACACATATTCCATTCTCTTCCTTTCTTGGGTGCTCGTACGATTGGTACTGCACATGGGCTCAAGCTTTCCTTGATAGTTGCTTGTCCAATAACTATTGGACTTGTCTCTTCATCTCTTCATTTTCCATGGGTGTCATTCTATAAGCTTATTTTTTTGGAAAACTTGCTCCAAGTATGAAGTCTATTTGATGCCTAATGTTTCTCATACGCAGCAACCCACTAGGTAATTCTTCTAAAATAATATTGACATATTCTTCCAACAAATCCTTCACTTCATGTGGAATGATGATCATCTTATTTTCTGTCCCATATTCCATGGGTTTAGCAATGAAAGCAAACCATATTTTCTCCTTCTTCATCTCCTTCAAGAATTATTTTTTGGAGATTAGGAAAAATTTAGTACTATTGTCCACTTCCTTTCCTTTGTTCTTCAATGGACTTAATGTGTACCTCTTGCCATATATCTCAATAGTGTAGGTATTCACTATACCATCATGCACCAATTTTCTATCAAATTGCAATGATCTTCCCAAAAATACATGACAAGCATACATAGGCACAATATCACATAGTATCTCATATTTGGAAGAACCAATTTCAATGTCTACCATATATTGTTCATTCACCAAAACTTGATGTCCCTTTTGCAACCATGAGACTTTGTATATATTTGGGTGTTCAATCCTCCTCAATCCAAGATTCTCTACCATCTTCATAGACACTAGATTATCTGTACTCTCATTGTGCACAATGACTTTATAATATTTACCTCATAATTTACAAATTATCATGAACAAACTCCTTTGCTAAGGTTCATGCACCTCATCCAATTTTTTATTAATACTCTTTTTGTCATAAGGGATTCTCCTTATTCCAGTTCTTCCATGTGCTTCAATGAATCAATACTTTCTTTGTCTGCTTCCATAATATGGTTCCTAGCTTCCTTTCCTTTACTACTACTATGTTGTACTATTAGACATTCAAATGCCCAATGACCAACTTCTCCACATCTATAATAATTTCTAAGGAATCCTCTACCCCTTCCTATACCATAACCTCCTCTTCCTCTCAAGAAATATTTATTTTCTCTATTATTCTAAGAAGCACTAGCTTATCCCTCCTACTTTTGTTGTCCTATTTCATTGTTGTATTGTCCTCTTCCTCGAGACGATTATCCTTTTCCTCTAGCATTATTTTATTGCCTTTGCAAAAAAAATTTCTTTGCCTTGAGCACATGCTGATATGCCTTTTCAATGGTTTTGATTTGAATCATACCAATATCATTGTGTATGGATATTCTTAATCTATTTATATATCATTGCACCTTTTTGACATCATCTTCGATATGACTTGTTCTTATGGTCAACTTGTAGAATTATTTAGTATATTATTTTAATCCCATACTCTTTTTCTTGAGTTTTTAGAGTCTCCTAAACAATTCAATTTGATACAATAGGTAAACATTTTGATTTTAATTTTCCTACAAACATTTCCTATGTTCGGTTTCTATCCTTGTATTTTCACTGTCTTTATTTTTGAACATGATCCCACAAAATTGAGTCATGTCTCTTCAATCGGGTGTATGTAAATTTGATATGTTTCAGATCTTCCATAGATTCATTATAAAATAATCTCTCCATGTTAATTATCCAATCTATCAATTCTTTAGGATTTAAATTTCCATTAAAATTGGGGGTATCTATCTTTGGTTTATGTCCCATGCTTGATGTTGGAAATATGAGCAGGTTTTGTTGTCATTGATGTCAAGAAGTCAGCACCAGTAAGCGTCAGTTTCAGTGAGCAACATCAGTTTTAGGTTCCGTAATCAAGTGCAAAAGGAAGTTTTCTCCCAGGTGGTCAGATGAGGTTTAAAGGGCAAAAGGAAGGCCCAAGACAAATAATATTATAATAATTTATTATAATATTAAAAGTGCAAGACCCAAAGAGTTAATTAATTATAAATTAATTATAATAGTTTTATTATAATTTAATTAACTTTTAAAGTTATTAAGTTAATTGTAAATTAATTATAATTTAATTATAAGTTAATTTATAAATTAATTAAGCTAACCCTAAAGATAGGGTTATAAAGTTTATAATTCAAATTTTTGAATTAATCACACCGACATCGTCGAAGACATCACTCTATGCATATAAAGGAGGGAAGAAACCCAAGGCATTAATTATCCATGCGATCGATTGAAATCTAAGGTAATTCGTGCGCAAAGAGGAAGAGAAGGATTCACATGTGTTTTGAAGGTTTAACGAAATAGAGAAAAGGACAATAGTGGGGAGCCCACTTCACATCCCTAAGCACTTGGTAGCATGGTTGGCAGCTGGTGGCTGTGCTAGGACGTTACAGATGCAAGGTCAAGGGTTCGAGTTTTGTGGTGTTCGTTTTGCGAGCGGAGGAAGTTTTTTTTCCATTGCATCGTCAGGGAAGGTTCAAAGGGAAGGCGATGCCTTTCCCTTTGTGTGGAGGCACGTAGCTCACATGGTGGTGCACCTTGCTAAGGCGCTTGGAGGGGTGAGGTTAGGTGTTCGAAACCCATCGAAAGTGTTTTGCTAGGCTAAATAAGGTATGCACCGATTTTGATTTTCTTGCTAAGGTTGTATAATTTCGGAGGTTGCTTTGTTGTGAAAAATAAAGGTTGATTAAATTTTTTGAGGGAGATATAAGGGTATTAAAAATTAAATATTTGATTTTAATTTTTGGTGATTAGAGTTTATGAAGTTGGAGATTATAAGGTGTATAAGGACTTTGCTATACTTGTTGTTAAGTGTAGTGTTATGGTGAAATTATTAAATTGAATATTGTGAGTTTGGAGATTATAAGGTGTACAAAAGGATTTGTTATTTTGTATGAAAGATAATCTTTGAGAAAATTATTTTGTGGAGATCTTGAGAGAGGTTGTGGTAACTTAACCCTAGTGTTGGTAAAGAAAATTTTGATTGTGGTTAAGACAGGTTTTGAAGACATATCTCCATCAAAATAAAAGGTATGGGTAAATCTTCCTTGTGAGAAAAATATTGTTGGATTGGATGTTATGAATGCTAAGTTGGAGTGAAAAGGATTGTTTGGTAAGCATTGTTGAGTTTGATTGTTAAAGGTTTTTCTGAGTGAGAGTTGATGATAAAAACCTTGTTTGATAAGCATTGTTGGAAATATTGAGTAAACTTTCATATGCTTGAACTAGGGTTTGTGAAAGAACATGAGTATCATTGTTATGTGAAGTTGTGAAAGAACTGAATGAACTAGGGTTTGTGAAAGATCATGAGTATCATTGTTATGTGAGATTGTTTGATAAGCATTGTTGGAAATAATTGAGTGAGGATTCATATGCTTGGACTAGGGTTTGTAAGCAAGGAGTATTTTATTGAGTGATTGATTGAGTGGAGTTGATTGAGCCTAGTCAAGTGGAAGTGTTGAAGTGATAGTTCTAATTCTATGAAACAAATTGTTCTATATCCTAAATTGATTTGAGAAAGAGGTTGAAAGTGATTGAGTGTTTGTGAGTGTGAAACATATTGAGTCTCTAACAATTATCTATATGTTTCTATGGTAAAGTGATTGATTGTTGTGAGTGTGAAGCATATTGAGTCTCTAACAATTCTCTATATGTTTCTATGGTAAAAAGAGAGAGTGAAAGTGATTGAGCATTGTTGTGAGTGTGAAGCATATTGAGTCTCTAACAATTCTCTATATGTTTCTATGAGATTGGACAAGTTCTAGTGAGGACTTGTTGAGTATATTTGTGGTAAGTCTTGGTGAAGACTTGTTGAGAAGATTGGACAAGTTCTAGTGAGGACTTGTTGAGAATTTGAGGTAAGTCTTTGAGAAGACTTGTGGATAGATTGGTGTGAGCTTTTGTGGAAGCTTACAATAAATTTGAAGATAGATATTGAGAGTAGATTGGACAAGTTCTAGAGAGGACTTGTGGATAGATTAGTGTGAGATTTTGTGGAAGCTTACAAGGCAGATTTGAGACAAGTCTTTGAGAAGACTTGAGAGCAGAGTTGATTGATTGATTTGTTCAAACCTTGAGTTAAGGTTTGGAGCAGATCTAGTAGAGTTGATTTGTGATTGAGTCAAGATTTGTGTTAAGGCTTGAGGATAGAGATTGAGCAGATTTGTGCTAGATCAAAGGACTATGTTTAGTGCATATTTGAGGATAGAGTTTGGTGTATTGAGGATAGATTTGTGCGGAGAAGAATTGAGAAGATAGTTTGTGCTAGACAGAAGGATTATGTTTAGTGTAGATTTGAGATAGATTTGAGAGTAAGCTTTGGAGGTGATAGAGTATAGAGGATGATAGTCTCTAGTGGATAGAGGTCCATTAGCTAGGGTAGTGAGGATAGGTCTTCTGAGTGAGGATAGGAGTCTTTAGTGGATAGAGATCCATTAGCCAGTGTAGTGGAGGTAGTAGTTCTTCTAGAAGATCACCAGCTAGAGCAGAGGAGAAGGAGTTCTCCTATGGATAGAGATCCACGAACTAGCTGAGGATATTGGTGTCTCCTATGGATAGAGATCCATGAACTTGATTAGGGGATTGGTGTCTCCTTTGGATAGAGGTCCATAAACATTGTAATAGGGAAAGGTTTCCCAAGAGATTTGTTGAGAAAATTTTAGTGAAATATTTTCTCCATGGAGTAGCCCACATTGGGTGAACCACGTTAAATTGGTGTCTCTATTGTGTGTGGTGATTTATGCATTGCTTTGATTACTATTATTGATATTGCTATTGATACATTGCATAATATTGATTGGGAAAGAAAAAGTAAAAAGTGGTCTTATATTGTTCACCCCCCTCTCAGTATAAGCTTGTGTTCTTCAATTGGTATCAGAGTGGGTTCCTTCGAAAGAGTTTAACAGCTTGAAGGAAAAGCTTACAAGAACACAAATGGATTCTAAGAGTGGATCCTCAGATAATTCAGCACCAGTGTTTGATGGAAGTGATTATGTATTTTGGAGTATGAGAATGAAGATTCACCTGATGGCACTTGGCAATGAAATATGGGAAGCAGTTGAAAATGGATACACACCACCAACTACTCCACCTACAGATAAATATGGTAAGCTTCTACATCATTACAATTCAAGAGCAATGAATGCAATTTTGAGAGGTTTGCATAGAACAAAGTTTGTTAAGGTTATGCATTGCAAATCAGCAAAAGAAATTTGGGATAAGTTGCAAGGCATATATGAAGGAGATAAAAAGGTCAAAAAGGTAAAGTTGCAAAATCTCAAGGGACAATTTGAAGATCTAAAAATGAAGGATGAGGAAAATATTAGTGCTTATCTACTTCATGTAGATGAGGTTGTTAACTCCATGCAAGGACTTGGACTTGAGGTTCAAGAATCTGATGTTTGTGATAAGATCTTAAGATCACTCCCAAAAAGGTTTAGTGAAAATATTTCAGCTATAGAGGAATCAAAATATGGTGATATTTTGACAAGGGATGAATTACTTGGCATTCTTACAACTTTTGAGATGAGAACAAAAGAGGAACCTAATCTCCGAAAAGAAGCAACCTTCAAAGCTACTAAGAAGACAAAGGGTAAGAAGTCAGATTCAAGCAATGAGTCATCTAGTGATGAAGAAGCAAATTATGGCAGAAGGAACAAGGATCCAAGAAATTTTAAAGGTACAAAATTAGTTAGATGTTTCAATTGTGGAAAGTATGGTCACTATGCAACTGATTTTCAAGAAGCTAGAAATAGCAATGATGAAGAAAAATAGGATCATAAGAATAGGGAATCAAAAAAATACAGGTACCAAAAGAAAAGCAAGGATGGACAAGGCAAGCAAGGAAAGAAGTTCTTTCAAATATAGAAGAAGAGTTACTATGCAGACAAGGCAAGTAAGTACTCAAGTGATAGTGATAATAGTTCCTCAGATAATGATAAATATGAAGTTCTATTTCTGGAAAAAGAAAAGGAAATGGTTAGGAAAAGGTCACCAATAATCCTCAAGTGTTTTAGATGTGGTAACTTTGGTCATCTTGAAGATAGTTGTACAAAGAGTGGTTTCAATTTTAGTGATGATGAATATGAAGATACACTTGAAGGACCAGAAGAGAATCTTCTAATGGCATTAGAAGAAGAAGGAGGTGATCCTATAGAAGACAAGTCAAAAAAGAATGAAGATGTTTTCAAAGGTAAACAAATAGAGGAAGAATCAAAAATAGGAGAAGTTGATCTTGAAGGTGAACTTATTCATGCCCTTGATGCATTAAAGAAGGTAAGAAAGCAAAACTCCCAACTTAAGCTTCAGTTTCAAGAATGTGATGAAGAGAAAGGAAAGCTTATAGAGGATCTAAATAAGTCAATGGCTAAGACAAGGAAGTTCAAAGATAAGTTAGAAGCAAAGGTCTTAGAATGTGAAAGGTTAGAACATGAAGTGGCTCTACTAAGGGAAGAAGTAAAAGAGTCTAAGGATAGGTTACACAGGTTTGGAAGGAGCTCAAAGATTTTAGATAAGATAATCAAGATACAAAAACCTACATCAAGCAAGACAGGTCTTGGTTTTGAACAGGTACAAAAGAAACAAGGAGAGGAGTCAACCTCAAGTTCTGAAGAAGAAGAAACTTCAGAAGAAGAGAGTGTAAGAGAGAGTGAGACTTCTGAGGATGAGTTGGACAATAGAAAGTTCAACAAGGAAAGGAACAATGCACAAAAGAGGAACATATGGAACAGGAACCAACACAGGGTAAAAGAGACTAAGAGACCAATGAGGTCAAGGCAAGGTAGTTTCAATGGATGATGCTTCTCATGTCATAGGTTTGGGCACAAGGCTACACAGTGCAGGACACATGAAAGATAGGAATATGGAAAATTCAGAAATAGGTAACTTTTTCAAGGGTATTGCTACTCTTGTAATCAGTTTGGTCACAAGGCAATGAATTGCAGGGTTCATGATAGGAATAGATATGGCTTCACCAGAAGAAATCCCAAGATATTTGCACCTCCAAGGAATAATAACATTAAGTGTTATAAGTGCAATAATGATGGACATACAACAAAGTGGTGTAGAGAAGAAATTCCAGAGACAAGCAGGAACAGGAATAGTCAGAGGAATCAGAAGGACCAGATGAGAAGGAAAGTGGACAAAGGTAAAGATCAGTGCATGTTGGGAGTAGAAATACTCCCACCCCAGAATTAACCACCTCAAGAGGAGGTGGGGGAGGGGCTAAGCTAAGAGTTTCATTCTTAGCCCCGAGCCCCAAAGGTGACCCTTTGCCATTGATGTCAAAGGGGGAGAGATTTGAGTAAGGGGGAGATATTTGATTTAAGGGGAGAGCATTGAGTCAGGGGAGCAGTTTCCCAGGGGGAGCAGAACAGAAAAAGGTTAAGGAAATGGTAAAAGGTAATTGGGTTGCCATCAATGACAAAGGGGGAGATTGTTGGAAATATGAGCAGGTTTTGTTGTCATTGATGTCAAGAAGTCAGCACCAGCAAGCGTCAGTTTCAGTGAGCAACATCAGTTTCAGGTTTCGTAATCAAGTGCAAAAGGAAGTTTTCTCCCAGGTGGTCAGATGAGGTTTAAAGGGCAAAAGGAAGGCCCAAGAAAATAATATTATAATAATTTATTATAATATTAAAAGTGCAAGACCCAAAGAGTTAATTAATTATAATATTTTTATTATAATTTAATTTATAAATTAATTTAATTAACTTTTAAAGTTATTAAGTTAATTTTAAATTAATTATAATTTAATTATAAATTAATTTATAAATTAATTAAGCTAACCCTAAATATAGGGTTATAAAGTTTATAATTTAAATTTTTGAATTATCATCAATGTCATCGAAGACATCACTCTATGCATATAAAGGAGGGAAGAAACCCAAAGCAATAATTATCCATGCGATCGATTGAAATCTAAGGTATTTCATGCGCAAAGAGGAAGAGAAGGATTCACATGTGTTTTGAAGGTTTAACGAAACAGAGCAAAGGACAATAGTGGGGAGCCCACTTCACATTCCTAAGTGCTTGGTAGCACGGTTGGCAGCTAGCAGCTATGCTAGGATGTTGCAGGTGCAAGGTCAAGGGTTCAAGTTTTGTGGTGTTCGTTTTGTGAGCGGAGGAAGTTTTTTTTTGCACCATTAGGGAAGGTTCAAAGGGAAGGTGGTGCCTTTTCCTTTGTGTGGAGGCTCGTAGCCCACGTGGTGGGCGTGCGCCTTGCTAAGGCGCTTGGAGGGGTGAGGTTAGGTGTTCGAAACCCATCGAAAGTGTTTTGCTAGGCTAAATAAGGTATGCACCGATTTTGATTTTCTTGCTAAGGTTGTATAATTTCGGAGGTTGCTTTGTTGTGAAAAATAAAGGTTGATTAAAGTTTTTGAGGGAGATATAAGGGTATTAAAAATTAAATATTTGATTTTAATTTTTTGGTGATTAGAGTTTATGAAGTTGGAGATTATAAGGTGTATAAGGACTTTGCTATACTTGTTGTTAAGTGTAGTGTTATGGTGAAATTATTAAATTGAATATTGTGAGTTTGGAGATTATAAGGTGTACAAAAGGATTTGTTATTTTGTATGAAAGATAATCTTTGAGAAAATTATTTTGTGGAGATCTTGAGAGAGGTTGTGGTAACCTAACCCTAGTGTTGGTAAAGAAAATTTTGATTGTGGTTAAGACAGGTTTTGAAGACATATCTCCATCAAAATAAAAGGTATGGGTAAATCTTCCTTGTGAGAAAAATATTGTTGGATTGGATGTTATGAATGCTAAGTTGGAGTGAAAAGGATTGTTTGGTAAGCATTGTTGAGTTTGCTTGTTAAAGGTTTTTCTGAGTGAGAGTTGATGATAAAAACCTTGTTTGATAAGCATTGTTGGAAATATTGAGTAAGCTTTCATATGCTTGAACTAGGGTTTGTGAAAGAACATGAGTATCATTGTTATGTGAAGTTGAGAACTATCTTGAACTAGGGTTTGTGAAAGATCATGAGTATCATTGTTATGTGAGATTGTTTGATAAGCATTGTTGGAAATAATTGAGTGAGGATTCATATGCTTGGACTAGGGTTTGAAAACAAGGAGTGTTTTATTGAGTGATTGATTGAGTGGAGTTGATTGAGCCTAGTCAAGTGGAAGTGTTGAAGTGATAGTTCTAATTCTGTGAAACAAATTGTTCTATATCCTAAATTGATTTGAGAAAGAGGTTGAAAGTGATTGAGTGTTTGTGAGTGTGAAACATATTGAGTCTCTAACAATTCTGATGCAGAAGCATCCGAGGGCAGCAGAGCAATCTAGCATCAACCAAAAATTTCTAAGTATTTTTGCAAAGAAAAAAAAAATATGTGTCGCGATATCGTGACATAAAGAGTGTCGCGATATCACGACCAAAATAGGAGATAGAGAAGCAGTGGATAGAATGTCATGAAATCACGACCAAAGCAAGGAAGCAAAGGCGCGGAGGACACAAGGTCACGAAATTGCGTCATGTTGCGATTTCGCAACATGTTGCAAAAGCGCGACCAAAGCAGGGAAGCAAAGGCGCGGAAGACACAAGGTCGCAAAATCACGACCAAAGTAGGGAAGCAAAGGCGCGAAAGACACAAAGTCACAAAATCGCAACCAAAGTAGGGAAGCAAAGGCACGGAGGACCGAAGGTCGTGAAATCATGACATTTCATGATTTTGCGACCAATGTAGGGAAGCAAAGGTGCGGAGGACCGAAGGTCACAAAATCGTGACATGTCACGATTTCGTGACCAACGCAGGGAGCAAAGGCACGAAGGACGGGAGGTCGCAAAATCGTGACATGTCACGATTTTGTGACCAAAACTGAAGAACAGAGGCATGATAGAAAAACGATGCGATATCATGATAGGTCATGATATCGCGACCAAAGCAGAAGCGAGAAGGCATGGAGGAAGGAATGTCGTGATATTGTGACTAAAACAAGAGAGAGAAAGCATAGAAAGGAATTATCGTGATATTGTGACATGTTGCGATATCACGACCAAAAGAAAAACATGCACTCCAGGCTTTCATAAAGGCATCCTTTTGTGCACAACAAGTTAGCGGTAGTGAAGCAGCAGTTTCAGAGGAAGATTCCAACAAGCATGTTGGCCACTCGCGCAAGATATCTAGAGACGCAGTTATAGAAACTAACAACAAAGCAGCAGTTCGAGAAGAAGATTCCGTTGGGTATGGCAGCCAGTCGCGCACCTCACCTAGAGTCTCATCAATGCAAATTTCTAGTATTATTCTAGGTGGCAATTGCAGATCGTGGGAAGTTTGAAAACACAGAGGATCGGGACCTCGATAAAAACCTAAGGATTGTAATGAGAAGGGGTTGGCAAAATGGCAGATTGCTGTAGATTCTTTGTAAATTCTTCCAAAGATATTGGATAAGAAATTTGGTTCTTGTTATTTTGTTTCCTGTCTTGTGTTTAGATCTGTTCTCCACAAAGTGGTATCAGAGCCGAAATTTTGTGAGTGTGTAACAGATCGCCGAACGTGAGGCAGTTACACTAGGGTCTGTGGGAGGGCTTGTGATTGAGTGAGCAGAATGCCTCCAAGAAGAAACCTTGTTGGTGGGAGAGGCATGGCGGCAGTGGAAGATGTCCAAGCTTTGCAACGGCAAATGCAAGCCTTGCAAGAAGAAATGCGTAGAAGATTGGAGCCAAGAAGAGATGAAGGTAGTGAAAAGGAAGATGACAAAGAAGAAGGCCAGCCTGAGGAAGAAGAAGAAGCAGTAGATCCTGCTCAAGCCAGACTATACAAAGCCATATCCTAGATTGGGAAGAGGTCGAAGATGGAGGTTTCCATGTATTCCAGGAACCTTGATCCAGAGGAATTTATCGACTGGATCAACGATCTAAAAGAGTACTTTGAGTACGAGGAGGTTGAGGATCCTGATAGGGTCAGATTCACTAAGACCAAACTGAAAGGTCATGCCAGCATTTGGTGGAAGGGAGTGCAGTTGGAGCGAAATAAAAGAGGAAAAGAGAGAATAACAAAATGGGAATGGATGGCAAAAAAGCTAAAGAGGCAGTTCATCCCTGGTGATTATGAGCTAGACCTGCTAAAGAAAATGCAAGGGTTGAGGCAATCAAGTAAGTCTGTAAAAGAATACACAGAAGAGTTTCATAAAATTATGATTAGAATAGGTCACTCAGAGGCCAACAAGGAGAAGGTAGCCCGTTACATTAATGGGTTACGAGCAAGTATTCAGGAAGAATTAAGTCTGGTCCGGATGACCACCATAGAGGACGCTTACCAATTTGCCCTAAAGGTTGAAGAAAAGCTCAATAGGAGGTTTGAGAACAAGAAAAGAGGAAGAGGTCGTGGTGAAAGAACCAACGAAAGGATCAGTGGAAGAAGGAATGAAGATTCTCAGAAGAATGGAGAAGGTAGCAGTAATCAAGAACAAAGGAGAGAAAATACCTACCACCCCCGTAATCAAAATAATGATTACCGAGGGGGAAGGGGCAGAGCTGGACATGGCCAGGGAAGAGGAAGATTTCGTGGAACTTGTTTCCAGTGTGTAGAAGAGGGACATCACCAATACGAGTGTCCACAACAACAAGAAAGGAATAATAGGAGGCCGAAAGGAAATGCCAGAGTCGCGATCATTGATGAAGATGTTGGATCTGAGCATTCTGAAGAACCAGAGAGAGGAGAAGTAATGATTGCGAGAAGAGTCCTGCTGAATGAAAAGGGGGCCACAGATCAAAGGAAAATATTATTCCACACAAGGTGTAAATGCACGGGTAAGATTTGCAATATTATTATTGACAATGGTAGTACAAATAACCTAGTTTCAGAGGGAATGGTTACAAAGCTACAACTGGAGAGGAAGAGACACCCGCATCCATATCGAATCGCATGGTTGTAGAAAGACCATAAGGTTTTGGTCAATGAATAGTGCCTGGTAAAATTTAGTATTGGGAATTACCGTGATGAGGTCCTGTACGACATTATGCCCATGGATGCATGCCATTTGCTATTGGGAAGGCCATGGCAGTTTGACAGGTGTGCGGTTTATGATGGCCATGCCAACACCTATTATGTGACAAAGAATGGAATGCGTCATAAGCTGAAACCCCTAAAGGTGGAAGAAAAGGTATGTTGGTTGACGGGAGAAAATTTTTAGATGATTTAAAGCATGAGCATATGTGTTATGCATTAATTCCTAGAGTCAGGGATACAGAATGCAAAGATACCCCAGTAGAAGTCCTAGATCTGTTGGAGGAATTTCTAGATATTATATTTGATAATGTGCCTGAGGGTTTAACCCCAGTAAGAAAGATCAGTCACCATATTGATTTTGTGCCAGGATCAAGCTTGCCCAATAAAGCTGCACATAGAATGACGCCTGTAGAAACTGAAGAGCTAAACAGGGAGGCCCAGGAGTTGCTGAAGAAGGGACTAATTTGGGAAAGCTTGAGTCCGTGTGCAGTGCCTGCAGTTCTAGCACCAAAGAAATATGGAGAGTGGAGAATGTGTACAGACTCTCGAGCCATCAACAAGATCACAATAAAATACAAATTTCCATTGCCAAGAATGGATGACATAATGGAATATTTGAGTGGATCCAAGTACTTCACCAAGATTGATCTCAAGAGTGGTTACCATCAAATCCATTTCAGAGAAGGAGATGAGTGGAAGACAGCCTTCAAGACCAGGGAGGGTTTGTAAGAGTGGTTGGTCATGCCATTTGGGCTATCCAATGCACCAAGTACCTTCATGCTGCTGATGAATGAGGTACTCAAAGATTTTTTAGGAAAATTTGTCATTGTCTATTTAGATGATATATTAATATTTAGCAAAACCCTGGAGGAACACCTGATGCATATCAGAAGAGTTTTTGAGAAGCTGCGGGAGGAGCAATTATTAATCAATCTAAAAAAGTGTAATTTTGTAAAGGAGTTAGTATACCTGGGATTTGTCATCTCAGTAGAAGGTCTAAAAATGGACCCAAAAAAGGTGAGAGCTATCATCGAATGGCCTACCTTGAGAAGCACAATAGAGGTAAGATCATTTCATGGTCTAGCCAACTTCTACAAAAAATTCATTAGAAATTTCAGCAGCATTTGTGCACCCCTCACAGAAATAATGAGAGGGGATAAGAAAGAGTTTAAGTGGACCTTAGGAGTAGATAGGAGCTTTGATTTGTTGAAGAAGAAGGTTACAGAACAACCTATTTTGGCACTCCCAAACTTTAACAAGATATTTCAGGTAGATTGTGATGCCAATGGTAGTGCAATAGGAGTTGTACTGAGTCAGGAAGGCATGCCTGTTGCCTACTTTAGTGAGAAACTCAATGATGCTTGAAAAAAGTATTTAGTTTATGATCAAGAATTTTATGCAATAGTTCAGGCTATAAAGAAGTGGAGGCATTATTTGTTGCCAAAAGAGTTTGTTCTATTCACTGATCATCAAGACTTACAGTACATTAACAACCAAACAAAACTGAATCAGAGGCACTTGAAGTGGGTTGAGTTTCTCCAAAGCTATACCTTTGTGTTAAAGCACAGAAGTAGAAAATCAAACAGAGTTGCAGACGCCTTAAGTAGAAGGCAAAATTTGCTGATTGAAATGATAGTGGAAGTGGTAGGATTCGAAGAACTAAAGGGTCTATACCTTGAAGATCCTGATTTTGCAGAGTCATGGACGACTTTCTTGGCACTTGTTACTGTGGATAGGACAAAGTGGTTGGATTTTATAATCCAATATGGAATGTTGTTCAGGGAAAGTAAATTATGCATTCCAAGGAGTTCCATGCGGGAGAACTTAATCAAGGAGAAGCACAGCGGGGGACTGGCTGAACATTTTGGTCGGGATAAGACCATTGACCTGGTGAGTGATAACTACTATTGGCCGCAACTACAGCAAGATGTGAAAATGTTTGTGCAAAGTTGTAGAATATGCTAGATGGCAAAGGGCATGAGGCAGAACACAGGATTATATCAGCCGTTACCTATACCTGAGAGGCCATGGGAGGACATCAACATGGATTTCATTCTTGGGTTGCCAAGAACACAAAGGGAAAATGACTCCGTATTTGTGGTGGTTGACAGATTCTCCAAGATGGCACATTTTATTCCCTACCAGAAAACAAGTGACGCGGTTCACATTGCAGGGTTATTTTTCAAGGAAGTGGTATGACTTCACGGTCTACCAAAAAGCATAGTTTCTGACAGAGATACAAAGTTTGTTGGTTATTTCTGGAGAACATTGTGGAAGAAGTTGAAGACAGACCTGAAGTTTAGTTCTGCATACCACCCACAGACTGATGGATAGAAAGAGGTGGTAAATAAAAGTCTGGGTAATTTATTAAGATGTTTGATAGCAGATAAACCCAAGGGATGGGATTTGGTTTTTTCGTAGGCAAAATTTGCATACAACAATTCTGTCAACAAGAGTACAAACAAATCTCCATTCCAAGTCATATATGGAAATAGCCCAAGAAATGTTTCTGAGTTGAGGAAATTAGAGAAAGGGGAAAAGTGCAGTGCCAAGGATAAAGAATTTGCAAAACAGATGAAAAGCCTGCATGAAGAAGTGAGGAAACAAATTGCAAAAATGAATACTTAGTATAAGATAAGAGCAGACCAAAAGCAGCGGTTCAAAGAGTTCAAAGTGGGAGATGAAGTCATGGTCCATCTCAGAAAAGGAAGATTTCTAGCAAAAACTTATAACAAGTTGAAGATGAAGAAGTTTGGGCCATGCAGAATACTGGAAAAACAGGACTCAGGCAATGCATATGAGGTGGAATTTCCAAGTGGGCTTGACATTTCGCCTATTTTTAACATATCATATTTAGTGGAATACCATGAAGGAAATAGTACAGAGGCACCAAGCATAGAATTATGGAGCATTCCAACGTCTAACCCAACCATAGACGAGATCAGGGAAATATTAGATACTCATGAAGGCAGAAGCACAAGAAACAAATAGTATTCTGAATATTTGATCAAGTGGAAGGGCAGACCTGTAGAAGATGCAACTTGCCTATCAAAAATAGAGGTTGACCACCTGGGTCTCCCTCCCAAAGATCAAAAGTGAGGATCACTTCTCAATCCACCCCAGGTGTCTGATGCAGGAGCATCCGAGGGCAGCAGAGCAATCTAGCATCAACCAAATTTTTCTAGGTATTTTTGTAAAGAAAAAAAAATATGTGTCGCGATATCATGACACAAAGAGTGTCGCGATATCATGACCAAAATAGGAGATAGAGAAGCAGCGAACAAAATGTCGTGAAATTGCGAACAAAGCAAGGAAGCAAAGGCACAGAGGACACAAGGTCGCAAAATTGTGACATGTCACGATTTCACGACATGTCGCAAAATTGCGACCAAAGTAGGGAAGCAAAGGCACAAAGGATTGAAGGTCATGAAATTGTGACATGTCACGATTTCATGACCAATGCAGGGAAGCAAAGGCGCAGAGGACCGAAGGTCGCAAAATTGCGACATGTCATGATTTCACGACCAACGTAGGGAGCAAAGGCACGGAGGACGGGAGGTCGTGAAATCGTGACATGTCATGATTTCGTGATCGAAACTAAAGAATGGAGGCGCGATAGAAAAATAGCGTGATATCGGGATAGGTCGTGATATCACGACCAAAGCAAAAGCGAGAAGGCATGGAGGAAGGAATGTCACGATATCACAACATGTCACGATATCACGACCGAAATAGGAGAGAGAAAGCATAGAAAGGAATTGTCACGATATCATGACCAAAAGAAAAACACGCACTCTAGGCTTTCATAAAGGCATCCCTTTGTGCACAACAAGTTAGCGGTAGTGAAGCAGCAATTTTAGAGGAAGATTACAACAAGCATGTTGGCCACTCACGCAGGATATCTACAGATGCAGTTATAGCAACTAACAGTAAAGCAGCAGTTCGAGAAGAAGATTCCATTGGGTATGGTAGCCAGTCACACACCTCACCCAGAGTCTCATCAATGCAACTTTCCAGTATTGTTCCAAGTGGCAATTGCAGATCGTGGGAAGTTTGAAAACATAGAGGATCGAGACCTCGATAAAAACCCAAGGATTGTAATGAGAAGGGGTTGGCAAAACGGTAGATTGTTGTATATTCTTTGTAAATTCTTCCGAAGCTATTGGATAAGAAATTTGGCTCTTGTTATTTTGTTTCCTGTCTTGTGTTTAGATCTGTTCTCCACAAAATTCTCTATATGTTTCTATGGTAAAGTGATTTATTGTTGTGAGTGTGAAGCATATTGAGTCTCTAACAATTCTCTATATGTTTCTATGGTAAAAAGGAGAGAGAGTGAAAGTGATTGAGCATTGTTGTGAGTGTGAAGCATATTGAGTCTCTAAAAATTCTCTATATGTTTATGTGATATTGGACAAGTTCTAGTGAGGACTTGTTGAGTAGATTTATGGTAAGTCTTGGTGAAGACTTGTTGAGCATATTTGAGGTAAGTCTTTGAGAAGACTTGTGGATAGATTGATGTGAGCTTTTGTGGAAGCTTACAATACAGATTTGAAGATAGACATTGAGAGCAGATTGGACAATTTCTAGAGAGAACTTGTGGATAGATTAGTGTGAGATTTTGTGGAAGCTTACAAGGTAGATTTAAGACAAGTCTTTGAGAAGACTTGAGAGCAGAGTTGATTGATTGATTTGTTCAAATATTGAGTTAAGGTTTAGAGCAGATCTAGTAGATTTGATTTGTGATTGAGTCAATATTTGTGTTAAGGCTTGAGGATAGATATTGAGAAAATTTGTGCTAGACCGAAGGACTATGTTTAGTGTAGATTTGAGGATAGAGTTTGGTGCATATTTGAGGATAGATTTATGCCAAATCAGAGACAGGTATTGATAAGATTTGTGCTAGATCGAAGGATTGTGTTTAGTGTATATTTGAAGATAAATTTGTTCCAGACCAAAGATAGATATTGAGAAGATTTGTGCTAGACCGAAGGACTGTGTTTAGTGTAGATTTGAGACATATATGAGAGTAAGCTTTGGAGGTGATAGAGTATATAGGATGATAGTATCCAGTGGATAGAGGTCCATTAGCTAGGGTAGTGAGGATAGGTCTTCTGAGTGAGAACATGAGTCTTTAGTGGATAGAGATCCATTAGCTAGTGTAGTGGAGGCAATAATTTTTCTAAAAGATCACTAGATAGAGTAAATGAGAAGGAGTTCTCATGTGGATAGAGATCCATGAACCAACTAAGGAGATTGGTGTCTCCCGTGGGTAGAGATCCATGAAATTGATTAGGGTATTGGTGTATCATTTGGATAAAGGTCCATAAACATTGTAA
The DNA here is from genome assembly GCA_028583015.1 of Wollemia nobilis. Lineage (NCBI taxonomy): Eukaryota > Viridiplantae > Streptophyta > Pinopsida > Araucariales > Araucariaceae > Wollemia > Wollemia nobilis. The sequence goes on along the minus strand of JAQPPZ010001136.1, from coordinate 908,294 downwards.
TAGGGAAAGGTTTCCCAAGATATTTGTTGAAAAAATTTAGTGAAAGATTTTCTCAGTTGAGTAGCCCACATTGGGTGAACCATGTTAAATTGGTGTCTCTATTTTGTGTGGTGATTTATGCATTGCTTTTATTTCTACTGTTGATATTGTTATTTATACATTGCATACTATTTATTGGGAAAGAAAAAGTAAAAAGTGATCTTATACTGTTCACCCCCTGTCTCAGTATAAGCTTGTGTTCTTCACTTGAGATTTCCTAAATTGATCATTTCTTTGGTTCTTCTCCTTGCTATTCATCTCTAGCTTCAATGTGACTAGTTCCCTCCTCTTCACTATAACTAATACCCTCAATATGAATGCCTCTCCTTTAGGAAGTCTCAATCACATCTAACTAGGTGGTGATTCCTCTCAGCATTTCTACTATATCTACTGGTAGGGGTCCCAAACCACACAATATTCCTCTCCCTTGTTTTACCATCTTCCTCCAATACATACTGCAACCTTTGGATTTGATACCAAATGATACAGTCTAGGTGGAGGGGTCAACTGAACAACAACCTACCCTAGTAGAAAGGATTTATGATTCACTAACACCCATGATTTAAGATTTGGTTTCATTTTGATTTACATGCATTATATGGTACAAAAATAATTGCCAAGATGATAGGTCAACACAATGATAGTTGGAAAGATGATATTATCCAAGATGACAATTGGCAATATAATAGTCTCTAGATAGTCACTTTACCTCTAGATGGCATGATGACATACGATGGCCCCTTGCTTCGATTATGTCTTTTATACAACTCTTTGCTTTGACGATGCTCTTTAGATGACTCCTTTCTCTAATGACTCCATTCAAATTGCTCCCCATTGTGATGACACATTTCACAACTACATCCTCTTACCCTGATAACTTCCCTTACAGGGGGTACTTCCAAGATGACATGTGCTATATGACACCTTGCATAACAATATTTCCTTTCAATAAACATTAACTATGTTATGTGTCGACAAGATTTAGATGACAAATGCCTACTTTTAAAATATTTTTCTTGCTTCTTCTTATTGAATAGAGTCTTCACTCGATCTATTACAAAATTTGTCCTCACCTACAAGCCTGCACACACTAGTCCAAGTGGTCTACAACATACAACTCAAATAGAACAATTCATTTATCACTCAAATAGACACACAAAAGAAAAATCAAGGTTTATAACAATGTTATTTTCTAAATTCTAAATAATTGTACTTTTATCCCCATTATTAAAGATGTATTTGCACTCTTTAATTTTTTACATCGTATATCATTCCCTATTCCTCTTCATTTTTCACCACCATTTTATCTTCCTATTCTTATTCCTTTATATACATGAGGTTACCAGTTAGAAATGGATTTGTTATTTATCAAAATGAATCATTCATACTTATCTTTATGTTGGATGCTCCCACATAAAAATCCCTATGGTGCTTCCCCAAAATACATCCCTTATAAACACCACTTGGAAGAGAAATAGGAGGAATCCCAACAACCAATTGATGATGACTCATATACCTCAATGACCTATAGCTAAGAAACCCAAGTTCGTGATGCCATAATTAAATTTTATTATTTTCATGTGCCACTATAGCCACAAAATATATATTTTGAGAGGATGAAGTAGGAATTAGTTTCTCTCCTAACTTGTACATCATAAATTCCCAAGACAATTATGTTGAATCCATTATCAATATCCTTGATCACCCACCAATCAGGTCAAAATTCTACCTTATTTGCATGAATGATATGATATACAGAAAAAATATTGGACCCTACCCTTCAAACATAAATAACATCATCAAAAAAGGAAGAAAAATACTAACCTCACCTCATCTAGCTATCTATAAGGAGGAATCGTCCTCGATAGCAACATACTATCTAGAATGCTATGTATTGTAATTATGTAGATGTTGATGCTTGCTCATGTGTTGAGTTGAATTTGCAATATACTCATCAAAAGAAGTGGATGTCTAACATGTCAAATGAACAATTACCTAAACTTGTGATGTTTAACCATCATGATTATCCTCACCTTGAGCATAGAAGAGAGCAACATTAGCACCCCCTTTATTAAAAGTGTAATCTAATTCATGATCAAGGATGACATTATATGATATAATATTGGATAGGCCTAAGGGAATTCATTATACAATGTATTAAGTTTATTGTAATATCTAATTATGTAATCTCATGGGCCACAATTAACCTTGTTATGGTTAAACCCACCTAATAAACTTGTAATTAACCTTAATTCCTTATAGTTATGTTGGATTAAGGTTAAGTTCATTTATGTATTTGTGGCTTCCATATTAGTATAAATACCCCTACCACTCCTCATTTGATTATTTAAGTGTAATTCAATGGATAATATAATAATTATTTATGGTACCTATAGGTGCCCACTCTATCTTTTCTCTTTAGCCCTTTCTTACGCTTTTTGTCTAATATTTGAGTGGATAGATTGCTTCTATTTATTTCTAGAAAATATTGTAAATTTCAACATGGTATCAGAGTAGGTATGGAGTAACATTACTTGGTCATGTAGGATGTTCACTCAGAACCTTCAATCCTTTCGAGTTTTAGGATGAATCTCTCTTTAAAAATCCATTAATGTTTTTAGCATGAGTAAAAAATGTTATTTTTTCCACATTTTTCATCCATAATTTCACTCTCTATAGGATTCGACTCTTCATCATTCTACTTTTTATCTTTTTGAAAGACCAAATTTTTAAAATTCACTGTGCACCAATTTTCCCTCTATCCAAGATTGAAAGTGCTTTAGAAAAAGGGTTTGGTGCCATTTTTTGAATTTAAAAATAAAAAAACATACACATGTATTTCAACAATGGTTTTCATGTTGTTTTATAGAGGACATGAATAGGATTGGGTATCCTTGATTGTGTTCATAGAGGGCAGTAGCTTGGCTAGCAAGGCATGCATGAAGATATATCAGGATGATGGTTTTGGGTTTGATTTGGGGTGCATCCTATTTTTATCTTTTGAAATGACTAAAAAACAAGATCAAGATTCTCACAGGGATAAAAAATGCAATGCATGCATGGTGCAATGGTAAGGGTATAGTTGCAATCCAAGAGAGGGTAGCTTTTAAATCATTGATATTATTTGCTTATGTTTCTTAACTTTTTTTACCAGGATGTACAATTATCTTCAAAGATCAACTATCAATTTGTGTCTAAAGATACATAATGCTACGATGTCTAGTTACAGTGCATTAAGAATGGGATGATGCATGTCCAATTCCCACTACCAAAATCATTTTATTTCTTAGTATAGATTGGGTAGATGATATTAAAAGGTAAAAACTTCCTTCTATACCTCAAAGTAAATGGTGGTATTCTAGTTAGCATAAGAGTCTTAGCTTTTGATCAACCTAGGATCAAATTTCTATTTTGCCAAAATAAAAGGAAAGTGATGATATTTTGGCTCATGTGATAGCCCTAGCTAATATGGAAATCATCATGGCATCCCTCAAGTTCACATAATCAATTTGTGTACTTATATCCTCTTTTAGCCAATTAGATTGCAAGAGATGGTATAATTCCATCTAATTAGACGTAAAAAGGTGGCGAAGAATAAGTGGTTGGTGAATGAGCACATGTCAAATGGAAGGATGGGATTAGATTCTAATATTCTAATATTTGAGGTGTTAATATTTTATTTTTTAGGGTTTGTTAGGAAGTTTTTTGAATTTCATAACTTTTGCATACAAAAGCATTTTGAACTAATTTTTAAATTGAAGAACACAAGCTTATACCGAGAGGGGTGTGGGTGAATAGTATAAGATCACTTTTTACTTTCTTTCCATATCAATATCAATTAATTTTCTTAATTGCAATAACCAAATATAGCAGTGTGCATTAATAACTCAGATAACAATAGTAAGCAAGAGCACAAGTCACCATACACAATTGAGACACAAGATTTAATGTGGTTCCCCCAATGTGGGGTACTCCACAAGATAATATCCTTATAATATTTCACACATAAATAAGGATCCTTATCCAATACAATGATTTATTTGATCTGCTCAAAGCTAGGAAATAATAAGCTCACACATAACTTGTCCAAATCTGCATAACAAGCTCACACAGAACTTATCCAAAACTGCTCAACAAGCTCACACAGAACTTGTCCAAATTTCTTTGATCTACTCAAATCTAGGCAATAACAAGCTCACACAGAACTTGCTCAAATATGCTCCAACAAGCTCACTAAGAACTTGTCCAAATACGATTTAGCAATCTCACCAGGAACTTTCTCAAATCTACTCCAACAAGCTCACTAAGAACTTTTCCAAATTTGCTCTAGCAAGCTCACCAAGAACTTGCTCAAATATGCTCTAACAAGCTCACTAAGAACTTGCTCAAATCTGCTCAACAATCTCACCAAGAACTTGTCCAAAACTTCTCTAGCAAGGTCATCAATAACTTGCTCAACTCTGCTCAATAGGCTCACTCAGAACCTCATCAAAATCTATCCCAAATCTGTCCACAAATTTGTCTAAAACTGTCCACAAATCTGTCCCAAAATTTGTCCCAAAGGCCTTCTCAAAGGCTCAATCAATCATGCTCAAGTAGTACTCAAATCTCATCCACAAATATATGAAGGCAAGGCTCAAAAATGAAATCAACAATGAATGGTAATGCACTCTACAATGGATGACAACAATGATCCACAATGATCTCAACTCAACTCAACTCAAATCAATATCAACTCAAGTCAACTCATAGAAGCATAAAGAGAATTTTTAGAGACTCAATATGTTCTAAGCTCAATCTCAACTCAAATCAGAATTATAGAATAGTTTGTTTCATGGGACTTGAAAAATAACCTCACACAATCACTTGACTAGGCTCAATCAACTCAACTCAACCAATCACCATAAGGGACAACTCTTTCTCACAAAACCCTAGTCCAAGCATGTATCAACCAACTCAAATGTTTCCAACAATGCTCAACCACAAATCTCACATAACAATGATACTCATGTTATTTTAAAGTTCTTTACATAACCAATGGGCTTCAACAACTATGCTTATAAAACAAGGTTTAAACACAACTATCAAACCAGAAAACCTTGAAGCATTCAACCAACCACTTTTGAAAAGGAAACCACAATTAATCCTTTTCACTCCAATGATATTTCAGAAATCAACCACCATAAACAATCAATAGGAGAATGTGCCCATACCTTTTTTATGCCAAGAAGTTGTCCACAAAATCTGCCACACTAAACACAACTTTCATTTCTAATATCAATAAGGGTTAGTGGAATTCAAATAATAATCACAAGATAAAGCATAACTCAATTAACACCTTTTTACTCCAACTTAATAAACACATCCACCAAAGCCATTTTTAATAAAAACCCTTATCAAAATAATAATCAATAAGCCTCTCAGAAATTATTTTATAACAACTCCTTATTTATCCTAAATCTTAATTCTAAATTTCATGAATATCAAATTAAATCAACAACTCATCCACCTTTGAAATAATAATCACAACCCTTATAAAACAAAATTTAATTATTCCTAACCACCTTATAACTCCAACTTAGGGCTTAATAGAATTAATTAGAGAAAAAATGTATTTACCTCCTCAAGGGGATTTGAACCCCCAACTTGCCCACACCGTGAGCGTCTTAGCTAAGGCTAAGGTTACCACACGAGCTAGTTGCTCGTTCGAAAGGGAAAGGCACAACGTGCCTTAAAACATTTCCTCCCTTTTCGCAAATCAAAAGCGCTTCAAGCGCTTTTATTCCAATGCCTTCTGAACGCAATCAAGCAGATTCAAAAGCTTGATGTTTGTGTTGCCACACGCCTTAGCTAAAAGCCAATTTCCAATGCGCCACTCTGCCCACGATGACTTTGGACTTCGATCAACCTTCATTTATTCGTTGCTTTTGCTTTCTAAAATATTTTCGCATGAGATCAATTCAGATGCTTAGCCAACGATTATTAATCACGAGAAAGAATCAGTTTATGAACCTTAGGTATCCTCTTTATATAGCCTCCTTATTATTTTCAATGGCATCGACGGAAATCTTGCATATTTAATTTTAAATTTAAATTTAAATTTTAAAAAATTAAAATTTAAACTAAATATTTAAAAATTAAATATCTTCATCACCGGGGCACCTTTTTCGATGAAACAAAAGACCAACTTGGGTTTTAAGAAAAACCCAGTTTAAATATGCCATCTATAGTTTTAAATAAAACATTTTATTTTGCCTGCCTTGGTTTTCATAAAAATCTTGTCTTTATCATTTGGCCACCAAAACTCAATGTGATCCTGACATCAATGACAACATAAAATAACTCAAATTGTCAACATAAATCACATGATATTTTGAGATCATTTTTAAGTCACATGATATTTTTAGATCTATGTAATTGTAACATTAGTTTATGGACTTATTTTAATTTAGGGGCTAAATTGTGTGGAATAATCCTCAAATCCTATTGCCCTATTTTGAAAGGAAAATATCATCATATTCTATGTAATCAAAATCTTTGGCCTAATTTTTTGGGAGATATAGTTGGATTTGTGATAGTTGCAATAGATTTTGAGTCTTTTGGAGGCTTACAAGAAAAAGATTCAAGATATGCTTTAGAATTCTTATTGTTGCACTTGCACAAAATACCCCAATTTGTATGGATTGGAGACTCACTTTTATCATTTTTGGTGATTTTTCTCTTGTTTTCTTGGGCTGGTGCATAATAGTCAACCATCCAAAAAAATTAGGTTCTTAGTTGAAGGCTTTTAATAATAGATGACCACTTTCTATGTGCCTTGAGTTTGTTATGATGCTTATTGCTATTGATGTATATGGTAATTTTAAAAAATTGAAAATAAACTCTTCCATTAGAATAGACTCGGAGTAAGCTTTCCAACAAGCACTCATATGCCTATATTCCTATAGCCCTAACACCCCAAACATGCTTAAATTCAGTCACTATAGACTTGGCAATTTTCCCAACAACATATATGATACCACTTTCAATGATTATATCTCTTTAAAACATCAATAAAAATTCATGAATCCTTATCCATTATATGTGGCTTGGAAAGATCTTTCTAGTAAATATAGACTTGCATATGTTCTAAGAAGAATTGACTTCCCAAATAGCCTATTTTCAACATGATATCTGACTATCTTGATTGACCGTAATGCCTGCCTAATCATGCAACACTCACTTATGGAACCCATATCTATTTAAATGCTTGATAATTTTTTGTGAAAATATTTTCAGTAGATGATTCTTGAAAATATATTTCTAACAAATATAAAATTGCCTATGTTTCAAGGAGGCTTGAGGCCCAAAATTTCTTGTTTTCCATAGGTTATCTAAGCTGCCATGACCAAGTAAAATATAGGTGTGGATTAGATAAAAAACTTAGTAACCATAGATCCATAGGGAAATTTAAAACCCCACTATCCAAAACCATGTTAACTAGAGACTTGTAGGGAAATATGGATGCCAATGAAATTAAAATCCTGATTGATGAAGAGCTCAACTAGAGGTTAGCAAAGAGCAAGCCCAACTATATGTAATGTAGTGGATAAATTGACAAAATTCTAGTAATGCGTGTAGGAGAAATTAATCTACAATCTGATAGAATATAAAAAATTAAGACCATGGAAATACAGATTTAAGTGAATCTTACTAAAGGGAGTCTATAAATATAACTAGCCATAGTGGAAATTGAATGGCAAAGTGTTGTCACTTGCACACAAGAAATATATGTTTTAAAGTATTGTCAAAATCCTAGAAGCTAGTCAACTAGAGATTTTTGGTTATGACTTTAGCAAGTAGATTCAAAATATTCTATCCTTTGAGAGGCTTGTGGTGTGGAGAGTATCCAATTGAAATTAGCCCCAACTAGAAGCCTAAATATTTGTAGGAAAATGTATAAGCAACAAAATTAAAATTAAATTGCAAAATTTTGTTCAAGAAGAAATGAAAATTATAGCTTTGGATGGGAAAATTTAAAAGCCAATGAAAATAAAGCTTAACTGAAAGTCTGGTAAACCATCAATTGGAAATTTTTTGGTGATGTGCATGGCAAAAGAATTTTTTTAAAAAGTATTGGCAATAAAACTGAAAACACCATAAACTAGAGATCCACGATGAAATTAAAGCCCCACTATGCACTAGAACCTCAACTAAAAAAGATTTATGAGGAATATAGAAGAAATTAAAGAAATCCATAGGAAAACTGCTAGCATCAAAACCTCGAACATTGAAAGCCTAGATATTTGTGGGAAAATGTAAAAGGCCAACAAAGTTATAACCCGAAAATTGAAAATTAGCACTAGAAGCCTAGATATTTACACATAAACATAAAAACAAATGGAATTAAAGCCTCCGTAATTGGTAATCAACACTGGCAACTAGATATTTATGGGGAAATATAGAAGCTAAGAAAATTAAAACCCAATAATTGAGGATTTACAGGGAAACCCACCCAAGAGCAATGACTCGAAAAGGAAATAAAATACAACCAAATATTATGTTAGGAAGGGAAAAAATTCTCAAAAAATGCAAGGGATTGCCACAAGATGTAAAATTTATTAGGAAAGGAGGAAAATTATCGAAGGATTTCTAAAGGAAGCCAAAAATATGAAAATCATCAGAACGTGCAATTTTTTACCAGAACGTGCAAAGAAGAACAAAAAAATAGTATAAAATCCCCAGAAATTGATAGATTGTTTGAAAATGCAGAATAGAGAGGCATAAATATAAAATAAATAATAAAAAAATTAAAAACATATAAAAATTAAAATAAAATATATAATATAATAATAATAATAATAATAATAATAATAATAATAATAATAATAATAAATTCTAATGCTTGCAATTTTGACTTTGCTTTATTGGATTTTTGACATGGTTGCTTGGCGTTCAAAAACGATGGACGAGGTGAAATTAATGATCACCTAATTTTGGTTAAAAATACATAAAATCAAATCCCTTAGATCTAAAAAACTCCAAGTTTTGCATTTCATGAGGTATGTCAAAGGCATGGTCAAGAGATTTGAAAAACACAAGCAAAAACAAAATTAATGCACAACCCACTTGCTACTGAGGAGTGAGCCTAAGATGCTGATTAATTTACAATTTAATATGCTATGGTCACAAGTGCAACATAAGTTATCTCAAGGGACTCACAATAGGAGCGTGGTAAGAACAAAATCTTAGATTTGATATGCCTTAGAGGAAGAAATATAATATGTAAATAAAAATTGTAAAAGTGTTGCTAAGTAAAGAGCCAAAAAATTGTATACATACTGACTCACTAGGCAATTTGAAGGGTTGAAAACCATCTAGTAGCTAGCCCCTTAGACTTAGTTTCCATTTGTTTATCTTTTCTAATTATAGTTGGATGAAGTTTTTGAACCAAACCTGATATTATTTTGAGCTTTGCTCCTGTAATCCACCAATGTGGGTAAATATGAATCAAATATACTCCAAAAATTATCTTTATAATGCAAGGATTTTGAAAATTTTATGTTCAATCTATGTATGATAATGGTGGTTGCACTTAGTCTATTTTCATAATCTATTTTCCCTTTGAATATTGCATTGTCATGGATCTCAGGCTACAGGTCAGGGTTGGTTTTAAATCATAATTAACATTTTATTGGTTCGTAATCGAGTTTAGGGAAGAATAGCCTTGTTTGTTTTCTTTATTTTCTCTTGCTCTTAAACCTTTAATTTTTCTTTGGAGTAGATTTATTTTGGTTTAAAGCTTTGAAACTGGTTTCCTGTTGTGCTTGTTTAGAATTCCATTTATGTTGTAAGTTAATCATTTAAGTACAATTAATATTTGGTAATTACAACTTTCATGATTTAAAGTTTATCTTTCTTTTACAGAGTTTCAATTCAACTTGGCTCGTATATGTTATAATATCAATGCAGTAGAATTATAATTATTTTTATGCAATTAAGCATTTGATGATTGAGACCTTGTGCCTAAGAAATCTATCTCTTAGAATCATAATGACAAAGACCCCTTGAAGGAACATCTATAATGACCTTTGGTTTATCCACACTGGCCAAGACCTAGCCTACCTGAACCTTAGGGAAAATAAATCCCCTTTCAAGAGGGAATAGACTCTATTCCAATTAAGTTGGTTTGTTATTGATACATCAATAGTTGATTTTCTATTTTTCATACCCAACAAAATCAGCATTAGAGGGAAAATCCAGAATGTGCCATTTGCACGTTCAACAAATCCCTCTTCCTCCTTTAGAAAATTGATTCAACTAATTCATGAAGATATAATAATTCATGATCTCTTATTTCTTCTATTTCTTGTCCAAGTACTATTGGAAATTTATTATAGCTCTTATTTTAAGTAGGTTCATGCAAATCCTCTTTTGGTGATAGAAATCAGGTGGTCCAAGGGCAAGTGAAAGTCTTCAAATAAGGTGATGTATGCTAGAAGATAAAAAGCTATGCTTTGAAGTCATACCTTATGCAACTATGGGATATTGAAGGAGTTTAACTTTAGAGGAGTTGGTGATCTTGATTTCTCTTCTTCATTTGAAGCCCTAACATAATTGTTTTGTGGATATGTGTAGGAGTATCTAGTAGTGGTAGTGATGACTATGCTCTAGCCTAAGGAAATTCTTGTGTAGGAAATATTTTTACAATAGTGGATTTTAGGTGATGATGAGGATTCAAATGAGTCTACCTCAAAATGTGGAGGCTTACCTGGAGTATCCATTGTAGGGGAGATATTATTGTTACTAATGTCTTATCTTGTTGGCCCCTTAGTTCAAATTATGAGGAGGTGTTGAAAGTGTAAGATAATTCATGACCAAACCTGATATTGTATGATGTAATATTGAATAAGCCAAAGGGCATTCATTATACAATGTATTGAATTTATTGTAATATTTTTTATGTAAGCCCTATGGGATGTGGTTAACTTTGTTAAGGTTAAACCAACCTTATAAACTTATAACTAGTCTTAAATACTTTATTGTTATGTTACCTTAAGGTTAAGATCATTTTTGTATTTGGGATTTTTGTTAGAAATATTGAGTTATCACTGATGTCAAAGGTGCATGGTATTCAAGGCAAAAATATTCTTCAAGGGTGATAAGTTTGTAAGGTTGGACAATATATCAATAATGCCAAAGATGGACTTGATAAATAGAAAATAGAGGAAAATCATCCAAGGCAAAGATATATTTTAAGAGAAGCAAGGAAAGTATATTTCAAATCAAGGCAAATATATTATAATATTTAAAATAGAAAGACAAAGGTTTGTACAAAAGCTTGAAATATTATAAAGAGAAGGACAAAAGTTGGGACAAAGGTTTGACATATTTAAATCAAATGATTTAAATATGAGTCTAAAAGTTAAATATTATAATATTTATATCATAGATTTAAATATTATGACCTAAAGTGTTTGAAAAATAAAATGCATCGACATATTTGGATAAGATATAAAGTTGAAAGAAAATACTAAGAGCTGACCTCCTTGATAAAATCGAAGATAATGAGAAGCATATAAATGTGAGGTATTATTTCACCTTTGTAAACGTGCAATAATTGATTAATCCATCGTGGTTAGTGTGAGCGACATATGGAGAAGAAGAGCATACAAAAATTGATGGTAGTGAAAGATAAGGATAATATTATATCGTGTCCCTTTAGTTTCACCTATTGGGATAGCCCAGTTGGTTGTCTAGCTTGCATGGAGTGCTACTGTGCAAGAGGTTAGAGGGTCGAATCTCTTCGACACTATTTTGTTGTGATTTTGATGTTTGAGGGAACATAAAGACAAGGATAAACATTATATCATGCCCCTTTGGTTTCACCTACTAGGATAGCCCAATTGGTTGTCTAGCTTGCATGGAGTACTACTATGCAGGAGGTTAGAGGATCGAATCTCTTCGATGCCATTTTGTTGAAGAAGTTGAGACAGAGCTATAAGGAGTCAAATATTCATGTACCCCTTTTAGGTTTCACCTGTTGTGGTAGCACATCTAGTCACGATCACTTGTGAGGGTGTTGTGCTTCTAGAGGATAGGGGATCAAATCTCGTCATGACTGTGCAAGGTATTTAAAGTTTTATTTTATTAAATTTAATAAAGGGAGATATAAGGGTCATGGTGCCAGTGTAGAGTTTTATTTTTGCATATTATTAAAAGGGAGATATAAGGGTTATGATGTTAGTATAAGGTTTTATTTTTTGTAAAATAATAAAAGGAGATATAAGGGTTATGATGTTAGTATAAGGTTTCATTTTTGAAAATTAATAAAAGGAGATAAGGGTTTTAGCTATTAATAAAACTTGATATTGTGAGTTTAAAAAAGGGAGATATAATGAGTTATTTTTAAGCTTTATTATGTATGTTTTTGATAAGGTATTTTAAAATGGTTGATTTGATATTTAATCAAGAAAGGAAAAAGAGAATTGCTAACCAGATTTTGAAGGAATAAACAAAAGGAAGATTATTTTTTTCAAGAAATGTTTGAAAAGCTCATGTAAAAGAATCATCATCATTGAGGCAGATTTGGAGGTATGGTGATTTAATTCCTTTCTCAAAGTGATTTTGTTTGAGGAAAATATTTTGTCATATGGTTGGAGGTATAAGGAATTATTGGTTGTGCATTGGTTTTGCTTGAAATTGGGAATAAATGTGCAAGGGTTATAGATCAGATTTGTGAGCAAACTTGTGCATTGATTTGATTGAAATTGGGAGTAAATGTGCAAGGGTTATAGATCAAATTTGAGAGAAAATTTGTGCATTGTTCATGATTGATTTTGGGAGTAGATGAGAAGGATAGATTTTTGCATTGTGATTGGTTTTGAAGTGAAGGTGGAAATAAGAAAAATAAGTTTAGTCTCATAGAACTAGACTAAGTTTTAAGCATTAAAGTTCTGTCAGGATGTCCAAAGGATTCAATTGAAAAGAAGGTTTTCAGCTATCTATTGGGGAGGTGCAAAACAATTACAAGGTTATTTATCTACCTCTTGATGTAATAAATGTGAGACATGTGGAAGTGACAGACTTAATGAATGTGAAGAAAATATAGGAAATTTGTTAATGCATATCTATTCTCTATATGTTCATGAAGATAAAAGAATTCTGGGTAGAATATGTCTAAAATTGCTTTAGTTGAGGAAAGCACACTGAAGAATAGGTGAAGAACTTGATGACAAAAATATGCAAGTTTTGGGAATAGATGAGCAGTGTTTGTAAGCAAGATTTGGATTAGATTGATTGAATATATTTGAGCAGGTTATGAATCATATTGTTGAAAATATTTGAGAAGGTTTTGGATATGGTTTTTTAGCATATTTGAGCAGGTTTTAGAGCAGATTTGAGCAGGATTTGTGAGCAGGTTTTAGAGTAGAATTGAGTAGGTTTTGTGAGTAGATTTGAGCAGGATTTGTGAGTATATTTGAGTAGGATTTGTACAGTGTTGAGAGCAATTTTTGGAGAATATTTGAGAGTAGGTTTTGGAGTATATTTGAGAGCAGGTTTTGGATTGGTGTCTCATGTGGAGTGGTGTCCACAAAACTAAAATAAAAGGGGATTGGTGTCTCCTATGGATTGGTGTCCACGAATTTGAGTAGATGGGATTGGTGTCTCCTGTGGAGTGGTATCCACGAACTATGAGTAGATGGGATTGGTGTCTCCTATGGAGTGGTGTCCACAAAACTGAGAGGGGATTAGTGTATCATAGTGGAGTGGTGTCCATGAACCATGAGAGGGGATTGGTGTCTCCTATGGATTGGTTTCCATGAACTTGAGAGGGGATTTGTGTCTCCTATGGATTGGTTTCCACGAAATTGTAGAGGGGATTGGTGTCTCCTGTGGATTGGTGTCCACCAACATTGTAATAGGGGATTGGTATCTCCTATGGGTTGGTGCCCATGAAATTTGTTGAGAAATTTATAAGCAATATTTCTTCATGGATGTAGCCCACATTAGTTGAATCACATAAAATCTATGTCTCTTATATGTGTGATGATTTATGCATTATTTCATTATTGCATTGATATTATTGTTGTTATCATTTGGATTGAAAAGTAAAAAGTTTTATATTATATTGTTTACCCCCCCTCTCAGTATAAGCTTTTGTTCTTTAATTGGTATCAGAGTGGGTTCCTTCGTGAAAGCCTAATAGCTTGAAGGAAGATCTTATAGGAATACAAATGGCACATCAGGAAGGTTTTTCATCATATAGAACTTCATTGTTTGATGAGACTTTCTATACTTTTTAGAGCATAAGGATGAAGACTTATTTGATGGCACATGGATATGATATATGGAAATCCATTGAGAATGGGTTCACTCCACCTACAACTCCTCCCACAGATGCAAATGGTAATAAACCATATGAAAATAATGTCAAGGAAATGAATGCAATATTAAGTGGGTTATGTGAATCAAATTTTGTGAAGGTCATGCAATACACTTCAACAAAATAAATATGGGATAAATTATAGATAACATATGAAGGAGACGACAAGGGGAATATGGCAAAACTTCAAGCCCATAGGAGAAAGTTTGAAGACTTGAAGATGAAAGATGAGGAAGATATTGCTAGGTATCTTCTTTGTGTTGATGAGGTTGTCAACACAATTCATGGACTTAGAGAAAGTATTGAAGACTCTAAGATTGTTTAGAAAATCTTGAGGTCACTTCCCATGATATTTTATGCAAAGGTTTCAGCAATTGAAGAAATGAAGGATCTCAAAATTTTGAGCATGGATGAGCTACATGGGATTATCACAACCTATGAGATGAGGATAAAAAAGATCAAACATCCAAATGAGAGGTAGCATTCAAAGCTTCAAAGAAGGCAAAGAATAAAGAACCAAAATCAAGTGAAGAATCAAGTAGTGGAGAAGAAGTTAATTTTGTAAGAAGGAATAATAAGGGTCCAAGAAAACACAAAGGTATGCATTCTATGAAATGTTTCAATTATGGTAACCTTGGTCATTATGCATCTATTTTTCCACAAGCTAGAAGTAATAGCAGTGAAGAAGAATAGGAATATGAGAAAAAGAAAGAAAAAATATTTTATCATGAAAAGAAAAATAGGCATGGTCAAAATAGGCATGAGAAGAAGATATTTCAAAAACACAAGAAAAGTTTTTATGTTGAGGAAGCAAGCAATTCCTCCAGCAGCAGTGATGAAAGCTTCTTCGATAGTGAAAAGGAAGAGATCCTATTTTTGGCCATAGAAGAGAATGAAGATGCTCCTATTGTTGAAGACCAAGAAGAAGAGGAAGATTTAGAAGATGAAGAGGAAGCCACAGTTGACATAGAAGAGGAAATCATAGTTGCTCTTGAAGAGTTGAAGAGGGTTAGAAAGAAGAACTTAAAATTGAAGGCTCAAGTACAAGAGGATGAGAAAACAAAGGCAAAGCTTCTACAAGATCTCACCGACTTAAAATTAAAGGTTGAAGAGGCAAGGAGAATTGAAGAAGGTATGGCTAAAAAATTAAAGGCAAAAGAACTAGAGTGTGAAATACTAGAACATGAAGCTATCATTATAAGGAAGGGACTTGAAAATTTTAATGATAAGATATATCAGTTTAGGAAAAGATCAAAAAAATTGGATGATATTATCAAAGCATAGAGATCTCCAATTATCAAGACTGGACTTGGTTTTGAAGAAGTTCAAGAGAAAGAATCAAGCTCAAAAGAAATAGAAGCATCAAATAAAATGATTGAAGAAGAGCCCAAGACCTATGTTGAAATGTTGAAAAGTGGAAGCATCAATGAGGAAGAAAACAATGCACCATCAAGGAATAGGGACCATCATAGAAAAATCAAAGAAATAACCATGCACCCATATCCTCCAAGGCAAGATGAATATTTCTTCCAAGGTTATTGTTTCTCATGTAATCATTTTGGTCACAAAGTTGTACATTGTAGGGTTCATGATAAGAATGATTTTGGCTTCACCAAGAGGAAATTCAATTAATTTGCACCTTTCAAGGACTACAACATCATGTGTTACAATTGCAAAAATTTTGGGCATACAGCTAGATGGTGTAGAATAGTGTTCCTGGAACTTCCAAAGACAAGCAAGAAAAAGGATACTCAAAATATTCAAAAAGGTATGATCTCAAAAGTTTGGAGAAAGAAAATAAAACAAGAAGAGGAGCATAGTAATTTGGGAGTTTCACTCCCATCCCAAAATTGATCACCTCAAGAAAAGGAGGTGGTAAGGGGGTTGTGTTTAGTGTATTATCTTTCAAACCTAAGGAGCCCTTTTCCATTGATGTCAAAGGGGAGAGATTTTAGTAAGGGGGAGTAGCTTGTCAGGGGGAGCCGATTGTGAATCCAGTTGTAGTTTTTTCTTCTCGAACAATGAAAAAAAAAGTTTAAAGAGAATTAAGGAAAAATTTATTTTAAAAAGAAAGACAAAGGATATTATTGTAGGCCTAAAATTTTTGCACTCCTTTCCTCTAGGCTGATGGATCCACGCCTCAGAGGGGAATGGGAAAATAGTAGAGCTACACCTCGAAAGAGAGGCACTTAATTGTGCCTTCTTGTGGTGATTTTTCAACGAATTAAGGGTTCACCAGGAAACTTTTAGCGGTAGTTTCCGTACCTAGGCTTGGAAGATGTTTGATGTGTTCTTTTTATAAATCATTCTCATACACCTAAGTTTGGCCTTTATGCAACTAAACTATCTATATGCAATTTTGATTTAATGAAGACAGCAGACAATGGATACAAAATGAAATACAATGCCTAAGATTGGGATTATAAGAAATTATAAGCCTTACTTGAGCCAGATGTTTGATGAAGATTCTGAGGCTTGTAGCAGGACAAAATCACCTCTGTTTCTGATAGAATCACCTCTGTTCTAGACAGAATCACCTGTGTTCTAGACAAAATCACCTCTGATTTGACAAAATCGTAGGCGATTATGTCGCAATCCTACAACAAAATAATTGATAGAAAATAGGGGACAAAAAACAAGGTTTCTTGCAAATTATGATAGTTTCTCGTACTCCAAGTCATATATTAGCTTTAATTTCTATATGAAAGTGGATATGAAATAACATGAGAACAATACGATAACAATTCAACCTACTATGCCATGAATTTATGCAATTTTAATCCTGATTTCATGATGCAATTAATTGGAATGATGGTGAACACCAAGATGCAATATCTAAATCTGAGTAATAAATTAAATGGACATGATGTAATGCATAGACAAATAGAAAATTGGGAAAGAAATGCAAACAATGATTTGAATCCTTGCCCCCAACTGATCTGAAGATATGATCGCCTACTCTCTGACGAAATCGCCTACTCTCTGATGAAATCACCTGTCACTTCTGTCGAAATCACCTGTCACTTCTGTCGATTGCCAAGCGATTATGATGATATTTGGGGCGATTATAATTGAGACCTACAATGACAAAAATGAAAATAGGGATGTTGGGAGGTGGAATTGCATAGCAAATTGGTGCGAGGGATCCTCAAGGGAGTTTAGAAACAATCTCAAGGGATCAAAGTCCAACCAACCAGAATGAGTTAGTCAATCAACGAGGAGGAAAAAGGGAAAAGGGCCTAGATTAAATAGGCCAAGGAGGGGTTTGAGGAAGTTGGGAGGTTAGGCTAAACATGGAGGAGGTTTTGATCCCTCCTATGTTTGCCACCTTCAATCTACTCGCCAACCTCCCTGATCCGAATGATGGCTAAACCAGGTAAGAGGTTTTAAAACAGATTTTATCTTTTAGAAAATTTGTTAAAATTCTATTTGGGACAAAATCGCCTAGCGATTCTGTCGATCGTCGGGCGATTTTGTTGATTGATGGGCGATTTTGCCCAACGGTCAAGAATTTTAAGTTTGTTGGAGCAAAAAATGAGGAAGACGATGTCAAAATTGGACATATTATATACCGTTGGAAAGCTCTTTTCGAGCCCTATCCAATGGTATAAAATTTGATAATAATTGAGATGATTTGATAGGGTAAAAATTCTCTTGAATATGACCTTACTTTTCTAGGAGAAAAACTAAGGAAAATGAGTCAATTTTTCATGTCTACATTTTGCCCCCTCTTTGACGTATTTATGAACAATAAATGTGTCAAAGAAAAGTGTAGACACTTGAGTAGAAATGATTATGATTTGACATGGGAAAAAATGGAGTAGATGGTTTAGAATGAATAGTTTATGTGAAATTGATGTCTTAGAAAAAAATAATTACTAATTTACTGACTAGGATGCCCCCTCGAGTTTTTACACCAAATTTTACGTTTGGTGGAAAACTCGAATTTGATCTTCTTTGTTTTATGTGACTTTGTGTGATTTATTGGATGATTTATTACATTTTCTTATGATGGTTGTGTTACATAATTTCTTGTAATCATGCTTTGATTTTTGAACATTTTGATCATGCTTAACATAAAAGGAAAATGATTTTGTAAAGTGTGTTTTGAGAAAGATGATTTTGTGTGATGATAGATTTGAGGGATTAGCAATGAACCTCGAAGGATGTTGTGTTGATATGTGACTGTTGGTGGAGTTCAAAGCTCGCTAAGTCATGAAGCGAATCCTGTTATGAGGAAGTTTTGTATTGCTAATACCAAAATATTGTGTGCTTAAGAATAATCTTAAGGCTTTATGATGAGAAAGAAATGTTTGATGTTGTTTTGGGACAAGATGTTTGATAGATTCTAGCAATAAACCTCAAAGGATGTTGTGCTTTTATGAGACTGTTGGTGGAGTTCAAAGCTCGCTAAGTCTCGAAGCTAATCCTGTTTGTGAGGAATGTTTTTGATATTGCTAAGAATGGTTGTATGCTTAAGAATAATCTTAAGGCTTTTGTGGTAATAGGAATATGTGTGATGTTTGTTTGATAATAATGTATGTGGTAAATGTTTGTGAAATATATTGAGCAAAGCATGAAAAATTTGAAGGATGATTTACGCTAAGCATAGAATTCCTAAGTGTGAAATTATATGAAATAATTACTTAGGAATTATACCATCATCACGAAAATCAAAATGAAATGCATGATGATATGAAATTATTTGTTCTTTTAAAATGCAAAGTAATGTAAGATAAATCATTGTGTCACATGTTTCAAAAATATTATGAAATTTTTATGAAAATATATGGACTAATTTTGGGCATGAAAAATTAGAAAGATGGTTTGCGCTAGGTATAGAATTCCTAGTGTGAAAATTGAGAAGAATAATTCCTAGGAATTATACCATCATCGCGAAGTCATGAATGCTATGTATGATAAGTGATTTTGAACTACATGTTATTTTTGCAATAAGTTGTTTTTGAGATTTTTTGAAATTTTGGAAATATCTATGTAATGTGTTAATATGAAAGTAATGATAAACTAATGTTGTCCGACAAATTTCAAAGAAATATTTTAACTTATTTCTAAGACAAATTCAAATTTATCAAGAACCAGTGTGTGATAAGTGAGTTCATTATCCATCTTGATTTGACATGATGATACAAAATCTCTCAAGGATCAAATGTGTGTGCTTTGTAATGTTCATTTACCAATTTTGAGTAAGGTAGTGATGCAAGCAAACTTGAATGAACCAATGTGTGTGCAAGTGAAGGGTTCATTAACCATGATTTTTGTGCATGAAATCGTACCAGACTACTATGTAATTCAAGTCATCAAAAGCTAGCTAATCCACAAGCGGACATAGGTCTGTACAAAAGAAGGTCGCTAATGTGACAGACATGTCACCACGCGAAAAGGAATTACCCAATGTCAAGCAAGTTGGGCACAAATCACCTGTTATGGGGTTTACCTCATGATTTTTGAATAACTGAGAATTCCAGGGATTCAAGCTCATTCACCCTTCTTTTCTTCACTTTCAAGGGGTAGGGATTTTGTTCATTTTGTTTTGAACAAGGGGATTTTATTACTTTTCTTTTTCTCTTTTCGTTCTCTTTTTTATTTTTTTTCTTTCTTTTTCTTTTGATTTTTGACTTTTGCTTTTCTTGATTTTTCTTTTGGGATACTTGCTCGGATTGGTTGTAGAGCAAGGGATTTTTATTCGGGTAGGGGTGAGCTTGTCCTTTTGCCAATTCTCAAAAATTCTAGACCATGCGCATGATAGGATAGCAGGGGAAACTTTTCGCTCAAGAGACTAAGACTACTATGTAGTATCATTTTTTGAATTTGCAACAAATCATTTTAATGTGTAAAAGTGTACTTGGTTCAAGAAGTAGCAAGATCATTTCCCAAAACTCAAAATATTATTTAGTGAAATAGTGATCTTCGATACAAGAGAGATTTATAATCATAGTGATAAAATCAAAATAATTAATTTGTGAAATTAAGTGTATGGTTCAAGATAACTTCTGAATTAATCCGAAATAAAGGAAAATATAACTTCAAAATTTTGAAATACAACAATGAATAACAATGCAGAATGATCTGAAATATTTTTGAGATTTTGATACTTTTTGATTTTTTTAGTTGTTTTATTTGATTTTTATTTTTTTATTTTTTACTTTTAATGATGGAATTGGTGGTATATACAAGATGATCTATATACATTATACAAGGTTATTTGAGTATAGCATGTCTAAGGTGGCTTCAAAATCAAAGGAGGTTTTGAAGGATAATTTGGTTGTGGTGTATGTGAAGTTGTTTGGTTGATAGTTGAGATTGTTGTGATGAAGAATGAGATGTAGATGAAGAAAAGTGATGGACAGAAGATGACAATGATAAAGAGGAAAATAATAGAGAACTTGATGTGATAATAATAATGAAAGAGAGAATGAAGAACAAAAGGTGATGAATAAAAGGTAGCGATAACAAAAGCTTTGTTATAATGTAGAACAATGTAGCAAAAGATTTGACTTTTATGTGTAAAATTGATCATGTTACAAAACAAAATGTCAGAAGGATAAGAAGGTTCTTCATTCTTATCACTATCTTCCAAGTCTTGATAATATGGAGGGAGCATATGTGAAAGATATGCATGGGTGTTATTTGGTAAACAAGGATGATCGGGTATGGATGAAGAAAAGTGATTTATAGGAGGTAATTGTGACAATGGAGAATGTATAGAACTTGATGTTTCAACTGTTAAAGATTCTTCAAATGGTGTTGGGTCACCATGTATGGTAACAATTTTATTTGCAAGTTTAAACTTCAAACATTGATGAAGAATGGAAGGGACAACCCTCATCGTATGAATCCAAGGACTTCTGAGAAGTAGGTTGTAAGGTGAAGGGCAAGATGCTACATAAAACAAAGTATCCAGGATCTTGGGTCCACTCTTAAGGGGAAGAATTATAGTGCCTCGAGCTTCTTGAATTTCATTGTTAAAATATTTTATAATAACATTTGATTCATTGAGATCTTCTTCCTTTAATCCGAGTTTTTGGAATAATTGATAAGTGCATAAATTAAGAGAGGAGCCATTATCTACCATGATAGTTTTAATAGATGTTTCTTTAATAAATCCTGTAATGTAAAGAGAGGAGTCTTCTTGTGGAGTAGAGGAAGGAATCTCCTCATCATAGAATGAAATATGGTTAACCTCAAGAGGGCTTACACCATTAATTGTGTTCTTAGGGAAAATATCATGAGGAACAAATTGTTGGCTAAGTATCTTGAACAAAGTTTCCCTATGAACATGAGAACTTTGTAATACTTCTAAAAGGGATATCTTTGCTTGAGGATTAATCACTTGTTGTTGGCTATCAAAGTGGATTTCAGATTGAGATTTTGATGCTAAATATGGGCTTTCTATGCTTACATTCCATTTTGGATCATTCTCTAGAGCCAAAGATAGTTTTGAAGGTTGGTCAAATGAGGAATCCATCTCTTGAATATCAAATTGAGTTGATTGAACTTGAGGTTGCTCATTTGTAGCTTCTATTACAATATTAGTGATATCATCGTGATGGGACACATTAAGATGCAATATTTGATTGGTTTCCTATTGTTGATAATTGAATAGGGGTTCTTGGGAGATCCCCATGTCTTGATTGATTATGGGTATTTGTTGTGTAGGAGTTTGATTGTTTATTGGAGATTTATAATCAGTTGTAGATTGTAATTCCTTTATAGTGAAAAGACCCTCATCAATCAAATCTTGAATTGCACATCTTAAATTTCTACATTTTTGTGTCATATGTCCATCCACTCTATGATATTCACAATGTAGCTCAGGTTTATACCAATCTATTGTGGTATCAGGTTGTCTTATGGGAGGTAACTCAATCCTATTTGTATCAAGTAAATGCTTGAGAATTATATCCATTGGTTGATTGAGCTTAGTAAATTTACGTGGTGAAGGTTTTCGAGAGGCTTTTGATAATTGCCTTAGGAATTCAGCCATAAAAGGACTTAATGGTTTATTACCTCTTTTTTCTTTATTATGGGTAGAATGATGATAGGAAGATTGTGAAGTATGATGTGAGTGCATGGTAGGATTGGAAGAAGAAGTATTTTCTTGTTGAAATGGATGTGTTGTGTTGAAAGAAGAATGTTGAAATGGTGGAGAAGGATTGTATGTGGATCGATAGGCATAATATGGATATGTGGGAGAAAAGATAATATCGTTATGAAGAGGATTGGAAAAGGGATTGTCTTGTTGGGGTAAGGATGAAAAATGAGAAAAGTGTGATAAAGGTGATGTTGAATATGGATGAGGTTGGTCATAATCAACAAATGTATTTGGCAGAATTTTCCCAACATTACTGATGGGCTCATATTGATTTGAGTTAAGACTCATGGTTTCTTTAGTACTTCTAAAAGTAATATTTGGTATCTAAAATTTAGAATTGAATCTAAAACATACAAATTTGAAATGATGATTTTTTTGTTGTTTTTCTTGTATATATATATTTTTTTTTTTTGTTTTTGAAATCAGAAGAAATGCCTATGTATTCACGTCGGGTTCACCAAAGAATGTAGGCCTAAAATTTTTGCACTCCTTTCCTCTAGGCTGATGGATCCATGCCTCAGAGGGGAATGGGAAAATAGTAGAGCTACACCTCGAAAGAGAGGCACTTAATTGTGCCTTCTTGTGGTGATTTTTTGACGAATTAAGGGTTCACCAGGAAACTTTTAGCGGCAGTTTCCATACCTAGGCTTGGAAGATGTTTGATGTGTTCTTTTTATAAATAATTCTCATACACCTAAGTTTGGCCTTTATGCAACTAAACTATCTATATGCAATTTTTATTTAATGAAGACAGTAGATAGTGGATACATAATAAAATACAATGCCTAAGATTAGGATTATAAGAAATTATAAACCTTACTTGAGCCGGATGTTTGATGAAGATTCTGAGGCTTGTAGCAGGACAGAATCACCTCTGTTTTTAATAGAATCACCTCTGTTCTAGATAGAATCGCCTATGTTCTAGACAAAATCACCTTCGATTTGACAAAATCATAGGCGATTATGTCGTAATCCTGTAGCAAAATAATTGATAAAAAATAGGGGATAGAAAACAAGGTTTCTTGCAAATTATGATAGTTTCTCGTACTCCAAGTCATATATTAGCTTTAATTTCTATATGAAAATGGATATGAAACAACATGAGAACAATATGATAACAATTCAACCTACTATACTATGAATTTATGCAATTTTAATCCTGATTTTATGATGCAATTAATTGGAATGATGGTGAACACCAAGATGCAATATCTAAATCTGAGTAATAAATTAAATGGACATGATGTAATGCATAGAAAAATAGAAAATTGGGAAAGAAATGCAAACAATGATTTGAATCCTTGCCCCTAGCTGATCTGAAGATAGGATCACCTACTCTCTGATGAAATCGCCTATCACTTCTGTCAAAATCGCCTGTCACTTCTATCGATCGCTAGGCGATTATGATGATATTTGGGGTGATTATAACTGAGACCTGCAATGACAAAATGAAAATAGGGATGTTAGGAGGTGGAATTGCATAGCAAATTGATGCGAGGGATCCTCAAGGGAGTTCAGAAACAATCTCAGGGAATCAAAGTCCAACTTGCCGAAGTTAGTCAATCAGCAAGAGGAAAAAGGGAAAAAGGGGCCTAGATTAAATAGGCCAAGGAGGGGTTTGAGGAAGTTGGGAGGTTAGGCTAAACATGGAGGAGGTTTTGATCCCTCCTATGTTTGCCACCTTCAATCTACTCGCCAACCTCCCTGATCCGAACGATGGCTAAACCAGGTAAGAGGTTTTAAAACGGATTTTGTCTTTTAGAAAATTTGTTAAAATTCTGTTTGGGACAAAATCGCCTAGCGATTCTGTCGATCGTCGGGCGATTTTGTTGATTGATGGGCGATTTTGCCCAACGGTCAAGAATTTTTGGTTTGTTGGAGCAAAAAATGAGGAAGACGATGTCAAAATTGGACATATTATATACCGTTGGAAAGCTCTTTTTGAGCCCTATCCAATGGTATAAAATTTTATAAGAATTGAGATGATTTGATAGGGTAAAAATTTCTCTTGAATATGACCTTACTTTTCTAGGAGAAAAACTAAGGAAAATGAGTCAATTTTTCATGTCTACAATTATAAAGAGAAGGACAAAAGTTTGATATATTTAAATCAAAGGATTTAAATATAGAAGAGTCTAAAAGTTAAATATTATAATATTTAAATATTATAACCTAAAGTGTTTGAAAAATAAAATGCACCGACATATTTGGAGAAGATATAAAGTTGAAAGCAAATAATAAGATCCAACCTTGAAAAAATTGAAGACAATGGGAAACGTATAAATATGAGGCATTATTTCACCTTTGTAAATGTGCAATAATCAATTAATTCATCGTGGTGAGTGTGAGCGACAGACAGAGGAGAATAGCAGTGAAAATTTGATGGCAACGAAAGACAAGGATAAATATTATATCATGCCCCTTTGGTTTCACCTGTTGGGACAACCAAGTCGATTGTCTAGCTTGTGTGGAGCGCTACTACGCAGGAGGTTAGAGGTTCAAATCTCTTTGACACCGTTTTGTTGTGGTTTTGATGTTTGAGCGAGCACAAAGACAAGGATAATAATTATATTGTGCCCCTTTGGTTTCACCTACTGGGAGAGCCCATCTAGTTGTCTACCTTGCATGGAGCATTGTTGTGTAGGAGGTTAGAGGGTTGAATCTCTTCGATACCATTTTGCTAAAGAAGTTGAGACATTAGCTATAAGGAGTCAAATATTTGTGCACCCATTTTAGGTTTCACCTGTTGTGGTAGCACAACTGGTCATGAGCGCTTGTGAGGACATTGCGCTTCTAGAGGACATGTGATCAAATCCCATAATGGTTGTGCAAGGTATTTAAATTTTTATTTTATTAAATTTAATAAAGGGAGATATAAGGATCATTGTGCCAGTGTAGATTTTTATTTTTGCATATGAATAAAAAGGAGATATAAGGGTTATGATGTTAGTATAAGGTTTATTTTTGTAAAATAATAAGAGGAGATATAAGGGTTATGTTGTAAGTATAAGGTTTCATTTTTGAAAATTAATAAAAGGAGATATAAGGGTTTTAGTTGTTAATAAAGCTTGATATTGTGAGTTTCAAAAATGGAGATATAAGGAGTTATTTTTAAGCTTTATTGTGTATGTTTTTGATAAGGTATTTTAAAGTGGTTGATTTGATATTTAATAAATAAAGGAAAAAGAGAATTTCTAACCAGATTTTGAAGGGACAAACAAAAAAAAATTATTTTTGTCAAGACAGGTTTGGAAAGCTCATGTAAAAGAAGATCATCATCATTAAGACAAATTTAGAGGTATAGTGTTATTTTATCAAAGTGGTTTTAATTTGAGGAAAATATTTTATCATATGGTTGGAGGTATAAGGAATTATTGGATGTGCATTGTTTTTGCTTGAAATTGGAAGTAAATGTGCAAGGGTTATAGATCAGATTTATGAGTAAATTTGTGCATTGGTTTGATTGAAATTGGGAGTAAATGTGCAAGGGTTATAGATCATATTTAAGAGAAAATTTATGCATTGTTCATGATTGATCTTGGGAGTATATGAGAAGGAAAAATTTGTGCATTGTGATTGGTTTTAAAGTGAATGTGGAAATAAGAAAAATAATATAGTCTCACAGAAATAGAAGGGTTGTTTTAATGCAAGTAAAAGTGTCACATAGTACAAGGATAGTGTGAAAGGATTCAATTGAAAAGAAGGAAATTCTTAGCTATCTACAAAAAGGGAAGGAAAGGTGTAAATCATCAATTACAAGGTTAGTTATTAAGTGCTAGACTAGAGCTACCTTTTAATATAATAAATGTGAGACATGTGGAAGCGATAGACTTAATGAATGTGAAGAACATATTGGGTACTTGTTAGTGCATATCATTCTCTATATGTTCATGAAGATAAAATAATTTTGGGTAGAATATGTTTGGATTGCTTTAGTTGAGGAAAGCCATTGAAGAATAGGTGAACAACTTGATGACATAATTATGCAAGATTTGGGAATATATGAGCATTATTTTGTATACAATATTTGGGAATATATGAGGATTATTTATATGCAAGATTTAGATTAGGTTTGAGTAGGATATGTGAATAGATTTTTTGGAGTAGATTTGAGCAGGATTTATGAGCAGATTTTGGAGTAAAATTGAGCAGGTTTTGTGAGCAAATTTGAGAGTAGATTTGAGCAAGATTTGTGAGGAGATTTAAGAGTAGATTTGAGTAGGATTTGAGAATTTTTGAGAGCAAGTTTTAAAGCAGATTTGAGATCAGGTTTTGGAGCAGATTTGAGAGTAAGATTTGGATTGGTGTCTACGAACTTGAGAAGAGGGGATTGGTGTCTCCTATAGATTGGTTTCCATGAACCAGAGTAGAGGGGATTGGTGTCTCCTATGTATTGGTGTCCATGAACTTTAGAAAAGGGTATTGGTGTCTCCCATGGATTGGTGTTCATAAAATTGAGAGGGGATTGGTGTTTCATGTGGATTGGTATCCATAAAATTGAGAGGGGATTGGTGTATCCTGTGGATTGGTGTCCATGAACTTGAGAGGGGATTGGTGTCTCCTATGGATTGATGTCCATGAAATTGTATAGGGTATTTGTGTCTCATGTGGATTGGTGTCCATGAGCTTGTATAGGGATTGGTGTCTCCTATGGGTTGGTGCCCAAAAAATTTGTTGAAAAATATATAAGCAATATTTTACCATGGTTTTCTCCCAAAAGGGTGTTTTCACATAAAATTTGTGTCTCTCATATGTGTAATGATTTGTGCATTGTTTCATTATTGCATTAATATTGTTGTTGTTATCATTTGGATTGAAAAGTGAATTTTTTTATCTTATACTACTCATTCCACCTCTTAGTATAAGCTTGTGTTCTTCAATTTTGGTATTATTATAAACACCCCTATGAGTCCTTGTTTGATTATTTGAGCAATATGATTCTATATATAATTAATAATTTTTTATGATGTGTATAGGTTCCAACTATATCTTTTTTCATCCTTTCATACACTTTCTATATAAAATTTTAGTGGATGGATTGCTTCTATTCATTTCTAGAAAATGTTATGAATTTTGACACCCTTTTTGGCTACTTTTTCAAGCTTCTTGATGTGTACATAGAAAAATTCTACTTTGTGTTCTTGTAAAAATCATAAATTGAATTCTTAGTCTTCTTCTTATTTTGCATTGGATTTCTGTTAGTCTTAGTCCTAACCACTTATTTTTCATAAGCATGAATGGTGAGGGGATGACTCTTATGTTGTTGTCTTTGAGACTAATGGTGAATAAGGTACTTTAAAACTTCATCAATTATAGGGGATAATAATCTAGAAGCTAGACATGAAGTACATTAAGTACAATAGTAACTATCTCATGTCTCAAAAATATTAGTGAATACAATATTGAGAAGCTTAATATTTTCTTGACTATCTTCAACTTATTGCTCCTTCATCACCTTTAAATTTTATAGAAATATAGATATCATATTGTAACTTCTTGAATAAACTAATATATTTATTAATACGGTCACAAAAATCCATAGTCAATATTATAAGTTTTGCCTCCAATCTATTGTTCTTGTTGGAATCAATGTGATTACATAATTCTTAAAATTTATCAAGAAAATACTTTGGGATCTATAATGTTACTAGCAAGGGTGTAATAAATCATGTTAACATAAAGATATGTCACAAAAATAACCTCATCCTTATTTCTTTAGAATAAGTATATAGTGGCTTCTCATTCACAAATTTGTGCAACCCCTTGCT
The DNA here is from genome assembly GCA_028583015.1 of Wollemia nobilis. Lineage (NCBI taxonomy): Eukaryota > Viridiplantae > Streptophyta > Pinopsida > Araucariales > Araucariaceae > Wollemia > Wollemia nobilis. The sequence goes on along the minus strand of JAQPPZ010001136.1, from coordinate 880,009 downwards.
TTGGAGTAGAGCTTCAATCTTGATTTTCCAAGTAGTATAGTTTACACCATTCAATAAGGGAATATGTTGATCCATAAATTTCCTATCCAAATACAAAATATACATGTATTTGTGACTAGAAGAAATGATACCATCTCCAAGATCTCAAAAAGCCATGCAAAGTGGGCTCAAAATATTTCTATATGTAAAAGTTATGGCCCCCAAAATTTTGGACCTAAAATCATACAAAATGACTCTAAAACCTTTGAATTTTTTAGTACAAATAGCAAATGGGAGGGTACCACATGTTACTTCATGAGTAATTGAGGATGTTTTTGAGAAAAAATGGTGAAATTGTTCTATTGATCAACAATGCATTACATAGTTTTATAGTTCTTGAAAGAACTAAAAGTAGACACTGTGGTTGAAAGAAATCCTCTTAAACTTATTACAACAAACTAAATTAAAGATAGCTCTTATCCTAACAACATGCTAATCTTGGACTATGGTAAAACATTGACCAACCAAGCCAAAACCTCAACGTATGCTAATCAAATTAACTAGAAATATGTAAATCAAAACATTAAACTAAAACTAAATACTAGGAATTAATACTTAGGACTAAGGAGGCAATGTTCACACTTGCAAGGTTTTTCTAAGCCACTTAGAAAACTCAATCCTAAAAATAGGTCATCCATATTATTAGAAAATAAATCAAGTAATTAGTCTGAGTGTCAAGAGAGGAAATATGAACCTATTTGTAAATATTTCTCCTACAGTAAATCTACTAGATCCAATGAAATTCTTGTGATCCAAGTCCTCCTAGGGTATTAACACAAAAAGCACTTTCTACAATTTGTTAATGACACGAAAATTATCCTAGCTACTCCAAACAATGTTTTCTTTAGGAGTCACTATAGAAGCTAAATTTCCAAAAAAAACTATTCTAATACCATGTTAGATTATTTATAAAAAATAAATGGAATCAACACATTACCTTGGTATGCAGGAATAAATCATAGAAAGGGAACATACAATGTAAAAGGGTTCCCATGGACACCAAAATATATCACTAAAGAAAAATAAAATATATTTCAACCAATAAAAAAGTGGTTAGCATGATGGGATATTTATACCTAATTATAAGATACCTTTAGTTCAATGTTAAGGCATTGACATTTAGGTACAAAATATTCACCTATAAAATGTGTATAATGACCTAAAGGCATATACAAATGATATGATACACGGTCATTTGGGGCCTTATGTGAAGCTTAACCACCACATATTTCAACAAAAATGAGAAGAAGAAGAAATGAATAATGAACAAAATAAGAAACTCCTAGTGTCATTGTCCAACCTATATTAGTGAAGGATGAAAGTAGTAGAGGGAGGTCAACAAGATAAGGCATTAGCCTTAGTAGATCAAAATAGAGATGATCGTAATGAATTTTTGACATAGATGCTAAATGAAGACCAACACTTAGAAATAATTAAGAAATAAACTAATATTAGTAGTTTGTTTGATGATGTATTGGTGTACTCAAAGTAAAAATGTTTTAAACTGAATGTGTTGTATAATAGAAGCAAGTTGTCATGAAGGATGATGCACCATCTAGTAAATGTTTATGAGTAAGGAATTTAATATTATCATACAATATTTGATCACATTAGCCATCCAAGGCAACATTAAACTTCTCAAATTAATGTACAAACTCACAAAGCACAACATTAAAAATTCAAAGTTGTAAGTAGAAGAAGAGTGCATAAAGAATTTCATTGCCAAATTTGGAATTTCAACAATACAGAAGAAGATATTTGATATCATGACCTAAAGAGAGAATGAAAGGTCCTAGCCAAGTTTTAAAAAAATTGATGATGTTGACTACCTTATGAATCCCTAGATTTTGAGTATATAATCAGATACTGATTTTCAATTCTTCATTTTTGTAATATACTTTGTAATTTCTAATGATCAAACAATTATTTTGTCAAGAATTTAATTTTTCAAATTTCTAGGTAGTATTCCTTTTAGCTCCCTAGTATAAGATCAAATTTGATGATATCTTTTCAATTATTTATTTTTGTACATATCTTGTATCTCCCAAATGTTTTTAATATAATATGGTCTTGATAAAATGCTTAGATTTATAGGTTACCTTTGAGTTGAAAACCTTTTTACTCCCTAATGTGTAACTTTTGCTCTTCAAGATAATCACCTTATTATCCCTATTTATGAATATAAAGCTAAAGATATTTTGACGCAATTTTAGTTTTAACGAGGTTCTCTATTTTCAAGACCTTTAAGTTGGATTCCTTATGTCTCTTTAATTTGAGCAAAATACTAATATCAAAAGTAAAATTTTCAACTTTCTAGCAACTTTATGTTTTTCTTCTTTTAATTTTCAATAATATAGCTTCTAAATTTCAATAACTTAAATTTGGTGTTGAATTCCTTATAACTCCCTAGTTGGAAATTTAGAAAACAAAGGTATTTGTAAATTTAATATTTCTATTTCAATGTAGAAATACTTATTCCTCCAAGTTAAACTATTTGCAAAATATTTCTATGCAATTTGAATGAGGTAATTTTAAAACCTTTCTAAAAACTTCTTTCTTAAATAAAATTCTAAGAAATTCAATAATTCTTCTAAGGTTGTAAATCAATACCTTATTTTTCCTTTTATTAAAAAACCTTGAGTATAATAAATTAATTAAACTTGAATTCAATATTATGCCTTGTATCTCCTTAATATTTTGCAAAGGTTTTAGATTAGACTAAATATTTCTTACCTCATTTAATATAGTGCTCCAAATATTTATCTTGCTTACTTTATTTTGTAACCTATGCTCTCAAGATGCTCTTCATCCACTGTGATGTATTCAATCCAATTTGATGCTCAATCTCTAATCTCCAATGCTTTAACTCTCCAAATTGCGTCTTTCTCTTCCCTTCGTCATAGCGCATATGCACTATTATTTCATGCTTCACTCTCTCCTCTTCTCTATTCTCTACATGTATTTAGGTGGCACTCTAACCCATGCCTTTATTGCATATAGAAGGTATTACTTACATGATGATTGGTGCTTCTCTTCCATCGGTACACTTGGAATTCATGTTGATGCTTCTTCTAGGGCATCTGAATACTCCTTGGTAGTTGGTGCTTCATATCCTAGGTGACAAGTGTCTTTTACACCTGAAGCACTTGTCAATGAATGTTACAACTTCCTACTTCCTTGGTAACATTCAATTTTTCACTGCGCTTGACTTGTTTGTCCCCTCTACAATAATGGTTTTACTGCCTTGGTGCTCAGACTATGATTTAGCTCTCTTCACGGTGGTTGATGCTTTGTGTATAACATGCCAAATGACAAACAACAACCTTATCTTGTACCATATGATTTTTTGATTCTTCAAAACCTTTCCTTTCAATGTAACACTCATTAAAGAGTAATCTTCAACCAATCCTAGCGCTCTTCCTTCTATTTCAACAGGTATGCATTACGCTAGTTGTTACTCAAGTATCTTGCCTTTTGTGTTATGTAGCAAGTGTTATATCAAATTATACAAATGATGATTATCTCTCCACTATCCTTCTTCCAATGACCTTGTATTGAGTTTATGTAACCTTAATGGTGGTTCTCTTACCTTCACCAAAGCTCCTTTAGTGGTGATTCTCTTCCTCAACTATCTTCTAAAATTAATGGTGGTGGTGCTCTATGTAACCTTTTTTATTATGGTGGTGGCTCCTTTATGATGTCCAAATCAACTAAAAAACTCCTCCAATTCATAGCTCGATGACTCTTAATTTTTTTTCCCAATATTACTTTCTAACAACTTTAACAATTTGAATCTTTCTCCTTTAGATAGTTGTCCAAAAAACCTTTATTTTTTATCTTCTAATGCAGCTAATTCATTCTTTATTTTACTATCCAAAAACCTTTCTAAATTACCTTGAATTTCTCCAAAAATGCAGCTTTATGTCACCTCCAATTTGCTGTCCTATGACTCTTCAACTTTTACTGTGAAAATCAATGATCTTCTCCTTAAAAAATCAGCATTTAAGCCTTTAATGGCAGTCTTCAAATCTCTCAAATTGGTGGCCTCTTCTACCTTCTTTCTTTTCCTAAATTTTAACTTCAAACATGACCTATTTAGATGGAATTTTTTTGAAGAATTTGAATGTCTCGAGATCTTCAAAAATCCTTTCTAAACTTGGCAATATTCTTGCCAAATCCTTTTTCCTTTTGGACTTATTATAGTATGGTGATAATTATCCCAAATTATTATTTTAAGGAGCTACTCCTTGCAATCTTCTACCTCAAGCTTTCTTCAAATATCCTCCAATAGCCACTTCTTCAACTTTCTTCAATAGGGTTTTTTCTAGCCTTCTTATTCTTTCTCCTTTGAAGTTTTTCTTGAGACTTCTTTTGGGTCTTCAAATTATGTAGCTTCTCAAATATTCAATAGAAATTTTCTTAGCCCTCTTATATCTTTAATCTTCAATATTGTAACTTCTAAATCTGAAAGTTCTTCAATGGGACCTTTTCATGGGTCTCCTACTTCTTATCTATAGTCTTAAATATTCTATATGTACCTCCTTATTGGGTCTCTTCAATATTATACCTTCAATATCTAATGAGGAATTCTTTATTGGACCTCCTCAATCTTCAAATGTCTATTTTTCTTCAACAAACAACTAATACCTGCATGAAAAAAGCACATATATTTTCAGGCAATAGAAGATAAAATTCTTCTCTATTCATTTTAGGAAGCTTCTCAACTTTTGATAACTAATTTTTATATAGAAAAAAACTTATATGGTAGCAATAAAATCCATGCAAATCTCTAGATATTTATAAATCAATAAACATCACTAGTTATCCTTCAATATAGTAAAAAGAGATCTATGTTGAGTCCTAATATTCATGAGTTTTTCTACAACCCTATGGAAAGACTCTTAGCCAAAAAGTAATTCTAAAAATAATGAAAATGAAATCTCTCTACCTCCTCTCAATGTTCTTGTGGATCTCCCTATCTCTTATCAATCTACCTTGTGCTCTAATACCACTGTTAGCTTTTGATGCTAAAATACTTAATGAATGCAACCACAAGGGATAAAATGAGTATACAATATTAAAAATATGATAATGGTAATATAATAAGCATGTAAAACTCATAAGAAACTTCTATAATAACTCATAAAACTACCATTAATGAAAGCTCATAAAATGGGATCTTCATACAAAATGTGGAGATCTCAAATGCTCCATTCTTCATACATGCTCTACATTGTATCTAACTTGAGCATGTACTCTACTCTAATGTGCTCTTGCACTCTTTCTAATTTCTCTCTACTACAAAGGCCAATATATAATAGAATATGACTCTTGTCCTTCCATATTCCTATGACACTTCATCTTCCTATTTATAAACTCATGTACACATGGACAACATGCACATTTACATCATCAAGCTCCTTGCACATTCTAACAACACTTGTGCATTTATTATATTATATAAACTAACTACAAAAATACCAATCTAAGACAAACTCCTAATCTAAATATGTACCCAAGATGGTACATTAGCATGTACCACATAATGTAATATATTCCAATATTCATTCTTTATCTTAGGTCGATAGAAGTTTTATTAAAGGAATGTCAATATTTTTCCATCCCAAAGTGACCTGATACCTTGCTAAAGTGTTCTTCCCAAATCATCTTTGAGTGCTTACTAGTGGGTACACAAATATGTACCATGTGGTATAGGAGGTTACCTTACAAATTAAAAATATATAAGCTTACCCACATGGAGAGCGCTATATGCATTTGCAAAATCAGAATATACTTCTTACAAGGTGGACCAATTAAAATTACCAAGCCCATAAGAATAAAGAATGGTGATGAGTGCTATGATTGGAGGTCAAATAAAATGATCTACTACTAAATTGGCACTTCCTTTATTATTCTTGATGATTAAACTAAGCTACTATAGATATGTGGCCCACCTTTAAATTCTTTCATTCCTTGGCTTATTCTGTGATTGAATGAACTCCATAGGTCTATGATCTATGTGGATGATGGTTTCCTTGTCTAAGATGTAGTGTTTTCATTGTTTACATAATTGTATAATGGCGTAGAGTTCTTTGTTATATAATATTTTAGTAGTTCTGATTCTAGCATGGGATCCTAAAATATTAACTTGCACCAACATGCACAAACACAACAATTAATAGCAGCTAAATTTGAAATGATAGATGGATACCCCATAGTAGTTTTCAAATTTTATGGGCCAAATCATCTAGAATAGAACAAAGAGACATGAGAACATATTTTTGAATGATTTACCATTGATAATCCTGAAAACTTAATCATTCACAGAGACTTGAATATGACACTCAAACATTGGGAAAATTCTGGAGGAGCTAGATCAAAAGTCTTGAATAATGAACTAGTAGAAATAATTATTGTTGATGAATACCTCCAAGATGTTATTCCAAAAAAATAAAAATAGACTTGGACCAATAGGATATGTAGAATATATTTCATAGCTGAAAGGCTTGATAGGTTCCTAGTGAAAGAAGATCTATTGGTTCATTTTCCACTCCTCTCAAGCCACATATTCCAAAGTTCCATATCAGATCATAAACCCATCATATTAGACAGTGGAAAAAAAACCTTTTGGACCCAAGGATAATTCCCTTAAAATATAATCTGTATTGGAAATCTCACAAAGAATTCATCACTTTGGTTGAAAAAACTTGGCAATAACAAGTCTTGACAACCAATCCCCAAGAGAGAAAAGGAAATTTTATGACCTCAAAATAACTATACAAAAATAGCTATTAAATAAAACCAAATTCAAGATAGAAAAAAACATGTTGCTTCAACAGTATAAATAATTAGAAGTAAGAATTGAAAACTCTCCTCCTCTACCACACCAAGAGGATGCAAGGAGAGAGTTGCAAAAAAATCTCTACAAGATATATGTGGAAGAAGAAGCACAGTGGAGGCTCTGCTCAATAATGACTTGGCTGAAAAAGGGTGACAAGAACACCAATTATTTCCATCTCAAGATAAAGCAAAACTATTAGAGGAACACAATTAGAAAAATTGAGCATGAAGGGATGAAATATATAGGGAAAGAGCAAATCAAAGAGCTGGAAAACAATCATTTTTCTAACTTGTTGACCAAAGAACATGAGAATATTCAAGCTGAAGGTTCCTTCTACAAATATTCCAATAGTTCTCAATGAAGAGGACAAACAAGAAATGAGCAAACCACTTACAATGGACGAGTTAGAAGTTATTAACTCTCTTTTGAAGGATAAAGCTCCATGTCCTAATGGGTTCACCAATAACTTATACCAATATTTTTTTCAACTTATTTATGAAGATATGTTGAAGATGATTGAATATGTCAGACTAAATGGTAAGCTCTTAGGTGCTATAAACTCCACTTTTTTGGCCTTAATCCCTAAAGAGAAAAATGTTGTAATGTTTTCTATATTTAGACCAATCTTGCTGTGCAATTCTTCTTAAAAAATTGTCTCCAAAATCATAGCCAACTGGGTAAAAAAAAGAATTGGCAAATTAATTACTAAAGAGCAAGGAGGATTCATCCCCAAGAAATAGATATATGATAACATTATAATAGTGCATGAAGCTCTCCACACTAGTAGGAAATCCAAAAAGAAGCATATAGCCAATAAGTTTGATACGACTAATACCTTTGACATGGTAGATATTAAATTTAGGAACATGTGTTAAGTTTGGAATTTCCCTTCAAATTATGAGATGGATTGGAGCATGCATCAAAGCCCCTTGGATATCCCCTTTAATCAATGGAGAACCTTCAAATTTTTTCAAGGTTTTCAAGAACATCATACAGGGCTACCCTTTATTCCTATATCTTTACATCCTTCTAGCAGATACTCTAGGGAGATCTCTCAACAAGCTAAGAAGGGACCAAAATATCATAGGTATTAAGGCAGTTGTGGGATATAGATAAGTCACTCATGCTTATTTTAATGACAACACCATTCTTATGGGAGAAGCATCAAGAAAAAATATGAGGTAGTTAAAAGAATGCCTAGATGGGTTCACACAAGCCATTGGAGCATAAATTAACACAAAAAAGTCAAATTTTCATCCAAAACACCTTAGAATCTTAAAACAAAATCTTTAGTTTAATCCTTGGATTCAAACAAGAAAAATAATAGCAGTTTAGGTATCTTGGAGTCCCAATGGGTTTCCACCTAAAGCCTAAGGATATCTAGAATCCAATGTTGAAAAAGATAATTAAGAGGATTCAAAACTATAACAATGGTTGGTTGAGTTTGGTGGGCAAAATAGTGTTGATTAAATCCATTCTATCCACTCTCCCAATATATCAACTTCTTGTTTATCATGCTCTGAAAACCATTTTTCATATGATTAATGGCATAATAAAAAACTTCCTATGGCAGGGAGGAAAGCAAACATGAAGGAAGAAATTCCATTTATAAATTGGGACATGATCACCAAAGCTAAATATGTTAGATTTTGAGGATATATGCGGTGGAGAGATCTAACACAGGTTCCAATGAAATACAGGATATATGAAATAAAGTGGAACAACAATATGAATGAAATATACTATAAATATAAGTGACAAAAATACAATGCAATATGGAGGAAATGGTCACTCCATTAATATGAGCTAAAGAGCTACATTGTACTCCATACATGAGTACTTGATAGATGAAGATGATAATATGAATATGCTTATCATCTACTACTATGAGGCCCTTTATATAGGAAGATATATTTCTTGGCCAACACTCTACCTAGTTGTACAAGGGGACACCTTGCACATTATTACTTGCACATTGCTACTTGTGCATTTATTACATTGCTTGAAGTAACTAGATAAATTCCCCCTAAAGTAATCTCCTATCTTAGCTATGTACGTAAGGTGGTACATTTACGTGACCTAAATAATGTAATATATTCTAACTCTAACACCCCATGTATTACATTATTTGTGTATTGAATATTTCAATCTTCAATATGAATATTTGTCTTCAGATGTTCTTCAGCTTGATCTGGTCCTCTTTAATACACTATATGCCTTCTTGCATTGGTTCTTCTTCTTGGAGTCAAAATTGGAACTTGTATTATCCTTCATTGTTTACTATAGTTTGATCAGAAAAGTAGTCAGTGTCTTCATATGATGCAAAGAGAGTTGTAGCTGAGGGTGCTTCAGTATTTATGATTTATTTGCTATTCATGTCTTCTTTGCTAAAATTTCTTTTAGCAGGTATTTTCTTCTTTTTTATCCTCCTGCGATTCTGCATGGATGATAGTGGAAGTTTTGCTTCACGAGGAATTAGTATATCATCATAATAATATAAATTTGTATTACTAGCTTGCTTCATGTGTTGAGTACAAACACAATTAATGATAGGTAAATCATCAAACACTCCTCAGATGTGAATATAACTATCATTTGTGAATTCCACCATGCCCTAAAGAGTTTTTCATGAAGATAACCAATTAGTGCTTCAAAGCTACCCTCTTTTTCTTCTTTGAGAAATAAGGAGAATATATCTTTATGACTAGTTGATATATTCTCATATCCTTCAAGGGTATCTATCAAGTTTTGAGAATACAATTCTATTTCATGAAATAATTCTTTATTGATAAAGACATTTCTTATTATTTCATCCATATTTATTCTTAATAGTTTTGAGATAGTGTTCCTTGTTAATCCTTAGGATTGTAAATATGGATTTGATAGAACCTTTTAGACCTTAGGCTTTGTAGGCTCCCTTATATCTCCCTAGTTAAGATATGTGAATCATTAGAGTCCTTGTAGACTTTGTAGAGACCTTAGTGCTTGATAATATTTGATGAATCCTATTGTTATCAAGTTTTGTAGAATACCTTATATCTCCATAGTGATTCTGGAAATTCTATATGATAGATAAAGTGATTTTTAGAATAATAGTTCAATTTTGGGTTGATTTTGTAAAGTTTTGTGAATGGCAAAAATCAACTTCTTTTATACCTTATTAATCCTATTGAACTTTAAGAACTTTCTAATTTTATGAGGTTTTAATAGTTGGATTTATTTTATCTCTTTAATGTGTTTTGAGACAAGTATACCAATTAATTTCCAAGTCTTGATTTTTCTTAATAAACCTCCTTTTATAGCCTTTAATAATTTGATATTAGTGTTTCTAAATTCCAATTACCTACTTTGATGTAGTATTCCTTATAAATCCCTAATATGGAATATTATAAAACAATGAAATTTGCAATAATAGAAATCTTGATTTCCAAGTACAATTCCTTGTTTCTCCTATGTTATAATATTACAAATATTAGGCTATTTAATATGTGTTTTCCCTTTTATATTGCTTTCAAATATGGATGATTTCCTTTAGTGTTTCAATATAATGTTATACCTTATAAATCCCTGTTAAAGAGGTGAATTTAATAAAGTAGATACCTTACCTTTGATGTTGTATTCTCTATGTATTCATCATATATTTTTAATGTATATGACAGTCCACTTTAATTACTTTCCCTTGAGTGCTTATGGGGGATGTTGTACATTGATTTTCCCTTGGCTTCAATGTTGAAATTTTTTGACCTCCTTGACTAGATATTTTAATGCTCTTTCACCTTTCTTCCACATTGTAATTCGGCCTATGCTATGAGTAAATGCTAGAATATAGAATATATGGACTTTCTTGGTCTTTTGCATATTTTAATAGAAGAGGGTTCTTGTGCTATGTGACAAGTGTCATGCCAGTTACTTCTTGAGCACTTGAAGGGAATAAAGATGCTTGAAACCACCTATAGATAACATATGGGTGTTACAACCTTGGAGGAGTGCTTATATCCTTTGAAGAAAAGTGTCTCCCTTGTTCTAACGACCACCTTTATTACTAGTAATTTTCCCTTGCTTGAACATGTGAAATATGGATGCTCATGTAAGGAACATTAGGATTTCTTTTCAAGTGATAAGTGTCACTTCCTCCTTATGCATGGGATCTTTCTCTAACACTTCTTTAACATACCTTTGGAGCACCTTTAAACGCTGTAATATTCTTAGCTCTTCCTTTGTTCGATAGTGCTTGCTTATGAGTTGGTTCCATTTGGAGTGAAGAGCAATGCTTTGGTGGAGTTTTGGTGAACCTCCAATCATGGTATAGAATGCTCCTTGAATGTACATATAGATTTGATATTGCTTCAACCTTTTATGCTCTCATTTTTGCCCTTGAATATAATGCTTCTCTTTTCATTGTATTATGTTGTGTTTGCTTACATATTTGGATTTCCAAGATGTAGAGGATATGGGCCTTTCGAGAGTATTATTTGATTTGATCAAAGTATGCTAATGTTCATCTACCTTTGACTGCACCTTGTGAATAGTGTGCCTTTGAGGCACTTTAAAATTTGCCCTAATTCCTACGTAGAATAGATTAGACTGGTGCACCAATATGTAATATATTTTGTATATAAGAATACCCTTATTGCACTCCTTTTGCAAATATGATTTTATAATTTTGTTGGCTTATTTTGGCCACTAAATATTGTAGGTTCTGTGCACAACATAATGTCTTTAGACACCTTGATTAATCTACTGGTTTTTGTGATCTTGATCCTTAACAATCAACAAAAACAAAATAGCCTTTTTGAGAGTAACTAGTTAGATATCAACTAGTATAGTGCCAATGCACTTTTTAATGATAACAATAATCTCATCTTATTGATCTAGTAAATGAACTCTCAAAATAATTTTATATGCACTTAATAATATTTGCAACTAAAAAGAGTAATTTGTATTGAACCCTTAATAAGTATTTTGCAAATTTTCACTACAAACAAAGTTGTAGGATCTAGTTTTTTTTTTGTTTTCCAAAGTAGATGATAGGTAGTTGATAGATAGTTTCAATTCTAAAATATAATAAACTCCAAGTTAATGTGTAAATGAATCTTAAAATAACATTTTTATTTTTGCACTTTTGAAGACTATAATGTAGCCTTTTTCTTTTTGCAACTTTTAATCCAAACATGATGCTTAATGGAATTTGATAATGAACCCTAATCTGAAGGTAAACTAGTTGCACCTTAGTTGCTTACCTTTTTGATGGCTTCTATAGATCTTGGTGTTTTGATTCACCAAGTTGCTACTTTGTAGTGAATGGATACACAACTTCTTTATTGGATGTCCTGAACAAATTCTTGCTTTACCAATTTGTATCCTCAAAATTTCTATCTTAAGCCTCAGATTTGGTGGTTTGATTCTTCCAGTGACCTTTTATCTTTCTACTATAGATTCAAAGAACTCTTTTCTATGAAATGAACCTCCTTGTTGTGAGAGGTAATCTCCAAATCTCCTAGATTTGGTAGGCTTCTTATGTCTGAATCTTCCTTCAAATATTCTTGTCGAATTTTGACTTCAAACAAGATCTTCTTCTTCTCAAGATTCTAATTTTCTTGAGGTCTTCACTGGATTATTCTTCTAGAATTTGGCACTCCTTGCCAAATTCTTCTTCTTGTATTTGACACTCCTTTCTAAATTCTTCTTCTTAGATTTGGCACTCCTTGCCAAATTCTTCTTCTCAAATTTGGCACTTCTTCACAAATTCTTCTTCTCTTGGGCTTGTTTTTGGATGGCGATAATTATCCCATGTCCTTCACTATCAAGGGCTTCTTCTTGATAGTGGATTTCTCCAATGATTTATCCTAGTAAATCTTTGATGATGCTTCTACGGGCTCTGTAACAAGGCTCTCCAAGCCTTTTTATTTTCCTTCCTTGAGACCTCTCCAAGGTCTTTTGTCTTGTAGCTTCTCTGGTCTTCTGATTGAGATATTTTATCCAACGTTCTTCTTCTATAAGTGTTGGTGATGAGATATTCTTCAAGGATATTTGATTATGTTGCTTTTGGATTTGAACAATATTTTCCTAGTCCTTTTTCTTCTTGGAATGAAAGTTCTTCAATGAGATCTTCTCCTGATCTCTTCAACTTATTCTAAGAGAAGTCTTTTAATCAGTAAAGGAGATCACAAATATTCTATTTCTTGGACTCTTCTCTAGAGTCTTCTTTAGGAATTCCTTTCTAGATTTTTATTTTGAATTAGGAATTTTCCTTTTGAAGTAGGAATTCTTCTTTGAAGTTTTCTTCAAAATTAAGGCTTCTATGGCCTTTTTCTTGATCAAGGCTCTTATAGCTCTTCAAAATTAATGTTTCTATGGCCTTATTCTTGATCAAGGCTCCTATGGCCTTTTCTACTTCAAGGCTTCTCTAGCCCATTCTTCTTCTAGGCTTATCTGGCCTATTCTTCCAGGCTTCTTTGGACTTTTCTTCTTCTAGACTCTACAAGTATTAATATTGAATGGAGATCACCAATATCCTATCTCCTCCTCTGACTCAACTTTTGGAGTTTATTTTTTGGTTTAGGAACCCTTATCTGGAATCTTCTACTGGATTAAGGATATTGTGGCCTTTTCTTCTAGATCAAGGCTTCTGTGGATTTTTCTTCTATGAAGTTCTCAATATAGCAATGGATATCTCCAATATCCTAATTTCACCATGAATCTTCTTCAGGAGTCTTCTTTCATAGTATTATTTTATTTCACAATGAACTAATATCTGCACGAGGAAAGCACATCAAATTTTAGGCAACGAAGTTGAAATATCCTAGCTTTCTATTGTAGGAGGTGTACCAATCATCTAAGAATTAATTTTCTATATTAAAAGAAACTTTGGGTAATAGTTAACAAATTATAGATCTCTTAGAGGGTATTCACTAGTTGATCTGTCAAACTAGTGGCTTGAATGCTGAGTCCTAGTATTCATGAGTTTTTTTTCTGCAACTCTATGGAAAGACCCTAGCCAGATGTAATCTCAGGTTTTTTGCAACTAAGATTTATTTTAGTCCTCATTTTTCTAATTCTATTAACTACTATGGATTTTTCTATCAATTAATCCTAATAGCAACTTTTGCATACATCAACACTCAATGGTAGATCCAATTTGTAAATATGTAGGTCAACAGTAGTAATGGTGACTCTCCCTATTCCTCTTAACCTACTAGAATTCTCTTATAATGTATGTAGGCCCTCCTATGTCAATTAATTGTGGCTCTAATACCATTGTTAGCTTTTGAGGATATATGCAGTGGAGAGATCTAACACAGGTCCTAATGAAATACAAGAAATATGAAAAAAAGTGGAACAACAATATTATTGAAATATACTATAAATAGAAGTTATGAAAATACAATTCAATATGGAGGAAATGGTCACTCCATTAATATAAGCTAAAGAGCTACATTGTACTCCATACAGGAGTACTTGATAGATGAATATGATAATATGAATATGCTTATAATCTACTATTATGAGGCCCTTTATATAGGAAGATATATTCCTTGGCTAACACTCTACCTAGTTATAAAAGGGGACACCTTGTGCATTGCCACTTGTGCATTTATTACATTGCTTGAAGTATCTAGATAACTCTTCCCTAAAGTAATATCCCATCCTAACTATGTACCTATGGTGGTACATTTACATGATCCAAATGATGTAGTATATTCTAACTCTAACAAAAGAGCATGGTGGCTTGGAAATTAGAAAAATAGAAAATGTAAGAAATGCCCCAGGTGCCAAGCTCCTATGGAACATGCTAAAGCCACACCAAGCTCCCTGGAAGAAGATATTGATAAAAAAATACATAAATAACTCTACAAGTATGCAATTATTAAGAAATATAGAAAACCATCCAGGTGTATCATTAATATGGAAGCACATAGTTGAGGCCAAGGCAATAATTGTAAAAAAAATCTCTTGGATCCTTGGGGATGGCAACAAGATAATTTTTTCAGAAGATTTGATCTTTGGAAATCCTCCATTACAAGAAATATGTAACCTTGATCTCCAAAACCAACTACAAAGTTTAGGAATTGAGAAGCTTAGTGACCTTATAGAATGGTTAGAAGAGGAACCTACCTGGAAATATCCTCCTCTCCCTATGCGTCTCCAAGATGAATGATATTTTTTTAAGAGGTAGAATACTAGTGTAAGACCCATCAAGAGGCATTTGTTAGATCAAATTATGTTGGGGGAATTATAAATATAGAGAGTATACAATAAAACTTGGAGTTTATGCCCAAATAGTTGGAACAGTCAATAAAAAAGTATCCTCAGTTTGGAAAAAGAGGATTCCACCTAAGTTGCAAGTCTTCAATTGGATGGTGTAGTAGAGAAAAATCTTAATAGGGGATAACTTGCAAAAGAGGAACATAGTGGGGCATCATGTATACCCAATATTTTTAAGGGATAGTGAGACCATCAATTACCTCCTATGTGATTTCCCAAAAGTGATAGCTATCTAGTTGGAAATTACTAATAGATTTGGGTTAGTATTTTCATAGAGATTAAACATTGAAAGTTGTTTAAACTATTAGAGTGAAAAGTATAGAGAATTCCTCAACAGAAAGATTATAGTGAAATTTACATAGGAACCAATCTCACACACTATAATTTGGCACATCTAGCTAGAAAAAAACCAATGGATATTTGAAGGGAAAGAAAACAAAATAGGTGCAATAACAAGGAGAATA
Source organism: Wollemia nobilis (assembly GCA_028583015.1). NCBI lineage: Eukaryota > Viridiplantae > Streptophyta > Pinopsida > Araucariales > Araucariaceae > Wollemia > Wollemia nobilis. The sequence goes on along the minus strand of JAQPPZ010001136.1, from coordinate 864,400 downwards.
ATTTAGGATATCACAACTAATGTCAAAGTAAATTTTACTCAGAAGCAAAATCAAGAATACTTGACTCCAAAAGAGTATCATATGATTAAAAGTCACGATATCCATGCATTCTTGGAAAAAATGTGTCATCCTATTGAATTGGAAGCTCCTATCATACACTACCCTACACTGTTATTTTATGGAGCATCAAAGTCTAATTCAAGACAAGCGATAGTAGGAGGACCAATCCTTGCAAGCCAAAGGAAGGTGTTAATTAAATTTAAAATCAATTTAGGAATCACATCCAACAATGTGGATGAAATATTTGGATGTGAGATGGGGATGAGTATCACTGTGATAAAGGGAATTAGACACTTATCGATGTATGGAGATTCAAAATTGGTCATGATAGCACTATCCAAAAATAAAGATCTATAGTCTTTACAATTGAGGATTGTTTAAGACAAGATTAGCCATTGGGAAAAAAATATGACTAGCATCAAATATTCCCACATTTGGCAAAAATTTAACAAGGACACAAATGCCCTAGCTAATGAGGCAATTAACACCACTCATCTCCAGTGTAGAGTCACAAAGATAAAAAATAAAAATAAAATAAGGAGATTTGTCTATCATGGAGCGAATAACTACTCTAATGTCTAATGATCCCTCTCTGCATGCTTTGTTTCCTTTGTATTCTTCCTATTTTTATTTGATTCTAAGGCTTAGTGTTGTTAATATTAGTATGTTATACAATCATTATGTTATGGTGCTTGTCAGGCATCTTTGCCTACTACTGTATTTGTTCTATACTCAGCTCTAACTTCGGCTTCCTTTCTTGCTAGGAGACTTTGTTTCTATTTCTCATGTTTATTAATACAAATTCCTTTTTAAAAAATAAAAGAAAAATAATGTGGTATTAATAATATGTGTATTATTAAGTATCGATGTTAATTCTATATTAATTAAATTAATTAATAAGTAATTAATTTAATTACCCTATTGTTAGTAATCAACACTAACATTAGGAGATAATAATTTTATTCGATGACCTAAGTGGATAGGTTTCTAATTTGTTTGCCTTATAAGCATTTATAGGCTTATACTAATTTAAATTAGTACCTATTTAAAAATATAGAAGCTTAGGTGGAGGTCCAAGGTTCAAATCTCGGGCCTCGTTGGACTGAATGCTTGTCCCTTTCTTGGTGCTTTCATCAATGTAAAAGGTTTAAAATTATCATGGCATGGTGGTTATATGGGTGGAATGCATGGAGATATTTGTGGTGAATTTTGAGGTGGACAATGCAGAATATTGTGGCTACCATAAAACATCAAACAACCTACCCAGATTCATGGCGGCTATCGATTCCACCATATAAAATTAAAAGAGAGAGAGAGAGAGAGAATCTTTAATAGAAAACTCTACTCCATAATAATTGAAAAAAGGTGGTAATTGTTTTGGTAAATGTAGGTGAATATATTACATATTTTCACTCACTCCTGATTTTGCATGATGATGCTCTTATGGATTGGCCAAATTTTGAAGTTGAGCCAAGGCATTAATGGTTGAGGCAAATTTCAAGATCAATGTAGATGGACGAGAATATAGGCTACTATGAAGTAAGGAGCGGTCTCAAAAACTTGCCTCCCTACTTCAGATGGAAGAACAAGAATCTCAAACATCCTCCCAAAAGGGACAAAATAATGGGAAGGAAGCACGAAGAAGTTTTATCCCAAACTTCCATCTACAAATTGAAATTTGGGATGACAAAAGCATGAGCCTAATTTCCCATTCATTAGATGTAAAATTGGGACAATAGAAAACAAAGGAGTGGGCATAAATTTTCATCCAAGGTTGAGATCAGCAAATAGTCGATAGGTGCGAGGATGAAATTTGAATTGCATAGCTTTAGAGGTGACCAACATCTGATATTTTTGCAATATGAAGGGACAAAGTAGATTGGAATTTAATAAGCTATCAGAATGATCAAGGGACCAGATCTTCGTAGAAGTACCTAACTTCCTTCGAACAATCACCATCTCTCCTGGAATAGAGCCACTGTATATTTTCCAACCTGATATTCTCACAATGACACTAAGAGGGGGGGTGAATCAGTGTAGCTATTTAAATTCAAATCTACAACTCTTAAAGTTGAAGCAAAGAGAACTTAAAAGTAGGTAAAGCAATTATCACAAGAGAGCACACCACAACACACAATGTAACGAGGTTCACCAATTTGGCTACTCCTCAAGAATGACTGCTTGGACTACGGTCCAAATCCAGCCTTTGCAAAACACCAATTTTACAATCCGTTTACCAACACCCACTGGAAGGAGCACCAACCCCTGATTTATCTGCACCAACAAAAAGGAGCACCAACCCCTATCCAAGCACCAACTTGGATCATAGTTTTGAAAGCTATATCAATGACATAAAAATGCCTTCACTTTTACAAGACCCTGACTGGTCTATAATTTATCAAAACACAATAAACACTTACTGCTCTGCTTGTCGCTCTCTTACAGCACTCTTCTAACCCTCTTTCAACAGCACTTTCACACATTCAATGGCAACTTAATTCTTCACGTAGACCTCCTTTTATAGCATGCTTTTCTCTCCATTTTTAACTTTCGTATTTACTCATGCAGACTATCAATAGCCACTTCTGTGAGTAACTCCTTTTTGGCATAGTATTTCTGCATGCAACCTATTAATAGTTCTGTCTCTTGATTCGAACTGATAGTGTAATGGTTGCTCGATGGTTTCACTATGTCACGTGCCCTGTAACTACCATTCTTCCTTTAATGCACTATTCTTATTTTAGCTTGCATGATTTCTATCTGTAACTGCCCCTACAACTGTCACACTAACTTCAGTTGACTCTTCTTATATTGGCTGCATGATTTTCCTCTAGCAATCGCTTCATGAATCGTCGTTCTACTTCAGTTAACTATCCATAATCGTGTCGTTGCGACCTATCACAAAATCATGACACTTCTATCTCTTTGTACTCTTCTTCACCTTTTACCCATGAAAACATGACATGTCACGATATCGCGACATTTTTTGCCTCCTTGTCCTTTTCTCAGCTTGCACTCGTGAAAACAGAACATGTCACGAAATCGTGACACTTTCGCTGCCTTGAGCTCTTCTCTATCTCTTGCCCGCGAAAATAGAACATGTCACGAAATCATGACACTTTCGCTTCCTTGCACTCTTCTTTGCTTGCACTAGCAAAAACATGACATGTCGCGAAATCATGACACCTTTCGCTTTCGTACACTCTTCTCTGCAAGCACTAGCAAAAACATGACATGTCATGAAATCATGACACCTTTCCTTTCGTACACTCTTCTTTGCAAGCACTAGTGAAAACATGACATGTCACGAAATCGTGACACCTTTCGCTTTTGTACACTCTTCTCTGCAAGCACTAGCGAAAACATGACATGTCGCGAAATCATGACACCTTTCACTTTCGTACTCTCTTTCCTAGAACTGCATGGATTTTTTCTCTTCTTTGCAAGCACTAAAACAGACAGTCGTGAAATCATGACACCTTTCCTTCTCACTCTTCTCTCCCTAGCGGAAACATGACATGTCATGAAATCGTGACACCTTTCTCTTTCGTACACTCTACTTGGCTTGCACTACCAAAAATAGAACATGTCACGAAATCATGACACCTTTCGCTTCTGTACACTCTTCTCTCTGTAAATCATGTCATGAAATTGCGACACTTTCCTTCCGTACACTCTTCTCTCTCTCTGTCACAAAATCACAACACCTTTTGCTTTCGTACACTCTACTTGGCTTGCACTAACAAAAATAGAACATGTCACGAAATCACGACACTTTCGCTACCTTGTGCCTTTTCTATCTTTGGCCCGTGAAAACACATGTCACGAAATCGCGACACTCTCACTGCCTTGTCTCTTTTCTTGTCTTAACCTCGCAAAAATAGAACATGTCACAAAATCGTGACACTTTTGCCTCCTTACTCTATCTCTCCTCTTCGGGTCGCAAAAACCATACATGTCGCAAAATCGTGACACTTTTCTTTGTGAGCTCCTTCTCTCGAACTTGTCGTGAAATCGTGACACATTTTTGTCCGTACTGCCTCTCTTGCAAATTGTCATGAAATCGTGACACTTTTCCTTGCAAGCTCTTTCTCTCAAACATGTCGCAAAATCATGACACATTTTCGTCCATACTGCCTCTCTTGCAGATTGTTGCAAAATCGTGACACTTTTCTTTGCAAGCTCCTTCTCCCCGAACATGTCACGAAATCATGACAGTTTTCTTTGCTTGCACCTTCTTTTCGAACATGTCACGAAATCGTGATAGTTTTCCTTACGCTTTCTCTCTCTTCGAACATGTCATGAAATCGTGATAGTTTTCCTTGTGCTTTCTCTCTCTTCGAACATGTCATGAAATCGTGACAGTTTTCCTTGTGCTTTCTCTCTCCTCCGATATGTTGCAAAATCATGATAGTTTTGCCAGCATTTTCTCTCTCCTCCGTTATGTCACGAAATCATGACAGTTTTGCCAAAATTTTCTCTCTCCTCCGTTATGTCGCGAAATCATGACAATTTTGCTAGCATTTTCTCTCTCCTCCGATATGTCGCGAAATCGCGACAGTTTTTTTACTTGTCTTTTTCTTTGATCTTTTGAATGTTGGCCACTTCTGTCTTCTTGGATATTCACTGTACATGCTCTGACTGACCTCTAAACTCCTATCCACCGCATCAACTGATCTATCCGTCTGTGTTGACAACAATGACAATACTATTTCTGCACCTTGCTCAACAATCTCCCCCTTTGGAATTGTTGGCAACACGTGCAATTTCCTGTAATTCTTCTCCCGCTTTGACAATAATACCAAAGGGCTGCTGCAGACTCCCCCTAAGTCTATGCACATCATTCTTAGGAAAAAATTGTTACAGTTAGTAAAAATCAAGAATATGAGCAAAGATATAAACACATACATGAATGCTCCCCCTGAGAATGTGGTCCCGATATCTAGTCAATTTTTGGGAAACGTGACCACGCCCAACTTACTTCGAAGGTACTCAAAAACTTCTTTGGGCAATGGTTTTGTGAAGATATCCGCTACTTGCTCTGTAGTTGGAACAAAGTCCAATTTAACCTCACCTTCCGCAACTTTATCCTTCAAAAAGTGATACCGGATTGCAATATGTTTGGTTTGAGAATGCATAACCGGATTCTTCGAGATGTTAATAGCATTGGTGTTATCACATTTAACTGAAATTGGCTCTTTGAAGTGAATACCAAGATCTTTCAGGGTTTGTCTCATCCATAATATTTGTGTACAACACGTTGTTGTTGCAATGTATTCTGCCTCTGCTGTGGATAGAGAGACTGATTCTTGTTTCTTGTTGTGCCATGCTACCAACCTGTCTCCAAGATAAAATGCTCCTCCAAAGGTACTCTTTCTATCATCTATACATCCTGCCCAATATGCATCTGAATATGCAATAAGAGTGAAGTCCTTACCTTTTGGATACCATAATCCATACTCCATAGTACCCTTGAGATATCTAAGAATCCTCTTCACAACTGTCACATGAGTCTCTTTGGGACTAGCTTGAAATCTTGCTACCATGCAAACTGCCTGCAAGATATCTGGTCTGGTGGTTGTTAAATACAACAGGCTCCCAATCATAGATCTGTACATGGTTTGATCAACATCTGGAGATTTTTCATCCTTGCTCAACTTGCAACCTGTCGTCATGGGAGTGCTAACAGGTTTACTATCCTCCATTGTGAACTTTTTCAGCATTTCTTTCACATATTTAACTTGAGAGATAAAAATGCCCTTTTCATTTTGATTGACTTGCAGTCCGAGGAAATAAGAAAGTTCACCAATCATAGACATCTCAAATTCTTTCTTCATTTTATTTGCTATGTCTCTACAAGACTTATCATTGCTGCTGCCAAAAATGATATCATCTACATAAACAACTAGGACAATAAGATGGCCATTCTCTATTTTGACATATAGATTGTTGTCCACCATACCTTTCTTGAACCCCTGTTGAATAAGATAGTTATCCAGCCTTGCATACCATGCTCTGGGTTCCTGTTTCAAGCCATACAAAGCTTTCTTCAACTTGCAAACAAAGTTGGGATTATCACCGAGTTGGAAACCATCTGGCTGCTCAATATAAACTTCTTCTTCAAGTTTTCCATTCAGAAATGCTGATTTCACATCCATCTGATAAACTTTGAAATTCTTGTGTATAGCTAAAGCCAAAAACATTCTGATTGCCTCGAGTCTAGCCACTGGTGCAAAGGTTTCTTCAAAATCAATACCTTCAACTTGAGCATAGCCTTTACAGACCAATCTTGCCTTATTTCTGACAACCTGTCCGTCTTCGTTCAATTTGTTTCGAAAAATCCATTTAGTACCGATTATGTTTTTATTTGCAGGCCTTGGTACTAACTCCCAAGTTTTGTTTTTCTCAATCTGATCTAGTTCTTCATTTATTGCCTTCATCCAACTTTCATCTATGCTTGCTTCAGCAATATTTTTGGGCTCAATGCTGGATAATAGAGAGTAGTTCCTTACTACTGTTCTCCTTGTCTGAATACCAACTGTGGGGTCCCCAATAATTTGCTCTCTGGGATGATTTTTTTGCCAGCTACCTATTTTGAATTTCTTGTTTTCTTCTACTTCTGGATCAATACTTAAATCATCTGGGTCAATTTCCTTATTCTCTTCTGTTTCCTTTTCTTCATCTCCTTCAATAACTTCTTCATAAATAGGGTAGTTTTCTTCATAGCTAATTTCTCGTTCCCTACCTTCATCAACCTTAACATCGGCACTCTCCACAATTTTCTTTAGCCTTTTGTTATAGCATGTGTAGGCTTTGCTTTTTGTCGAATAGCCAAGAAAAATTCCTTCATCAGCTCTATCTTCAAACTTACCAAGATTATCTTCAGTTCTTTTGATGTAGCACTTGCTGCCAAAGACTTTGAAGTATCTTGCTGTTGCCTTTTTGCCGAACCATAGCTCATAAGGAGTTTTGCTTTCATGTGTCCTCAACATGCACCTGTTTTGGATGTAAACCATAGTATGAACTACCTCTTTCCAGAATCTGTCTACTATTTTGTTCTCTGTCAACATTGTCCATGCCATTTCCTGCACTGTCCTATTTTTTCTTTCAACAACACCATTCTATTGAGGTGTCCTTGCTGCTAAAAGCTGTCTTCTGATCCCATATTTTTGACAATACTCTACAAACTCCTCTGAGATAAACTCTCCTCCTCTATCTGATCTTAAGCATTTAATTCTTTTTTCTGTTTGATTCTCAACCTAGTGTTTGAAAGTCTTGAACATTTCAAAGGCATCTGATTTAAGCTTTAAAAATAGTACCCATGTCATCCTGGAATAGTCATCTATGCACAACATAAAGTATTTGTCACCATTTATGCTTTGTGTTCTCATGGGTCCACATAAGTCAGTATGAATTAGCTCTAAAGGTTTGCTGGTGAAGTATTCCTTTGATTTAAATGTGGATCTAGTTTGCTTCCCCTTTTGGCATGAAGCACAGATTTTATTTAATGGTTTGCCAATGGTGGGTATATCTCTTACTGCCCTTTTTGAACTTATTTTTACCAGATTGTCAAAGCTAATATGACCAAGCCTCTTGTGCCACAACCAATTTTCATCTTCCTGTCCAATCAAACATGCTCCTTCTGAAGTCTCTGAGAGAGTATATAGATTTCTAGAAGTCCTCGATCCAGTAGCTATCAGCTTCCCACTGTGTGCTTTTCTGACTTCACAACCCTGCTTCTTAAAGATGACTTCATGACCTCTGTCATAGATTTGACTTACGCTCAGTAAGTTGTGCTTCAAACCAATCACAAACAAAACTTCTTTGGAATTGATCTTTCCATCACTTATCTTGACTGATCCTTTGCCAACTATCTTGGCTCCATCATTATTTCCAAACTTTACAGAGCCCCCTTCATATTTCTGTAACTTTTCAAATTTTTGTTTATCTCCTGTCATGTGACTGGAGCATCCACTATCCAATATCCATGGTGCAGATTTGTTCTATGCTTTGAATGTTGTCTGTACAATCAAGGATTCCTTTTCTTCCTTGGTTCGCTCCTTTTCTTTCCACTCTGGTTTGACTACAGTTTTGGTCACTTGTTTAGACTTTTCTTTGTCAGTAGCCTGTGCATGTTTTTCTAGGAATTTTTTGTTTTGCCTTAAACTGTTTGGTTGAGATCTTCTTCCCTGATATTTATTTGCTGCATATGTGCTTCTACAGTTTCTTGCAATGTGTCCAAAGTTATGACAGTTATAGCATTCTACTGCATAATCCATCAAGGGTGAAAAGACATTTCTACTGGTGAAATTTCTTTGTCCTATATTATAAATGCAGTCTGAAATCTTATGACCGTAAGCATTGCATTTAAAAAAATAACCAGAAAAGGATTGATTGAACCTGGGAGTTGGTCTTTGCCATTTTGTAGTAGGAGCCACAAATTTTCTTCTCCTTTGATGTGTGACGTTTGTGAATCCCTCATTGTCAACACTCTTCTCGTGCCTGGCATTGTTGCTTTCTTTTGCATGATTCGTTTTTCCTTGATCAACCTTGATCTTATCTTCTTTCTTTACTGGTTCTACAGTTATGGCCTTTGATCCACTTGACGATTCTCCTTCGACAAAGCCCAAGCCAAATTTGATGCCTGTAGTCCTCTGACTATTTATAATCTTTTCAAGCTTCATAGAACTTCCTTCAAGTTTGTGATAGCAACTCAATTTTTGATTCTTTTCTTCTAGCCGCATTCTTAAGACAACAATCTCTTCTTCCAGTTTGCTGCACTCATCTATTTTCATGGTTAATTGTACTTTGAGTTCTTTAGACATTTTCTTAAATTCTTTTGTCTGTACTTTCAAACTGTTTATTATGTCATTCGCATCCTCAAGCTTTCTTGAGACCTTTTTATTCTTTTTCCTTTCTGTACTCAACTCTTTAAGTGCAGCAACCAACTCTCCTTCCGGATATACTTCAGCCTCATCATTAATGTTTTTATCACCTTCCTATTTTTCTTCTATTTTTTCTTCTTGAAATGCCATGAACAGAGCTTCACCTGTTTCTTCTTCGTAATCCTCACCCGAGCTATCTTAGAAGAGCTGACATTCTTGGATATGAAACTTTTCTTTTTGAAGTTGCTTTTTCTAAAATTTGGTTTCTTCTTCCAGTCACTTCTTTCTTGGTGTGACCCTTCATCACTTTTGGTTTTCTCATTCATTGGAAACTTAGCTGCAAAGTGATCGATGCCTCCACAATTGAAGCACTTAAACGGTAACTTTCCTCTATATTTTCCTTTTCCCTTTATAAGTTTTTGAACAAAGTTAGCTTCCGTTTCATCCGATGTCTCTTCATCCTCAGATTCTTGTTCAGCTTTTATATTTTTGTGTGCTTTAAAAGCAACTTCTCTGTCTATGGGCTTAGTTTGTCCTATTCTCATTTCGTATGCAGTCAAAGAACCATGCATCTCATCCATGCTAAAATTATTTAGATCTTTAGCTTCTTCTATTGCATAAACTTTAGAATTAAATATTTTGTGAAGAGTTCTAAGTACCTTTTTCACGATGACCGCATCTTCGATTTCTTCATCGAGTCCTCTGATCGCATTAATGATTCCATTGACTCTCAGCATATAGGCCTCTATGTTCTCATCGTCATTCATTTTTAATGCTTCGAACTGAGCTCGATGCATTTGTAGCTTGGCTTCCTTGATCTTGTTGTCTCCTTCATGAATGCTCTTTAGTTTGTCCCACATGTCTTTTGCCATTTTATAGCTCATGATCCTTATCAGTTCACTGTCTACTAGCCCACACATTATGGCATTCTTTGCTTTGGAGTTATTCTCAAACTTTTTCTTCTTGACAGTATCTGTTGGAGGAGTAGCGGGTATTGTGTATCCACTTTCTACTGACTCCCAAATGTCGTATCCCAACGCACATAGATATGTCTACATCCTGAGTCTCCAGAATGAGTAATTAGTTCCATCGAACAAAGGAGCTTTGTTTGATGAGAATCCTTCACCACCTGCCATTGTGTTTCTTCCAAGATCACCTTAGTCGATTAAGCTTGTTCAAGAACCTTGCTCTGATACCAATTGATATTCTCACAATGACACCGAAGAGGGGGGGTGAATCAGTGTAGCTATTTAAATTCAAATCTACAACTCTTAAAGCTGAATTAAAGAGAACTTAAAAGCAGGTAAAGCAATTATCACAAGAGAGCACACCACAACACACAATGTAACGAGGTTCACCAATTTGGCTACTCCTCAAGAATGACTGCTTGGACTATGGTCCAAATCTAGCCTTTGCAAAACACCAATTTTACAATCCGTTTACCAACACCCACTAGAAGGAGCACCAACCCCTGATTTATCTACACCAACAGAAAGGAGCACCAACCCCTATCCAAGCACCAACTTGGATCACAGTTTTGAAAGCTATATCAATGACATAAAAATGCCTTCACTTTTACAAGACCCTGACTGGTCTATAATTTATCAAAACACAGTAAACACTTACTACTCTGCTTGTCGCTCTCTTACAACACTCTTCTAACCCTCTTTCGATAGCACTTTCACACATTTAGCGGCAACTTAATTCTTCACGCAGACCTCCTTTTATAACAGGATTTTCTCTCTATTTTTAACTTTCGTATTTACTCATGTAGACTATCAATAGCCACTTCTATGAGTAACTCCTTTTTGGCATAGTATTTCTGCATGCAACCTATTAATAGTTCTATCTCTTGTTTGGAACTGATAGTATAACGACTGCTCAATGGTTTCACTATGTCACGTGCCCTGTAACTGCCATTCTTCCTTTAATGCACTATTCTTATTTTAGCTTGCATGATTTCTATCTATAACTACCCCTGCAACTATCACACTAACTTCAGTTGACTCTTCTTATATTGGTTGCATGATTTTCCTCTGCAACTACCTCTGTAACTATCGTTCTACTTCAGTTAACTATCCGTAATCGTGTTGTTGCGACCTGTCATGAAATCATGACACTTTTTTCTCTTTGTACTCTTCTTCACCTTTTACCCATGAAAACATGACATGTCATGATATCGTGACATTTTTCCTCCTTGTCCTTTTCTCAGCTTGCACCCAAAAATAGAACATGTCACAAAATCGTGACACTTTCGCTGCCTTGAGCTCTTCTCTGTCTCTTGCTCGCAAAAATAGAACATGTCACAAAATCATGACACTTTCACTTCCTTGCACTCTTCTCTGCTTACATTAGCAAAAACATGACATGTCACGAAATCGCGACACCTTTTGCTTCTGTACACTCTTCTCTGCAAGCACTAGCAAAAACATGACATGTCGTGAAATCGTGACACCTTTCAATTCTATACACTTTTCTCTGCAATCACTAGCAAAAACATGACATGTCACGAAATCGTGACACCTTTCACTTCTGTACACTCTTCTCTGCAAGCACTAGCGAAAACATGACATGTCACGAAATCGTGACACCTTTCACTTCTGTACACTCTACTTGGCTTGCACTAGTGTATGCTCTCTTTTCTCTTTCTAACATAGACATGTCATGAAATCGTGACACCTTTCCTCCATCTCTCTTTTTGTCTAGCGAAAAAGACATGTGAAATTGTGACACCTTTTTTCACTCTTCTCTCACTAAAATGTCAGACTGACACCTTTCCTTCTCTTATCGCACTTTTCTTGAATGCAAAACTTTTCCTTGTGCTTTTTCTTTGTCAACACTCTGCCTCTTTCTCTTCTTCCTTGACAAGAGAACCCAAGGACATGTCACAAAATCGTGACACTTTTGCCTCCTTACTCTATCTCTCCTCTTCGGGTCGCAAAAACCATACATGTCATGAAATCATGACACTTTTCTTTCGAGCTCCTTCTCTCAAACTTGTCACGAAATTGCGACACATTTTCATCCGTACTACCTCTCTTGCAAATTTTCGCGAAATCATGACACTTTTCCTTGCAAGCTCTTTCTCTCAAACATGTCACGAAATCGTGACACATTTTTGTTCATACTGCCTCTCTTGCAGATTGTCATGAAATCATGACACTTTTCTTTGCAAGATCCTTCTCCCCGAACATGTCATGAAATCATGACATTTTTCTTTGCTTGCACCTTCTTTCCGAACATGTCATGAAATCGTGACAGTTTTCCTTACGCTTTCTCTCTCTTCGAACATGTTGCAAAATCATGATAGTTTTCCTTACGCTTTCTCTTTCGTCCAACATGTCACGAAATCGTGACAGTTTTCCTTGCGCTTTCTCTCTCCTCTGATATGTCGCAAAATCATGACAATTTTTCCAGCATTTTCTCTCTCCTCCATTATGTCGTGAAATCATGATAGTTTTGCCAGCATTTTCTCTCTCCTCCGTTATGTCACGAAATCGCGACAATTTTGCCAGCATTTTCTCTCTCCTCTGATATGTCACAAAATTGCGACAATTTTCTTACTTGTCTTTTTATTTGATCTTTTGAATGTTGGCCACTTCTGTCTTCTTGGATATTCATTGTACATGCTCTGACTGACCTCTGAACTCCTATCCACTGCATCAACTGATCTATCTGTCTGTGTTGACAACAATGAAAATACTGTTTCTGCACCTTGCTCAACACAACCATTCCAGCAGAGTCTCCCACCTAATGCTATTAATGCTATAATTTGAATTCATTGTGAATTCATTGTAATTTGAATTCCAAGGGTAACTTTGTGGCATTTACAATTCATATGTAATTCTTTGTTACCTTGTAAATAATAGTGTATCATTGTTTGGTCTCTCAATCTATCTTCACTTCTATTTTTGCTTATGTGTGGATGTTTATTTCTATGATGGTTGTCTGAGCTTGTTCACTTAATTCTACTATCTGGATTTCATGGGTCTGGCTAGGTGGTTATAGAATTCGTATCCATCCCTAGATGTTGGGGTTTATTTTTGCTAAAGCTAGTCAGATGGGAGCACTCTAATTTTGCTATCTAGATTTCATGTACCCTCTTGCTGATTCTAGAAACCCTTGCCCATTACACCAAATGAGAAGTGAGGATAAAATAGGATGATCTATTAGGTGATCCACTACTATTTGCATTAGTGATATCGAATGAGTGTGTCTTGATGCAGCCATACCCCATCCTTGTAGTTTTGGGTATGACCTCCCTTTGCTTTCTCTCTCATTTTCTTTTCCCCTTCCCCTTTGAGATATAGGTAGCTGGAACCAAAGGAGCCAACCTTCTCCAAATATCAAACTCCCCTGCCTCTCCTAGGTTGGGAAACCATTCAATATTGGTTGAGGTCACTCAGGCACGCTCCCCGCTCATTTGGTGATGGTTTTTGCACCAACAATTTTTGGTGACTCTGCTGGGGAACTCATTGAGTTTTCATGTTTGAGGAAATAAAATTTTGGTGATACTTTGGTTTACCCATATATTTGCAAATCACCTGGCAACTCCAACCGTGCAACATCTCTACATCATGAGATCAGTTTCCTTCTTGCACTAAAAAATTTTCATTCCTCGGAGGACCCAAGGTTTGATGAACAACCTTGACCTCATCAGCGAAGAAAGTATGTTCATTTGGAAACTCCAACTCTGATGCATGAACCAAGACTTTTGAAGGCTAGTACCTTGATGGCCCAGTCGTGCTACCCATAGTGTAATTATTTGAGTTCGTTGAATCTCCAATGCTAGCATAATATTCCTAAAAGTTCCCTAAAGCACTTGATTAAATATGATGGCACTTTATGAATGGCTCGAGAACATCTTCAGGATGTCATTACACTAGCGCCCCTCCATGGCATAACACATGAATATGTCATGATAAATATCCTGATATTATCACTAGAAGGGAGGGTGCTATGGTGGTACCGTACCCTTGGGTGAAGAACTATCTTTACACGGATAGACTTAGCCGGAGCCCTTGTTGACACATTTTATGGATTCATGGATCCTTTCCAACTCTTGATGCATTTATTATTTATCAAGATGACTCATTTTGAATCTATCATATATTTTAACATATGATTCAAAAGGATCTGGGTAAGGATTCCATTTGAATACCAACTGCCCCCTACCCAAGCTCACTTGTACTATGTCCAAGATTTTAATTTAGATATAAGCCTCCTGCTATATCAATCAGGGAAGAAAATATTCCCATAAGTCTTTTAGGTGGCTTTGCAAGCTAAGCGACTCCTGCTATAATCAAGAAAGATATATTCAAGATATCTCCCCTTCCCATCCATATTTTCATTCACTATTAACACCCTTTCGATCGCACAACATCCACCTTGGATGTCATCTAAATCTATGCAAGAGTCAGGACTACAACTATGTGGTACTCAAGGAGTGGATCTCTTATCGAACTCATGCATAAGATATGCAAGCACGACTCCTGCATTGAATAATTTTGTTGCTTGTACCTTTTATCAACAAAAAGAGAATCCAAACCTATCAGGAAATTCCACTTACAAAAGGGATGCAATTTTACATTATTTTTGTATCCAAAATAACGATGAGTAGTAGCTAGATCTTCACCTTGAGGATCTAGCTAATCAGGAGACTTACCCCAAATAGTTTTTTATGGAAGGATTGCCAGTCAATGGGCCTTGCTAGAAAACATGTGTGGAGAGTTCTAAGGTGCACATAGCAGGGAGTTCATGTCAAGTGGATCCCAAGAAGTGGCAACATTGGAGCCCATTTTTACATGAACCAGTACCTAAGGAAGGCTCCCACATGGCCACATTAATCTTAGATTATATAGGTACTGGTATGCAAGACGATCTACCAGGTTGTACCCCTTTGTAGCTTGGAAAATTTTGGACCAACCCAGCCAGACTATAAAAAATAACTCAAGTACAATACAATCTGGTTTGGACATTACAGATTCACTAGATGATTTTTAGGATGTGATAATGGTTGTGGCATGTTGATCGTACTGCTTTTTTGTGTAAATAGACTTATAGTTAAATAAAAAGTGGTATGTGCATGGCTAGTGACATCACCATATACATTGGTAACCCATGATGAATTTCCAAAAAGTAGGTTGGTTTTGAAGCTCCTCCCTTTGTTCCTAGTGTTCTTCTCTATATTCTATTGTGATCTCATGCCTAATGGACCAAGGCTCAAAATTCATCTATCATTTCACGCAATCTCCAAAAATATATGCATAGCAATCTTGAAAGTAGTGTCCACCACTCCACTCAATAGAGAATGAGCTATAAATAATACTTCAAGAGGGTAAAGAACAACATCTGTTGAAGCAAGAGTAAGATAAAAATGATGTTGCAACAAGAGATCCTTCGGAGGAGTGATGATATATTAGTAGAATATTTGTGAGATTGTGTCAAAATGAAATATTATAACAAATACTTCTGGTATTCTATCTACTTTTGAATCATCCTTGGTCTTTTGTGGGGTATGTTGATGGAAGTGCAGTCCGTAGGGATATCCTATGGACTACATTCCAATTCATCCCATTACTCTATCTCATTTTCCTTCCTCCCCTATTCCCTTTCTCTTTCTTGTCTCTCTTGTACTCCCTATTTCTTCTCTTTTTGCTATGATTTACCCAGGTGATGCCTAGGCACTTTACATTTCCTCTCCCCTTATTCCCTGTTCTACAACCTTCTTTGGTTTCCTTTGTCAATAATTCTTCCATATCTATTTTCCTCTCCCTTCCCCTATTAGGAGGAGATTTAAAATAAATATCTCTTTCTGGATTCCTCTCTCCCATAGAGTGGAAGGCCCCTGCAAGTTGCCAAGAGTGTGGGTAAAAATTTTACATATTTTCACTCACTCCCACTTTTGCATGATGATGCTCTTGTGTATTGACTAAAATTTGAAGTAGAGCCAAGGTATTGATGGCTAAGGAAGATTTTGTTAGGAGAAATAAAACTGATGAGATATTATTATACATGAAATGAGTTACATATATAGGCAAAAGGCCTATATGATAAACTGACAAGTGTCAATATAAACTGACAAGTGTCAAAACAGAGGCATAGTGCACTTTAATTCTAACATTCCCCCTTAAAGTGCACTATCCTAACTAAAGAAGAAAAAAAAACAAGTCAACATTAGGTAACATTCCCCCTTAATGTTGACTTCTCTAAAAAGCAACCTATCATCCTCTTTTATTGTTGATTTGGTCTAGGATCGTGCTCTTTGTGCTTGGCTCTCCAACTGTGAATAATGCTAGATTCACTATGTATACATCTCGGTCTGTTGCCTCAGGGTCAGCCACTTCCACAGGTCTGTTGCCACTGGGTCAGCCGTCTAAGTGCCTTAGGGTCATCATGGGTGCCTCACGATCAACCACTTTTGGGTCTGTTGCCTCTGTAGGTCATCCTTAGACGATGTTGCCTCTCGTAGGTCATTGAATAGTCCCACCATAAATATCATATCCTTCCTTATGGTGAAATCAATCTAGAAGGTGTCGGTCTCTGCAGAAAATGCACCTTAATACAAAAGAAATAAGAGCCATGAATTACAATAAAATTGAGCCATATATTCAAATATGGAGGAGAATAAGAAAGAATAATAGAAGAGAATCTTCTGAAGTGTCTTCGTCTGTAGTCTTCAGAAGTAGATCTGGAAAAAACCTCGGATAGAATCTAGGGTGTCTATGTCTGTAGTCCCTAGAATAAGAGTTGTTATGGTAGTCACCTCATCTTACTGAAATGCATGGGTAACCAGCTACTACATCCGCCAAGTAGAAAGAGGAGAATACTAGATACTAGGTTCACTTACAAGTGCCTTGGGAGTGTCGGGTTCAACCGAGAGTGCACTCCAAGGTAGAAAAATTTGAGGCTTAAAAAAAACATCTGAAATAGCCTCAAAATTATAAATGGACACCATCAATGTGTCCAGCATGGAAAAACATTTCCAACGACTATAAATACCCCTATATTCCACCATCAAAGGGGCCTTCATCATGTGGAAAAACCATCATGCCTATCCAAAGCAACAAATAATCATCGCACTGAGGCGGAATAAAAAACAGACAGTTTTCAATTTTCCCATGCAGGGGAATTACATGGGCCATATGGTCCATTATCTCTAAAAAATACAATAAATGGGCCAGGAGGACCTTCCACTTCCCACCTTACTTTGATTTAAATAATTAACTCCCCATGCAATTAAAAAAGTGGTATTTTTTAGCATTGGCCACGAAATTTTGTCGGCCACTAATAATATTCTCCATGTTCGACGGACACATGGGCAATTTTTGAAATTTTGACAGTGGTCAAGTTCAATGAGTGGGAACAAGACCGAAACAAGGCCCACCACCAATAATACTAAACTTACCAGCCCAGGATGTTCACTGACTTAAAATAGACAAATACAAGCTTCAATGATCAATTATTAGATCAGAACTAAACGGTTTCTGCTTTCTCTACAAGAGCTCAAAATACCTAAGAACTGCTTTCTCTGCAAGAACTCCAAATACCTAAGAAATGCTTTTGTAACCTTGAACTAGATACCCTCAATGAACACACAGATGCACACCCCAGAAAAATAACTTCCATCGATGATTTGATCATGGGGTGATGAGACTCAAAGGCTCAAACACCAACCCATGCTCTTCTTCTTCTTTTGGTAAACTGTTATTTCTTGGAACCCTAAGGGTAGAAGTGGTGACCATTCACCATAAAAAAAAACATATGGGCGAGGGCAATGGTGGCCCTGACACAACCATGCTCAAATTGAAGGATGCATAAAAAATAGTGTGCATATCCCTTGGAATATCGAAGCGATTTATGTGACTGAATAGATTAAATTGTAGTTGGACCACTGTGATCTTCGCATGATTTTTGGAGAGAAATTTGGCCACATAAAATCCTCCATGCCATGCAGTCACTCAAGTTGCACTTCGTAGGCTTTCCATCTACAATGGAGATTAAATAAATTTGAAAATTTTAGAACAAAATACTGCCATAAGAAATATGCACCAAAAAAACATATTGTCACTCTCGACCTCTATGATTTCAACCACATCATAGCGTCATCATTTTTGTTACTTCAATGCAAATAATTCAATGCAGAGAAACTAGCAGAAGGCCTATAGGAGAAAGAAACTGATGAGATATTATTATACATGAAATGAGTTACATATATAGGCAGAAGGCCTATATGATAAACTGACAAGTGTCAATATAAACTGACAAGTGTCAATATAAACTGATAAGTGTCAAAACAGAGGCATAGTGCACTTTAATTCTAACATTCCCACTTAAAGTGCACTATCCTAACTAAAGAAGAAAAATAAACAAGTTGATATTAGGTAACATTCCCCCTTAATTTTGACTTCTCTAAAAAGCAACCTATCATCCTCTTTTATTGCTAATTTGGTCTAGGCTCGTGCTCTTTGCGCTTGGCTCTCCAACTATGAATAATGCTAGATTAACTATGTATACATCTCGGTCTGTTGCCTTAGGGTCAGCCACTTCCACGGGTCTGTTGCCACTGGGTCAGCTGTCTAAGTGCCTTAGGGTCATCATGGGTGCCTCAGGGTCAGCCACTTCTAGGTCTGTTGCCTCTACAGGTCATCCTTAGAGGATGTTGCCTCTCGTAGGTCACTGACTAGTCCCACCATAAATATCAAATCCTTCCTTATGGTGAACTCAATCTAGAAGGTGTCGGTCTCTGTCGAAAATGCACCTTAATACAAAAGAAATAAGAGCCATGAAATACAATAAAATTGAGCCATAGATTCAAATATGGAGGAGAAGAAGAAAGAATAATAGAAGAGAATCTTCTAAAGTGTCTTCATCTGTAGTCTTCAAAAGTAGATCCAAAAAAAACCTCGGATAGAATCTAGGGTGTCTATGTTAGTCCCTAGAATAAGAGGCCTTATGGTAGTCACCTCATCTTACCGAAATGCATGGGTAACCAACCGCTGCATCCGCCAAGTAGAAAGAGGAGAATACTAGATACTAGGTTCACTTACAAGTGCCTTGGGAGTGTCGGGTTCAACCGAGAGTGCACTCCAAGGTAGAAAACTTTGAGGCTTAAAAAAAAATCTGAAATAGCCTCAAAATTATAAATGGACACCACCAATGTGTCCGTCATGGAAAAAAATTTCCAACGACTATAAATACCCCTATATTCCACCATCAAAGGGGCCTTCATCATGTGGAAAAACCATCATGCCTATCTAAGGCAGCAAATAATCATCGCACTAAGGCGGAATAAAAAATAGACAGTTTTCAATTTTCCCACGTAGGGGAATTACATGGGCCATATGGTCCATTATCTCTAAAAAATACAATAAATGGGCCAGGAGGGCCTTCCACTTCCCACCTTACTTTGATTTAAATAATTAACCCCCCCATGCAATTAAAAAAGTGGTCCTTTTTAGCATTGGCCATGAAATTTTGTCGGCCACTAATAATATTCTCCATGTTTGATGGAAACATGGGCAATTTTTGAAATTTCGACAGTGGTCAAGTTCAATGAGTGGTAACAAGACTGAAACAAGGCCCACCGCCAACAATACTAAACTTACCAGCCTAGGATGTTCACTGGCTTAAAATAGACAAATACAAGCTTTAATGATCAATTATTAGATCAGAACTAAACGGTTTCTGCTTTCTTTGCAAGAGCTCAAAATACCTAAGAACAACTTCTCTACAAGAACTCCAAATACCTAAGAAATGCTTCTGTAACCTTGAAGTAGATACCCTCAATGAACCCACAGATGCACACCCCAAAAAAATATCTTCCATTGATGATTTGATCATGGGGTGGTGATACTCAAAGGCTTAAACACCAACCCATGCTCTTCTTATTATTTTGGTAAACTGTTCTTTCTTGGAACCCTAAGGGTAGAAGTGGTGACCATTCACCATAAAAAAAAACATATGGGCGAGGGCAATGGTGGCCCTGACACAACCATGCTCAAATTGAAGGATGCACAAAAAATAGCGTGCATATCCCTTGGAATATCGAAGCGATTTATGTGACTGAATAGATTAAATTGTAGTTGGACCACTATGATCTTCGCATGATTTTTGGAGAGAAATCTGGCCGCATCAAATCCTCCACACCATGCAGTCACTCAAGTTGCACTTCACAGGCTTTCCATCTACAATGGAGATTAAATAAATTTGAAAATTTTAGAATAGAAGACTGCAAGAAGAAATATGCACCAAAAATACATATTGTCACTCTCGACCTCTATGATTTCAACCACATTATAGCATCATCATTTCTGTTACTTCAATGCAGAGAAACTAGCAGAAGGCCTATAGGAGAAAGAAAACTGATGAGATATTATTATACATGAAATGAGTTACATATATAGGTAGAAGGCCTATATGATAAACTGACAAGTGTCAATATAAACTGACAAGTGTCAAAACAGAGGCATAGTGCACTTTAATTCTAACATTCCCCCTTAAAGTGCACTATCCTAACTAAAGAAGAAAAAAACACAAGTCAACATTAGGTAACATTCCCCCTTAATGTTGGCTTCTCTAAAAAGCAACCTATCATCCTCTTTTATTGCTGATTTGGTCTAGGCTCATTTTGCACTTGGCTCTCCAACTGTGAATAATGCTAGATTCACTATGTATACATATCAGTCTGTTGCCTCAGGGTCAGCCACTTCCACGGGTCTGTTGCCATTGGGTCAGCCGTCTAAGTGCCTTAGGGTCATCATGGGTGCCTCACGATCAGCCACTTTTGGGTCTGTTGCCTCTGTAGGTCATCCTCAAAGGATGTTGCCTCTCGTAGGTCACTAACTAGTCCCACCATAAATATCATATCCTTCCTTATGGTGAACTCAGTCTAGAAGGTGTCGGTCTCTACCGAAAATGCACCTTAATACAAAATAAATAAGAGCCATGAAATACAATAAAATTGAGCCATAGATCCAAATATGGAGGAGAAGAAGAAAGAATAATAGAAGAGAATCTTCTGAAGTGTCTTCGTCTGTAGTCTTTAGAAATAGATCCAAAAAAAACCTCGGATAGAATCTAGGGTGTCTATGTCTATAGTCCCTAGAATAAGTGTCCTTATGGTAGTCACCTCATCTTACCAAAATGCATGGGTAACCAGCCGCTACATCTGCCAAGTAGAAAGATGTGAATACTATATACTAGGTTCACTTACAAGTGCCTTGGTAGTGTCGGGTTCAACCGAGAGTGCACTCCAAGGTAGAAAACTTTGAGGCTTAAAAAAAACATCTAAAATAGCCTCAAAATCATAAATGGACACCACCAATGTGTCCGTCGTGGAAAAACATTTCCAACGACTATAAATACCCCTATATTCCACCATTAAAGGGGCCTTCATCATGTGGAAAAACCATCATGTCTATCCAAAGCAACAAATAATCATTGCACTGAGGCGGAATAAAAAATAGACAGTTTCCAATTTTCCTACGCAGGGGAATTACATGGGCCATATGGTCCATTATCTCTAAAAAATACAATAAATGGGCCAAGAGTGCCTTCCACTTCCCACCTTACTTTGATTTAAATAATTAACCCCCCATGCAATTAAAAAAGTGGTCTTTTTTAGCATTGGCCATGAAATTTTGTTGGCTACTAATAATATTCTCCATGTTCGATGGACACATGGGCAATTTTTGAAATTTTGGCAGCGGTCAAGTTCAATAAGTGGGAACAAGACCGAAACAAGGCCCACCGCCAAAAATACTAAACTTACCAGCCCAGGATGTTCACTGGCTTAAAATAGACAAATACAAGCTTCAATGATCAATTATCAGATCAGAACTAAACGGTTTCTGCTTTCTCTGCAAGAGCTCAAAAATTGTAAGGGCTGCAAAAACACCTAAACAAGCATGGGATGCTCTCAATAGATTGTTTGATAGGCTAATTCAAGATAATATTTTGTATCTCAAACAAAAATTGCACAATCTATGTATGAAAGGCTCACTTACCGATTATCTTATGGAAGTGAAGTCTATTAAAAATGATTTCTTATCTGCTGGTAAAACCCTAGATGATAATGAATTAATTCCAATAATGTTGCATGGTCTTCTTTCAAAGTTTCACTCCTATGCTACCATGTTAGACTTGAGTGGTAAAACAATGAATTCAACACTTGAGGATATTGAGATCCTACTTAAGAAGCATGAGTAAGCCGTAATCAAAGATGAAGAAATTGAAGCCACATCAGTAGCTTTTGCCACCAAGGCAACTTTACAGCCTAAACAAAACAAGGGTCAAAATCAGAAGAATCAGAATCAAAGGGGTAGACAACACCAGAGATACACACAGTACTAGCAAGGCCAAATCAACAGTACCATCAGCAACCACGTCAACAACAGTACCAGTAGTAGCCACAACGGCAGCAGTACCAGCAGTAGCAAAGATGGCAAACAAGACCTCGAGGGGGTCAAAACAACAATCAACAAGGGTGTGAATATTTTGGAAAATGGAATTATAATATTGCTAATTGCTATCAAAGGCAAAGAGAACAGGGAGAACCACAAAATAATAATATGAACACATTGTATGCAGCCAACCAAGTTAATGTTGAAGATAAAGAATGTTGGTATATTGATTCTGAAGCAGCAAAGCACATGACAGGAAGGCAAGATGGGTTGACCAATGTTCAGCCCACATCAAATCAATTCATTACTTTTGGTGATGAAAGTGCTCTACCCATTGAAGATGTTGGGGAGGCACCACTTACTTTGCATGATGGTAATAATGTTCCTGCAACAGATGTTTTGTATATGCCTGGTCTAAAAAAGAGTCTTCTTTCTATTGGACAACTTACAGATAAGGGCTATAATGTCTATTTTGAAAAAGAAAAATGCTACATTAAGGAACCCAATGGTAATGCCAAAGCCATGGGAGTGAAAAAGGATGGTGTTTACTACCTCCTTACAAAATTTGTAACACAAACATCTTTGCATACAACATCTACTTTCTCTTTGGAGTACATGTGGCATGAAAGATTGGGACATTTAAATTTTAATAATCTTCAAATGATGGCTACAAAAGGATTAGTTAAAGGACTCCCACATCTTAAGGAGTCAAAATGTTTTTGTGAGCCATGTGTAATAGCCAAACACCATAGGCAACCATTTGAAATAGGAAAGGCATGGAGACTTCAGCGGCAATCTCTGTCAATTATGCTCGGGTAGGTTGAGAACTGCCATTCACACGATCACTGTCACTATTACACACAACAACAAGATAGAGAAAACACCAATATTCTACCACCAATATTAATTCTCGGTTCTTCCATAGGTCTCGCCACCAACTGCATCAAGCAGGAACTGCTATCGTTGCCGAAAATGAACATCCGATGCATAAAACAAATGCCCAAAGCTCCTTATTGAGACGGGTTGTCATTTAGGACATGCATAGATGTGATGGGTCCCACATTTTTTACTGTCCTCCTCGCTTGCTTTGTCGTCTGGGGCAGACTTCACAGCACCAAGGGTAGTAAAAAATATTTATTATTTCTCTCCATCTCCACTTCAACTCCATCAACAAACCCACGATGATTCCACCCAATGCTTCTTTTAATATTTGCCTTTTTCGGCTGCTGCAACACGCCTGCTGCGATCTTACAGTGAGCTAATGTGTGATGATAAGAATCCCGCAGGATAAGTCACTGTTAAAGTATAGTGGCATCCTTTAATTACATCCTCCTCTATTATTATGTGAAATAAAAAAACCGTCGCGGACCTTCACAACCATGTTTAAAAAATAAAGTGGCAGTGGAAGCAGTGTTTCACTATGAGTTTGAGGATTTTAAGGAATACGTGGCCACTCTAAAATCAGTAACAACAACACTTCCAGGACAACCACTATTTTTTTTCTTCCCACCAAATTTTGAGAGGTAGCTGAGCATAAACACAATGGCAATGACAATGAACATAGACTGCTCCCTTAACCAGAACACTTCGGCGGACATCGCTCACAGAGCGTCATTACTGCTATTTTCAAGAACACAAAGGGTGCATTGCCTTACTTCGAGATGCACCGAAGTAGCGCAACGATAGAAAGAGTCTGACAATAGTACAACTCTTAAGAAAATTTTACAAATATCAAATCCCGTTTCTAAAAATATTTTGCGGCTTCCAACAAATTCAAATAACATCTCATTATGAAACAACAACTCGTAGCTTGGTTCAAAATGATAGTCTGCTGAAATGTTGTCCATGTCATCATCTGTTAGGATCCAACCACCATCAGCAGCTGTAAACATCTTTTGGGTTCCTCCAAAACAGGCAATGCCATCAGCGGTATTCCACAATCATGACATGTGGTGTCCTCTTAGCTTTCAATACGAGAGTTTTGGACCCAAAAACCGTTCTTCTTTCAGCAATAGTATACCGCCTTGCTGGTGCGTAGGATTTTTCTTCACTAGACCAATCATGACAACACCATTAGGTGTGACCAAATCTTCCATATGAATACCTGCATTATCAAACTCCTCTAGTTTTTTTTTTCAAGCTATCTAGTTTCTGATCCATTTTTAAAAAATGGAGAGCATACTCCCTAGGCTTAAAAAAAAAATGAGTAAGAAATGGGGAGGGAGGATTTCCATGAGGGAAATCCCCCCTCAAGGGTTTACACAGGGCAGGAGAGTGACTAGGCTCTGATACCAAATGTTAGGAGAAAGAAAACTGATGAGATATTATTATACATGAAATGAGTTACATATATAGGCAGAAGGCCTATATGATAAACTGACAAGTGTCAATATAAACTGACAAGTGTCAAAATAGAGGCATAGTGCACTTTAATTCTAACATATTTTGAGATCAATGTATACAGACGAGAAGATAGGCTGCTATGAAGTAAGGATTGGTCCCAAAAATATACCTCCCCACTACAGACAAAAGAATCAAAATCTCAGATGTCCACCCAAAAGGAACAGAAGAATGGGAAGGAAGCACAAAGAAGTTTTATCCTAGACTTCCATCCATAAATTGAACTTTGGTATGAGAAAGGTGTGAGCTCGATTTCCCATTCATTAGACAAAAAAATGGGATAACATCAAAAAATGGAGTGGGCCTAAACTTTTGTCCAAGGTTGAGGTCAGCAGATAGTCGATGGGCATGAGGAAGAAATTTGAATTACAAAGCTTCAGAGTTGACCAACCTCTGATATTCCTACAGCATGAAGGGAAAAAGTAGATTGGAATTTAAGAAGCTATCAAAATGATAAAGGGACTAGATATTTGTAGAATTACCTAACTTCCTTTGAAAAACCGTCATATCTCCTGGAATAGAGCCATTGTAAATTTTCAATTCGTTCCAATAGATTCTCTCGCCTAATACCATTAATGTTGTAATTTGAATTCATTATAAAATCTTCTATAAATAGTGGAATACTCACTATTCCAAGGATGGCTTTGTGGCCTTTACAATTCATATGTAATTCTTCATTACCTTGTAAATAATAGTGTATGAGTATTACTGTTTGGTCTCTCAATTTGTTCATTTCTAATTTTGCTTGTGTGTGGATGTTTATTTCTGCAGTGGTTGTCTAATCTTTTTTACTTAATATTGCTATCTGGATTTCATGGGTTTGGCTGGGCAGTTCTATAATTCACATCCATCCTTGGATGTCAAGGTTTATTTTTTCTAAAGTCGGGTCGGGTGGGAGTACTTTAATTTTGCTATCTGGATTTCATGGACCCTCTCACTAGTTCTATAATTTGCCCTTGCCTGTAGTGCCAAATGAGAATTAAGGATAGGATGAGCTAATTTTTTAGGTGTTCCACTGTTATTTGTATCAAAAATATTGAACAAGTATGTCTTGATGCAACCATACCCTATCCTTTTTAGTTTTGACTATGGCCTCCCTTTGCTTTCTCTCTTGTTCCCTTTTACCCTTTCCCCCTTTGTGGCATAGGTATTTGGAATCAAAGGAGTCATCCTTCTCTAGATATTGACTATCCCTATCTCTCCCAAGTTGGGTGGTCATTCAATGTTGGTCGAGGATAGTCGGGCGTGTCCCCTGCTCATCCGATGATAGTTTTTCCACCAACAATAACATTGTTGGCAACATGAGTATTCTTCTTGTAACTTAGAGGTGGTATGTTACTCTTGTGCACATCGTTATGTCATGCCAGAAGGAATTATTTCAATGAATATTTCTTTAGGTGTTTCGCCAGAGATTATATTTGGGTAGATCACCATGTTTTGGAGTTAGCTAGAAGATCTTCAGGGTGAAACAAAAAGGGAGGACCGACTAGAAGAAAGGTTGTAGAAGAATTTTGGAATTGTGAGGTATTCTCCCTCCATATTAATGCTTGGTTAAACCCAAAACTAGTTGGTTGCAGTAAAAATTGAATGCTTTGTTGTTTACTTTACTCATTTATCTTCCTTGGTTGCTAAGTTGCATGTAAAATAAATATTGGCGGTCTCTATGAACTTGCTTTGATTTGATTTAAATTTTATTTTATGTTAAAGTAAGCAATCGTAAGAGGCAAAGTGTAATCCTTTTTGTTCTTTCTCTTAGTTTGAGTTTTCAGTCACCCATGTTGTGTGTATGGTTACTTTTTTAAACCTGTCAGCTTGTGGTTGCTTTCAGTCATCATTTTGAGCGATTTATTTTACATTATCTTGAGAAGTCTAGTGCTGCTAAAAATTTGGAGGTCAAAACATTAATATTTTAGTTGGGATTTTCAATCTCCCATACCTTCATTATATTCATTAATTGAAGAGAAAAGTGCAATTTTAGGAGGTTTTCTAGTTGTTGTTTGATTATTGTGGGTTGTGTTGAAAACGTTTCATAGTGAACTCAACCGTAGATTTAAAAAGCTAAGTTAAGAGGGATTATAGTTTATGTCGTAGTTTTTGGTCTTAACCTTTCTAAATGGTTTGTTTTGTTGTGTTCGTTCTGAGGTAGTGAACTTTTATTTTCAAATTTTCATATTTATGTTACATTAATAATATTAATGCTTATCTTCTCTTAAAAATGGAGCTTGCATTTATGTTGAACGTTTTATTGTTGTGTTACTATATTTGGTACCCTCGACAATATTTTCTTGTTTTATGCTTATGTCTTGAATAGACTAACTTGCTTAGTGCTTTTGATTTATTTATTGGAATTAGAAATAAATCTTAAAAATGTAGTGCATTACATGTTATAAGCTAGAAAATTTTAAATGTCCAACATTGTTAAATAAAGGATTTAATTATAGTTTTATTATTAGTAAACCTATGGCTCTAATGAATAAGAGAAGGGAATGATCAATCAAAACTTAGGTATGAAGTTATTATTTTTTATTTTTTTTCTAAATGGAAAAGATGGTTTATATATATTATATTTAAGATATGAGAAAGGAGTTAGTAATATTTACATGCTTTGATATAAATATTGATAACTCTGGGAGTTTGAGTTATTATGGACGAGGCTTGAAAATCTAAGGAATCAATATCCAAAAGAAGTATAGAATTCTTCCATAATATTTGCATGGAAATTGCTTTATATACTTATTGATGTTTAAAATTGCTGAAGGCATGGATGAGTCTTAAAGGGAAGAAGTATGGGATTCTTCCAATGTGTTGCTTGTATTTGATTTGTATGATGCATTTTTTAGTGCTTAAATTGCATATGCATGTAAGAGCTATCCTGATCCCTAAGCTACTTTATTTAAGTTTGTTGATGAAGACTCATCAGGTAGAGATATTGGATAAAAGATGAATGATTTATTTATGTTCTCAAAGATTGAGGATCTTTATGAGCTTCTTGTTATGAAGAAAGAATAACAATTGTTGTATGTATCATTATGGATATATATATATATATATATATATATATATATATATATATATATATATATATATATAAATAGATAGATATTAGAGAATGTAAATTAAAGTGTTACTACACTTTTATGTAATGTTTGATCTTGAGAAAAATGGAATGAATATGGTTATTAAGCCTTGATTATTATGCTTTTTCATTGTAATTCTTGGAAATGCTAAATGCTAGTTTAATTTTTTGAAAATATTTAAATTATAGTCTTTAGCAAGGTGGTTTATTGAATTGAATATATGAATTAATATAACACTTCATTTTATTTTGGGAGATATGTTTATTTATTTTATTAATGCTTAGGCTCTTGGAAAAGGGGGATTTTTGGGCATGAATCTAGAGCCATATTAGAGGAAACCCTTGAGTCAATAAGATAACCCAATCCTAGGAGGCATTGCGGTGATGCAATAGCCATGTAGTTGTGAATCCTAGGAGGAGTTGTAGTGATGCAATAACTAGGAATTTGCAAATTTGGGAGGAGTTGCGATGATGCAATAACCAAATAATTATGAATGATACATCTTGAACGGTGAGGCTTAAGTGTACCAAAGTGGTGAAGCTTTTGGAATCATTCACAAGATAGTTTAGTGATGGTACCATGAATGGTGAGGATCAGGTGACCATGCTTATTACTAGGTGAGTGGTAATGGTATTAGTTAGTCCACATAGTTGTGATAACTGAGCACTAAGGCATTATGATGCTGAGAAAATATTGGGTCTTATTTATGATTTTTTCTTATATATAGAAAAAAATATCTCTCCCTTGGGTTGGTTTGGTGGATTGTTATCTACAATTGGGTGTCTATTGCATACCAATGTGATTAAAGGTCCTACAAAAACTAGGATCCCATGCTTCAATAACTCAATAATTTCTTTTATGGATTGGGTATGTTTTTCCCTAAATTTGAGCCTTCTCCCTTTCCTCCATCGAGTCTCATTCGATCAATTTTTTTTATGCTCATATTGGGTTTCTTTCCATGGGATGGTCTCAACCTCGATATCTATCCTCTAGACCTTCCAAGCTTATCTTGTTCTAATATGTTCTCTTGGAGCTGGGTTTATACCCTAGGAGGAATCATCTTGGATGGGTATTGGGAAGTCAATCACTAGGCTAAGTCTTTTTACCAATAGTTTTGCTTCTTTCTTGGTTAGCCATCGGGTTTATTTTAATGCCCACACTACTACTTTCAACAGGGAGATGAGCATAGGATCCATAAGGTAGCTTTGGAATAGTCTTCCCTCACACCTCAGGGTTAGGTGGAAAGGCCTTGCTTTGGTTTGTGTGAGTTCTTCTACCTCATTTTTCCTTTGCATTGGTATGGTCTCCTTTAGAATTTCTTTCGACATGAATTTTAGTTGTGATGGAGGCTCAAACCTCTCCTTTGCTGACTCAAAGGATTCCTAGGAATACAAATTATTAACATTGGCATCTACTAGAATATATGATAGTTGCTTCCTTGAAATATCTATGATGGTGGGTGTCCCTTTTGGTCCAGATAACCCATTTCCTTGAGCAATTTTGTTAATTTTGGATCTAGTTGCCACTCCAAGGTCTAGTTGTTCTTGATATTTGTTGGTTGGTACCCCATTTATCTGGACACTTACCATTGGTTCTCTACTTTCTCCTCATAAAAATAAAACTTGCTTCATGGGTGCAATTTATGGGTGTTAGTACCATTGAAAGGAAGATATCGATAATGGGTTGGTGTTGCTAGTACTTCTTTCTTTTGCACCTCTACCAGAGGCTAGGAACTTTACCAAGGTTAGTATCTAGAAAAGACTCTTGAAACTAATTGATGATTTACAATTGGGTACTATAGATGTTAGCAGTTTAGTATTCCCAATGGGGAGGTAGTTTAGAAGCTAGGGTAATGATTCCCACAATCTCAAAACCCAACTTGTAAAAATTGTACAACCTATACGGTCTTCATCATACACTAGTTCCACTTGCCAAATAGCTTGTACGATCATAAAATCATATAGTTGTATGATCCAAATCATACAACCCTACACCTGGTATGATTTGGTACACATCCAACTAACTAGAACAAGTTTTGTAAGTCAAATTGATCAGTTTTGTAATTGATTTCCTCAAACTAGCATTATTTCCTTATTTGGCAGAATTGGGTTGCAGCCTTAATTACCAAATCGGGTAAAACAATAGTTTGTACAATTTGGTAGAAATCCTTGTATGGTTTTTATGAAATCTTGCTACAAATATCTTCTAGATCTATCACTTGATACAACCAATTCTTCTAAGACATATTTTGGAAAGGTTCTAAGCATCAATTACTCCAATTCTTCATAACATGCAAACCCTAATTCATTAGCCATGAATTATAATCACCATGGATGATTTCAAAAATTGTACAACTATTGGAAAATATCAAAATACAGTCGTAACTTATGTTATAATCCACTCCATACTTCACACCAAGTTTATGGTTAACCATAATTATTCACAATGCAATTCCACCCATGTACATGTCAAGTTATGTGCCAAACACTAACTACACAACCTGCAACAACCAAAACATAATGAAGGATTCAAAAGGAAAAGGAACTGAGGAAAATGGCTTTCATATTCAGATTATCAGTAGTATTTCATCATTCATTACAATCTCAACAATGCACAACAATTCTACTCCATAATCCATACTCCATGAAATATATATTGATATTGCAATAGCAAACAATTAATTAACAGTCATGAGCCATAATGAAAAACCAAAAAATGAATAAAGGGGATATATAATGCATTCCTAGACCATTACAAAGTGGTTTCTAAAGCATCGCATCATTTACAACTGCCATTCCCAACGTATTTTCAAAATAATTCTTTTTACAAGGTTTATTAAGATCTAATTCAAATTTTATCAAATTAACCCCAAATGCACATTCCAACTTCATTTCATTTCATTTCACATCGTACATGTGCAACCTTGTACATTTTTATCTCTTCTTGTATGATTTGAAACTCATACACTTTAATCAAAACTAAGCAAAATTCAACAAAACTGTGCAAATCCAAGGATTACTTTTTCTTCTTCTAGGAGGTGGATTTGTTGCCTACATCTGCCCTCCCCTTTAAATCAGGTGGTGTCCTCATAATCTCAGTCTACTTTGTCTTATTTAAGGCCTTTTTGTGGTAATCAATAAGTAAAATTTGCAAGGCAGTATTCTCATCCTTCAAGTAAGCTGTGTACTAACTAAATTCTAGGGCTTTCAACCCATACTCATTAGCCTCCTCTTTTAGAATAGTCAACAATGCTCCCAAATTCTCATTCTTGGATGATCCCTTGCATATCTTTCACATAAACATGGCTTCTGTTTAGGCTACTATGGCTAAATCGTCATTCTTTTAAGTAATAACCTTCATATGCTGATGAAGGTCAGCTTCAATTGCTGCCATAGTCTCATCCTTAGCCTTCAACATAGTATTATGATCCAATATAATTTTGTTGTAGCGTGTGGCATCCTTCCCCATATCTTCAATTTTGTGATTATTTTCTTGTAGTTGTTCCTCTATCATATTCAACTGATTAGCCTGGTTTGCCAGCTATTCATTTTGTGCTGCCAGTTGAGCTTCAAACTGCTTCATACACTCTTTTTCCTATTGGATCACAAGTTGTTTCTCTGTTTCCTATGAATGGATTTGCTCTTCATATGCCTGCTTCATGATTGCTAACTCTCTTTCCACCTTATTTATTATTTCCTTAGATATGGTTTTGTTACATTTTAGTTCTTCCTCCATCACAACCATCTCCTTTCGAGTAACTTCTGCCTCCTCTCATTGTGTTTCTTTAGCCTGGTAAACCTATTCAAGACCCAAGCTGAGCTACTCAATCCAGTATGTTAGGAAATTTATTTTATTCATGGTGAAGGCCAACTCCCAAGGTACTCTTTGAAATTTTGTACCCACTGTATTCAATGGACATGTTTGAGAGGTCATCCTATTGAAATACATTCGTGGAGTTGTATGGTAATTGGTCTTCACTCCTTTCGGTAAATCTTTCCTATCGAGCATCATGGTTATGTCCCCTCCTGGTAATAACCATGGATGTTGTTAATGGATGTGTGCTATCTACCTCATGTGATCCTCATTGCACACCCATTCCATAATATTTTATAATTTAGCGAAGGTTTTATCCCTCCACAATTTTAATTGCCCAATTCTACCAATACAAAACTATAATATGGAGTTGGCAAATATATCGCTAGCCTATCAAAATAAGTGTTCCACCTACTCATCGGTATTTTCACCCATATCCTCCACCTGATCAAAGCAAGGTACTTCTACTAGGAAGCTTGCATGAAGCTCCTCAATGTTATCCTATGGTGGGGTTTGTCCTTCTTGTTATCCTTGTTGATGAGAACTTCCTTTGACTTATTTTTTCATGTTGGTTACTGTTCCCTCTGGTGGCAGATTGTGTACTACCACCTTACATGTCTCTTATTTTACTGATGATTGCATATCCTCAGTATTAATGACTCATTTTTTAAATTGTTGCTCTTCCAACAGTACTTGGACTTCCTCCTACAACTTAGGCAAGTCCTCTTATTGTTGGGTTGTCAATCCTTCATCTTACGAGTTCGGATGCACTCCCCTTTGAGTTGCAACTATCTAGTTACTAACAGGTTCTTCCTATGGTACCTGTACATTTTTATGCTCTCGTTGGCTGTGATCACCTCTCATCATAATTTTTATTTTCTTTGTCTCCTTAGGTGCTTCCAATGGCACCTCTAGCATGGTATTTTCTTTTTCAACTAGTGGTACTATCATCATTCTGGTCAAGTATCTGTATGAATCCAAAAGTTCAAAATTTTAGGTCTAGAGTAATTTTGGGGATCCCATTATTTTTCCCATTCCTTTTAGACCTGGTATATTCAAATTCAACAGATCTACCCCCTTCGAGTCAGAGTATCCTTCCTCTAGTGTTGACTCAAGTTGTACTTTCTGTATTGACTTTGCTTGTTTCTCCCTTTGTCATCATGTCTAAATTCGTACAGGGCTAGATTACTGCTCTACTTTTTACTCCTTTACAAAAGAGATAGGCTGCTTCCACAACTTGTGTACTTGGACCTGCTGCTCTAAAGCTAATTCCAACTGTCACCTTCTTTTTTTCTTTGGATGGATGTCTTCATCAGATGCAGTCGCAGACTCATTTTGCATTGGTGGTGTTGGTTGCTTTGTACTCTTCTCAGCCTTCTTGTTATCTAGAGTGGATTTTGGTAAAGGTATAGTCTTTACCCATTGCAGTATGGTAGGTTGACCAACTGATATTTCCCTTAGTTGGGTCCTACCAGGGAAGTGAATTCCCAATCCTAATATTGCATTCAATAATAGTGTAATGGCATGAAAGGTCATGGTAAACATCTTTCTTTTGACTTGCAATTATTGCTACATCCATTCCTGTAATAATTCTCCCTAATCGTACTTCATGCCCTTGTAAACACATTCCACATATTGTACCATCTAGATTGGAATCTTCAAAGTTCACACTTCTCCATAAAATTAGGCCATAACAACATTTATCATACAAGCCAACTCATCCATATTTAACTGAATTTGTTTAATCCCATGGGTGCCAGTACCCAAAATCTTGGTTTCCATAGGTGACTTCACTGATGTGAGTGTTGTGATCAACCTATGCGTCTCAATGGGATCAACTATTTTTTTTACAATTGGATCTCCTTTCATGGGCAATCCGAATGTCCATCAAAATGCCTCTACCATTAAATCCACCTTAACATACCGATTACCTACTCATACGATTGTGTGGTTCTTAGCTGTTTCGTATGATTGGAGAATCTACAATAAGTATTCATTGAAAAATACCTTGTCTTGTGGTGGAATCTGCACTAAAATACTCACTCCAACCTTCTTTAGTGACTCCTTCAATGGTTGTTTATTGTCAAAATTTGCCCACCACTTTCTATAAAATTCTCTTGTAGGCTACCCAAAAGTGACATCCTTGATGTCCACTTGCTCCTCCTCTGTTCCACTAGGTAGGTCATCATGTTCTTCTGGGGTCTTTTGTCGATGAACTTCACTACAAAGTTCTCTTTTAGGTTCCCGAGGTGGTTCCATTTCTTCCATATTGTATTGTAGTGATGATCTTCCTCTACTACCATGCCAGTGCCTCTAACACATCCATGACCTTCCTCCTCCCCCTCTCCAAGGATAGTTACCACACCTTCTAGGTGTCTGGCATCATCGTCCTTGGTCTCGAATGGGGTAAACTAGGGGAGATCACCTAGGTCATGATTATCTTTGGTGCAATAGTCCTAGTGATATATTAGCCCTAGACACTGCAATGTGATCAAAATGAGTCTAATATTACCACCATGAGCTCATAATTATACCATCGCTGAGTGAAACTCTTGTTTGCACACCTTTTCCTTGATTTGGCAATTCAGGACAATACTACGCAAAATCATTACAAAAATTCATACAACAACCTCCAAAATACATAAAAACTATCAATATCATACAAGGCCTAAACCAAGTCATAAATGTACACTTCCTGTATCGCTCCAAATTTTTTACATCCTTACCTTCAGGCTAAAGGATCCACGCCCGAAAGGAGGATGGGAAAAGGATGGGACAATACCTCGGACTGAGAGGCCCTTTGAAGGTCCCGCCTCTCGGGGGAGGGGTATTAAGGTGATTTTTCGACGGATGGTGGGGTTCACCAGGAAACGTTTAGTGGCAGTTTCCACGCCTAGGTTGGGAATGAGTTTAATGTGTTCAATTTTAGCTTTAAACATCCAAGTCCTAGGTTTGGCCAGATGAATCTAAGTTATTCTATATGAAAATGCAAATTTAAATACAAAAAATAGATTTAACAGAAAACACAGAGAGCAAACTAAGTGAAGAAATCCATACCTGGTCTCGGATGTCTGATGGAGATTCTAATTTTTGAAGCAGTCCAGATCATCTGGAATTTGACAGGATCGTCTCTGATCTGACAGGATCGTCTGAGATCTGACGAATTCGTCAGAAGAATTCTTCAGAGACCTGCAAACAGAGAAATAGATACAAAATGCCAGAAATACAACTATTCTGATAGAGGCAAATGATGTGAAATAACAATAAGAATGTTAACAAGATAATCCCAAATGGAAATACAAGTAAATTATGATTCTTTAATGACTAATCATGATCTTATTATGCAATTAAACTACATGGGTGAACTCCAAGATGCAAGATAACAAGAAATACTAATAAAACTGACTAAATGCAGAATAAAGTAGCAGCAA
The DNA here is from genome assembly GCA_028583015.1 of Wollemia nobilis. Lineage (NCBI taxonomy): Eukaryota > Viridiplantae > Streptophyta > Pinopsida > Araucariales > Araucariaceae > Wollemia > Wollemia nobilis. The sequence continues at coordinate 829,331 of JAQPPZ010001136.1, read as the reverse complement.
AGTATAGGAAAAGCGCAAACTTTGGGCACTGATTGCCCCAATGCAGACTATAGTCAAAATCATCTCGGATTGATACGAAATCATCTCGAATTGGACAGGATCATCTGCGATGACTTGAGCTTGCTCCGACTGAAGAATAACAAGGTTCCTGCAACAAAATTTGGATAGGACAAGTGCAGATGGTAATCCAGGGTGTTCTAATGCGTGTAAAGGTCAAGTTACAGAAAATCCAGCCAGGGGAAAGTCAAGGGGGGTCCTAAGGTTTAAATAGATTTAGGAGGGAAGTTGGGAGGTTGGAGATCATCCTAATTTGGAAGATCTCCAACGGGGGAGGTCTCTAACGGTGCAGACGCGTCTCTGCCCGAGTTAGAGAAGCTATTGAAACAGAAGCTAATTATGAAAAATTAGTTTTGGGACAAGATCGTCTGGACGTCCTAGTCCAGACGAAATCGTCCGATCTGAGGCGATATCGTCTGATCGACGACGATATCATCCAACGGTCACAACAAATCCTAAAAATGGCGTGGAAAACGAGGAAACGGGTTAAACGGCGGTTTGGGAGCGGTTTTGGGGGTTGAATTTGAATTTGAATTATTACTAAGGTAATTTTGATTATTGCTAAGTTTTACTGCGCCAATTTTAGGGTGCTACATTTTGCCCCCTCTTTAGCGAATTTTTCAAGGAAAATGCGTTAAAGATGAGTTCTTCTCGATCTACGAGAAAGCAAAAATTATTCCCATTTTTAGGCGATGATTCTTGGTCGAATCGTACGAAAGCTTACTATGGTGCCCCCTCCGTGTTTTTACCCAAATCGAACGTTTGAGGTAAAAACACGAAAAAGCAAAATTAAAATGTTTTTAATTGTTTTTTGAATAAAATTAAGAAAAATAGGGAAAAACCCTAATTCATTGTTACTGTTCATTTTTACTATTTTCTAGAGCTCTGCAGACAAGATGGTCGAAGACAGCACATAGATCGACAGAGGTCCGACGCGGGCTACGGGTAAGGGTCTAAACTTAGTTTAGAATGCTTTAATTTTGATTTTCTATGCTTTTTAGATTAAATTTTGATGATTTTTGAGCATCGCGGCCATTTTTGGGCCGTCGACGTCGTCGAGACGAAATCGTCTCGATTTCGTCGAAATCGTCTCGATATCGCCGATTTCGTCCAAGGGCAAAATCGACGAAATGGGGACGATTTCGTCAAAAAGGGGACGATTTCGGCTTGCAAAATCGGAGATGAAATTGCTCAAATTTGGGATGATATCGTCCAATAGTGGACGATATCATCATTGATGAAATTGAACTTGCTTTACTTGCATTTTTAATCATTGTTTTATTAATGATTTTTATTGTTTTGTTGTTTATGTTGCAGAGAGGATTACTAAAGAGCAGAGAATGGAAATACGATGGGTTGAGGGATGACTTGGCCGCTCTATCTCAGGCAGAGCGAGATCAGTTGGCACAAGTCGGCTTGCAGCATGTGGCAGAGATGCCACAGGTTTCTATAGACATGGGGCTATTGACAGCCCTAGCAGAGAGGTGGTATCCGGGTTCTTCCTATTTTTGGTTACCGACAGGGAGATGACTCCCACACTAGAGGATGTATGGAGGATTTTGAGGATCCCCATACAAGGACGGTTGATAACTCCCATGGCCAATCAGGGCCACACGATGATGCGACTATGTGGAGATCCAAGCTTCACCCTGGAGAAGGGCGGAGTGAACATCGAGTCGCTACGCCAGATGCCTGGGGCATCTAGACTAACACAAGTTTTGGCTGGGGTTGTAGGTGGTCTGCTTGCTATGCCATCGAGTGGATGCAGAGTACCATGGCTATTGACAGATGTGGTCTACGACATGAGAGACCACGGATACGAGGTTTGCTTGGGGGAGTTATGTACTATGCCGATTGTATAGGATCCTGCATGGGGTCGTATACAAGGGCGGCCGATGTCTGGTTATGACATCACTACTACAGGTTTGGTGCTAGGAGCACATCGCGGTGCGAAGGCCGGTAGGGCTCCCACTAACAGGGATTGATGGGGAGAGGCCCCGAGCTTTCTACTGGTGGCTCCGAAGAGGGTCACAACGGCGGATAGATCTACCAATGTCTCGGAGACTACTTGACGACCTTGTCTCCGACCAGATCACCTGGAGGCCTTGGAGAGATCATCCAGGGTGGGCCGAGGATGGACAGGAGCTGGCTCGCATCAGGCGAGTCTATTGGCTAAGGATGGAGAGGGGAGAGGTGGAGCTCCATCGCTACGATCGAGTTTTGAGGCAGTTCGGTCTACAGCAGGGGATCCCATCTCTCAGAGACTACGAGTTTTCTCGGACCGTCCGGGATAACACTACAGTTAGCGAGGCTCCAGATATGCAGTGCTTCTGGAGTCAGGACGTAGATGATGCCCCCATTCAGCCAGTGGATGGGGACGATGCAGGGGTAGCCGACGGCTATGATGCCTGGTACACAGGCATCCGCCCTCCTCGGATGACGAGGGCTCAGGGTTCGATTCATGTAGTTGTGCGTCGGATGGGGAGGCAGTGCCAGGCGGCCATTGAGGTGGCACAGGGTCACAGAGGGAGAGAGCAGAGGAGACCACAGGCTCAGCAGAGGCCGTGGCAGCGAGAGAGGAGGGAGGAGAGACCCCCTTCTCCATGGAGAGAGAGACCACCATCGCCCGATAAGGGCAAGGGTGTGGACATAGGAGAGAGTAGTGAGATGGCTACTCTCCGGGCGAAGACTATCCATCTCTAGGCATAGGTGCAGACTTTACAGGATGAGGCTACATGCCATCGAGCTGAGGCTACACAGCTCAGAGATGAGGTTGCACGCCTCAGAGCATGGAGCGGAGGAGCGAGCACTCAGGAGCTGGCACGGTCGATTGCTCAGACCACGTTCTATTAGGGTATCTACTTCCAGATGGTGCCAGAGGGCCAGAGGGTACAGCTACCAGCCGACATTGCGGATCCGATCAGGGTTGGGTCATCGAGGACTTCATCTCGATCGATGACTAGGACTCGCAGTACCACACATACTACGATGGGGCCACCTCGTCCACCTCAGGGCTAGGGAGGAGATGAGGCTGAGAGCTCGAGGGGTTCTCGAGGCTAGGCTACTACACTTGTACAGATCGATTATATGATTTGAGAGGATTGAGTATGCCAAGATGTAGATTGTGGCATACCAATCTAGTTTTGATATGATGTACATATATTGTTGAGATATATATATATATATATATATATATATGATATTTTTGATCATATGACTTGTCTTATGTGTTTGTATGATGCTTTATTGTTGTGGTGTGATTGATTTGATGATTCATGTAATTATGTCGTTTGGAAATATTATGGTTTGAATGTCATGCTTTTAAAATTTAAATGAAATAATCTGATGTAAACAAATTGGTTTTTTTGTGATGTGATTTGATAAAAATAAAAGGGACTTTTAACAATAATTTCAAAGGACATTGTCGCTATTATAGACCATTTCATGGAGTCGCCGCTCACTCGGTCGTCAAGCTAATCCCAGTATAGAAATATTGTTAAAAGTAAAAGAGTGCTTAAGAGACTGTCTTAAGACTTTGGTGTGATGATGCAAATGATGATGATGATGATGATGATTTGTTTTCAGATTTCCATGAAAATATTATGCATGAAATATTTTAAAATGACTTTTGCTAGGCATAAATTCCTAAGTGTGATAAAATTTTTGGATAATTCCCTAGGAATTATACCATCATTGCAAAATTGAAGTTTGACATAATGACATGAAAAATAGAGTAAGTGTTTGTTTTGTTTTAAAGCATAATTGTGTAACATAATGATTTAAGTCATATGTTTTTATGATTTTGAATAAATGGAAAATAAAATTGGTACAATGGTTTGCGCTAGGCATAGAATATTTAGGTATAGACTTATACCATCATCGCGAAATCCAAAGAAGAAAATAATAGATAGTTTTATTGCATGGTTGATTTTTTAATTTTTGAAAATAGTCAGAAAATATGAAGATGAGGACTTGCGCTAGGCATAAAATTCCAATTTTGGTTTTGGAACTATACCATCGTCGCGAAAGTCAAAAGTTATATATAAATGTAACTTTATTGCATGTTTTGAAAATGATTTTGATTTTTGATAATGCATATAGTTGTCTTTATACTAAACAACTGTTCTTTAAAGAGGAAAATGAATTTATTCCAAACAATTTGCAAAAATATTTCAAAGTATCTTAAAGACAAAAGTTAGATTTATAAGGAATCCCATGTGCGTATGTGAGTTCATTACCAATCTTGATTTATCATAATGATACACAAAATCTCTCAAATACAAAATGTGTGTGCAATTGCATTGTTCATTTACCAGGTTTGAGCAAGATACTATGATACAAGTGATTTGAATTAACCAAATAAGTGTTCATTAACCATGATTTAGATGCATATAACCATACCAGACTACTATGTAGGTCGGGTTATCAAGAGCTAGCTAATCCATAAGTAGACATAGGTCTGTACAAAATAAGGTCGCTAATGTGACAGACATATCACCACGCTAGGGGTTACCCAAGGCCAAGCGGGTTGGGCACAAACCACCTGTTATGGGGCTTACCTCACAGTTTTTGAATAATTGAGAATTCCAAGGATTCAAGCTCATCAACCCTTCTTTTCTTTTCAATGGGTAGGGAAAGGGATTTTATTGCTTTTGCTTTTGCTTGTTTCTTTTTCTTTGCTTTTCTTTTCTTTTTCTCTTTTTTTTTGTATTTTTGTATTTTGGCTTGATATTTGAGATAATGCTGAAATAACTTGTTTCTTTTTCTCTTTTTCTTGAACTTTTCTTTTCTTCCTATACTAGGGATACTTGCTCGGATTAGCTGTAGAGCAAGGGATTTTTATTCCGGGTAGGGGTGAGCTTGTCCTTTTGCCAATTCTCAAAGATTCTAGACCATGTGCATGATAGGATAGCAGGGGAAACTTTTCGCTCAGGAAACCACTTCTACTATGTAGCATAGCATGGAAATTACAAATGTAATCATTTTATTGTGAAAAGATATGCTTGGTTTAAGTAAATAACAAGATCAATTCTCTATGCTCAAACTTTATTTAATTGAATTTTGTGGACTTTGATATAAGAGAGATTAGTAATCATGCCAGATAAAATCAAGATATTTATTTTTGTGTGTTTGTGATAGTGAGGGATTCCAAATAAATGCTAATTTATCCAAAATAATTTGAAAATATAACTGCAATACTTCAAGAAGAAATATATACAACAAATGTTTTTGAGGAATTTGATAATTTTGATGTTTTTGTATTTTGATCTTAATTGAGGAATTAAAAGAAATACAAATTTGTGAGTTGTTTTTTTTTTTTTTATTTTGTGTTGGAAATACAATGTGATTGTTTTTTTGAAATTTTTTATATTTTTATATGAATTTTTAGATGATGGAATTGGTGGTATATACAAGATGATCTATATACATTATATAAGGTTATTTGAGTATAGCATGTCTAAGGTTGCTTCAAAATCAAAGGAGGTTTTGAAGGATAATTTGGTTGTGTTGAAGGTAAGAACAAAAGGTGATGAATAAAAGGTAGTGATAACAAAAGCTTTGTTATAATGTAGAATAATGTAGCAAAATATTTTACTTTTATATGTGTAAAATTGATCATGTTACAAAATAAAATGTCAGAAGGATAAGAAGGTTCTTCATTCTTATCACTATCTTCCAAGTCTTGATAAGATGGAGGGAGCATATATAAAATATATGCATGGGTGTTATTTGGTAAACAAGGATGATCATATATGAATGAAGAAAAGTGATGGATAGAAGGTAATTGTGACAATAGAGAATGTATAGAACTTGATGTTTCAACCGTTAAATATTCTTCAAATGGTGTTGGGTCACCATGTATGGTAACACTTTTATTTGCAAGTTCAAACTTCAAACATTGGTGAAGAGTGGAAGGGACAACCCTCATCGTATGAATCCAAGGACTTTCGAGAAGTAGGTTGTAAGGTGAAGGGCAATATGCTACATAAAACAAAGTATCCAGGATCTTGGATCCAATATTAAGGGGAAGAATTATAGTACCTTGAGCTTCTTGAATTTCATTGTTAAAAGATTTTATAATAACATTTGATTCATTAAGATCTTCTTCCTTTAATTTGAGTTTTTGGAATAATTGATAAGTGCATAAATTAAGAGAGGAGCCATTATCTACCATGATAGTTTTAACAAGTGTTTCTTTACTAGATCCTGTAATGTAAAGATAGTAGTCTTCTTGTGGAGTAGAGGAAGGAATCTCCTCATCATAGAATGAAATATGGTTAACCTCAAGAGGGTTTACACCATTAATTATGTTCTTAGAGAAAATATGATGAGGAACAAATTGTTGGCTAGGTATCTTGAACAAAGTTTCCTTATGAGAACTTTGTAATACTTCTAAAAGGGATATCTTTGCTTGAGGGTTAATCACTTGTTGTTGGCTATCAAAGTGGATTTCAGATTGAGATTTTGATTCTAAATATGAGCTTTCTATGCTTACATTCCATTTTGGATCATTCTCTAGAGCCAAAGATAGTTTTGAAGGTTGGTCAAATGAGGAATCCATATCTTGAATATCAGATTGAGTTGATTGAACTTGAGGTTGCTCATTTGTAGTTTTTGTTACAATATTAATAATATCATCATGATGGGACACATTAACATGCAATATTTGATTGGTTTCTTGTTGTTGATAATTGAATAGGGGTTCTTGGGAGATCCCCATGTCTTGATTGATTATTGGTATTTGTTGTGTAGGAGTTTGATTGTTTACTTGGAGATTTATAATCGGTTGTAGATTGTAATTCCTTTATATTAAAAAGACCCTCATCAATCAAATCTTGAATTGCACATCTTAAATCTTTACAATTTTGTGTCATATGTCCATCTACTCTATGATATTCACAATGTAGCTCAGGTTTAAACCAATCTGTTGTGGTATCAAGTTGTCTTATGGAAGGGAGTTCAATCCTATTTGTGTCAAGTAAATGCTTGAGAATTATATCCATTGGTTGATTGAGCTTAGTAAATTTACGTGATGAAGGTTTTCGAGAGGTTTTTGATACGTGCCTTAGGAATTCAGTCATAAAAGGGCCTAATGGTTTCTCACCTCTACTTTCTTTATTATGGGTAGAATGATGATAGGAAGATTGCGAAGTAGGAGGTGAGTGCATGGTAGAATTGGAAGAATAAGTATTTTCTTGTTGAAATGAATGTGTTGTATTGAAAGAAGAATATTGAAATGGTGGAGGAGGATTGTATGTGGATCGATAGACATAATATGGATATATGGGAGAATAGATAATATCATTATGAAGAGGATTGGCAAAGGGATTGTCCTGTTGGGGTAAGGATGAAAAATGAGAAAAGTGTGATGGAGGTGGTGTTGAATAGGGATGAGGTTGGTCATAATCAACAAATGTATTTAGCTGAATTCTTCCAACATTACTGATGGGCTCATATTGATTTGAGTAAAAACTCATGGTTTCTTTAGTACTTCTAAAAGTAATATTTAGCATCTACTATTTAGAATTGAATCTAAAACATGCAAACTTGAAATGATGATTTTGTTACTTTTTTTTTTGTATACATATATATATTTTTTTGTTTTTTATATTTTTGAATCATAAAGATGCCTATGTTATTCACGTCGGGTTCACCAAAATGTATCGCTCCAAATTTTTTGCATCCTTACCTTCAGGCTAAAGGATCCACGCCTAGAAGGAGGATGGGAAAAGGATGGGACAATACCTCGGACTGAGAGGCCCTTTGAAGGTCCCGCCTCTCGGGGGAGGGGTATTAAGGTGATTTTTCGACGGATGGTGGGGTTCACCAGGAAACGTTTAGTGGCAGTTTCCACGCCTAGGTTGGGAATGAGTTTAATGTGTTCAATTTTAGCTTTAAACATCCAAGTCCTAGGTTTGGCCAGATGAATCTAAGTTATTCTATATGAAAATGCAAATTTAAATACAAAAAATAGATTTAACAGAAAACATAGAGAGCAAACTAAGTGAAGAAATCCATACCTGGTCCCGGATGTCTGATGGAGATTCTAATTTTTGAAGCAGTCCAGATCGTCTGGAATTTGACAGGATCATCTCTGATCTGACAGGATCGTCTGAGATCTGACGAATTCATCAGAGACCTGCAAACAGAGAAATAGATACAAAATGCCAGAAATACAACTATTATGATAGAGGCAAATGATGTGAAATAACAATAAGAATGTTAACAAGATAATCCCAAATGGAAATACAAGTAAATTACGATTCTTTAATGACTAATCATGATCTTATTATGCAATTAAACTACATGGGTGAACTCCAAGATGCAAGATAACAAGAAATACTAATAAAACTGACTAAATGCAGAATAAAATAGCAGCAAAGTATAGGAAAAGTGCAAACTCTAGGCACTGATTGCCCCAATGCAGATTGCAGTCGAAATCGTCTCGGATTGGTATGAAATCATCTCGAATTGGACAGGATCATCTGCGACGATCTGAGCTTGCTCCGGCTAAAGAATAACAAGGTTCCTACAACAAAATTTGGATAGGACAAGTGCAGATGGTAATCCAGGGTGTTCTAATGCGTGTAAAGGTCAAGTTACAAAAAATCCAGCCAGGGGAAAGTCAAGGGGGGTCCTAAGGTTTAAATAGATTTAGGAGGGAAGTTGGGAGGTTGGAGATCATCCTAATTTGGAAGATCTCCAACAGGGGAGGTCTCTAACGGTGCAGACGCGTCTCTGCCCGAGTTAGAGACGTCGTTGAAACAGAAGCTAATTATGAAAAATCAGTTTTGGGACAAGATCATCTGGACGTCCTAGTCCAGATGAAATCGTCCGATCTGAGGCGATATCGTCTGATCGACGACGATATCATCCAACGGTCACAACAAATCCTAAAAATGGCATGAGAAACGAGGAAATGGGTTAAACGACGGTTTGGGAGCGGTTTTGGGGGTTGAATTTGAATTTGAATTATTACTAAGGTAATTTTGATTATTGCTAAGTTTTACTGCACCAATTTTAGGGTGCTACACTTCCAAACCATAAAATTCCACCTAGATCGTACAACTCCAATCAAATATGTTCAATCACACCCAATTTTGTACACTTATAGCAAATCACACAACTAGAACTTGAAATTTTACAAGCATGATCTAGAATCATAAAAACTAATATCAAATCATACAACGAAACCTCCCTTTCATACAACCTCACCAAGATCTGTACCACTACAAAAAATTTCATACAAAGCCTTCTAAACTATCCAAAATGGGTCGTTAGGAGCTTGAAATCCATACAATATGTCTCAGAATCGTACCATGGCTACTTCAAATTGTACATACAGTCTTAGAAATTATCACTTGACCATAAACCCTCATTTTTATTTCCCAAGTGTAAAATATATGAAACCCATTTACCAAAATCCTTCAATCTCCTTATTTAATGTAATTTTAGGGCCAAACATGTAATTTCTCCTTCCTTTGGCACAATCTTCTTCCAAAATGGATTTTTCCCATAGTATGGTAGCATTGTACGACTGTCCCTTTGAAATTATTCACCCATGTAAATTTAAAAAATTGTTTCCATCCTTTTTATGGTAAATTCATGTTCTAGGGTTTGTTTATTTTTTTATCCATGAAAATTTCCCTTCTCTATTCCTGGAAAATCAAATCCTAGTACCATTGTTACATATTAAGGGTTTACTGGATGCTTCCTTTCCTCAAATCCTCACTCGTACCACTGATTATTGTTACATGCAATTCATTTTCTAAAAAACTTATTTTCTTTGGAGTAAAACCCTAATTACGACAACTTTTTCCTCCCAATGGGTTATTTTTTTGAAAATAAAAATTACCATGGTGCACAATTAAAATGGTTCATAAAATAATTAATTAAGTCAGTGAATTTCCATTACCCATATAGAAAATTTCTTCAGTTGCACCCTTTTTGTCTTCAATCCTCCAAAATTTTAATATTGCCTTGTACGATCTGTGAGCAGGAAAGGAAATTTTTGCATGGCACTTACTTTATATAGATTTTCAAAACCTAACATATTAATTCCTAAATTCCACCACCTTAGATCCTCTGCATTTTGATTATTGAAAACTCGTCACCTTGGTGCATGCAATTTTTTTTCCTTATTTTGTCCTTTTCTTGCCTCTTTTATTTATTTTTCTTTTTCTGTTCTTTGTTTTTTTTTTTTTTCTAGAGGGGGCCGTCATTACCGGTTTTCAACCACCCTCCGTATTAATTGTGTCCCAAAGGATTTTCATAATTAATACAATTTTATTTTTCTATTTCTTTTCCCAAAAGGGGTTATCATTTTTGGTTTTCAACCCCTTCCATCTTAATTGTGTCCCAAAGGATTTTTACAATTAAGTTATTTTTCTATATATTTTTTTCAATGACTATTTTGACACTTATAATTGTGGGAACCGTACAGTGACATTCACTTGTATGATGCCATATGTTGACTCATCAGTTGGATTGCCCACTTCTACATTGTGGGTGATCGCATCATTAGGTGCGAACTAACCTTTTGTTCGATCTCCTCTTTGATTATCATGTGTACAGTTTGGAATTGTGCAATTACAATGTGCATGACTCCCTCTTAGAAATACTTCTTCTCATCATTCTATTTATTGACTATGAGGTAGGGTTACGCTCATTGATTCACTATCATTGGAGTGACTTCTCTACCTATCTCCTTGTATCAATTTAGCTTCTAAGCTCGATGAACGAGTTCCTTGAATCCTTTCATTGGTAAAGCACACTCTTCCCCTGCCAACAAGACCTCTTTCTTACCTAGGTCTTCCCTAACCACATCCTCTTGATACAAAATATTTATGAACATTCCATGGGACTTCCCTTTCCTTTCCACTCTTCTTGGTTCGGGTTGGTTTAGTGGAGGTCATCCCTGTGGTTGTCTTCCTATCAGGTTGGTTATAGTCCCTCTCACCCAGGGGATGCCTTGTAGGTTCCTGGTCCAATTCAAACAAGCTAATGGTGTATTTCTCGACCATATAGGAGTAGGGGATCAAATACTTCCTTGTCCTCTACCTCCTCTAGGTGGAAAATCTTTTCTACCCCTCCTAGTATTTAATGGACATACTCCCTCTCCATGGTCTTGTTGTTGTCTTGGGGATTCTTACTGGTTTCAAATTGGGGTTATATCTGCCAATTATATATTGGCCAAGTGACCTTCATTTTCTTGTGTTATAGGTGACAACTATTTTAGTGTTTTAACTCTTCGATCCACACGTAATAGTCAGCATGACCATCACCTTTTCTTCCAATGTCATTGTGGAGATACGTTAGCCATAGTCTCCCTATATGGTTCCAAAAAATCAGACTTAGAACTAGAATCTTTATGATCATCATATCTATATTTTGACCAATTTATTGGCAAGGAAATTAATCTTTTGAGTCTTCATACTTATCTCATTTTTTACCTCAACTACCAATAGGCTATTGTGTAGGTCTCCAGATCAGGTCGCACATGAGGTATCAGTAGTTCTAAGGAGTCATCATCACCACTATCAAACTTTCTTCTCTTACTAGCCAAGATAACCCCTCGTCACTAGATTCACTTGAATCCTCGTGGATACTGCCTTGTGGTCTAGGTGGTGGAATATCTTATTCAATGTCTTTCTAAGCTATATCCTCATCTTCTTTTGCTATTGATGGGTCATTGTACATCCCATGAGGTGCTCTCTATGAGTTTTCCCCTTTACTCATACTTGCACCATCATGTCATGAACTACTCACTTGTGGTGTCATCTCATGTTCTTTTCCCTTGCTTTCTCCTTCTTGTGACCTCACTGCTCTTTGTTCCTCCATCATTTGCATCGTATCATCCAAGTCTTGGATAGTTCATTCTTAGAGTCTTGTAGTGTGACCTTACAATGTTTCATACTCCTCTTGCAACTATTGGATCTAGTATCACATCCTCTATTGCAATCGTCCTATATGAGCCAATGGAGAGAGTTTGGTAAGTTATTCTTCCATGGTGTTACCTCCTATCTCTTCTGGAGCTTCCATATCGAAGTTATCTATCTTGTTTGCATATCAGAATGTTAGTCTAATTTTTCTTTGGTCTTCTAATGGTTGGGGTAACTCACTATACTCTAGCTATGGATACACCATATCTTGGTTCTCTATATTCTTTTATTCTCTTGGAGAAATCCCTCTTTCATGATATTTCTCAAGCCTTCTAGTATCATTTGCAAACCTTACATGGAATCGTGTTCTCCTTCTCTCAACGGGTCGAGATATCAATTATTATTGTTCGATAATTGGTCCTATCTCCTCCTATTTTGTGAATAGGCATGTGAGTCCCATTTCAATGTCCTTTTATGGCAGGCATTGAACTCTACTTTGCTAGTCATTGGAATGGGCTTGTTGCATTTGTTCAACTTCTTCTACAATGATAAACAAACACTATACTTTGTAGGGTTTTAACTTTGAACCATTTATAGTATCTGGCACTTATGTCCCATTCAAGTTTTGCAATTTCACTGCACCATTGTCCCTTACTTCCACAACTCGAAAGGGACCAAGCCACAAGGTTTTTAACTTAACTGGATTGATTTTTCATTTTTTATTAAACTTTAGAATTAAATCGCCCTGCTTGAGTTCTAATTTTATAAGATGTTTGTCATGCCACAACTTTCTTCTCTTCTAGGCCACTTTGATCACCCATTGTACCATGAATATTCTCTCATCTAGCCTAATCAGTATTGTTAGTTGTTCCTCCACACTCTCTTGGTCTCCTAAGCGATGCTCCATCACTATCCGTAGGCTTGGTACTGAGAATTCGACTGGTTACTATCTCCTAACCATACATTAGCTAAAATGGCGTATGGTTTATTGTCGACTTAAAGGTAGTTCAATATATCCAAAGAAAATATGGTAACCTTACCTCCCAATATGCTCCCTCTATTCCACAGGTTTTGTCTAATGTTGAAACTAATACCTTGTTAGTCACTTCTGCCTACCCATTAGCTCTTGGGTAATATGGACTAGACAAAGAGTGCCAAATTCAAAATTTAGTCATCAAAATTTTTATGGTCTCATTCACAAAGTGACCTCCACAATCACTCATTATTTGTAGTCGGATGTCGAATCTTGTAATTACTTGTTCATAAAGAATCATGCTATACTTTTTACTGAGTTATCTGGTAGTGCTTGTGCTTCAACCTATTTTGTTAAGTATTCAGTGGCTACCACGATATACCAACACTTCCTCCTATGAGTTGTTCTTAGTGGTCCCACAAAGTCCAATCTCCACCTCTCAAATAGTTCTTGGGGTTATGGTGGGTGTAATGGCATAAAATCTCTTCGCACTGGCTTTATCGCTCTTTGGCAAGTATCACATGCTTTCATGTATTCCTTTGCATCATTATACACTGTGGGCCACCATAGTCCTACTAAGAGTACTTTTTGAGTAGTGGCATCGAGCCCCATGTGTCCACCTACTAATCCTTCATGAGCTTCTTTCATAGTGACTTCTTTTTCCATTACACATCTTCTCAAGATACCATCTATTCCTAATTTGTATAGCAACCCCGCTATCAACTTGAATGGTGCTAACTTTATGATCACCTTTTTTTTCTCTGTTGTCATCAAATATTGTGGCAACTCCCCTGTGGATAGGTATTGCCCAATCACCTTGTGCCATTATGGCACAATGTTAATTATGAATAACTAGGTATGAGGGAATTCATATGGAATTCCCACTCCTATAGGTTCTCCTGATCATATTTGAGACAATTGATCTGAAATTACATGCTTCTTGCTAGGTTGCACCACTACTCATAATATGAACTCTTGTAAGGTGATGAGCCACCTACTGAATCATCCTTGTATAACTAGCTTATTGATCAAGTACAACAAAGCCTGGTGGTCCACGTAGAAGGCAAGAGGGTTCATCAATAGGTAATGCCTAAACTTTTGCATGACATATACCATCCCTAGTGTTTCTCATTCTATTGTACTATAGTTTCTCTCTACCCTTAATAATAGGTGGCTTGCAAAGAATATAGGTTAATCCAACCTAAATTGTCCTTCCTGTGCCAATGCACATTTTACTGCAAAGTTTGATGTATTAATATGGACATGGAATTCACTATCCCAATTTGTGAACACCAAAATGGGACTACTGACCAGTTTAGTCTTTAACTCCTCAAAGGCTCCTTGGTGCTCCTCTGTCCATCTGAAGGAAATATTCTTCTTGGTTAAAGAATCTAGTGGGTAGGACATGTACGCATAGTTCCTGATAAACCTTCAATAGTATCATATGGATACTAGGAAGGTTTTCAAATAGCTCACATCATATGGATCCTCCATGTGTAGTATGATATGGATTTTGTTAGGACCAGTCTTCAACCCTTCACTGCATACTACATGTTCTAATAGTTTTCAGTATGGTACAATAAAAAAAAAACTTTGCTATATTTTGGGAGATTTGTGCATTCCTACACTTACTCATGCACTCGTTGATACCAAGTAAATGATATTTGATCTTTCCATATATGGACCAATCATCCAGAAATACCTTGAAATTACATGTGGCTAGTTGATCAAAGATGTATAGAATAATACGCTAAAATGTAGCAGGGGCGTTACACAGTCCAAATGGCATTCAATTATATGCACAGATGCCATTATCCAAAATGAATATGGTATTTATTTTATTCTCCTCGGTGAGACTTATTTGGTTATACCCAGAAAACCCATCCAAGAATGAATAGATTTCATGTCCTATGACCTCTTCTAGAATGGAGTTTGTGAAGAGAATAGGGAAGGGATATTTAATTGTGACTACATTCAAACTCCTAAATTCTATGCATATTTGGATTTTATCCACTTCCTTCTTCAAATTAACCACAATAGGTGAAACCCATTCACTGGTAACAACTCTAAAAAATATGCTCACCTCCAACATCTTTTCAATTTATGTGTTTACCAATGTTGCATACTTAGGATTCATCCTATATGATCTTCTTCTAATTGGTTGTGCCTTGAGCATTAACATAATCTTGTGGACACACAACTCATGTGGCACCTCCTTCAGGTCCTTATAAGTCCATGCAAAGACATCATTGTACTCCAAAAATATATTAAAGGTTGCTTCTTTCAGTATTGGGTCCCAGTCATCACCATAGTGGATTATCCTAGGTTCTCCTTCTATTCCTAGGTTTACATCTACCATCCGAGGTCCTTCATACTTAATATTTGTAGGCTCCATCATTACCTTTTCCACATTCATAAGATGCACTGGTCTCGTATCAATTTTAGCCTCTCCTACTATGTATTTAGCAAAGTACTTAGAAAATGACCATTTCTCCTCCTCTTCTTTTTGAGGTTCTGAGATGACCTTCATCTCATATTTCTTTTCCATGGTCTCCTCTTTGTTGATACAGAGGTAGGTGGTATAAAAAACATTGTACTGCATTTTCCAATGGAGTAGTCCACTATCAATCTAGCTTCATCTTCGCTATAGTCTTCTAAGTACAACATACCTTCTTCATTAGGTTCATAACCTTCATCACCAGAAGAAATACCTGACTCATCAGTCGTGGCCATATCCTCACTAATCCTTCAGTTATTCAAATTGATCATATATTTATGCTATCCTTTCTTAAGTGATATGATATTTTCCATAGTTATGATTAAATTTTTCTATTCTTTGCCATCATCTCCCCAAAAAAGTATCATATGATGGATTTTGCATTATAATCACAACAAAATCCAAGACAAACTCTTGGTCAACTATTTTGACTTATGCAGTTAAGACACCCTTTGTCTCTATTCCATACTAGTCATCACCATATAGCTGGAAGCTAGGTACTCATAATTATGGAGTTTTGAGTTCTTACCAATTCTTCTTAGGTAGCACGTTAATGCTATATCCTCCATATACTATGACTTACATCAATCTATGCTCTAAGATTTCCATACGGACCAATGCAGGTTTCTTTCCAACATCGATCATCAATATGGTTGAGTCCATAAAATAATTCTTTTGTTCCTCTTATTTGATCGACTAGATTTATACCTCCATCACCTTATGAGGTTTTAAATCTTCTAACATAGCTTTATGCAATGATGGTATGGCTTCTAGTAAGCTTGCCATATTAATTTCAATACTTGTATTTAAAACTTGTGCTACCATATTTTACACAACTATTGTGTCTTCTAATGGTTTCTATAGACACTAAATCCTAGCCACTTGTCATCCATCCTCAATCCTCCAATAATTTTCATCATCTCCCCTCACTTTTCATAGCCACTATATTCATCGCTATCCACTTCACTCAACCAGATATACTTGTACAGATTTTTATCTTAGTTTTTGAGCACCTTCAAACATTCCTTATCACCATCAAATACCCTTGGATACCTTCCCTTCATTTTAAAGAACCTATGGGTGCCTTTTGCCATCCTTGAGCATCCTTGGGCACTTCCTACTACTATTGAGAGCATACAGGTGTCTCAAACCCCAAATCTGTTGACCAATGAACCCTCGGGTGTCGCTAGGGCATATGCACACCTATTTCCTATAATGACGACAATGAAAAATTTGAAAGTGATAAGTTCACAAGGTAAATCTTCCATTATTGTATTCATTTTTATTATTTCCATATTTGCATGCAATTTATAATTTGGAATTTAGGGTTTTTATTGATTTATGAGGATCTCACATAGTGGAGCCCTCATAGTTGTAAATAAAAGGGTAAAAATTTATTGATAAAAATTCTGGATTATAGAGTACAACTGAGCTTCCAACCAGGACTCAAATAAACAACCAAACAAGCTAAAACCACTAGACTAGAATGACACCCAAAAAAGACAACAAGAATAAACCACATTAAGTTTGTACATCCTTGTGGATCAACTCCCATAGGCATTGAGAGTCCCCAGATGAGAGACTCTCCCAATTATCGATACTCCAAGGATCCAACAACTCAGAATCCCTTTTGGCCAGGTAATCAACAACCACATTCCATTCCCTTGGAATGTGCACAAAGGATATAAATTCAAACTCTTCACTCATTCTAAGAATCTGAACGGCTATAGAGGCCAACTGCCAATTAACTTCCTCCACCATTTTACTATTTAAAATATTAACCACAATTTGAGAGTCAGACTCGTAGATAATCCTATGCCAGCCAAGAGAAAACCCCCTTCGTAAGGCCTCAATAATTGTAAGAGCTTCCATAAAATTGTTGGAGTGAACACATTTATAAATGGAAAAGAAAAAATTGACACCACCAGTAGAATCTCTCCCAACATCGCCAATGCCAGCATGTCCAGGATTACCCCTGGACAATCCATCAATATTAATTTTTAAAACTCCTCTAGGGGGTGGCCTCCACCTACCATCTCTCCTAACCTTCTTGCTGAGCTGAGGAACCCTACTAGGGCTAGAAGAGTTCACACAATCCCCAAAGAGACCAAGGGCTTGTTGTACCTTCTCCTCCCTAGAATCCAAAAGAAGGTCCACATCACATTTGCTATGGATGGTTTCCTAAACCATATATAGGATCCTTTGCCAGATCTATTGAACAGCAAAATAACTACCCTAAAATATGTGTCGGTTCCATTCAAGCCAAATTTTCTAGATGATGCAAGAAGGGCCCAAATTCCAAGCCACCCGAAGGAAGGGGGTCTTGGTTGGAGGTCTACCCAAACTACTCCAAAACTCCACCAGGGACAACATATGAAAACATGGATGGTTCCAGGCACTCCACCAATGGTACCAAATGTCTCTGGCAAAGGAGCATTGGAAAAATAAATGAGAAGAGTCATCCTCATTATTATTGCAAAGGACACAAAAAGAGGGACCCTGAAATCCCCTCTTCCTCACATTATCCCAAGTGAGGCATTTATTACGAGGTACCAACTAGAGAAAAAAGTTATATTTTGGCTAGGCAAATTTGTTCCACACCTTTTTCCACCAAGTGATAGGAAGACTCCCATACTTTTGCTTATCAAGAACCTGATAACCACAGGCTACCGAGTAGTTTCCCTTAGGATCAGGGTTCCAATCCAGAATATATTTACCCCTCAATCAAGAACAAGGCCTCCCCGTAAGAATAAGAGCAAGCACCTCTCTATCCTTGGCCAGGCCCCCCTGGGGCCATTTTTGTGAATATTTCCACCTATACATCTCCATATTTACAAAAGACTATTTTTTTAAAGTCCTCCACACGAGACCAGCCTACTTCTATTAAAAATGCTTAGGGAACGTAACCTAGAATATTTATTCAATATAGGAGGGTGGCCATACCAAGAATCCTCCCAAAAAAGAGCATTTGATCCCTGATTGCAAATCCATAATAAACCTTGCTTGATTAAATTAGCTCATTTTTTTAGAGTGTCCCAGATAACTGAACCTTTCCCAACCAAGTTGACTCTAGGGATTTCTGCCTCAGAGATACCTCTCAAGTATTTACAAGATAATATTTTAGCCCAAATATGATCTTGAGAGGTATACCATCTCCAATAAATTTTTGCAGCCAAAGCCTACCCAAAAAGAGCTATTTATCGCAACCTAAGGCCTTCCTCTTGCATCGGCCTACATATAGAATCCCACCTAACCAAACTCTATTTAGATTGATCAAGTTTTCCAGACCATAAAAATTGTCTTGACAAATCATCCATGTCCTTAATGAAGTGAGAGGGAGCTATTTGTAAAAAACATCTATAAATGGGTAAAGCTTGAACAATAGATTTTAAAAGCAGCACTCTACCTACATTGGATAGCCATATGAAAGTCCAGTGATTCACCTTACTTCTAAACTTATCAAGCATATACTTCCAAGAAGATCTAGGTAGAGGGTGATATAAAATTGGAATACCAAGATAAATGAAGGGGGGAGTCCCAACCTGGAATCTTAGAATACGAGCAATATTATCTTGAATAAGAGGAGGGTATTGAAGAAGAAAATAGAAGACTTGTCCTCATTAATCAATTGTACAGAAGCACCAAGATATATGTCAAGAGACTGTCTAATATTTCTAGCTTCCCTGATAGTGGTAACTCCCAACAAAGCAGTATCATCAACAAATTGAAGGTGGGAAATAGGTGGCAAACTATTATCCCACTTCCACTCCTGAAGGAGACCCTGCATGACTTGAGACTTAAGCAATCTTCCCAACCCTTCCACCATAATGATAAAAAAATAAGGAGATAAATGATCTCCTTGCCTCAATCCCCTTGAGGCCTCAAACAACTCTGATGGCTCATTATTAACAAGAATAGAGAATGAGGAAGAAGAAACACAGCTCATCACCCATCTAATCCATTCCTCCTAAAATCCAAAAGAAGCAAGAACTTTTTGAAGAAAGGACCATATGACCCGATCATAGGCTTTGGCCATGTCCAACTTAATGAACATAGTTTTCTCCTTAGAATTTTCCATCAAGTGAATAGCTTTTGTAGCAATAACAACCCCATCCAATATTTGTCGACCAGAAACAAACCCTCCTTGCTCCTCAAAGATGATTTTGCTCAACCATATCTTCAACCTCTCAGCAATAATTTTTGTGATGATCTTATACACAACATTGCAGAGAGTAATAGGCCTGAACATATCCAAGGAATTTGCTCCCTATTTTTTAGATATAAGAACCACAAATGTAGTATTTAGGGCCCTTAGCATCTGTTTGTTATTTTGGGACTCATGGACCACCTTCGAAAGATCAAAATTGATTAAATCCCAAAACTGCTGATAAAACTCAATCGGGAATCCATCTGGGCCTGGGGATTTTCCTTTTTTCATCTTGAATATAACATTTTCCAACTCCTCAAGGGAAATTGGACCCATCAAGTGCTCATTCATATCTCTAGAAAAAATTGCTGGAATACAGTTTAGAATAAGCTTTTCATTCTCATCATCTAATAGGGATTCCTCCTTGAAGAGAGAGGAAAAATACCTCTTAGTCTCTTTTGAAATATCCCTGAAAGAAGAGAGCAGGGCACCCTGAGAATTCATAAGAGAGGTAATCAGGTTACCATTATGACAAGCCTTAACTAAGTTATAAAAGAAGGTTGTGTTCCTATCCCCTTCCTGAAGCCAATCTACTCAAGCTTTTTGTTTCCAAAAAAATTCTTCCCTTAGTTCCCATTCAACAAGGTCTTTTGCAGCCTCAGATTCCTCAACAAGAAGCTCCTTCATGAATCCCTGATCTCTAGTATTCCTTGAAGCTTCTTCCATCCTCCTAAGAGCTGCCAGCTTAGCCAAGGAAAGGTTTCCAAAATTTGGTCTATTCCATTTCTTCAATTTACAAATTGTAGTCACTTCATAAAGGAATACATAGTGGTGCCATGAGGAGGTTTTCCAGTGGTCTACCAGCCTCGCATGAAATCATGAAGCTTAGGATCATGAAGCCACATAAGTTGAAACTTAAAGGAGGGATTATTTTTTAGTCCTAACTCCAAAGCAGAGAGTTTGATAGGCCAATGATCAGATCCCCTACCCTCCAAAATCACAGAACTAGCAACTCTATTATTACCCATCCAATAACCGGATATCAAAAACCTATCCAGTCTCTCTGAGATGGAAGCTTCCCCACACCTTCTATTGTGTCAAGTAAATATCCCATTATCTGGATTGATGTCAACCAAGTTTAGGGCCTGGATATGAGCATTGAAGACATAATAAAAAGGCTCGAGACGGTCCACCCCACCATGTTTCTCCTCTAGACAAGTGATAGAGTTGAAGTCTCCAGCCAAAATCTATGGGTACAAGGGAACCAAACTTCTCACAAAGCAAATGTGCTTCCACAAATTCACTTTACCATTGTAATAAACAGGAGCATACAAATTTTTAATTAGGATTATTTCACCAAATTTATTATCATGCCTGACCATTGTAATAGACCATCTGCTGGAAATCAAAGTAAGAGGAGATATCTTAATCGGATCCCATAAAAAAGTGATACCACCAGCATATCCACATGCACCAATACACTGGCATTGCCCCCTTATCCATAACTTGGGATCAATATTGAACATACTATCAATAGCCAATTTAGTCTCCTGAATAAACACCACATCTAAAGAATGCACACGAACCAAATCACAAACAACTTTTTATTTGGGGATGCTATTCAACCCCCTTACATTCCATGAGAGGATAATCATTTTTGGGGATTATAAAAATGGGAGTCCAATGTTCTCACCAAGCTTGACTCCACCAAAGTCTCCCCCATTAACTTAATTTTATCCTGTCCTTCTTTCGACCCACATTCATATTCTTATCCGAAAACCTTTTTTTAATTATTTTTTGCTGCAATCCCAACACTATAGGAGTTTTGTAGTCCAAGGATGACTGCATCAGTGCCTTAGTAGGATATGGCATAACTAAATCTGTACCACTTTCCAAAATAGTTTCCCTTATAGGGCTAGACCCAACCATGTCCCCTATACTCATATCCAAAGACCTTTGTTCTTCATTTAAACCCCCTAGATCTGATTCCTTAAGTTCCCCCTCAAGAAAAGACATATGATTCGTCCTTGTTATATTTGCATCAAGTAGCAACATTTCAGGTATCTCCATGCACTGATCAAGATCATCTAATATTTCAAAATGGTTAAATAAAGCATCTGGTTGGCTATCCTTAAGGTCTTTGTTTGCCCTTCATCCTCTATTTCGGGCTTTTATCGAAACAAAACCTTCTTTATCCCGTTCTCCTTCATTTATCGGGGCTTTTCCTTTATCCAAACTTTGTCCAAAATGAGAGGGCCTAGGATTTGAAGCCACAGGTGAGACAAACTTAGGGCATTTTCTTTGCAGGTGGCCATATTCATGGTAAATCCGACAACGAAATAGAAGAGCTTCATAGTCAAGTTTTTGAACCCATGTAGTTGATCCAAATTGTATTTCAATAGAATCTAGAATAGGATTATTAAAGTCAATTTCAACACAAATACGAGCAACAGATATTACCTTTTTATCCATTATCTGTTGTGACGGTCCAACCGACTTCCCAAGCAGAAGGACAATCTTATACAAGATATCAGTTCTCCAGAATTCCAATGGGAGCCATGGAAGCCGCACCCATACTGGAACCTGCGACGGCCGCTCCTCTGATGGGTTGAAACCCACATGCCAAGGTTTAAGAAAGAGTCCCTCTTGGTTATAGAAATAAGGACCCACTTCAAATGCTTTGTTACGATATGCAATACAAGAGAAAACCACCATAAAATAGTTGTTTGCACTCAGCATCACATCCACATCACCTTCAGGATTCCTTCCTAACCCAAGCCTCCACAAAGGGAAGAGAAATTCAGATACCCAAAAATTTGCCAATAAGGGCATGTTTGGTTAGATACTCCACATCTTTCGCCACCGAGTCTGGTTGAACCACTAGAACTGGCCTGGCTTCACATCTTTCCAAACATCCATTATTCTTTAACAAGCGGTTCCCAACATGCACTAGAAAATCTTGTTCCTTCCAGTCATTTTTAGATGAAAAAATATCACGAGCATGCACTCTCTGTGTCGGACCCGATGCCATCACGACATTCCTCCAATTTTTTAGACCTCCTTCGAAAGTTGCTGCCATCCCCATAGAGCAATTTTTCTTCATCAAACCCTAGCAGAGTAGTTTTTCCTCATCATGGAGCCCTCATAGTTACTACTAATCCTCTTTTGTCATTTTCTATGTGTAGATCTAGAGATATACAGGCATTGAGTAGAAGTTTAAGTTGGAGTGGTTTGATCAATGAATATCTGAAGCCCACTCACTTCTATTGGGATCGATCGAGCATGAAGACATTATTGGCTAGGGTTTTGGAGAACTCTAGCATATTGATATTATTGTATTGAGCAATAAAGCTTTGTAAAAACCCCAATTTAGGGTATATTTGGTTGTAATATCAGAAATCCACCTAGCAATAAAAATCAAATTTATTTTTGTGCAATCACTTGTGTTTATTTTTCTTTAATTATTCATTTATTTAAGTTTAGTTATTTGGTGTTGTTTGATTTTATATCTACAAATGAAAATCATGGTGGGACCCCCTAAGGGTTTCTTAATTTGATTTATCTTGTGATCTAACTTGTTGTTTTATGTTTCATCTTGCAGGTTTTCATAATCACAGATCGTGCGATTTTTGAAGAATCTAGATTTCTAGAGCAACACAAAAGTTGAAGATGCACAAAAGCCTTGTGACGTTCATGGGATATTCAGGAAACACCCAGGTGTATTTCATAGGTATCATAGGCACCCAGGTGTGTTTCACAGAGAAGAGGAAAAATACATAGGCTTATTTGTAAGCTTACCTTGAAACCTTAATATTTGTTTTACGCATTTTTACATTATACATTTCTCTATTTTCTTTCAGATATTGCATTAAAAATAATATAATAATATATCTGTTAGAAATAATCATTCTAATATGCATTTAGGTATCAAAGTAGTTGTTGCATATAGTTGCATTTACACAACACATTTCCATTTAAGAAGAATTCATACTTTCTGGTGTGCTGCATATTTTGTCTACATGTGAAATATTAAAAGCATAAAGTAGTGTGCATCCTAGGGTTAGAAATTTCTATTTTTATTAATCTAAGTAGGAAATACATTTAAAATACCAAAAGTACCCCCGCATTTGGTGATTCAAAATGGAGGAGTAGATGAACCCTCCTCTGTGTAGAGAGTGGTCTTAAGCGGTGTGCTCTACTTCCTTTGGGAAAATTGGTATTTTAATGTTGGATTATGATTTAGATTGATGAAAGTAGTTATTTTTTGACATTTTATGAGCACAATAGAAAACTAAAATTTTTAAAAGGAATCACACACTACACGTGGCACTTTTAATAGTATTGGTTGTATTTCATCACCAACCATTTCTTGAGATCTGGTGATGGTGGGTTTCATCTCCATCCACCAATATTTGACCCTATACACCATATTTTGCCCCCTTGGAAACTTGGTAGATTTCATCACCAGTAAGAATCTCGTTGCCCATTCCTAGCCATAGTATTCACCCATTTTAATTTTAGATTAGTGCATTCAAACACACAAAATATAAATAAAATAAAATAAATATTAAAAGGAGATAATTAATGAATGAGGTAAGACACAGTTGTTTTATAAACATGGCATTGATTGTCTTCATTCAATTTTTGTAAATTTCCATTTCTTCATTTCCTTTACAACACATTTTACATTTGGTTTAGTAGCTTATGGTCTTAACAAGAAATCATAAAAAAAAATCTTTAAACCAAAACAATACATCTATGACTGTTCATCTTCATTTCCTACCATTTCTATGGTAAATCTAGTCAGTGTGGTTCAAAAATATTGTACAAATTTATCTACAGGTCCATAACACACTATGTAGGCTAATGATATCCTGCATAGATACACCTCCACATCTCTTCTACAAACCAAATCATCCTCACCCACAATTGACCACAATATTTCCCACATAGACATGGCCCAAGTAGAGGCTTTCTAAAAATAGGCTAATTATATCTTGCAGCCCCTCCATAATATCTTGGACCAAGATCCTTATTTACAACAGGAACTTGTTCCTTCCCAGCCACCCAACTTCACCTAGGTGTATACTAACCCATTTTTAAGGCATCGATTGCACCTTCATCCCATGTCTCCATTCCCCAACCATCATGTGCTCCTAGCACTTCATATGTATCCACCTATACCAACCCATTATATGAAGTATAAGTCAACGCTGCTTCATAAGTGCCCATTTCATCCAATCAAGTTGCAATTCCAAGTTCCACTTATCCCCCATCCACATCATCTATTCCATATTCATCCATACCTCCTAATGATTATATGGAAATTAATGAAGTATGGGAACATTTGAACAAATTACTTAAGAAGTGGTAGAATGCTCAATAAAAAGTTCAAGTGAACCCTAGGCCTCAGAAAATTTCTACTCAATACATCTTCATCACACAAATTCAATCATGGATACCATAATATTTTGTGGTTTCCATCCCTATACCTCCATCCACCCATACCCATTCCATTCCCATAGGCCAAACCAAACACAGTCCTCATGCATTATCCCCTTTTCAATAGTCACCATCATTTCTCAATCAATATCATCATCATTAATTTCAATCCACTCCACCTATCCATAATCATCTTGTCACTCCACAACATCTTTCCACCCCTTCATAGAATCATCAAGTGATTAAGGGCTTTCACATTCCTAGGGAGGACCCTAGAACCAAAACTATGCAACAATAGATTGATAATTTGATACAACATACTCTTGGTTACAATAACCAAAATCCAACCTTACATCAATTAATCAATCAACCAATTCACCCTTCGGTACCATCATCACCATGTTTGGAAAAATTCACGATACCAAGGTTTGACAAGTTTAAAGGGACTAAGGATCCTAAAGAGCATGTGAGCACATTCATGCACTCATGTTTCTGAATTCAAAATGATAAAGCTCTCATGTTCTGCACATTTCCTCAAATAGTAGGATGAGACACCATAGAGTGGTATAACCAATTGCCCAATCATAGTATTTATACTTTCGAATAGTTGGTTGACCAATTATTTGAATGATTTACCCTTAATGTAATAAAGAAAGTCTCATTGTCTAATATCTATGGTTTAAGACAATATGGTGATGAGTCTATCTATGATTTTGGAAACCGTTGGAGGGCCATCATAACCAAAGCCATTCACCCTACCAATGGAAGAACTTATTAAACTATTCACTAAGATCTGCCTCAAACCCATTTCTCGGATGCTACAATTGCAAGCATATCACTCATTTAAGGAAGCTCTTACCCAAGCTAGTGTCACCGAAGAGATAAAAATCCAAACGGGCATACTTAAGCCAAGAAATAAGGAATGGAAAAACAAGGGCCAATACAAAAGCAATTATTCTGGCCAAACCAAATCAACACAGGCCAATCCAGCCAATCAAGCCAATCACATCAATCAAGTGGTCATGAGCTAGCTAGTAATGGCTCAACAAAAACCAATGCAATAACCACCACAACAAATTACCTATCATGTGGTGACCTCAGTAACCCAATCTATGTAAAACATAGTACCAACTATGGAGAATCACCAATATCAATAATATATTCGACGAAATCTTCAATACACCCCTCTATATGAATCTTATGCTTCCATATTCTGAAGGTTGTATGACACCAATAGACTTGCCTTTCCTGAGGTCAAACCAGATGATCCCACTAGACATGGTAAAAACTATAGAGAACATTTATTTTATCCTTATCATAGACAAAATGGGCATGACATAAATAACTACCATGTATTTAAATACATCCTACAAGACCTCATTGACTTGGGGGCCATCAAGCTTGACAAATACCTAGCTCAACAAAACAAAAATCTTGGTATCTTCCAAACACCTCTTCCTCATCATGAGGAGGTGCAATCCACAATGAGAGGGTCTAACATCAGGACCTCTTCCAATCAAGTTAACCATATTCAACAGTACCAAGGTTTTATAGGTGCCATTCATGTAGTAACTCGAGGTCAACAATGATAAAACAATCAACAAGATGCACGACAACAACCCATTCAATAGGCCATGAACTCAGAAGCAATGGAGTCTCAACCTGTTCCATAACCACCCATACAAAAATACTCCAAATCCTTCTCCACCAATCCATATTCACAACCATTCTAATCCTTCAATTCATCCCATCAACTGCCCCCAAAGGCCAATCATTTCTTTGAGTAGCCAGTTAACCACAAGTTTAAAAATATCTTCATAAAAACTATCTATTTATGAACTAATACAACAATCTCCCCAACATCGTGAGGCATTAAGGAATATTCTAAAATCCATAAAACTCTAATCTTAATATTCCAATACCTTTAATAAAATTTTAGGGAGTATTCAAACAATGCATGGAGTCTTCTACCATATTTTATGAATTTGAGATTAAACCAATCTCATCAGAATTGGTGGACCCTCCATTGCATATAATGGCTAAAATTGATAGGAAGCCATTCAAAAGAGTCGTAATTGATAGCGGCTCCTCCATTAACATCATCACCACATCTTCCCTCTATCATCTTAATATTTCTCCATCTCACATAACCAAATCCACATTCACATTAAAAGCATTTAATTATGCTCTCTACTTTGTAGTTGTCACTATTATTTTATCCATCGAAGTAGGGGTAAAAACATTGCATACCTTGTTCCACATATTAGAAGGATACATGGCATACAATGTACTCCTTGGTGGACCTTGGATGAGGGAAATGATATGTGTACCTTCCATATTACATTAATATCTAAAATACATACACGAAGGGCAAGTACATTGCATACCAATGGATGTTGAGCCATTTAAGTATTGCAACTTCATATTGAATCCTTATGAATCCATGCTTCCTTCTACCCACATTTTTCTCATGTCATCCACCACATCATCAATCACTCCATCCAATAATTCATTAAAATCTCTCATTCCTGAGGAGCTTCCCATCACCAATTCCAACCAAGCATCCACTTATACACCTTCATTATCATCACCATCGACTACATGTACATGTCGTCGAACCCAATCCATGTCATCCACATCATCATCCCTTTCATTGGACATAATAATTCCTTCACAACCAAATTCATCTTCATCAACCAACATTTTACAAGTTGAATTGTCGAACTGTGAAATACCCACATCTTCCCCATCATCTGAGCCATTAGCCAACCATGAGCCTCCCATGTCCACTTCATCCCCATTATCACAAGTTGAGGTCCACCTCACCAATCTTGGTATTGGTGAATATGTGGTCTAAGACATCACAATCACACCACTCAATATCTCAACTACCAAGGATTTTTGTCGCCCATGTAACCCACCTTTATCTATAGGAGTGGTATATAATATGGGTTCAATGCCTAATAGCATAAATTTTGTGTATGGGGGGACAAAATCTTTATCTAATACTACTCCTCCAGAAGAATCCAAACAACCACGATCTACCAATATCCAACAAATGACGATTTTTTCATCCCACTATTTTCACAGACATAATTGGTAAAGACATGGCTTAGGTTGATATAAACATGGAGTGCCTCAGTTTATTGATGTCCCATATCAAGAAGTGCATGACCATTCAGGTCTAGGTTATCACCCACTTCCCACCTCTCTTATTTTGAACAAGCCTTCCAAAGGCTTAATCTAAATTCAGAAGAAGCCCTCCACCTAGATGACTCTAACGAGGAAATATATGAAGAATTCAATCTCATGTCGATAGCTTCTGATGAATCTGATGAGGAATCAGAGCCCATCATTCTCCACATTGAACAAGATGAGTTTTATCTTAGCATGTTTCCCATCCATGAGCTCATATTTTACTTTCTTCTTACACAAGAGTGAGTCAAACCTATCGATGAACCACCACCTCCATCTCATTAATCCATATCATTAGCTAAAATTGTAACATATGTATATAATGCAAGAAAAAAAAATGAGAAAAACATAAAACAAACAAAAATATTTTCTTTTTTTGCATTTCATGTGTATAGCATTTAGTTAAATGCACTTATTTGTGTTGCTTGCTGCTGTTCAAGTTTACCAAGGTCCTAGCATCGATTCTTAGGCTTTATCCATCCCATCCATTTCACCTCCTCCATTTTCCCTTAAGTCAATATGAATATTGTTGACTTATTCACCCCACTCCATAATTCGTACGATTTGGCAAAGCCAATTTCAATTAAAATGAGTCCTATTGATATGGATCATATTTTCTTGCCATCATATTTTTTTGAATTTTTCCTATATGAGGAATTGTTAAGAGCTTCAACCAACTACATTCCTCCATCCCCTCCACCTTCACCTTCACCCTCACCTTTGAATCTTGAGAATTTTTAGGCATACATAGATGAGGGTAAGTCAAAAGAATTTGATGACATCATAGATGACATTCATATGATCCCAATACCCCATCAACTTGAGGAAGGTTATCACATGTCAACAAAACACCAATGCATTACCATATTTTCATGATAAATTCATGGCTAATTGGTTGGGTCAATACATTATCACTCAAAAATTGGGTAAAGGTACTTATAGGATTGTCAATATAGATGGAGAGGAAGAACTCGAACCACTTAATGTTATACACTTGAGATAATTCTATGCTTAATGATATATATATATATATATATATATATATATATATATATATATACATGGCTAATACACAAAAACATTACATTTCATTTGCACACATTTCATTTAACAACAATTGCATTCATACACTCCATTTCACAAAATTGCATTTCACACATTCCATCCACATTTCACATTTCATATTAGGGATCGTTTATTTAGTTCAAGATTTTAATTGGTCCAATAAATTCATGTTGTCTTAATCAAGGGCACCTTCACAACATCATCCACATCATTCCACCAATTCAAATTATCATTTGCCTCCGTATATCCATAATTCCTAGGTGTTTTCGGTCACTCAGCTACGCCTAGTATTTTAAGAAAACCACCAATACACGTCAAGTCATTTTTAGGACCATTACACATTTTCACTAAGAAAAACTTGAGTTCTAGGAATTGACTCCAAAACATTCTTGAACCAAACACAATTTCACATCTTAAAAACATCTTGTGTCAAATAGGGATAACACCATACTTGGGTTGAACTTCAAAGTGAAAAGGGCATTCCTTGCTAGTCCCATCATGCAACATAGTCCACATAAATAGTGCTTTTCACCACTATCACAAATTTTAAAATAAAATAAAGAGTAGGGAAAAACCCCTTAAAAACTCTAAATATTTTACACACCACACAGTATGCTCATGTGTGGTGACACATCTCTTTTAGAGAGACCTTTGACCGCACATACATAAAAGCTAACTTCTTGGTCTTGCCCATAATAGATCACACCCAATTTACTCAAGATGAGTTAATGAACTCACTTGTAAACACACTAGTTCTTGATTACCTTGAGTCATTACCATGCTCATGATTTGGTAAATGAATTCATTGCACACACCTTTGGTCCTAGAGGTATTAGGCAGTTTTAGTGAGTTTGTTTGATGCCACTAGCATGTCTAAGTCTCTGTAAAATAGTTAATTTTCCATATCAACATCCGTATATTATTCCATACCAAAATCCATATCTTCTTACATACCAACATCCATATCTTCTTCCATATCAAAATCCATATCTTCTGCCATGTCAACATCCATGTCATTTCATGAGTCTTTCACCCCACATATCACCAAGTTTGGTGCCCCTGATTAAACAACAATATTAAAACATTGGCCAAGCAAATTCTAAACTATGAATGATCATTAGAACATTTGCATTACCACTTGCATTAATCATCCATATACATATGCATTCACACAAAAGCATTCACATAAAAATATTCACACAAAAGCATTCACATAAAAACATTCACACAAAAGCATAACACAAAAGTAAAATACATGTGTATATATATATATATATATATATATATATATATATATATATATATATATATATATATTGCATGTACAATGAGTGCCCAAAAAGGCTACATACAATGGAGCACCAAGGATCATATACAAAAAGTGCATCTAAGCACTAGATAACGCCTATGAGAGGACCCATGTGACCCTAAAGAAGCCCTAGATCTAGAACTATACCTAGACTCACTAGGCCTAGCTGACCCAGATATGGATGAGGAGGGTGGTTCTGGAAGCCCAATATTGCACTCCATCAATCGATCCTCCAATAATCAAATATATCCATCGATGCCCCTCTAGTAGCTCTACCTGGAGCCTCGTGATCCTATCCTCACCTCCACCTGCTATTGACTGTGCCTTTAGCTATGTCTACAAAAAAGATATCTTTACCTCCCAAGTTACCTCTCTACCCCACATCCAAGCCATATCTATATCTCAAGCCACTATCATAGCATATCGCTCTTCCACCTACTTCTCTGGCCTCGCCTAATCATCCTTGCTATGACTAAGGGGCCCATCCAAAATATCCTCTCTATCCTCCATATTTCCCAAACTTAGGAACCTACTCCACCATATCCCCTCCATCTCCTCCACCCTCTGGAACCTGCTCCACTGCCCTCCTAGTTATCCTCCTCTGACTGCTAGCCCAAAGACACCTTTGATGCTTAGGAGCCTCCTAAACTCCCTTGACCTCATCCCCATATCCCTATCCACCATTTGCCACTTTGGTACCCATGGTAGCTGAGTCACGAACCATACATCATACTCCTTCGTAGTCCTTGCATCATCCACATTGGGGAGATCAATCTCCTCATCATACTCAAGGGTAAATATCCATACCTCGATGCATGGTAACCCTGTTTCATCTTGATGCCACCTATAAAGCACTAGCTCCCTAGGAACCCCTTGCCTCAATTCAAACTACCATAGCACCCATGAGAAATAGATTAGCTCCACCTCCTTCATGCACCTCACAACCATCCATCTAGCCTACCACACCCACCATAAATTCTCTCCATCACCTGTCCACATGGCACCCTACCATGGCCTCCATATCACCTATGCTACCATCAGTCCAGTCATAGATCCATATACCACTACCTCATCTGTGTAGGACATCTCAGCTGCACCTCCTTTGCCACTGACCACCTCATAGCATAGGGTTGCTCCCTATCCCATCCTCTCATCGATAAGCCTATAGGTTGAGCCACATTAAAGTGCTCCTAATACCAACATTGTAGTAGCACACTATAACCTAGTCCTTGGTGCTTCCACCTCTTCACCTCATATATATCCTAGTATAAATGCACTAATAAATTAGGAGCCTATGCATACACCTATGGTTTAGCGAGCATGTCGCACACCAACCTGATAAGGTTCCAGGGGAACCGACATCCAATGTTGTTTGGGACCACTATGTTGGTCAATAAGAACATCACCAAAGTGGGAAGGACATCCAACTTCTTGTACATATACATGGACAAGTAAGTAATCCCTCCACCCATCACCTCCACAACATCCCATCCATCCCCAAACATGCAGCTCAGCTCAGCCTTCTTGTCATGTTCAACCTCAACATGCAAATCCTCCATCAACAACTTGAGGATGCGATAAACATCCTCAAGTGTCACAATCATATCTGGTAGGGAGCTAAAATGTCCCCCTATCTGAATCCCACATCTCTACCAAGGCTAAAAGGTACCACTCATCAACCCTCACCACATCTATTTGGGCTGCCCCCGCTAGCCCCACTGCCTCCAACCAATCCCAATCCTCAATCTGTAACACCTTTCTCATCCTAGGTACGAGAGGCGAGAACTGATGCCAAGCCTTCAAAATATTTAGCTACAACACAACACAAAAACATTAATGTTAATACATGTACATTAATAAAAAAAACCAAAAAAATTTTTTGCACAAAAATAAAAGAAGGTCAAAAGAACTTACCTTGGCAAAATGTACAACTGCTTTTGCTCCCTCCACCACCATAGCTTCAGCATCTCACTTCACTCCACTCCCTCAAACACAACTTTTAAATTTACGGATGCACAAATGAGCTTGGTTTACCCTCTGCAAGCCTTATATGGCTACTTTAGGTGCACGTAAACACCCATGGGCATTTCCTGGCACACATAAGTGCACATATGCTTTTGGAAATATGCCAAATTCTGGCGGGCGTTTGTGCAGGCAATAAGTGCCTATCGGCATTTGGCATAAAAATTGACAAAATATCAAAATCCATCCCAAAAGGTATCTTACCTCCAAATTGCATCCTTGCATCATTTTTCATCATAATAACATGTTTTGCTTTAAGTCTATTGGCGTTTGTGCAGGCTATAAGTGCCTGTCGGTGTTTGGCATAAAAATTGACAAAAGATCAAAATCCATCCCAAAAGGTATCTTACCTCCAAATTGCATCCTTGCATCATTTTTCATCATAATAACATGTTCTGCTTTAAGTCTTTTTCTTTCGTTATTCTTAATTATTTTGCCTTCTTTGCTTCTTCATCAAGTACCTTCTTTGCCACTTGCCAACGCTTCTTTTCTTTGGTCGGTTCTAGGTACTTATCTTTCCTAGCCTGATTCCTTGTTACGTCTAGCACTTATTTGATCTCCTCACTAATTGGAGGTACCTCTATGTCCAAAAAATTCATATTTTGTGGGTTACTAGAACTCGCTTGCTTTGGACAATTTGCTTCCTTATGGTTCCCTAGACCACATCATCTACACATGTGTGTAGTATTTATTTGTTGTATCTCCTATTTTTGGGGTAAAGGATAGTTCTTCACAAAGTGCCCCCATTCTTGGAAATTATGACATTATATGATTGATATCCCCTCTGAATCACACTGCAAGCGACTCTATCCTCATTATAGGTTGCCCTGATATGGCCTTCCCCCTTTGTGGTTATTCCTATAACTGCCACTGGTGGCTTGCTGGCCACTCACTTGAGGTTTCAATTTCTCCTCCTGATATTGGATAGAGAGAACCTGTGGATGCAGGTTTCACTTCATGTCCAATCACATTGTAAATGTGGTAATAGTCATTACAAGGACAAGTCACATTCATGTGACCTTTAGTCTTGCAATCTGTACACCTAATGTCCTTTCGATATTACTTAACTTTACCTTTCATCTATTTAATTATTTTGTCAAAATTCATTTGGAATGACTGTACTATCTATTGGATTGTATCATCCTCCTCGCTCTCTAAATCATCATTTCTTACATGTGTTATCATCCCCGTGATTGTTTGTTTGGCTTTACTCTCAAAATTCTTTGTATCTTTCAGGGCTTCCTCATATGTAGTTGATGGTGCTACCTTTATCTTCTTGTATTTGGGTAGCAAACCATCTACAAACCATCATTTTACTATCACATCCACCAAAGGCATTTACATCTTGTCCACCAACTACTTCAGTCGATGGTTGTATGACTTCACATCCTCATCAACTTTTTGCTTAGTAGCACAAAGTTCAGTGACGATATCTCCATCATCCTTCAAGGGGTGAAACTCCTCAATGAATTCATCTTTCATTGTATTCCATGCTTGGAATTTTGGTGTATTTTTTCTTTTCAGGTACCAATCTATGGTCAATCCTCATAATGTTACAGGAAATAATCATAACCATTCATCTAGTTGATCTACGTCATTTTCTCTCCATATGGTTATACATGTACTGATGTGTCTTTTCGGGTCTTCCTTACCTTCATCCATAAAGGGTGGGTATATTTGTTTCCCTACACGATTGCCTATGTGATCCATTGGTAGTGTTTCTTCTTCTTTGCTTGACGAAGTATCACTTTAAATCCTTTATTGATTCCACCTTATAGGTGGCTCACTCTGTTGGTCTTCATTAGAATAATCTACTTAAGGAATCTTATATTCACTAAATAGTCATCTACCAATCTCTCATGCATCTTCACTCTGTGACCTCCTTCGGTGGTTTGTAGGTTGTGGCCTTGGTCTTTCCTCCTGAGACCTTGTGTTTTGTTGCTCTAGTGCCTAACTCCCATCCACCACTCTCCTTTGCAACTAGTCTGCCACTTTCTTAGGTATTACCGTACACTTATTTTATTCTCACATAGTTCCCTTGTTAACACCTCTTACATCAATGCTCGTATTGAATCTAGGTGCTTCGTGTTCCTCATTTTCTGTGTCAATTAGCAGTGTATCCAACCTCTCAATATCTGCTTCATCAGATGTCCATACTTGTTCTATTACTGGTTCATATGTATTATTTTCAACATTGTTCCCATTCCTCCTTTAAGAAATTTTCATGATACTTCTAACTGGTATTTTATATCCTTGATACCCTCTCCTATGCCTTTGTATATTGGTGTCTATCATTCACCTCCAATTTGTGTACTCAAGTTTATCACTTGTATGGCCTGCTTGATTGCAACACTTTTTGACCCATTTTAACAAAAATACCAAAGTTTGATAAGGCAACATTACAAAATGTAGATTCTAGCAGTGTAGTATTCATGATGGGGAGGTATTTTAGAAGCTAGGGGAATGATTCCCACAATCTCAAACTCCAACTTGTACAAACCATATAGCCTGTATGGTCTTCATCATACACTAGTTCCACTTGCCAAATAACTTGTACGACCATCAAATCATATAGTTGTATGATCCAAATTGTACAACCCTACACTTGGTACGATTTGGTACACAACCAACTAACTGGAAAAAGTTTTGTAAGTCAAATTGATTAGTTTTGTAATCGATTTCCTCAAACTAGCATTATTTCCTTATTTGCAAGATTGGGTTGCGGCCTTAATTACCAAATCGGGTAAAGAAACAATTTGTACAATTTGGTAGAAACCCTTTTACAATTTTTACAAACTCTTGCTACTACTATCTTCCATATTTCATCATTTGATACAACCAATTCTTCCAAGACATATTGTGGGAAGGTTCTAAGCATCACTTACTCCAATTATCCATAATATGCAAACCCTAATTCATTAGCCATGAATTATAATCACCATGGACAATTCTATAAATCATACAACTATTGGAAAATATCAAAATACAGTTGTAACTTATCTTATAATCCACTCCATGCTTCACAACAAGTCTGTAGGTTAATCAAAATTATTCACAATGCAATTCCACCCATATACATGTCAAGTTTAGTGCTAAACACTAACTACACAACCTGCAACAACTAGAACATATGGAAGAATTCATAAAGATAGGGAACTAAGAAAAATAGATATCATATTCATGTTATCAGTAGTATTTCATCATTCATTACAATCTCAACAATGCACAATAATTCTGCTCCACAATCCATACTCCATAAAATATATATTGATATTGCAACAGTAAATAATTAATGAACAATCATGAACCATAATGAAAACCCAAAAAATGAATAAGGAGGTCCATATAATGCATGCCCAAACTGTTCCAAAGTGGTTTTTGAAGCATCACATCATTTACAACTGCCATTACCAACAGATTTCCAAAATAATTCTTTTTACAAGGTTTATTAAGGTCTAATTCAATTTTTATCAAATTAACCCCAAATACACATTCCAACTTCATTTCATTTTATTTCGCATCATACATGTGCAACCTTGTATGTTTTGCTCTCTACTTGTACGATTTGACACTCGTACACTTTAATCAAAACTGAGCAAAATTCAACAAAACTGTGCAAATCCAAGGATTACTTTTTCTTCTTCTAAGAGGTGGATTTTTTGCCTACATGCACCTTTGATGAGGGTGATCCCATGGATGAAATAATGTGATGCTCGAGCTATCCCACTATCTCTTCAATATGAGCAATTCCTCAAAAAGTGCTTGTACTTTCCTCCTCATTTCTTCTATGTCATCCTTCAGTGGGGGAACTAAGACCAGATGCTATGGGGAGGAATTAATAACCAGGTTTATAAGGGGCACAAGGTGGGATATGGTGGGTTGTGCAACTAGAAGTGGAGGATATGGGGATTGGGGATAAAATACTTCAAGGATCTTGGGAGTAGCCTACCTATTTGTATGAGGTTCTTTTCTAGTTGGATGACTATATTATAGGCTACTAGGAAGGAGTTCCCTCCCTATATTTTAATCATTAAGAAATCTCTAATAATACTTGAGATAGAAAATGAGTTCCATACTTTGGGAGGCATAATCTCATCCAATTGTACCAATTTCTATGGAACAAAGTATTGAAATACTCCATTACCTCCATGGGAGCTTGTTTGATACTCATTAGGTTTCCTAGTAACAAATATACATCTGCCTTCTCTTCAAATCTATCTGCTAGCTAGGTGGCTTGTTGGTCACAATCTCTTATTGAATGAGTAGGGAAGGATATGTACCAATTTTGTGCTTTGCCCTTAAAATATAATACTAGAAGCCTTAAGGCCCTATTTTGTGCAACCACATTGTGTATCATGTAAAAGGTTACCATATATTGTAGGTGCTCCAACATGGTGATTGCATCTACTTTGGTGAATCATAGCAAAAAATCTAGAGTTGTAGTAGAGATTGGATCCCAAGTATCAAGAAAAATCGAGGAGACTAGGGGACCTTGGTTGTTCCATGCTGGAATTCTTTTGGTATTCATTTGCATGGTCATATTATAGTTTTTTCAAGGTTACAAATCAAGGGGTGGTTTTTTTGTATTACTTTGACAGGTTAATAAATACATATTCCCACTAGGATATCTACTTAGGGTTCATTATGTGGTAGATTATAGGATTATTTCCTAGAGATATTATAGAATTTAGATGGTTAGTTGACCAATAGATTTTCCATATGAATCTTTTTAGTGCTTCAATAAGTTAAGGATTAAAGTCTTCATGAGGATCTCAATCTAACTTCTGATCAGGGGATGGATTTTGCAATTTGGGTCCCACTAAGTGTGCTAGTTTAAATTTTTTGGGGGCAAAAATAACCCCTATGACCTAGGTGCCTATGAGTACCCATGTAGTTTCTAAGGGTATGTTCAAGTCCATGCCTCACTTAGGCTTCTAGTCCTAGGAAGTCTAGGGAGCATGGGATGTGGCTTCTTAAAATGACCTCCAAGATTTTTTTTGAATGTTGGCTCCTTGTATGGGTATGATCTTTAATGTCTCACTAAGTTCCTAAGCTAGCCTGGTCTAACTAGGTCCTTGTCGAGGAAAAGGGTTAGGAGGGAAAGCAATAAAACAACTAAAAGCAAGTGAAAGGAAATTAAATATAATATAATCCAACTAGCCTAGGCTAAGAGCAACAATGTGCTAAAGATCTAGAGACTCTCTACACCACGACGAGTTGAGTGAACACATGCATTACAACTAAAAATGCTCAAGAAATATGATTTCCCATAACATACCTCATACAAAACACCCACAAAATAACTAGGATAAAAATACTATTATAGTCATAACTTCTTATTTACATGAACTCCAGATTACATATATTCCAAGGAAAGAGGTTCAAAAACTAATTAGCTAAAATAATACAAGGCTCAAGCCAAGCCATAATACAAAATAGAATTAAGAAAAACCCCATACGAGGTCAGATACCAGACATGGGTATAGCTACTTTTTCATATTACAATAAATAATAAAGAAGTATTTATAAGAAGCAGGGAAATATCTTCCCCAAAAAACTATGTAGGAATTCAAAATTATTCAATTCAAATTACCTAGGCTAGTCAACATCAAAAATAAATGATCCTAAGGACTTAGGGATTTGTAGCCATTAATATTATTGATAAGTTGGCTTGATAATTATCTTACCATGTCACTAAGCTACTTTATGCTATAAATCATGTGATTAGACTTCTTGGATCACCCTTTATTAATACCCTATATTTGGCACTGCCCCTTGATTTGTCCTCCATGTTGTCACTTTGAATGCTCTAGCTATTGCCTAGGGAACTGCATCTGATTATGGGGTGCTAGGAGTGGAACTGGATCATAATCCCTTCCATCATGTTTGGTTGCTATAGGTTTTTTTGGTGCTCCTAGTGGTAAGTGGTACTTGATCATTCCCATGCTCTTAGTAGGTTCTCATGGTGAAGATGTTCTTTGTAGTGGATCCTATAGAGGTAGTGGGTATCATCTTCTATGTTGTTGGGGGGAGATACCTTTGTCATTAGCCCATATCTTTCTATTTCAATCGACATTCCAATAAGAAATGATACTGCCAATTTTTGAGCTTTAGCGGATGTGTCTCTGGGTAGTATTCTCCTCTTGTGCCTTCTGCAACTCTCCCACCATGGATTTTAGGGTGGACCTTGCATGGGCCAAGAAACCTCAAACTATAATAGAGGCTTCACAACTTGGAAAATCCAAAATGTTAGGCTCCTACCAATCCTTTTAGCTATGAGGCCCTCCTATGGGAAAGAAAGCCTTCATGGTTGTCATCCTGCTTGGTTACCTTGAGTCACCCCACCATATTTCTTCATTCAATAGGGTTTGGTTCTTGGGGGTCATTTAATGATGATGGCTTGCGACCTTACTAGGGAAACTTGAACACCCAAGAATATGGAGGAAATATTGGAAAACAATCCTTCCTACCCATGGATGGGATAAGTCTAAGAGATCTGGATGGGGTGGAGTTTTTCCATGAGTGGAGTCCTCTTGGCTACCACTAAAGAGGCTTTAGGACTCTATTTCATTGAAGGACTCACCTTAGATTCTATAGAAAAGGGTTTTGGATCATTGCTTGGCTCTGGTCCAATGGGATAGTTAGATTACGTGGAATGAGGAGCTTCAAGTTCAACACTAGTCAATGAAAGGGATTCCTCCTTGGTTGTACTTTGGAAGATATTTTAGCTTCAACTACTTCAAAAGTAGTAGGGGCTTTGGGCCTCTTCATTTTAGCTTTAGGTTGACACTTTGGTCAAAATTATCTTCTTTTGATAGGATTTATCTAGTGTAATAAATTTTCACTACAATAATTGACCATTCAAATAAACCCTCCTTGAATTTGATCTCTTGTGACTCCTATGGTGCATCATGTATCGTGATAATGGTTACATTTGGTTTGGCTTCCATGATTCACTTCCCTCTACCCTCATACTATGGATGTGGAGACAATGGTGCAATGGATGTAGAGGGTTGTATCTCAACAAACAATGACTAAATTGCTCAACACTCCTTTGATGTTGTTTGCTCTTGTGATAATTGAATAGTGATTGCTCTTATGATAATTGCATCATTTGCCACTCTTG
The DNA here is from genome assembly GCA_028583015.1 of Wollemia nobilis. Taxonomy (NCBI): domain Eukaryota; kingdom Viridiplantae; phylum Streptophyta; class Pinopsida; order Araucariales; family Araucariaceae; genus Wollemia; species Wollemia nobilis. The sequence continues at coordinate 789,616 of JAQPPZ010001136.1, read as the reverse complement.
GTCATTAGGATATTCTTTTCTTGAGAGTATTTTTTTGCTTCTAATTTTAATTTTAAAGTTGACCCCCCTTATCCTATTTTTTTAGAAAGTCACTTTTGGCTTTCTTTGGATGGTACTTAGTGTTCTAGTTTTTTTATTTACACCTACTCCTTTTTTATTATTGTTTTTATGCTTTTACTACAATTTTGATAGCAAGTTTATATGCCTCTCCCAGTGTCTTGAATTTGAAGATATCCATGTCCTCTCACATGTACCAATGTATCCCACTATAATACTTGAGGATCTGATGCCTTCTGGTATCTTTAATACCTAGCTTTACTACCATTGAGTGGAAATCATCAATATAATATTGAACAAATTGGTCTTTACCTCGATGTAACTATTGCTATCACATGTATTGGTCTTCATAGGCTTCCATGAGATAATATTATTTATTAATACCTCCATGAAAGTATCCCATGTGAATACTAATTCATCTTCATTCTCTTCTATGACCCTATAACAATATGCTTCTCACCAATCTCTAATAGGTAATAAAAATTTCAAGAGTGCAAAAGTAATTTTCTAACTGTTGATGAGTTTATTTACAGAGAAGCTTGAAGTTGATTGATCCAAAAATATTTCTAGGGTGTCATCATTAATTTTTCTTCAAAAGTAGGAATATTAAAATTCATCTACACCTTAAAAGGTGTGGGAGCACTAAATGGTTTTAGGGTAGTGAGAGGTTCTTCAAAGGAGGATGTAGAACTTACAACAAGAAGTCATTGAAAAATTTGAGTGAGTTGATCTATCATATAATTCCTTTGTTTCACAAGGACTTCATTCAACATCTTCTTGAAAGGATTGATTATATCGATGTTGTCCATTCCAGTTCTTAGCTGAGATCACTTGGAATAACAAGGGAGGTAGTTAAAGGGATATTATACATGATATCCAAACTTACGATATCCTGATCTTGTGTTTACGAAAATACGCTCAAAATACTGATTCAAAACTCAAAATTTCAAATTAAGGAAGATAATGAAAGAGTGAAATTAAAAAATAACAAAGTATAGCAAACCAAAACACAAGAGTATCCAAGCAAAATAGCATAATAATTTTATTACTCAAAATAATGCAAGCAATTTTTGAGAAGAGATGTGAGGCTATTGCATCCATTACTCATGCCTTTTATAGTTACGGGTTCATCTCTCTTTTTACTAGAATTGGTGTATTGGAAATCCATTGTATTGGATATGGAAGGTCACCTATATGGAAATGTGGTGGTTCACTTTTTGTGAGTTACAAAGTGCATATTAAATGAAATTTACATACATATGAATTATCCTTTTATGTTTTATCTTCTACTGAAGTGTCAACATATCTAGAGATGCATTTTGTCTACAAAAATCTAAAAATAGAAAATTACTATTTTTAGTAAGTATTTTGTTTTGCATTTTTGAAGGCCTCTAAAGTGTTTTTTCGTAAACAAATTGACAACTTGTCTATATCAAAGTTGCATGTAAAAACTATTATTCTCTCTAATCTTTCCAATGCTTCTGAAATGGATCAAAATAGAGTCCCAAGCAAAAAGTTATGCCCTTAACAATACAATTAGGATTAAAAATATATATTTTTGGGTATTTTTTAGCTTAAAGCCATGATGCAAAAAGGTTAAAAAATAAGTTATTCCCCTAACAATGTAGTTAGGATAAAAAAATAGATTTTTGGGTATGTTTTAACTTAAAGTCATGCTACAAAAAGGTCACATGCTTGGATTAGATTGATGGATTGTGTAGTTTTTATCCTACCTAATGATGTAATGTTGTTACTTCCCTAATTTGCTCTCTAACTAGTTGCACTAAAGTCATGTTGATATTGTTGAATTTGATAGCGTAGCACCAACAAATTGGATGAACTAGATTTGTACCAACAAATCAGGTCCAATTCACTATTGAATATTTGGTAAGATTTTTAAATTTTACTAACAAATGACATTTATTCAACTTGGTCAACCAATAATCTAAGGGAACATAGGCATTTTAACCTTCAAACTCTTTCGATGAGCGTATTTATTTCAAATTTTGTTTTTCTTTCTACAACTTTTCCTTTCGCAAAAGAGATATGCAAAGGTAGTAAGTTGAAAACCATTACAATTTTCTCTAATTTTTATTATAGTGGAATAACCATGTTAAGGATTTAGTTTATTGATTTTGTTTATGAAGTAGTTGTCTACGAGCGTAAATCCATTAATTGTATTTCTACATTACATTATATTTATCTATACATGTATGGACTATACTATAAAGAGTTATAGATTACCCATAAATAAAAAATAACCATACTAAATAAAATCATTATTTTGTAATCAAATGGTATTAGCTCAACCAAATATTTTTCTCAACTTTCAAGGAGGAGACTACATTCGAAACTTTTTTTTTTGACGAAAGGCCATTTTAAATATAAAAATAAAAGTCCTTTATCACACCCCAATGCTATTAACTTATCCTAATAGCGGATAAAGAAAAACAAACTGCACTATACGAGCACCACGACCATCAACAACATACTAAAAACATTTTACAGCCATAAAGGTTTTTACAGAAGTGAACCTATGGCAGATAGGGCCTTATCCATTTGAAGTGGGTGGTTCCCCCCACCCATCAAAATGCTCTTCACCCCAGCCTGGAGCATGAGTAATTGGAGAAGAATGATGGGACGAGCCAAAAATATGTCCATGGCTTCTTGAAGCCCCCCAACCATCATTAGGCATAGGCGGAGATTGCGGAGTGATCACAGGCATAGAATGCTGGGAGGTGTACTTATACGGTTGTTGCAATGGGCCTCCATAGCCATGGGATCTGCTCCGAGGAGGCTGACACCGTGCATGAAAAAGGGCCTCCTTATTGACAGCACAAGGGGCTTCACCCCAATATTTCAGTAAAGCCTGCAAATGGTCCAACTCCATAGCCACATTTTTAGCCTGGTCACAGATCTGAAATCACACATCATGAAAAACTTCGAGCTTGTCAGCAAATAAAAAATCTTGAGATGAATCAACCTGCTTGAAAATAATCTTATTTCTAGATTTCCAAATATGAAATAGAAGGCTGACTCTGAATATTTGCCACACTTCCCTCAACGGGAGAGAAAACTGAATGGGATCACCTAGAAGGACATGATGCCAAGAAAGCTGCAGGGACATAAACGGGGCAAAGAAAGAACCCACCCAACTCCAAGCGAGACTGGCCCGTCTACATGCCCAAAAAATATGCATACAAGACTTTTATTCTTGACAAAATGGGCATCGAGGCTCAGGCACCCCCATATAAGAAAGTCTGCGGCCAAGGGGTAAACCCTGATACAATAAGCTCCAAGCAAAAAAAAAAATTCTTTGGCTCCAAATAAGACGTCCAGGCTGAATGAAATCTACTTTTCCACCTAGAGGGTGCTGAGAGAAGGTCCCATTTGATATTGAGTTTGGGCACCGTAGGTGCAGTTGGTGTAAGTCAATCATAACGCTGCCTGGCTCTGTAGCTGAGCAAGGAAGTGCTCTTATACCAGGCCCAATATTTCCACCAGGGTTTTTGGGATCTGACACATAATTTCTGCCATTAGGAGAAAGGTGTATGGTCCAAAACAACATCATACGTAGCCTTGTCAGCATTGGACAAGCGGAACATCCTTTTAAAATCATTCCAAGGAATCCAGTCTCTGTTTTCCCTAGAGTAAAAATCTGCAATGGCGTAAATGCCTCGCTTAAAATTTTTTTGAGCATGGACCCAAGGAAATTGGCCCAACGACTTACCCTGTAGCTTGAATATAGGGGACCACTAGACATTGAGAATATTAATGGAAAGGCCTTTATGTGAACGGAGCCCCGTACAAACAATCTAAGGGTTTAATTGTTGTCAGGCCTTCCATATGCTTTTGATGACAAAGGAGCCAGGGATTTTAATGAAAACTGGAGCCAACACTAGAGAGGGCAAATCCATTCCTGCCTAGGCTCGACGGTTAAGGGGAAGCCCAACCGAGATGCAATGTCTGATAATAACTTTCCATGCTTCAGGTCCTTTGAGAGCCCGCACAATCCATTTAGCACAAAGAGCTAACCCTTGACGCTTACAGTCCAGTAGACCCATACCCCCTCCTTGTTGTGGGAGACAACAAATATCCCATGCCAGTGGCTGAAAAAGCCCTTCCACTCAGACCCACTAGACCATAGAAAATCCCGTAGTAATTTTTCAACATCCGAAACTTGTTAAACTATACATATGCAATAATTTACTTATTATAATACCATTAAATAATAACGACATAATTTAAATGGACCCATTTCGATTCTATATAATCAATTTAAAAACTAATATATTATATTATTAACAAATAATTATAACAATAAATTAATTACATGTAACATCACCTCACATCTTTATGTTAGAATGAAAAATATTATAATAATAATATTGTTTGTGATTATCAAAATTTATATGACTGACATAATCAATTAAGCCCTAATGTGATTGAGACTTATATAATCAAATTGATCACACATGTGATACAATTTTACCAATACAAACGACAACTAATGATGAAAAAATGGCACATCCTATTCCAAACACGTATATTACTTATGCTTATCCAAAATACTATAAAAGCTCAATGAAGTACTTTGTCAGACCTTTCATTGAATTGTACCCATTCGCCATAATAGGTTTAGTCCAATTGTCAAATTATTAAAGTTAAGAGCACACACCCAATTTAGACAATAAAACTACTATATAGGTCAACAGGAAAGTTATTGTCCACATTGATTATTTGTTTCATTTTAATAAGGCAATCATTCTCCTATCTCTTTGATATAGACCTTAGGAGTCCTAGTTAATTTAAAAAGCTGTCACATGTTTTGAAATGTTGTGCCAGTCATTAGGCTTCCCTATCAAATAAATTTGGACGGTGACTTTTGGTACCTTATGAAATAAATTAATGATAAATGATTATCACATAGTTTTTGTCAGATGATACAATAGAGTGCTGCTTCCAAACATAAGCTCAACGTCAATGTAGTTTTAAAGTTGAACATCAAGAAGGTTATTTAAATTCCCTTTCTATGAATTTGGACAAGATCAGAATAAGTCCTACCAAAAGGACATAGACATAGGACATGAAATAACTTCCACAATTTAAGATTTTGACCAGATCAGAAAAAGTCTACTATATAAACAACAACTAAAAGTATATACCATTAATAAATAAAAATTTGAGAATCTTTAATAATAAATATTTTAAAATTTTAATAAAAAAATTTAGATTTTAAATTTAAGAGATGTATATTTTAATGATAATATTTGAGTTAAGTGAAATATAATTAAATAAATATAACATTCATTACAAAAAAATATGTAATTTTTTTTTTTTTATCATCCAGTAATAATATAATTGATATTTCATCTCATTAACCTTAATTAAAAAAAACTCCTACCAAAAAAATATACTTAAACATCATTTACTTAAAAAATTAAAAATTATTCCAACTTGAAAACTATTTTCAATCTTCTATTAAATAAACAACATTATCCCATTGCACATACTCAAGTCTTTAACTTCTTCAAAATGAAAGAAAATGCAAGCTCCTAGTATTTATACCATTTTTTTATTATTAGTTAGATGTTGAACTTGAGAAAAGATTTGTCTATTTATATTTTTAATGGGTAGCTCTCAGTGAGGTCAAAACTTTTTTAACTGAAACACTTCTCCATTAAAAATATTTTGATAATAAAAAAATTATTTTAATTATTAAAATTAATTTTTATTAATTTTTTATTGATTATATAAAATTAAATAATTGTATCTGTATTATATTAATCATAATTTTAATAGAATATTTTTTTTGGTTACATAAATGAATTGGTTACAATCACAATTTTTTAGTCATTGTCAGCGTAGCTGGCAGGTTTCAAACTATCAGTGAAGGCTTCCAACACATCCACCGTCTCGTTAATGGTAATCTAGCATGATATGGGGACCGCCAAACGCATAGGGTTCACATCGTCTTTGTCAGTCTAGTTCAACATGTGGCATGAAGGGGACCGCCAAACAAGCAAGAAACAGATCGTCATCATCAGTCAGGTGCAACACGTAGAGGAGTCGGATCGGGCTATTGGCTATGCATGGCCACGCTCGTGGGATTGAAACCTAAGTCTCCTCTCGATAAGCACCCCAACTTACCAATCCACCTAGACCCATGGACATATATAATTTGGGAATAAGTAAGAAGAGTAAACACGAAGCACAAAACATGATAAATATTAAAAAGTGAGCGTCACTTTTCGTTCTAGATCTTAGAAGAAACTCAAAATTTAAAAGATTTAATTTAAGAGAATCTAAGTAACATAGCAAGAAATTCATTTTTGAAAGTCCTTACTCGAAGTAAGGATACTTTGCTTGGAAGTATGAATGCCTTATTAGCAATAAGATGAAGAGCACGTGTATAAAAATCCTTATCTAGGTAGTAGATACTATATCAAAAGTGATTATCAAGGATGAGATGATCGAGCATGACATAATGGTAATTAAAATCAGAGACTTAATATGTAAGTTCCATGGATACTAGCCAAAAAATTTTGAGATTCAAAATTGGATAAGTGGAAGTGGGCATTGAATTCAAATTACTTCATGGTTCTTCTGAAAATATTTTTTCTTATTATCTTCTGTAGTTTAGAAATAAGGGATAAAACAATGGATGAAGGTCCTTGGTTTAGGATTAAAGATGTGTTATATTTAAGATCATAGAGTGAGAATTTTTTATGAAGAAAAAGACTATCAAAAGGCTCCATTATAAACTCATTAATAGTGAGGTTTTGCATAATATTGACAATATTCTAGGCAAGTTCATCCAAGAGAAACCAACTACTAAGGAGAGAAGGTATGTTATACACACTCACATATGTGTTGCCATGCATATTTTAAAATATTTACCACAATCAATTAGGATTAAAATAAATCTAGAGAATGATATCAACAAGTGGGTTATGAAAACATTACATTTCAATATTGCAAATGTCATAAAATCAAACACGTGGTAAGATATTACAAAAAGGAAATGATGGAGAAAGAGATGGAAAATTTTGGGTATGAGGCAAATGTTAATATGAGACAAGGAGATCATATTATAGGAGAAGCTAAGTCAAATCAAGGATTTTCCACTCCTAAGAAAGTGGTAAAAAAAATCCCTCTACATCATCAAATGGCAAAGGCCATTATAGTTCACTCGAATCAACCATTACAAGAAAAAACTGAGACAAAATATGAGAAAGTACAATGCATAATTTTAAATATAGGAGTTAAAGGTGCAAAGGAAGATGGGGAGGCAAATTTTAAAGCAAATGAGATGAAGGAGGTCAAGGTTAATCCAAGTAAATCATCTTCATTTTCCTCAAGTAGCATAAAATATTCTCCTTGCAATAAAAATAAAATTAGTACAGAGTGTATTCATTGCACTTTAGGGTTTCAAGAATAGAAGCAACTAAATAACACATATGGAGGATATCCAGGAAAACTTAGGGTTTCTAAGGCAACATAAGACGGTAATGACTATGGAGGATCATCTATGCACTTTAGGTTTTTCGAGGCAACATAAAGAAGAAAGTGTTTATGAGGTTATTCTTTGATTTTCAAATCATTTAGGGCAACATAAATCTTTAGAAGATATCCTCAAAGGGATATAGATATTCTCATTATGAACATGATGGAAAAATAGAAGAGATTGATGAATATGAAAATACTGATGGGAAAGGAAAAAGTAGAGGAAGACCATCAAGCTTAAACAAAAAAAAATGAAACTCAAAGGGATACAAATTTGGGAAACCAAATAAAAATATTATAGGTGTTAACAAGAAGTGGGGCTAAGCCCACTAATAAAAATAGAAAGTGATGATGAAAATGATATCATGGAATATTAGGGATATGAATAAGACCTCTTAAAAAATAGTTAGTAAGGAATTAATAGGTTGTTATAGTCTTGAGTTTATTTTAATACAAGAAATAAAACCAAATACTGAGGAACACAAGGATGCTTTTAAAATGATTTGGAAGATGGGTGATTGTCTAGCAATTTCTTCTACAAGATATTTATGCGATATTGCAACAATATGGGACAAATTCTAATGAGATGGAAAATTGTTAGAAGTAAAAAGTAATTGGATTGCTAGACTATTTTGCAGCAAAGAGGAAAACATCAAATTTCTGGCTATAAATGTATATGCTTCAACTATAGTTACTCCTTGTGAAAGATGTTGGAAGGACCTTAGCTTTTTTATCAAACATAATGATGATTCATTGCAATCTATAGATTCTTGGGGGTGATTTCAATAATGTTCCATATCCTTTACAAAAGAAGGGTGGTACTCTAGAATGGTCTAAATTAATGCAAGATTTTGATTCATTTGTCAACTCAAATGGACTTTGGAATGTTATCCCTTCAAGTTTTAAATATACATGGGATAATAGACACATTGGAAAAAATCATATAGTACAAATATTGAATAGATTCTTGTTATCCAATTATGGTTATAAAAAATATATAAAATCTCTTCAGATATTTTATTGTGAGCAAGATTGGATCAAAAACCCATTCTTTTGACTTGTGATTTACCCAATAATGGTCATCCAAAGTCATTTTTCTTATAGTCTATGTGGCTTCAATACCATAATTTCTTCCAGATGGTTATGTTATGGTGGGATGAAGCAACTTTTGAAGGATCATATATGTCCAAGTTTGTTCAAAAGATAAAATATTCAAAAGAGAAAATGAAGATTTGGAATGCCAAATTTTTTGGTGACATTATTAAAGAAAAAAAGAAAGAAATTGAATCCAAGCTAAAACTTTTACAAGAGATAGTAGAAATCAATGTAATGGATCAATATTCTTATATGAAATAAAAATAATTACTTTTGACTATCATAATGCATTGAAAAATGAGCCATATTGGTTCCAAAATTCTAGGGAGAAATGGCTCAAGCAATGGGATAGAAATACAAAACATTTCATGCTATAGCCACAAAAAAAATTTCTTTTCATCACATCAAAATATATTAAATCTAGATGGAAGAATATTGAGGAAGAAGAATATATAAGGAAGGAAGTAATTAATTATTTCAAAAATATTTTGTTAGATACTAGGGAAGATAAAGGGATACAAGATACCCAGGCATTGTAGGTGAGTTGGAGAGGATAGGGCAATCCTCCAAGGGAGGTCCCAGGTTTGAACCTCCACCCTACCAAAAATTTGAATTGAGTACCCAAAATCCAATTGATAATGTTGGTGCGGGCAGGGTCGGGCACGACTCCCGGGTGACTTTGACTGTGTAGAACCCCCTGGTCATGGTCTCTTAGCCCAAGGCGACGTCGCAACGGATTTTTCACTTTAAAAAAATATAAGGGGATACAAGATAAGATTTTGCAAAATATTTCATCAATTATTACACAAGAATAAAAGAAAATCTTGATGAAGAACATATTTATGGAGGAGCTACATGAAGTAGTTTTATCTTTCCACCCTAACAAGGCATCTTCTCTAATGGATTTCCTACAATTTTCTTTCAATTTTTTTTTGCTTTATTGAAGAGTGATATGTTAGTAGTTGAAGAGGCCCAAAAAAGGAAGGCTATAATAAGTGATGTCAATGCCACTTTTATGTTGGTTCTCAAAGAGGCATGACACAATATTTTGATAATTATTGTCCAATAATCCTTTGCAATATCATTTATAAGGTCATTTAAAAATATATTTCAAATAGATTGAAAGCCATTCTAGGTTGTGTTATCTCAAAGGAACAAAATGGTTTTGTTTGTGGTAAACAAAGTTTTGATGGTATAACCATTGTATAGGAGGACATACATTCTCTTAATTCCATGAGAAAACTAGGTATGCTTATGAAATTAGATATGAACAAAGCATATGATAAGGTTTCCTAGAGTTTTCTATATGATATCCTCAAATATTTTGGTTTTCACTACATTTGGTGTGAATGGATTAAAAAATAGATTATATTTATAGAAGTTTTATTACAAAGTAAAATGAGCTGGATAGGAAACAAGGGAGAAATAAAATCCTCCTCCAATCCCTCCTAGCTCAAAAATTACCCATAAAAACATTATATAGGTGTGTTTGTTGAAAACATTATCTGAGGCCACCATAATACAGTTATCCATACACATAAACATTACCTTAGTTGAATTCCAATTTTTCTCATTCATCTAAATTTCCTAGACCATCCATCTATCTTCATGTTGTTTTCAAGTCATTATTGGCATATTGAACATGTTTGACATATCTATTGTTCTATGGGATGGAGGTTTATTTTCTCTTAATCTAGACATACTCAATAAAATTTCTATGGCTATGTGTGTTCTATTTTTAAAAACCACCCACCTTGGCCACTCTGAGTCTACTAGTAGTAATGTTATATAGTAGAGTAATAGTATCCTGAGGATGGAGACACAAAAGCTTATGGTAAACAACCAAGAACCTTGCTTACCCAACTTGACACTAGGACAACTTGTCATTTATTTTCTTCTTGGCCATTGCTTCATGGCCTAACTATGATAGATTCATTAGAATCACTATCTGCTCTTCCTATTATGCTATATTCTTGTACCACCTCTCACATCCCTTGGATTCTTTGGCACCATATTATCTGATTTTTCATATGAGTCCACCTATTGCCCTTTCTCCAATTATTTCCTCATTTTTCTAAATAATTTGCCACCCTATTTCCCTCTCGCTTGATATGTGTAATAAAAACATATTGGAAAAGCTTCCAAATATTTTGAACTACTTCCACCTTCCTTATCTCCCTAATTCCCAACACCTGAAAGGGTCTTATAGGATCCAAGATTCTAGCCCATACCTGAGAGTCCGTATCTATCCATAGCTTATGTAAATGTAGATTTACAACTATCATTGATGCTGATAAGATCACCTATGTTTTTGCTTCATTATTTTTAGTCTCCCCCATATATTCTGCTCTCCAGTACACCTGTTCTCCTTTCTAGTTATGTATGATAATGCCAAAACCAATTTTTCCAAGGTTTTTAGTAGAAGCTCCATATGTGTTAGCCTTCACCCACTCTCTAGGAGGTAGTATCCACTCTATGTTATTCGAGGATATCTCACCTGTGCATCCAACCCTTAGTTATTTTTCTTTTACAGTTATTCCAAAGCTCCTTAGAATAGTCACTTCCTCCATTTTTATGTTTGTTTCCTCCTATAATCTAATAGATAGTGTTTCCATTACCTTACTCATAATACTCTCCTATACTTGCTCCCTTGTTTTGTGCTCTAATCTAAATATACATGCATATTTTTCTAGCCATAATTGCCATCATATGAAGCTAGGTCCCAGATACCATACCATTTTCATTATTTTAGTCTTAAAGTTGCACTGTTTCCATTTGCAATAAAAGCTTTCCTGGATCCTAAATATTTCCCAATGCTATCTCATCTACCTCCACCAACTGATCCATATGTCTTTGAAAAAATAACACCCAAAAAAGAGTTAATTTAAGGTCTCCTTTGCCTATCCACACATAACACATTTAAAAGGCCCGTAGAAACCTCTTTTTCTAAAATTATAAAATGTTAAGCACTTTATATGGTTAATCATCCATGAGTTAATGTTAATTTTTGGCCATCCTTATTTTTTCCAAACAAATGTCTATGGAAGTGGTGTTGGGGATCTCTCATATCCACAGGTTACCTTGTATCCCTCCTTTACCTTATAGTTTCTAAACTTGATTTCTTCCCATCCAAGTATATTCCTCTTAGAACCATATTGAATTGGGTGTCTTTGGATATGTCTCCACAGTTTTTTGGTTAGTTCCTTTATCCCCCTCACTGGCCATTCTCATGGATGTTTCCATTGTAGTATTTTGCAGATGTTGATTCCATGATTTCATATAGTAAGAGGCTTTCCATCACCCTGCCTTTTAGAGCTTTACTTTCCAACTCCATCTTTGGGAATGTTTGAATAATTTGTTGGGATTGATTCCATGAATCCTCCAAAAATAGAACATCATTTTCATCCCCTAATTGCCAATATAGTTATGGATTTATTAAATATTGTCCTACTTTCATTATTCTCCATACTGTAGATCCCTCTCCTTCCACTCTGAGTCTTGGGATGTTTTTCTTAGCCACTCCTGGGTAATATTTGGCTTGTAATAGTCTACTTCATAAGCCCTCAATAGTTGTAATCCATCTCTAGTATAGCTTCCATGCTAGTGCCTTACTTCTTTGGGATGCTAATATTATTTCCAATCCTCGTATTTTTGGTTGACATATCTTCTCCCACCCAACTAGTGCTAATTTTTGTTCTCCCATTGCACCTAACCACAAACAAATTCTTGTGTATTTATCAATATATTATAGAATTATCTTTGGAGCCTAAAGTATGGAAAATTTAAAAACTGGGAGGGCTTGTAGCACATCTTTAATAATTGTAAGCCTTCCTCCCAAGCTTAGCCATTATGTGTCTAGTTGCTCAACTTAGCTTGTAGCTTGTCAATCAACCCTTTCCACTCCTTGATTTTTGTTTTCTTTGTAGATAAAGGTACTCCTAAATACTGTATGGGTAAAGGAGTTTCCATGAAGTCCAAAATTTTTATAATTTTGTCTCTCATCCTCTTCGTTGTATTGAAAAAATCTATTTGAGACTTTTTTCATTAAAATTTTGCCCAGTAGCTTGAGTATACCCATCTAAAACTTATTTTATGTTTCTTTCTACTAGGAGATTGGCTTAAATAATAAGAGTAGTATCATCCATAAAATTAAGGTGATTTATCTCAATCTAAGAACTTATTTTCAAACCCCTTAGCCTCCTCTCTTGTCTCCCTTTTTCTAACAGACTCTCTAGAACATCTGCATAAAGGATAAAAAGGTAAGGGGAAAGAGGGTCCCCTTGCGTCATCCCCCTTCTTGCTTTAAACATGGGAGATGGAATACCATTTAACAGAACTAAGAATTATGTAGTTTGTGTACATACTTTTCCCCAGTCTCTCCACCCCTCTACAAATCCTAATTTTCTAGAATTCTTTGCATAAAGGACCAATATACTCTATCATAGGCTTTAGAAAGATCTAATTTAATAAATAAACCTGGGTTATTTTTCTTGGAAATTGTGTGTATCACCTCCTAAGCCACTACTATTCCATATAGAATTTGTCTTCCTTCAATAAAACCATCTTACTACTTGAAATCAAATTTGGTAAAAAAGGTTTTAACCTCTTTGCCATAAGATTTGTTAATATCTTGTATACTACATTACATAGTGAAATAGACCTATAATTATTAATTATCTCACTAGGTGGGCCCTTAGGAATTAAAGTGATAAAAGTATGATTCAATGCTTTTAACATTTGCTTACTCTATCTGATTTCCTCCAATGCCTCCACCACTGCTTGGCCCATAATTTCCTAGAAATTTTGATAAAATTCAATGGGGAACCCATGGTACTGGGGTCTTTCTTATTTGTATGTTTTGTATGATCTGCGATGTTTCTATAGGTAGCAAATCCACCTCCCAGAAGAAGAAGAAGTGAAAAAGAGGATTTGCCTAGTTTTGATAATTTTGACAGTTTTAGCAAAACGTACAAAGTAGGAGTAAAACGTACAAGGCATGAGAAAAATGTACAAACTGGAAGCTAAAATGTACAAGGTAGAATGTAATGCAGATGAAATGCAATTTGAGTTGTATTTGTGAATGAATTTGATAATAAATGTAATTAGACTTAGTAAAGGGGTGTAATTAAGATTTTCATTATACAATTGTAAATAATGAATTCCTCAGGAACCACTTGGAATGGCCTAGGTAGACGTTATATAAGGTCTCCTTTTTAAATTTTTAGGTTTGGTTATTGAATGCATCTATCTGATCATTGTGTGGAATTACTGGTCTATTGTGTATCCTTGTGGAAGTTGTTAGTGATTGTAATGTACCATTGAAGAGTAATGAATGAAGAATCACATTGCATAGTATTCTCTCACATCATTTTATGATTCTGGAATGATGGATTAGTGTTTTGCAATATCTGATTGTTGCATGTTACTTTTCTATGTCTATGGATGATGTTAATGCACTAGTATGAATAATGGAATTGAATCACCATTGGTGTGAGCCTTGGAAATTATATGTGGGGAATATTGTATTAGAAAATATATCTTGGGACTCGTATGATTTTTAGATATTGCCATTATGAAGAACTTTCTCAAACCCTAAATATAGAACTTGCATGTTGGTAAAGATGGAGTAATTGACATTCCAAAACTTTCTAAAACTTGTATGAGAAATATTGGTAAATAAAAGCATCCAATTTGGCACATTTTTAAACTTTCATTTCATACAAATCATACACCATATATGCTACAAATCGTACAAAAGAACTTTACCCAATTTGGTAGTTAGGCGATTGAAGAAAACTTACCCGATTTGGCAATTTTGGCAAATTGAACAAATTAGTTACAAAACTGTGTATGGAAGCTTACAAAACCAAATCTGAAGGATTGAATGGGTGTAAAATTTTACAATCACTGACACTATACAATTTGGAATCATAAAATTGTACGATTTGAATTTGTACAAGCTATTTTGCGATCACATATCAATTGTTAGAGAGATTGTACGATTGTATGATTTGGGTATTTGAAAAAGAATAGTAAATTGATCATTCCAAGCCTCTAAGAATCACCTCCCCATAGGGAATACTGCACCCCTATGCTACATTTGGCATCGTTGCCTTATCAAACTTGGCATTTTTGTTAAAATGGGTCAAACTAACAAAGTAAGAATATTACAAATTTGGAGGTGAATGACAGACACCAGTGTGCAAATATGTAGGAGATGAGAAGTACAAGAGAACATTCCAGTGATAAGGAGCATGAGAATTTCTCAAAGAGGGAATGCAAGTAATTCTGACCATAGTACACATGAACCAAAAATAGAGCAAGTTTGGACATCTGACGAAGGAGATTTTGAGGCACTATTGATAGAGACAGAAGAGGAGGTACCAGAACCACCTAACATAGAGGAGAAATTTGACATAGAAGTGGTGCATAAGGAAGAAGAGTGGATGGTGACACCTAAGAAAGTGATGAAAGGGTTGCAAGGGAGTGCAGAGGACGGGATTCAGGCACTAGGGCAATAGAGCATGAGGTCTCAGGAAGAAATACCAAGACCATCTCCCTCACATCAATGAAGGAAGTCGTGAAGTGAAGACGCACGTGAGTTTGGTCAATAACTGGTGGGAGAGTACAAGATACCTCGAATAGAAACTTTTGAT
The DNA here is from genome assembly GCA_028583015.1 of Wollemia nobilis. Taxonomy (NCBI): domain Eukaryota; kingdom Viridiplantae; phylum Streptophyta; class Pinopsida; order Araucariales; family Araucariaceae; genus Wollemia; species Wollemia nobilis. The sequence continues at coordinate 774,302 of JAQPPZ010001136.1, read as the reverse complement.
GATGAGCATAGTGAAACACCCCCAAGGAGGAATCAGATAGAGATTCCATGGGACACCTCAAGTGATGAGGATGATTCACCAAAGATAGCTATGAAGGTTGGGAAACAAAGATGCCCACCCTTCATGGGTGTAAAGAGGAAGGTTGTCACTAGTGATGTAGTTTGTGACACTCCTCACAGTAATAAAAGAGGTAGAATATGGTATGACATGGAAGATGTTGTCATGGAATATGTTGACATGGAAGATGTTGACATGGAAGATGTTTTTATGGAAGATGTTGTTATGGAATATGTTTCCCAAATAGAAAAACCCATCATACAATCAAAATTGCCTAAGGAATAATGGGATTGTATGATTTTGCAAGAGGGAACTATACGTTTGTTGGGTGAAATCGTATAGTTGGTAGAGATTGTACGATTTCAAGTCAAATCATACAATGTGAAATCATACAAGATGAAATCGTATAGAATGAAATCATACAAATAAGAATCGTACAAGGTGTTCCATCAGTGGTTAAGATAGGGTAAATTAGAGTCGATGGTGAGCTATTTAAGGGGGTTGAGCAAAAAACCCCAAAGTGCTAATGAAGAGAAAATTTTGACTTCGACAGTGAAGGTCTTAGTAGTTTTATTGTTGAGGGAACATGTGAGGGACGTTGTCCCTTGACCCTGCAAGGGATGTTGTTCCTTGAACCTGCAAGGGGGATCCCACTCCCTTGACCCCCATCATAGGTGGTGATGGGCGTTGCCCATCATGTTGATGATGTTATTCATCTTGATCGTGTTTAAGGCCACAAGGTGGTATGAGTTGCAGATTGAAGAGATGCTAGTTGCAGTAGACTTATGGAATAGGTGAAAGAGAAAGGAATGTGATAAGTGATACCAGTAAGTTATTCAGAAGTGGGTTGAAAACTAGCAATGGCAACCCCTTCTGAAGAAAAAGAAAAAAGAAAAAATAAAATTCCTTAGTTGTGAAAATCCCTCGAGACGTAATTAAGAAGGAAGTTGGTTGAAAACGAAAACGACAACCTCTTCAAGAGAAAAATAGAAAATTTCTCTAAGTGATAGATCGTACAAGTCAGTTAGAAGTGGAAAAAAGCACAAGTTTGAAATCGTACAAGCAGAAATAGAAAAAGCATAGGCAAAAATCATACAAGGGAGCTTGTTGTACGATTTAGATCGTATAGTGTATGATTTGATTGTACATATGTATGATTTGCAACCACTACAATTAATGTTTGCATGTGCGAAATGATGAGTTGTTGAGAAATGTGGGAAAAAGATGAAATCACATGCAAAAAGTAGTGAGTTGTTGATCATCCATGCAAAATAAGACAAAAATGCATGCAAAGAAGGTAAAGTGGCACAATTTTAAAAATTGAACGGTTAGGGTTTTGCAGCAATTTAAATAGAGGATGCTTGAAGTATTTTTACAAATCGTACAAGGGTAAATTTGAAATTTTGAGGAGAGCGAAGGTGAAAAGCGTGCAACTAGATAAAATCTTCTACATGGGAATGGAAATTCATCATTAAAATATAAAACTATAGATTGCATGACCCATTTTAATTTTGCACTAGGGAGACTTTTCACATTCAAATAAATCAATCAAAAGAGAAAAAGTGAGGGTTTTGACTCCATTAAAAGTAAATTTTGAATTGCAGTTGAAGGGAAGTGAGGGTTTGCAGTAGAAGGCATCAAAGAAAGAAAGAAATTATTGAAAATGTCCACCTAGGGTTCAAGGAAATTGTAGATTGGAGCCGAAGTGAAGAAATTGCAAGAAAAAGAACTTACAAGCCCTAATAAGAGAAAAAGCGATAAAAAAGAAATTGTAGAAGGTAGAAGCAAAAGGGGAGATGACCGTACAGCCCTGCAACATAGCCAAGAAAATTTATTTTTGGGAGAAATTGCACCAAGTAAAGGAAAAATTGTAGATTTACTTTGGAATTGCACTAGAAAGATAGATCGGGACATTTTGGCAATTGGGTCGGTGATAAATCATGGAAAGGGAGTGAAAAACATAATTTTCAAGAAAATAAGGGTTTCAGAAGATGTGTTGTATGATTTGGAGGATAGATTGTATGATTTCAAGGAGAACTTGTGTGATTTCAAGCAGTTCGGAGGTCGATTTAAGCCTTTTTAAGCAAATCATATGGAATCATATGGAATAGTACGGATCCAAAAAAGGAGAATAGGTGGAAAGGGACATTGTACAGATTGGTACAACCCCTGTATGTTTTGGTGAAGCTGATGTACGATTTACAATTTGGGAATAGTTTGAAGTAGTTTGAAGGATTGTACGATTTGGAGGTTGATGTACGAACAAAAAATGTACATGAACGGTTTGGAGGGTGTATTGTACAATTTACAGTAGCATTGTATGATTTTTAGAGGACTTCTAGTTGCATGAATTTTGATATCCAAAAATCAAATCTAACAGGAGGAATGGTAGTAAAATGATTTCGATCAAAGAATTTGGATATCGATTAAGAAAAATTGCAGCCAACAGAGTTGAACAGTCACTAGATTCTCTGCAAGAGAGAGAGTCACATCTGCAACAAAACCAAGGGTGACAGTTTCAATCTCATGGTTGGCATGGTAATCATCCTTGGAGGAGAGGAGGATACAGACCATGGAGAGAGAAGAGGTATTGGAGGGCTGATCGAAGGACACCGTCAAGGTTTTGAGAGGAGGAAATGGCATAGGAAAGAGCCTCGAGGAGGGAACTGCACAATGAAGTCCATTACACAGATCTAGAGGAGGATCTAAGTAGTGAATTTGAGGAGGACCAGGTTGATATAACAAGGATATCATTTATACAACATGGAGGAGATACATGCCGAAAGTGGTGGAGAAAAGAAGAAAATAAGAACCACCCATGGAGAAAATAATTTGAGAAGGTTGGTGTAGCTATGATAGCATAGGTTCCACCACACTAGAAGACCTTCTTTTATAACTATCTATTGTAGATTGTTTAGGCATACGATCTTGCAAGCATACTTTCCTATGTTAATGTGGTAAAATGGTCGGTGAAGGTAGAGTTCATAGTAGAGGCATTTAGAAGAACATTTGGATTTATAGAAAATGGTATTGAGATAGTCAAGAAGTTGCTTGATTCGATTGAGATGCATCACATCATCACTTCACTCACCAATGTGAAATCATTGACCGAAGAAAATATCTTGGGTGTAGGAACTTGAGGGATTAAATAGAGCCAATTGATAGGAAATGATTGGCCATGCACCATGAATATTGTAATGGCTCGACTGTTAGGAGAAACACGAGCCACAAAGATGCCAATCTAGATGGCTCAATAGGTGGAAGGTATTACCAAAGGAATTCAGTATGATTGGGGTACCTATTTGGAGAGAAAAATGCATGACATATTGATAAAAATGTCAAGGAATTTTGGGATGACTTTCCATGCCATTGGATTGTTATTGAACGTTGTTACATAGATGGGAATTCATTTTTTAGGCTTGACAGAGCCTAGGAATATTGATGTAGGTAAGCCAACCATTCTATGGTGGGCAAAGTCAGTGCCAATTTAGAAGGAGACTCCAGATAAGTCTCAGGCAAAGAAAGCACCTAAGCATTAGGCCACTACAGTGCATGAGGATACTCCTTTGGATGAGGAGGTACATCATTGAAGGAAAATACCTAGGAAGTTGCAACCTGAACTGGAACAACAAGAACTTTAGCAATGGTAGTAGGAGCAACCACCAGTTCAAGAAATGGAGGAAATTGTGGGGAGGAAATCTAGCCCAGTATGGATAAGAACAAGAAGACAATGGGATAGAATGGCAATCAATCCTATTTTAGAAAAGCAAGTTGAGCTTGTACAGGAAAATCAACAAGAGGAAGGACAGTCATAATTGGAAAAGCTAGATTTACACAATTGGGATTGGGCAGATGTAGAAGAGATGGTAGAGTCCCCACAAATTTTCTAGTCCATCGATCTTAAAATTTTAGACTCTTCTAAAATTTTGGATGATACAAAAATGAGGCAAATAGTATACAAAGTGAGATCCACTATACAAGAAGTAAGGGAGAAATCCAATGCAGTAGTGGAAGCCTCAGAAAAATAGTTAAGAGAGAAAAAGAAGCCCTACTTTTGATTCATGATGGGAGGAGGCATTTCCTTTAAATTTCGAAGGAAATGGTTGCAATGGAGGAAGAATTAAATAAGAGTGAGACGATGATAGAAGAAAAGTTAAATAAATTAGAAGAAAAACTACCAAATAATAGGGCTGGTTTCGAGGCCAAAATTAGTTCACTAGAAGAAGAGAAGCAATAGGTCTCACAAACGGTGGAAGAAAGGATCAAGGAGTTGGAAGCTAAATTAAAAAAAGAAGAACAATTGCAGGTGAAGTATGAACAACTGAAAACATAGTTGGCTACGAAATATGAGCAATTGGCAGTGAAGGATAAAAATATAGAAGAGCTTACAAAAGATAATAAGTGATATAATAATATGATCTTGGAGAAGTAAACACAACTAAAGGTTAAGGAGGAGACTATTCGTGCTTTGGAGGCTGATATTAATCATCATCTAAAGACCATTATAGCTAAGAATTATGAGTTAACAATAACAACTCGAACAGAAGCACATTTATAGGAGAAGCTGAAGAAGAGTGCTACTGAGCACAAACAAAAATTATGAGAAATCCTGAAGACTACCAAGGGGACAGCCAACCAACATGGTATGAAAGTAGTAGATATGGACAACAACATAGCCAAGTTGCAGAATCAATGCACAATTCTTCATGCCCAGATGTAATACAATGAAGCCTTGGTCAAAGAATACGAGGCCCAACTAAAATAGAAATATGAGTTAGTGAGGACATCGACCAAAGTAAAGGGGAGGGCAAATGTAGGTATCAAATCCACCTCCTAAAAGAAGAATAAGTGACAAAGAGGATTTACCTAGTTTTGACAATTTTGACAGTTTTAGCAAAATGTACAAAGCAGGAGTAGAACGTACAAGGTAGGATCAAAACGTACAAACTAGAAGATAAAATGTACAAGATAGAATGTAATGCAATGAAATGCAGATGAAATGTAATTTGAGTTGCAATTGTGAATGAATTTTATAATAAATGTAATTAGACATAGTAAAGAGATGTAATTAATATTTCTTTTATATAGTTGTAAATAATAAATTCCTCAGGAACCACTTGGAATAGCTTGGGCAGACATTACGTAAGGCCCCCTTTTCAATTTTGTAGGTCTGGTCATTGAATGCATCTATCTGATCATTGTGTGGAATTATTGGTCTATTGTGTATCCTTATGGAAGCTGTTCGTGATTGCAATGTACCATTGAATAGTAATGAATGACATTGCATAGTATTCTCTCACATCATTGTACGATTATGGAATGATGGATTAGTGTTTTGCAGTATCTAATTGTTGCATGTTACTTTTCTATGTCTATGGATGATGTTAATGCACTAGTATGAATAATGGAATTGAATCACCACTGGTGTGAGCCTTGGAAGTGATCTATGAGGAATATTGCATCAAAAAAGATGTCTTGGAAGTTTTTGTATAATTTTTAGAGATTGCCATTGTGAAGAACTTTCTCAAACCCTAAAGATAGAACTTGCATGTTGGTAAATATGGAGTAATTGACATTCCAAAAATTTCCAAAAATTGTATGAGAAATATTGGTAAATAAAAGAATCCAATTTGGCACCTTTTTGAACTTTCATTTCATACAAATCGTACACCAAACATGCTACAAATTATACAAAAGAACTTTACCCGATTTTGCAGTTAGGCGATTGAAGAAAACTTACCCGATTTGGTATTTTTGGCAAATTGGACAAACTAGCTACAAAACTATGTACAACAACTTACAAAAATGGATCTAAAGGATTGAATGAGTGTCAAATCATACAAGCACTAACACTGTACAATTTTGGATTGTACAGTTGTACGATTTGAGTCTGTACAAGCTATTTTGTGGTTGTATATCAATTGTTGGAGAGACTGTACGATTGTACAATTTGGGTATTTGAACAAGAATAGTAAATTGATCATTCTAAGCCTCTTATAATCACCTCCCCACCAAGAATACTACACCCCTATGCTATAGTTTATTCCAAATAAATTTCCTCCAATAAAAATTTCTTATCTTCAGGTTTGACTAATTACGAAATTGCCTCTAGTATCTTCTCTTGCCATGTTGCATTTAAATTTTTATTGCTACTAAAAAAAGTATGGAAGTATTGATTTGCTATAGTTTCCATTTCACTTCCACTAGTTTTAACCTGATCCATTATATTTGTAAGACCTGTAATTCTATTTTGTTATCTTATGAAAGCAAGTGTTTTGATCCCCCTCCTTTAACCATGTAACTCTGGCTCTTTACCTCCAATATATCTCCTTTTATTCCTCCAAATATTCCTCTATCCTAATATATTTTTCCTCAAATTGAAATATATCTTCCATAATAGTTCCTCGTCTTATCTCCTGAGCAATCTTCTCCTTATGATACTTGATTTCATTCTTTTAGATTCTAGTGAGTTACTTCTTGTGTTTACTCCACTCCTTTAGTTGGGTCCTTACATATTTTAGTTGTTTGTGGAGTTTGAATTGGTTTGTCCCAAATTTTGGTTTCCCTAATTCCCACCATTCCTTTATGTGGTCCTCCAACTCCTCATATTTCAGCCACCATAGCTCAAATTTAAAAGTTCCTACAACTTTATTATTATTTTCTTCTATGGTAAGGTTTACTAGAAAATGATCTAAAGAAAGCCTATCCACGACCCTCGCTTGATGCTTGGTATGCAGGTATAATTCCTTCTCTATGAAAAATAATCCAAGTAAGATTTAATTATCTCTCCTTTCTTTCTTCTATGTATCTATGTCATGGAACTATCTACAATTGGGATATCTATTAGATTTATTTGACATGTTATTATTGAAAATAACCTATCATTTTCCTCCAACAGCTTTACCTCCTTGTTGTTCCTCTATTCTAAGATTTGCATTGAAGTCTCCTCCTACAATCCATTGTTCCTATGGATAGTTGTCTCTAAAAGTCTATATGTCTACCTATTGATCCCTTTATAATATAACTATATGTGCTCCATATAAATTAACTATAGTCTAGTTTTTCCTATTTTTCCTATTTTGTAATTGAACCATCAACACCCCCTCATGGAGGCCCCTCCTATAACTCAGTTGGTGATTCCACATAGTGGCCAATCCCCCTGATTTCCCCTATGTCGATTAAGTAATGATATCTCCTTTTTTCCATATCCTCTTGTTTATTTTTTGTAAGTCTTATCCTTGCATTTTGGTTTCCTGTAACAAAATTATATCGAGACTCATATCTATGATAATTTTTTTGAAAGCCTTTTGTCTTGGGTGGCTTCCTAAACCCCTCAAATTCCAAGTTTTTAATATCATTGAGAATTGAGAGAGAAAAAATCAGCCATCGATTTTACCTTTCCATTCTAGCTCAAATTTCTTCCTTATTCCTCCATCTTTCCCTTGTTTGACTTCCTCCCTATAGATTGGTTCGATTTTTATTTCTTCTCCACTTGATGAATCCCTAAATTAGGCTTTTATTTGTTCTTATTTCCTTATTTCATCTCAATTTTTTGAATTAAGACTATCCCCTACTCTATTTCCCCTCCTATGGTCTCCCTCGTGAGTTAAATCTCCTCTTCCATGCGAGAGGTTGTGTCTAGTTTTGTTCCTTTCTTGTTCCCTGACACTAGATTGGAATATTATTCCTAATCAAACACTGTGAATTATTAAGTATCCTCCTCTAATAATTCCATTTGAAAATCCCCTTATGTTTCCAAGTTTCCTTGTTGTTTGAATATCTCATATCTATTGTTTTTTCTTTGCACTTTTTCTCCTTGTCTCTGATTACTTTGTTGATTTCTTCTATTTGGTATTCTGATTACTTTTTGGAAGCCCTTAGAGTTTGTTGGGCCTTTCCATTCCTTCTGATTTATATTTTGTTGAAGAGATTGGACCACCATGTTAATATTTGCTTTTATCCCCTCTTGTTCAAATTGATGATCCTTAATTGTTGGGCACATTCTAGCCAGATGTCCATGAGCATGACACACCCAAAATTTGAATGGAATAGCCTCATAATACAATTTTTTGTGCTAGACAAAATACCCTATTTTTAGGCCTATATCTATTGGAATATTTTTATTGAGGTCCATTTCTACACAAACGCTAGAAAACGTTATCGAACCTCCTAAAATTGTTTCTCTTGATCTACCTTGATAATGATCTAGTAAGTTGCCTATTTCCTCTAGTACTTCATCTTTCTAAAATTTAAGGGGAAGGACAAATAATATTACCCATATTGGTACTACAGTTGGTTCCACCCTCAGGTCGAATCCCATCTACCATGGTTGCAGGAATAGTCCCGTTGGCCCGTGATGATACAAAATTCCCTCAAATACTTTTTTTTAGTATGCCATTGATGTTAAATATATAGAAAAATAACCATTTGGGAGAGTTATAATTTTGTATTCTCCTTCCAGATTCCATTGTTTCATTATCCATGTGTGGAGGAAGTGCACACATGGTATGAAACCCATGAATTTACCTATTAGGTTGTGTTTCATCTTATAAACTATATCCTCAACTATCCAATCCTCTATTATTTCTAATACTGGTATTTCTTTTGCTTGTGGTAAACATTTGTTCATCCTTCCAAGAAAATAATCCTCCTTTTATCGCTTCTCCATAGAGTTTATGATTGTAATTGCTTGTGTTTAATAGTCATTGAAGCTATATTGGGTTCCACATAGCTTATCCCAATATGAGATTCCTTGTTTTAGAGGATCTGGTACCGAAGTACCTATAACCCCAATTCTTGCCCATGATCCTTACTATTGAAAGACCCTCCAAAAATATTGATCCTCTTTGATGGTTTTTTTTGCATGAAAATGTTCTCCAGGCCTTTGCCCTAGCCTTTGAAACCCTAGTTCGATTCCTCAGACCATCCTCGATAAGGCTTTAAATATTTTATTTTTATTTATTTTAATGAATTTACACAGGTTTTTATGAGGGGTCCCAATACCTTCAAAATGATTTATGGTAAACCAATATGATTTGAATCGGAGTTGCATGGATATTTACCATACAAATCACTTTCCTCAACTAGTCACCTCACACCGACTCGGCTACGCACTCATCTTTTTGGATTAAATTTTATTATAGCATTGAAAAATAATTAATTTTGATCAATGATTCTCTTGCTAATTAATTCAAATCATCTTGTAGAATCTACCAAGGTGATCCACTATCTCCTTATCTATTAATTATTCTTGTGGAGTCATTAGGAGAGATTTTTGAAAGGCAAAAATAGAAGGAAAAATAAAAGGTATTCATGTTACAAAAAATGGTTTCTTTGAATCTTATCTTTTTTTTGTTGATGATACTTTTATTTCAATCCATCCATCAATTAGTGAGGCCATGGATTTTAAATCAATATTATCATGCTATGAGAAAACTATTGGACATTTGGTTAATACTATAAAATCTATGATTTTTTCATTAACATTGCTCTAGACTTACAATATATTATTATGGATATTTTAGGATTTAAAATTAAAAAAATTCTATCAACCTACTTGGGTTTTCCTTTGCCTCATGAAGGAAATAAGAAGGAGCTTTAGGTCTCTTGTTTATATAGAATGAAAACTTGTTTGGAAAGTTGAAAAAGTTTTCTAAACCGTAGTAGGAAGCCTACAACTCATAAATACTACATTGCAATCCATCCCTATTTATATGATGCCACTTTCAAGATTTCTAGTACGTATAACATAAAAAAATGATGAAATTCAAAGAGACTTTATTTTGAAATGGTGAAAGGAAAAATTTATATTTTCTCTTTGTAAGTGGGATAGGGTTTGAAAAGGAAATAAAAAAAGGCTTGTAGAACTATAAATTTATAAGTTTTGCCTTAGGGACAAAGTTTAGGTGGAGATTGCGTAGATATCAAAGAAATAATTGGGAAAAAATATTACTTCAAAAATATATAGGTTCTCTTGATGCAATGAAATTATTTAGGAAAAGAACCCTACCCAAAGGATCATCAACATGGAACTTCATATCAAATAGTTTCTAATTATAAACATATTCGATGGTTAGTCAACATGGGGAATTATGCAATTTTTTGGTTTAAATACTGGTTGAATACTTATCTTATTTCTAACTCAAAATGGAAACCATTGGCTCAAACATGCCTAGGTTGTAAAGGTCCAAAGGCCAAAGACTATAGTAATATGAGCAACAACTATAGATGGATGTTTATTAGTAACCTAGTTGAAGGAAAGGAACTTAAAAAAATAATAAATGAACTTCAAAAGATGCTTCAAGGGTTTTATTTGCCTATTTTTACCCAAAAGGATGAGTTGGTTTGGAATCTATCAAAACATGGTGGATACTTGGTCAACTTGGAATTTTCTACTCCAAAAAACATCCTTGGAAGAATGTTTGGTTATTACATGCTCTCCATAAGGCCTCAATATTCATTTTGTTGGTAGTTCAAAGTAATATTCTTATAGGAGAGAGTCTACAAAGAAGAGGATATCATGGACCTTTTATATGTGCCTTGTGTGAAAAGGATTTAAAAATATCAGACCATTTACTTCTTCATTGTCCCTTAGTTCACACCATTTGGGGTTACTTTTTTAAAAATATGAAAACATATTGGGTACCTCTATCAACATTGAAAGAGTTGATGAAATGTTGGATTATTTATTTCAAATCTAAAGCATTATGTATTCTATGAAGGATTGGGCATGCCGTTATTTGTTGCAATTTATGGCTTGAAGAGAATAATAATTTTTTAAAAAATAAATCTCAAAATCAGGCCCAAGTTTAGAACCGTATTATTGCCTCTCCTTTAGAATATTTGCATATATGATTCTCATCATAGGAAGTCTCAAATACAAAAATAAATGTGGTAAAAACTTTGTTATAGGATTTAAACATACATGGAAGATTCATATGCGATAATGGCATTAAAATAAAATATCTACTTTGTTCAAGGATAAAATGAAAATTTTTAAAAATTGGATTTATCAAAATTAATATTGATGGTGTTTCTTAAAAATTCAAAAAAAACTAGTGGAGTTGGTGTTTTTTAAAATAACGAAGGATAAATTTTCCTCACTTACTTAGAATCATATAGAACTTCAATTAAAAACTATGCATAGGCTAAGGCACTTTTTACAAAGATTAAAATTGTAATATAAAAGGATGGAAATATATTTCAATTGAGGGGGATTCACAAATTATCATAATGCTATCAATAAAAATGGGTGTAGGGATTGGATTAAAAAATAATATCATTCTTGATGTATTTTTTATGTTTGTCTAATATTACTATATCTATTTAGACCTGTGAGGGATATCGTAGTGGTAAGTCCTTGGATTTTCATGCAGAAGATCCAAGTTCAAACCATGGAATGAAGGGACCGAGACCCCTCATAAAAACCCTTGTAAACTTAAATTTAACCTATTAGGGATACCATAGTGTTAAGTCCTTAGGTTTTCATCTAGGATATCCAAGTTCAAACCTTGGTATGAGGGGATTGGTACCCCTCATAAAAACCCATGTAAACTCAAATTTTAAAAGAGGGATTTTTAGCCAATATTTAGTCATGATGGAAGAGCAACGATTTCATCTAGAGTGCATCAATGCTTCAATCCCTTACCATGAATTCATGGAACACTATTTCTAGAAATTTTTTGAAGTTAAGGAACACCTAGAAAAATAAGAGATAGTGGCTATTGCAGACCAAGAGGGAGTGTCAACTGGGAGCAAGTGAGAGGTAGGATAGAGTGAAATATGGGAGCAAGTGCAAGTTGAGAGGGAGTGCGACCAAGAGGGAGTCCAGCCAAGAGCAATCCCCATTAGCTAGTATAGAAGGAAATTCATATTTGAAAGCCCTAATAGGAAGTTAGGATACCCTAGTTGGAAGTATGGAGGCCCAAGTTAGAGATAAGCAGAAGAGCAAATACATGGTAATTTTGATCCAGGGAGTAGATGTTACACCAAAAGTGAGTATCAAGGATAAAATGATTGAGCATATGATATAATGGTTTCTAAAAGTAGAGGGTTAAAATGTAAGTTCCATAGATCATGGCCAATATTTTTGGAGATTCAAAACTAGATCAAGTGAAAGTGAGGATTAAATTTAAATTACTCTGACTTTTCTTCCTAAAGGTCTTTTCCTCATCATATTTTCTAGCATCAAAATTAGGGATAAAATAATGGTTGGTGGCCCATGGTTTAAGGGAAGAGATGCACTTTATTTTGAAAGCATGGAATGGAATTTTTTTTGTTGATATAAACTATTAAGAAGCTTCTAGTATGGGTTATGCTTTTTGGACTTCCATATTAGCTTATAGATAAGGATATTTTGAAGAATATTGGAAATACTTCAGGAAAATTCATCAAGGAAGGACTAACTACTAAGGAGTGAAAGCATGTTATATATACTTGAATATGTGTTGCTATGGATATTTTAAAACCTTTTCCACAATCCATTAAGATTAAATTTGAATCAAGAGAATGGGATCAACAAGTAGATTATGAAAATATTGTATTTTGTTGCCATAATTGTTATGATATTGGACACATGGCAAGAGTTTGCAAAGTAAAAACTATGAAGAGATAAAAAATTCTAGCCATGATATAAAATTCAAGAGGAAGCAAGGAAATCATACAATTATAGAAGCTAGATCAGTTCAAGGATATTCCACTCCAAAATAAGAGGTAAAGAAAGCCCATCTACTATTAAAGCTAAATGCATAGAATAAAGTAATCACAAGATCTAAAATAAAGTTGCAATATGAAATATATGATAATGGCAATCTATTAAGCATATAAAAATCATAAAATAATTCAGAAATGAATCATACAAATACCACTAATAAATTCTCATAAAAATATGATATTTATTGAATAAAAACCTCAAATACATCATACTTCATCACTCTCCATTATTATTGCATATGACCAGCCACTCTATATCTTTTCATATATATTGCTCTCTATCCATATACCCATTTATAGGATGGAATATGACTCTTCATATGGAGGATTCTTGGCCTTAACTCTTTCTATGACTCTTCATATTCATATTCTATGGACACATGTACATAGGGATAACTATGCACATTTACATTGCCAAAATACTTTGCACACTTGTGCATTTATTCAATTGCATAAAGTAAATGCTTTCATCCTAATCTGTGAAACTCTTTCCTAATATATAGATGTACCCATGGTGGTACATTGGCATGAACTAAATGATGTAATATATTCCAATACCTCCCTGTATTACATTATTTGGTTATTGAAAACTTTTAGTCTTCAATATGGATCTTCTTCTTGTTTAGGTTCATATTCTTTTTGCTTATCTTCATCAATCTGTAAGATTTTAGATGATGTCATGCTATCATTTTATTCTTGTAAAAACATTTTTTTCCATTTGTTCTTCATATTACAAGTCTTCATCTTGGCCTGGTTTCCTTTCTCTGTCTTTGAATTCTGTTTAGGACTGTTAATATAGTCAACTGTTAGATACCCTTGTTGAGCAAGAGATCTAATTACATATCTAGTCCATTTTTATTTTTCTTGATCTTTGTGTAATCTTCTTTCCTGTATTCCATGCTTATATTCAATGTTAGCAAAGGCTTTTGAAATAATATTTTGGAATAAGCATTGTAATATGAAGGTTAGAATATTTTCAAAACTCAAGTAATATTCTTTCTTGTAATAACAAAAGGTAGATGAATGATATTCTTTCCCACAATATTTGCAAGGATGCAAATTCCAACAATTAGCCTTTTCATGTCCTTATTTGTTACAGTAAGTGCATTTCAAGTTTTCTTGTGTTATTTTTTTTTATATATATTTTTATTTTTTATTTTTATTTTTTAAATTTACATGGTGGAATCGGTAGCCACCACGAATCTGGGTAGGCTTTCTAGATTTTATGGCCACCATAGTATTCTATGTTGTCTACCCTAGAATCCACCACACATATCTTCGTGCAGTCCGCCCCTATAACCACCATGCCACAATCATTTTAAACCTTTTACGCCACTGAAAGCACTAGGAAAGGGACAAGCATTCAGATTGACGAGGCCCGAGATTTGAACATTGGACCTCCACCCCCCTTATGGGGTTTTGTTGAACCAATTGGTTTACACCTCAAAAAATTTTCTTGTGTTATTTTGAACAACTTAATTTCATCTATTTTCTTGACTAACTGATATAACCATGTATGAATAGTTGAAGCAATTATATTTTTGCTTCTTTCATAAACCTATAGGAGAAATTCTTGTCCTACATGTTTTGCTATGCTTTGAGAATGCTCATTATGATTGTCATCAAAAACTTCTATCATATTGTATGTTAAAGTATTAGCTCTTGTTGAGTTGTCAATTTGTGGTTTCTCAAAAATATTTTTAAGAAAAATTGGTTCTTTTCTTCTATCAGCCCATGTTGATCTCTTGAATCCTCTATACTTAATAAGTTCTTCCATTCTAAAGAAATATTTTAAAACTTTAAACCTTTGAGGTAGACTTCCTTATGACTCCCTAATTTAGTTTGTCAAATATTTCAAATTAATTTTTCCTTAGTTTTTGAATGATAGACTAAGGATAATTTTTAATTGTTGACAACCTTTTATCTCCCTAGTTTCAATATTGTTCTTTGATTCTATGTTTTGCAGAACTCCTTGTATCTCCTTAATGAATATGACAATATAAATTTTTAACTTCTATTCTTAAAAAAATAGTAATTTTACTTCCCTTTTATCAATCAATGATTTGAATGCAATTTTTAAATATTGCAAATATTTCAATTTTCTATCTCTAATAATTTTGGATTAGAGATTAATACAAATTGTCTTTGTCAAGTACTTCTATGTTTAATTACTTTTATCTCCCAAATTTAAGACTATAATTTCCAATTTTAAATTTCATAAACTATGTTGATGTTGGATTCCTTATAACTCAAACTCTAGAAATTTAGAAATTCTAAATATAATATTTGCAAGTTTTGTGTATTTCTAATTTGATGTAGAATACCTTATTTATCCTAAATTCATAAAATGTTTGAAGTTTTGTGTATTCCTAATTTGATGTACAAATTTAGAAATTCTAATAATAATATTTAATTTGTTTTGTAAATTCAAATGTGCAAATTACAAAATTTCAAAATCAATACTTTAATATTCAAACTAATCTTCAATACTTTGTAAAAGGCTTTAAATTGTAATATTCAGATTTTTAAGGTTTCAATAATGCTTATCTCTCCAATAAAATACTTTTAAACTTTAAACTTAGATAATATATTCTTTTACACCTTATAACTCCTACTTAGTATAAAATTTAATTCCAAAATATAATAAATATTACCTTTGATATGATGCTAATGTACCCCCATGGTATGGGGAAAAAATTTGAGCAACAATGTTAGAGGGTTTCTATAGAAAATATCTGAGCAACGACATCTGAGGGTTTTATGGAAAAGACTGAGTAGTGACATAAGAGGATTTTCGTAGAAAAACTTGAGCAGCAAACTTAGAGGGTTTTTGTGAAAAACATCTTAGCAGTGACATTCGAGGGTTTTGTAGAAAAAACTAAGTAATGACATAAGATGATTTTCATGGAAAAAAATTGAGCAACAGTGTTAGAGGGTTTCTATGGAAAACATATGAGCAACGACATCCGAAGGTTTTGTGCATTAATATTATTTAACTATATTTTCATAGAAAAAAATTGTGGAAAAAAATAAGCAACAATGTAAGAGGATTTTCATGGAAAAAATTTGAGCAACAACGTTAGAGGGTTTCTGTGGAAAATATATGAGCAGCTGTATTCGAGGCTTTTGTGGAAAAAACTAAACAATGACATAAGAGGATTTTTGTGGAAAAAAATTGAGCAATAGTGTTAGAGGGTTTCTATGGAAAATATCTGAGCAACGACAACCAAGGGTTTTGTGGAAAAAACTAAGCAACGACGTAAGAGGATTTCTATGGAAAAACTTAAGCAAAAAAATTAGAGGATTTTTGTGGAAAACATTCGAGTAGTGGCATTTGAGGGTTTTGTGGAAAAACTGAGCAGCGGCGTAAGAAGATTTCCATAGAAAAAATTTGAGCAGAAGCATTAGAGGATTTTTGTGGAAAACATCTGAGCAGTGGCATTCGAGGGTTTTGTGGAAAAATTGAGCAACAACGTAAGAGGATTTTGTGGAAATAACTGAGCAATGGTGTAAGAGGATTTTCATGGAAAAAATTGAGCAGCAACATCAGAGGGTTTCTATGGAAAACATTTGAGCAGCAACATCCGAGGGCTTTGTGTAAAAAACTGAATAGCAACGTAAGAGGGTATCCGTGGAAAAATCTGAGTAGCAGCATCAAAGGGTTTTGTGGAAAAAACTAAGAAATGGTGTAAGAGGATTTTTGTAGAAAAATATGAAATAATCAATAGCTGATCTAATAAAAATCTAAGCAGTGGCATCAAAGGATTTTGTGGAAAAAACTGAGAGAGGATTTCCATGGAAAAAAAATTGAGGTGCAATGTTAGAGGGTTTCTGTGGAAAATTTGAAATTTGATTAGTATCATTCAAGGATTTTGTGGAAAAAATGAATAGCAGTGTAAGAGGGTTTCTGTGGAAAAACTGAGTAGTAACATCAAAGGATTTTTTGGAAGGGTTTTGAAAAAAATTAGAGTAGCAACATCAGAGGATTTTTGTGAAAATTCTGAGCAACGGTGTGAGAGGGTTTTGCGAGGAAAAAAAATTATATATTTTTTATATTGTAGGACAAGAATCACAGTGTGATGGTGAGTGTGAGTGATGGTGATGGTGATGACACATAGGGTGTGTGTGTCGAGAGAAAACTTGTGATCCCTAATGGATGTGGGAGTTCCTCAGAGCAAGGTGGAGATAGAAATCTAACTTCAGTTGTTGACATGACACAAGGTTAAAGTAAATCCAAGAATATTTCCTCTTCCCACTCCTTTGTAGTCCTTTTAAAAAATACAATTTCTTCTGGGTATCCTCCTCGTCCCAAGGTTTATCTACACCCTTATCAAGGTGCCCTTCGAATTCCATCAGATCTTGTATCCTCCCTCGTAGACCAAGATTCTCATTCTCTTATGGAAAATATTTTAGGACCTCGTCCTAACATGGAGTCGATCCGTAAATGGGTCATTACCCATTGGTGCCATCAAGGATCCATGGACTTGGTTGCCTTTCCAAAGGGTTTTTTATCATTCCTTTAAATAACCCCATTGATTCAAGTAGAATCCTATCAAGTGGACCATGGTTCTATGAACGAAGAGGGTTTTTTCTTAGAAAATGGAGAATGGATTTCAAACCAGAGACCCAAAATATCAACCTACCTTCAATTTGGGTTTGCCTTCCAGGTCTTCCTCTCCATTTTTGGGATGAGAACATTTTACATGGGATTGCTCGAGATATTGGTGATTTCATCAGTCTTGATCCACCTACCAAAGCCAAGACCCGCATGGTCCACGCTTGCATGGGCATCAATGCTAACCTCGATTTCTCTCTTCTTCCATCGAGCTAAATTCAGATGATATCTCTAGGACTTAGATCATAGAATATGAGAAAAATCTAGCATTTTATTCTAGGTACTCCAAAGAAGGTCACCTCAGATCTCAATATCATATATCTAAGGTTTCTAAGGTGTCTTAGGGAACTCACCAGAGTTGATGAGACTGTTATTTCAAAAATTATAGATATTAGAGATGAGGTAATGGCTTTCTTCAAATATCTACTTGGAACCATTCTGAAGTGCAATATGCAAACATTAGAGACCCTCCTAAATGATATCCCTAGGTTGGTATCCCAGTAGCATAACAATTGTTTTATTAAACTATTTTTCACTGAGAAAATTCGTAACGTAGTTTTTCAATGCAATGTGGGAAGGCTCTAGGCCTAGATGATTTTCCTCTAATTTTATGTTAAAAATATTGGGACGTTATAGGACCTAATATCATTTCAGTTGTCCAACAAATGTAACAGACTAAAACATTCCTAAATATGAAAACTCCACCTTTTTGGCCTTCATCCCTAAGTCCAATAATGCTAAATTTTTATCTGATTTTCATCCAATCAGTCTGTACAATGTTTTTTATAAAATCCTCACCAAAGTGATTACCATGAGGTTGAAAACTATTCTCCATTTCATCATTGATTCCTATCAAGGTAGTTATGTTCCAGGGAGGCTAATTAATGACAACGTAATTACAATCCATGAGCTTGTACATTTTATTTCTAAAAGTGGTAAATCTAGCCTTTTCCTCAACTTGGACATGAACACGGCTTTTGATAGAGTGTCTTGGAGTTTCCTCTTCTTTGTATTTTCTATATTTGGTTTCCATCCTGATTGGATAAACCTAGTCAAGACATGCATCTTAGGAGTTAACTTATCTATCTTAGTTAATGGATCTATTGCTGGTTACTTCCAGAGCAATAAAGATCTGAAATAGGGTGACCCATTGTCCCCTTTTCTATTTATCATTATGGATAAAGCCCTAGGGAGAAATTTGTGGTCTCTCTATTCCAAAGGATAAATCTATGGTATTAAACCTGCCTCACCTCTCATGCCCATTTCCCACTAGTAGTTTGTGAATGACACTATTATGTCCACTCATACCTCTATTCCCCAAGCCAAAATCATCAAGTCCATTCTTCTCTCCTTTGAGTTTGTTGTTGGCCAAAAAGTCAAATTCTCCAATAGTAAACTAGATTTTCTCAATACGCCCCCTAGATGGTAAACCAACATAGATAATATCCTTGGTTGTACCATTGCTGACCTTCCTGCTACCTACCTTGGTTTTCTACTTTTTTTTGGTTCTGCCAAAAAATCTCTTTGGTTTCCTCTCATTGAGAGAATTCACAAAGAATTGGTAGGATGGAAAGGAAGGCTCCTTAATCAGGTAGAAAATGCCACCTTAGTCAAAGCCACTCTCCATAGCATCCATTTTTTTCTTTTCGTCCATATTTCACATTATGGTTGAAGTTTGTAACAATATTGAACAACTTTAGAGAAATTTTATTTGCTCAGGATCAAAACACAAATAGAGATACCATTTAGTTGCATGGAACCAAGTATACTCAAAGAAATAATATGGTGGTATCGGGCTTAGGAATTTCAGACAGATGATCCTAGCCCTCATTGCCAAGCAAGGATGGTGGATCCTTCAAAATGAAGAGTCACTATGGGTTGATATCATCAAGGCTAAATACCTCTAACATCAACCAAATTTTTTGGATGATCCTTCACCTATTCAAGGTTTTGCCACTTGGAATTCCATCTTGTGTACGAGGGAGATCATAAAAAAGGAATTTATTGGAAACTTGGCAATGGCCAAAAGATAAGTTTTTGGGAGGACAAGTGGTTGTGTAACAACCCTCTTCAGAACCACCTTGATTTGATATGCCTCAAACCCATGACTGATATGTTGTTTGGTACACAGGTTTACAATTTTATTGACTTTGATAGGAAGTGCTGGAAAACCCTTCCTCATGGTGATCTGAACGAGGACCAAAAAAGAGCTAATATTATTTTATCTAATATTTTGTATCTTTATGTTATTCCCAGCTGTTTGGTTGAAGATAAGCTCCTGTGGGAACCCAATGAGAATGGGATTTTCTCTATCAAATTTGCCTACTTCCTTTTTGAAAACCTAGGATAGCCATGGTTTCCTTCAAAGATCATTTGGAACAAACACCTTATTCCCAAAGTTTATTTTTTCTTTTGGCTTGTTGTTCAGGATAAAATTCTCTCCATTCCAAATCTCTAGGTTCGAGGGCTCCCCATTCCTAACTGTTGTTACCTTTGCAAACATGATTATGAATCCACCCAACATATTTTCCTCTCCTATCAATTATCCCTCAAATTTCTTTACCCATTGTTTTCCACTATGGGTATTGCCTCGAATCCTACCTCCTCTCTGAATGATATTTGTTTATAGTGGCCAATCCCTTCAAGAAATTATGTATCAAAACCTTTTGTACCTTCTATCTTCCCCATTTCCTATGGAAAGTTTGGCTTGAATAAAATTCCATAGCTTTCAATAACTCTATCCAATATTCCAAATATGTTCTTTTCAAAGTTATTCATGTGGTAGTTGTGGTCGGAGTCCCCAAGTGAATCTTGGTTAGCCAAGTTCCTCCAGATACCTTCTTGTAATATTGATGTAGGAGCATCCACTGGCAGCAGATCCATTTTCAAAAAATTGGCTAAGGAAAGAAGATGTCACGATTTCGTGACATGTTGCGAAATCGTGACCAAAAGAGGAAAGAGAAGTTGAAGAAGGAAAATGTCACGATATCGCGACATGTCATGATATCGTGACCCAAATGAAGAGAGAGAAGATAAAGAATGAAAATGTCACGATATCATGACATGTCGTAGAATCGCGACCAAAGGAGGAGAGAGAAGCTACGAAGAAAAGATGTCGCGATATCGTGACATGTCACGTTATCGCGACCCGAAGAAGAGAAAAGGCAGCGAGGAGAAAAACTATCATGATATCACGATAGGAAAAGTGTCACGATATCGCGACCAAGAAAGGAGAGAGAAGATAGTGGAGGAAAGCTGTCGCGATATCGCGACAAAAAAAGTGTCGTGATATCGCGACCAAAATAGGAGAGAGAAAGCATGGAGGAGAAGATGTCATGATTTCATGACATGTCACGTTATCGTGACCGAAGGACGAGAAAAGGTGCAAGGGAGAAAAATGTCACGATTTTGTGACATGTCGCATTTTCACGACCAGAAGGCGAAGAAGAAGCCAAGGGAGGAAGATGTCGTGATTTCACGACATGTCGCATTTTTGTGACCAAAAGGCAAAGGAGAAGCCAAGGGAGGAAGATGTCGCGATTTCATGACATATCACATTTTTGTGACCAGAATGCGAAGGAGCCAGTAGAGGAAAATGTCACAATTTCATGACATGTCACATTTTCACGACCAGGAGGCGAAGAAGGAGCCAACAGAGGAAAATGCCACGATTTCGAGACATGTCACATTTTCATGACCCGAAGAAGCGAGAGGAAGCAGAGAGGAGAAGATGTCACGATTTTGTGACATGTCACATTTTTGCGACCCGAAGAAGAGAAAGGAGGCGAGGAAGAAAAATGTCGCGATATCGCGATCGAAAGAGAAAAGGATGAGCAGGAGAGGAAAGATGTCACGATATCGTGACATGTCGGGTTTTCACGACCCAAAGAGGAGAGAGAAGGTGATGGAGCAAAAATGTCACGATATCGTGACATGTCGCGATATCGTGACCAAAAGAGAAGAGGAAGAGGTAGAGGAAGAAGATGTCACGAAATCGCGACAGGCTACATTTTCGGAGGCTATTACAGAGTGACAGGCTGCATTTTCAAAGGCCGTTATAGAGTGACAGGTGGCATTTTTGGAGGCCGTTATAGAGTGACAGGTGGCATCTTTGGAGGCCATTACAGAACGACAGTGCGACAGTTAACAGAAGTCGTTGTGCCAGTTATAGAAGACATTACGGATTGCAGTTATGGAGCAGACAAAGATGAACAGTCATGGTGAAAATGAAGTGAAGGGCCGCCAAATGGAAGATGAAGAGTCACGCAAAAGTTATAAAAGGGCAAGCCAAGCCATGCACAAGGGGTTGGAAAACCTGCAGTTGCAGAGTTGCACAGTCGAGTTGTAGAGTCGAAGGCAGAGGGCCACTCGGACCGGCTTGGAGTGTGTTTTCCTTCTAGAGTTGTAGAGTTAGGGAATATTTGCAATAGAAAGTGAAAGAACTCTTCTTGTGTGCCAGTTTTTGTAAAGCTTGTGGGCTATTATTGTAATATTTGCAAGTTAGTGAATAGAACATTGGGGTTTCTATTTTTTGTAAAGTGTGTTTCCAATTTCTTGTGTGAAAATTTGGATTTGTGAGAGATCAATTTTCCATCCCCCATCAAGTGGCATCAAAGCCAGAAGATTCTGAGCGTGTAAGCAGAGCGCCGAACGTGAGGCAGCTTGCACTAGGATCTGGGGTTAAGGATTGTGAGAAGAAAGTGTAGAAGAATGCCTCCACAAAGAAACCATGGTGGTGGGAGAGATATGAGATCTGAAGATTCATAGTTATAGACGTTCAGATCTTTGTAGAGGCAAGTGCAAGCCCTACAAGAGGAGCTACTCAGAAGAGATTTGCGAAGGCAAGTGAAAGCCCTATGAGAGGAGCTACGCAGAAGGCATGAGGATCAACTAAGAAGTAGAGGCCAGGGCAAAATAACTGGTGGAAGAGAAGATGGAGTGTGCCACAAGTTGAAGCCATTGAAGACAGTGGACGAAAAGGTGTGCAGCAGTGCCAAAACCTATTTGGTAGAGGGCAAAAATTATTTTGATGGCCAGAAGACAGAGTTGAAGTGGACTACAGAGGCAGGTGCGCATTTGGAGATGTTGCAGAAGGCGATGACCGAACAACCCAGAAGTGAAGGTCACTTCTCCATCAACCTCGAGTGTCTGATGCAGGAGCATCCACTAGCAGTAGACCCATTTTCAAAAAATAGGCTAAGGAAAGAGAAGTTGAAGAAGGAAAATGTCACGATATCGCGACATGTCGTGATATCGCGACATGTCGCGATATCGTGACCCAAATGAAGAGAGAGAAGATAAAGAATGAAAATGTCACGATATCGCGACATGTCGCATAATCACAAGAAAAGGAGAGAGAAGCTATGGAGAAAAGATGTCGTGATATCACGACATGTCGCGTTATCATGACCCGAAGAAGAGAAAATGCAACGAGAAGAAAAATTGTCATGATATTGTGACAGGAAAAGTGTCACGATATCGTGATCGAGAAAGGAGAGAGAAGACAGTGGAGGAAAGTTGTCATGATATCGTGACAGAAAAAGTGTCACGATATCGTGACTGAAATAGGAGAGAGAAAGCATGGAGAAGATGTCATGATTTCATGACATGTCGCGTTATCGTGATCGAAGGATGAGAAAAGGTGCAAGGGAGAAAAATGTCGCGATTTCACATGTCGCATTTTCGTGACCAGAAGGCGAAGAAGAAGCCAAGGGAGGAAGATGTCGCGATTTCACGACATGTTGCATTTTTGTGACCAGAAGGCGAAGGAGAAGCCAAGGGAGGAAGATGTCGCGATTTCACGACATGTCGCATTTTCATGACCAAAAGGCGAATAAGGAGCCAGCAGAGGAAAATGTCATGATTTCATGACATGTCACGTTTTCGTGACCAGGAGGCGAAGAAGGATCCAACGGAGGAAAATGTCATGAATTCGGGACATGTCACATTTTCACGACCCGAAGAAGCGAGAGGAAGCAGAGAGGAGAAGATGTCACGATTTCATGACATGTCGCATTTTCGTGACCCAAAGAAGAGAAAGGAGGCGAGGAAGAAAAATGTCACGATATCACGACCAAAAGAGAAAAGGATGAGCAGGAGAGGAAAGATGTCACGATATCATGACATGTCAGGTTTTCACGACCCGAAGAGGAGAGAGAAGGTGATGGAGCAGAAATGTCATCATGTCATGTCGCGATATCGCGACCAGAAGAGAAGAGGAAGAGGTAGTGGAAGAAGATGTCACAAAATTGTGACAGGCTACATTTTTGGAGGCCGTTATAGAGTGACAGGCTGAATTTTTGGAGGCCATTACAGAGTGACCGATGGCATTTTTAGAGGCCATTACAGAGTGACAGGTGGCATCTTCGAAGGCCATTATAGAATGACAGTGCGACAGTTAACGGAAGTCATTGCACCAGTTATAGAGGACGTTACGGATTGCAGTTATGGAGCAGACGAAGATGAACAATCATGGCAAAAATGAATCAAAGGGCCGCCAGATGGAAGACAAAGAGTCACATAAAAGTTATAAAATGGCAAGTTGAGCCATGCACAAGGGGTTGGAAAACCTGTAGTTGCAGAGTTGCATAGTCGAGTTGCAGAGTCAAAGGCAGAGGGCCACTCGGACCGGCTTGGAGTGCGTTTTCCTTCTAGAGTTGTAGAGTTAGGGAATATTTGCAATAGAGAGTGAAAGAACTATGCCTGTGCGCCAGTTTTTGTAAAGCCTGTGGGCTGTTATTGTAATCTTTGCAAGTTAGTGAATAGAACATTGGGGTTTTTGTTTCTTGTAAAGTGTGTTTTCAATTTTTTGTGTGAAAATTTGGATTTGTGAGAGATCAATTTTCCATCTCCCATCAAGTGGTATTAGAGCCAGAAGATTCTGAGTGTGTAAGCAGAGCGCCGAATGTGAGGTAGCTTGCACCAGGATCTGGGGTTAAGGATTGTGAGAAGAAAGTGTAGAAGAATGCCTCCATGAAGAAACCGTGGTGGTGGGAGATATGAGATCTGAAGATTCATAATTACAGACGTTTAGATCTTTGTAGAGGCAAGTGCAAGCCCTGTAAGAGGATCTGCTCAGAAGAGATTTGTGGAGGCAAGTGAAAGCCCTACGAGAGGAGCTTCATAGAAGGCGTGAGGATCAACTAAGAAGTAGAGGCCAGGGTGAAATAACTGGTGGAAGAGAAGATGGAGTGTGCCACAAGTTGAAGCCATTGAAGATAGTGGACGAAAAGGTGTGCAGCAGTGCCAGAACCTATTTGGTAGAGGGCAAAAATTATTTTGATGGCCAGAAGACAGAGTTGAAGCGAACTGTAGAGGCAGGTGCACGTTTGGAGATGTTATAGAAGGTGGTGATCGAACAGCCCAGAAGTGAAGGTCACTTCTCCATCAACCCCGGGTGTCTGATGCAGGAGCATCCACTGGCAGTAGACCCATTTTTGAAAAATTGGCTAAGGAAAGAGAAGTTGAAGAAGGAAAATGTCATGATATCACGACATGTCGCAATATCATGACCCAAATGAAGAGAGAGAAGATAAAGAATGAAAATGTCACGATATCATGACATGTCACAGAATCATGAGAAAAGTAGGAGAGAGAAGCTATGGAGAAAATATGTCGTGATATCACGACATGTCGTGTTATCATGACCCAAAGAAGAGAAAAGGTAGCGAGGAGAAAAACTATCACGATATCGCGATAGGAAAAGTGTCGTGATATCGCGATCGAGAAAGGAGAGAGAAGACAACGGAGGAAAGCTGTCGCGATATCGCGACAGAAAAAGTGTCGCGATATCATGATCAAGAAAGGAGAGAGAAAGCATGGAGGAGAAGATGTCATGATTTCATGACATGTCATGTTATCACAACCAAAGGATGAGAAAAGGTGCAAGGGAGAAAAATGTCACGATTTCGTGACATGTCGCATTTTTGCAACCAGAAGGCGAAGAAGAAGCCAAGGGAGGAAGATGTCACGATTTCGCAACATGTCGTATTTTCATGACTAGAAGGCGAAGGAGAAGCCAAGGGAGGAAGATGTCGTGATTTCGTGACATGTCGCATTTTCGCGACCAGAAGGCGAAGAAAGAGCCAGCAAAGGAAAATGTCACGATTTCGCGACATGTCGCATTTTCACGACTAGGAGGTGAAGAAGGAGCTAGCAGAGGAAAATGTCATGATTTCAGGACATGTCATATTTTCATGACCCGAAGAAGTGAGAGGAAGTAGAGAGGAGAAGATGTCACGATTTTGCGACATGTCGCATTTTCGTGACCCGAAGAAGAGAAAGGAGGCAAGGAAGAAAAATGTCACGATATCGTGATCGAAAGAGAAAAGGATGAGCAGGAGAGGAAAGATGTCATGATATCACGACATGTCGGGTTTTCATGACCCAAAGATGAGAGAGAAGGCGATGGAGCAGAAATGTCGCGATATCGCGACTAGAAGAGAAGAGGAAGAGGTAGTGGAAGAAGATGTCGCGAAATCATGACAGGATACATTTTCGAAGGTCGTTACAGAGTGACAGGCTACATTTTTAGAGGCCATTATAGAGTGACAGGTGGCATTTTCGAAGGCCATTACAGAGTGACAGGTGGCATCTTTGGAGGCCATTATAGAATGACAGTGCGATAGTTAACGAAAGTCATTATGCCAGTTATAGAGGACGTTACGGATTGTAGTTATGGAGCAGACGAAGATGAACAGTCATGGCAAAAATGAATCGAAGGGCCACCAGATGGAAGATGAAGAGTCACACAAAAGTTATAAAAGGGCAAGCCGAGCCATGCACAAGGGGTTGGAAAACCTGTAGTTGCAGAGTTGCATAGTCGAGTTGCAGAGTCGAAGGTAGAGGGCCACTCGGATCGGCTTGGAGTGCGTTTTCCTTCCAGAGTTGTAGAGTTAGGGAATATTTGCAATAGAGAGTGAAAGAACTGTGCCTGTGTGCCAGTTTTTGTAAAGCCTGCGGGCTATTATTGTAATCTTTGCAAGTTAGTGAATAGAACATTGGGGTTTCTATTTCTTGTAAAGTGTGTTTCCAATTTCTTGTGTGAAAATTTGGAATTGTGAGAGATCAATTTTCCGTTCCCCATCAAATATTTCCTCTCCCACTTATGTGGATTATCGATCACTTGTCAAGTGGTCTCCTCCACTTTTAGGATGGATCAAGTACAATTTTGATGGTGCAGCCAAAGGCAACATGGGATTGGCTGGTGCAGGTGGTATCTTTAGAGATCATTCAAGGAAGATCTTGTTGGCCTTTGCAAAAAATATTGGAGTCCAAACCAATCATTTTGTTGAAGCTCAAGCCCTCTTCCAAGGTCTATCTCTTCTATCTAGCCTAAATTACCCTAACCTTATTGTTGAATGTGACTCCATGAACATTTTTAGAAGCCTTATTGCACCCAGTCAACATATTGGAATATCTCCAACTTAATATTTGAGGCAAATTTTTTCTGAGCTCTTCCCCTAATGTCACCATTCAAAATGTCTTTATGGAAGGAAACCAAGTTGTTGATGCTCTAGCTAACTTGAGTGTTTATTTGCCTAAATTTACCATTTGGAATGAATGTTCTCACCCACCCCTAGTTGATGGCAATCCCACACCTTTTTACTTTTTTTGATCTCTCTCATAGTTCGAGTTTCTTGGTTAGATGCATCTTCTCCATGTTGTAGATCACTTTCTTGCCTAATTTTTTCCCTTCAAATAAATGGTAGAATTTTTGTCCCATGCCAAAATATGCTCCAATTAAGACTTCAAAGGTGTCTTAATCCAAGGATTCCACCTCTAATTGGATAGTAATTCCAAAATTTATGTTTGGAGGTTTCATTGGTCTATGGGATTTTTCTAAGTTTAGAGATTCTATTTCTACCATATATTCTCATGAGTGGCTTCACCTTGATAGAATGAATTCTCGAGGCACATGGAGCTTATGGTTCAACATGGAGATTATCTTTGCAATCCATATGTGGAGACATTATAATCACATCACATTCACTAATTACCACCTATGGGATTTTTATCACTTGCTATATGACACACTAGAGCTAATTTTTGCCTCCCTCAAATACATGAGCAGATGCCCTTATGGAGGAGTACAAGTTCTGGCTATAATATATTATGGTTTCTTTTCCATTTTATGTTACCCCAGTGAGGGCTTATTTTATTAGCTTTCGAGGCTTCCTCTTTTACTCCTGTGAGGGCTTCTCTATTTGTTTTTGTCTCTTCTTATTTGTGAAGAAGATGCCTCCTTTTTTGTTTCTAATGGTTGGGAGAACTATTCGTAACTAGAGCTTTTTTGTAAAAGGTTACGAGAACCTTTCAAAAACCCTCTTACTAATAAAAAAAATATTACCTTTGATATTTTAGGTGCTCCCACATTAATGCTATGCTTGGTCTTCCTTTGAAATTTTGTGCTCTTCCTATGGTCAACTTCCATAAAACTGGTCAAGGTGCTTCTTATTTTATGTAGTGGAGTCCTTTTTGTGATTAATGAGATAATGCCAAAGTAAATTCATCTAATGCACTAAATGGACACTCAAAGATGTTTCTATTTCCTTTTTAACATTTAATATTTTGTAAGATAAGTGACAAGTGTCACTAAAGTGCTTTCTCTACCCTTTTAACATAGTATGTAGCTTCTTTAAGACTTGTAGCGCTCCTCGTCTTATGTAGTGAATGGAAAAAATATTATGTGACTCTTGGATGACCTGTAGCATTGCTTCCTCATCCTACCAAGTGGCACCAGCTGGGTTATAACATTCCTTTACCTTGTAAATGAACCTATAATACCCTTTGACGCTTTGCCTTCCTGGTTGCATTACGTTTTTCTCTTGGAAACTTGGCTATGCATGTAGGGAATACGTTATACAATTTTCCCTTCTTGGAGGTTGCACGAATCTATCCTTTGATATTTCTCAATGCATTTGTACTTCCTTCTTGTTGTTTTATGTTTTTGTATTTGCAGGTGGTACTTCACTTTCTCCAATGGTGGCTGTATCTGATGGCTATTGTTTTAGACAATGCTTGGATACTTTTGATGGTTGTGCTTCTAGAAAATTCTTGGGCACTTCCCCCTATGCTTTGCTATCACTTTCACACTTATCTCTGGTGCTCAATATGTGCAACTCGATGGTGATTTGAGTGGTGGATTTACCACTCTTTTTGGTGATTTCCTTCACCAATGTATTCTGTTGGTTCAGTGCTCTTCTTTGTATTTTTAACACCTTAAATATACCTTGGTTTTGAGGACTATTCGGCCTCACTATACATAGAATAAATATACCTTTTTCTATTATATAAAAACAACATATTTTAGTTTCCTTATCACTCATATTTAACACTTTTTAAAATTTAATTCTAGTTGTTTAATTTGCAGATTCTATAATAATAATGGTGTGTAGATAAAATGACAATGGTGTCTCTTTTCCAAGATTAGAGACACTTTACTAAAAATCTATTTTTCTAGATCTTAATGTCCGTAAAAATGATGCTTCTTAAAAACAAACAATAAGTACTTTCAAAACTTTTAAAATAGTACTTTGTATGGCATCAATATAACACACCTTTTATAAAATATTTTTTAGCTCTCCTTCTTGATGGCTTTTTGTATTTAATTTGCAGCAATACTCCTTTTTATTTTACTATTGGTAGACTCTTTATCTTGTAGATGTCGTTTCTACCCAAAATCAGCTCCCTTACCTTCAAATGTGTGCTATCAATATCTAAAGTTTGTAGCTGCAAAATGCTACCTTTTTGCTGGCAAAATATGCAATAAATATCCTCCTTAGATGATACTAAATCCTCTTGCACTTTTCTATTCAAATATTTTCTAAATATATCCTAAAACTCATTTAAAATACAACTTTCTTTACTATTTTAATTTTGCTCAAATTTACAGCTTAAAATTCTTTCAATCGCTACCTATGAAAATATGATTTGTTGATGTCCACAAATCTTCAAATTTGCTGCTCTCTTTTACTATCAAGCCTTCCTTTAATTGGATGTCCAAAATTACTCAAAAATATTTCCAAAGACTCTCCAAATTGAAGCTCTATGCTTTCTTCGATTTGTTGTCCTATGACCTTTTGGAAGGCAATGCCTTCACTTAGTTTATTGATAGATTTATATTATTACTCAATTATGTAGAAACAACACCAACCAACTCAAAGTAAATCAACTAAATAAGAAATATGAGGAAAAGGAATGAAATCAATTAAATTCAATTCTTCACCTCTTAAGGAGGGTTGTCCTTGCCACTAGGAGGGCTAGTCCTCTTGCAACAACAAAATGAATAATTAGATGAAAGATGATTAAAAACAATTGGATAGCTAACCTATAAGTAATAATCAATTACATTTACTTGCAACATAGCCAATGACTATATTAAATTTGGAATGTAACATGGCTCCCCTCCTCAAAAATATTTGTTCTCAAAGCTAGAAATGTCTAGAAAATACTTTCAGGTTCCCATGTAGCATATTCTTTCGATAGGTCCTGCCATTTGATCAGAAATTCCTAGATGTGATGAGATCTTAGTATGCATGTTCTACTTTGTAAAATCGCTTCAGGATGGAGATATATATACCCTTCTTCATCAAGTACTGGTAATTCTAACTGAGATTGCACTTTTTTGCCAATCACCTTCTTAAGATAGGAAACATGAAATATTGGATGTATACGTGATGAGGGAGGTAACTCTAGTTGATACGCCACTCCTCCAATGCGATGCACAATTTTGTAAGGGCCGTAAAATCATGGAACCAACTTTTGAATGGACTTGATCTTCAATGAAAATTGTTTGTAGGGATACAAACACAGGCATACCATATCACCAATATTGAATTATCTTTCTGAACGATGTGTGTATTGTTGCTGCTTCATATGATTTTGTGCTTGGGTCAAATGGTCTTTGAGAATAGTGAGCATTGACTATCATTGTTGAAACCAATCATCTACTTGGGCCGCTTTGGAAGATCCTAGTACATGATCTACTATTGTTGGTGACTTAATTCCGTACAATGCTTCAAAGGGAGACATCTTTATGGAGTAATGGTACGAAGTGTTGTACCACCATTTTGCCAAGGAAAGCCACTGACTCCATTGATATTATTTGGCCTGAACAAAACATCTTAGGTAGGTACCTAAACATTTTTTAACTACGTCTGTTTGGCCATCTATTTGTGGATGGTATGCAGAGGACATATTTAATTTGGTACCACTAAGTCGAAATAATTCTTTTCAAAAATTGCTAGTAAATATGGGATCTCGATCACTTACAATATTTTTTGGTATTCCATGCAATTTGAAAATTGAGTCCATAAATACCTTAGTCACTTTGCTTGCTAAAAATGGATGTTGTAGAGCCTGAAAGTGAGCATATTTGGAGAGGCGATCAACTACCATGAAAATTATTTTTTTACCTTCTGACTTAGGAAGACCTTCAATAAAATCCATGGAAATGTGTTCCCACTAGCTATATAGAATGGGTAATGGTTGAAGAAACCCTAGTGATTTGATTATTTTACCTTTATTGCATTGGCATACTTCACATTCAACCACCCATTGTTTGACCTCTGATTTTAGTCCTTTCCAACAAAAATATTGTTTAATCTGCATATAAGTTTTCAAAAAACCTGAATGTCCTACTGATGAAGAAGCATGTGACTCATCTAGAATCCTTGATTTGATTGTCGAAGTGTGTGGAATGTAAATGCAATTATTCCTTCTCAATATATTGTCTTCATAGGATAAAAGAGGGTTCTTGGATGAACCCAATGACAAATCTTAAATTATTTGAGCAGTTTCACTGTTGGACAACCATTCTTCCTGTAGCTGAAATACCCATTGAGAATAAGGACCTGAAATAGCATTAATAACCACTTCATATTCATATTTTTTAGATAATGCATCTTATACCACATTTTATTTCTCTTTCTTATACTCGATAACGAAATCATATCCCAAAATTTTTGTTAACCACTTGTTTTGTTCTGGATAAGAAAATCATTGTTCTAGAAAGTGCTTAAGACTACTATGATCTGTTTTTATAATGAAATGACTACTAATTAAGTAGTGTCTCCATTTCTCCACTACATGTATAATAGCCAACATTTCCTTCTCATATGTACATATTCACAAATGTTTTCCCAAAATTTATTTACTTTAGAATGCCAAGGGATGACCCTCCTGCATTAATACTTCCCCAATACCTGTTCCTGAAGCATCACATTTGATCACAAATGGTTTATGAAAATCCAGAGTTGCCAATACTAGAGTAGTACACATTGCTTTTTTGAGAGCCTCAAATGCGTGAGTAGTTGCTTCCGACCAATGAAAAACATCCTTTTTTGTAAGAGTTGTGAGAGGAGCTACAATTTTTCCATAGTTAGACACAAACTTGCAATAATAGCCGATGAGACCCAAAAAACCATGAAGTTTCTTGATATTTTTAGGTAAGGGCCAATCTTGAATTACCTTTATCTTATTGGGATCCACTTTAACACCTTCTTGAGAAACTATATGACCCAAGTACTCAAATTCTTGAACACCAAAAGAGAATTTAGAGCATTTTACAAACAACTTTTCCTTGTGTAGTATGTGAATAACCCTTCCCACATGTGAAAATTGATCATTCCATTATTTACTATATATATCATCGAAGAAGACTAGGACAAATTTACGGAGGAATGGATGAAATACCTAGTTCATGAGACTTTGGAATGTAGATGGGGCATTAGTGAGACCAAAGGGCATGACCAAGAATTCATAATGACCTTCATGAGTGCAAAAAGCTATTTTGGGAATATCCTCTTCCCTAAATCTAATTTGGTGAAACCTAGAACGTAAATCCAATTTTGTAAAACATTTTGCACCATGTAGTTCATCTATTAAATCATCAATGATAGATATAGGGAATTTATCTTTGATGGTGATTTTTTTAAGAGGACAAAAATCAGAATACATACGCCAATAATTGTCTTTACAACAGGCCAAAACTACTGGTGAATAATAGGACCTAGTGTTGTGATGGATGACACCATGTTCTAATAGTTCTTGGATAATATTCTCAATTTCTATTTTTTGAGGTTTGGGATATCAATAAGGACGACCATTAGGAGGAAGACTTCCTGGAACAAAGTGTATGGCATGGTCATGGGATCTTTTGGGGGTAGTCTATTTGGTTCATGGAAGACCTCATCATAGTTGGCCACTTCATATTGGATTTCTAGAGTATTTTGTGCTTGCATTTCCATATAATTATTTTGAGCAATGACTCTGTAACTACCTTTTCTTAATGTTTTTTCCATGTTGTGTGAACTTACTATATTTGATGGAGGTGTTGGAATTCCTTGGAGGTGAATGGTCTTCCAATTCTCTTTCCATTCAACAAAGAACTGCTTGTAATTAAAACCAATTATGGTTTCCATTTTTTCTAACGATGCGACTCCCAAAATAGCTTCTAAATTCCTAGATTCATGATAAAAAAGGACCATGCCAAGTATAACTTTCCATTTATAATGAAATTGAAGATGTTCTACCTATACATTGAGAACTTCCCTCATTTGTAGTTATAACTTGAAATTTATCTTGATTGGAGGAGTTGATGTGCAAGTTTAATGCCTTGGCAATCTTTGTGTCAATAAAGTTATGAGTACTTCCTAAATCAATTAATACAGTTACCTTCCTTTGTCGAATGAACCCTGATACCTTGATTGTATGGTGAGTTGATAAACCCATAAGAGCATGTACTAAAATTATCATAGTATCTTCCTCAACTTTAACCTCTTCATGTTCAATTTGATCTTCGTCTATGGGACAGTAAAGTGAGCTGGTCTCCTCTATTTCTTCATCTTCCCTATTAGCATATTCAATTTAAAAGTTTTATCATGGTACACATGCCTAATATTGTGGGTGGTGATTGTGATATTTATAGCAAAAATATCTTAATGGTTGATCATTTCTACAAAAAAAGTTTTTGTGTTATTGAGGTCGACCATATGAATCACGTCATGTAGATGTCATTTGCACATTCTTCTCAACCAACTTAGCAATCCTTTTACAATCATCTAAAAGGATGGATCTTGTAGGTAAAATTTGACTTGAATATTCTCTTTCAACCCACTTCTAAAAGCAAATACCACCACATCAGATTGTAAGTTTATTGCATAGGACAATAGGCTAGTGAATTCTGAGATATACTCTATTACTGATCTTGTTTGCTTAAGTGATAACAACCATACCATGTATAAATATAAGGATCCTTCATCAAATATTTTAAAAAAATATTTGGTGAAATCATACCAGTAGATGGTATTTCCCTTCTCGCATTTGAGCCATACAAACCATTGATAAACTTAAGTACCTAGTTTGGAGGCAGCAAAAGGAATTTTTTTTTAATCTCGAATTTGGTATAAGTCTAAAATGCCTTCCATTTTGACTATCCAACCACGTGGATCATGACCCTCAAAGGTGGGCATATCAATGCATGGAAAATTGATCCCATTAGGACCTCTTGGTTGTTGGTAAACTTCATCTCTATCTTGGTCCTCATTATGCCTCTATCTATGGAAGTGATTTTGAGTAGGACCTCTTTGTTGTTCATAAACATCTTTGTTGTTGATATCCTCATAATTCCTTTGTCCATTGAAGCAATTTTGGGGACTACCATTATGACCTCTTTGTTGTACATAAACTTCTTCTCCATCCTTATCCTAATTGTTATAGTATCTATGGGAGTGATTTGGAATAGGAGGGATTGGTTGGCTTTGTCTATCCATAAGTTGGGTCACCTTGATGGTTAGGTTGTTCATATTGTTTAATAATGTTTGTATGGTTGAAGTGGTGATATTGGGGTTACTTGTTTCCTCATGTGTGAGGTTCTCGTGGGAAGAATTAAGGGAATTATTGGGGTTATCGAGATCAAAACTATTAATTCATAGAGGAGAAGAATAATGTGTACCTTTGTTTCTAGAAGGTCTTCTTTGTGACTTTAGGATCCTCTCGTTTGAATTCTCTAAACTTGATAATCACCCATTTGGTCCTTTGGTCCACATTTTGCTCATACACTTGTCAAGCAGGTTTGCTTACAATTTTACCTATGATTTCTACAAAAAAATGGCAAACATTTGGTTGTTTTCCACTTCAACTATCGCTCCAATTATGACATGGATTGAATCTCCCCTTTTAGGCTTCTTGGGTTACTCAACTACTTTAAAATTTTGAATATTTGATACCAATTTGACACATTGATTGGACACCAATTTGACTACACTTGATGCAGCACCAATTTGACACCAATTTGATAAACTAACACAATAATTTGATACACTGACTACACTTGATATGGTACTGCACCAATTTGGACACACTTATTTGATATCTTGATTAAACTTGACATGATACTACACCAAGTGAGACTAACCCCGAGACACCAGAACACACTCGACACAACTTATGCTAGAGACTAGGTCAATGTGAGAGCATGTGATATTGACAGGAAAAAACATGATAGGACCAATCAGTTATCAAAATAGGGACAGGATGACATGCATGACGTAGCACACATAATCAAAAGATGCTACCATGGAACCCGTGATAGCTAGGATATGACGTGGGACGAGTGACAATGAGGATGCAATGTGGGTCAAGTGATAGTTAGGACATGGTATGGGTCAAGTGACAACTAGTACATGATGTGGGACAAGTTAGGATGCAACCGGTTATGTGCGCACATAAGGGAGCAGTGTGTGATTGAAGTCACATTCCACTATCAGTGTGTAGCTACTTATAAACCCTCGCAGTCTTCCCACACAATGAATGTGGGACAAAGCGCTCAACGATTTTTTTTTAAATAAAAATATGTCCCTGTACCTTAGTTTAAAATTTAATTCTTGTTTTTTATTGGCTGATGACTTTTGGTTTTCCTGTGATGGGTTTTGCAATTTTTCATCTATGATCTAAGTGGTAGATGAACTATTTCAAAACGTAGCACTGAATCCTTTGTTCCTTGGTTGACTAGCCCTAAAAAAAATGATGTTGGATTCCCTGTTGTTGGCTTAGTATTCACCGAAACCAGAGACGTGTCTGCTTCAGAGAGACGTTCGCATGTATTCACGTTGGTATGGAATTCATGTGTTCAGTTTATTTTATGTCAAGAGTTATGCGA
The DNA here is from genome assembly GCA_028583015.1 of Wollemia nobilis. NCBI lineage: Eukaryota > Viridiplantae > Streptophyta > Pinopsida > Araucariales > Araucariaceae > Wollemia > Wollemia nobilis. The sequence goes on along the minus strand of JAQPPZ010001136.1, from coordinate 738,759 downwards.
ACCATCCATTAATACCTCACGCTTACTACCTGGAGTGATGCCAAACCTATAGATGTTCACCTGCTTCCCATAGTGACGTCTGACTCCTCGTGTAGCATTGGTTTGACTAGGAATACGTGGTTGTTTGAGAAGGCTACTTGATAGCTCTTCACTCGATCTCTGGAACCTGATACCACTTGGAAGGAAATGCCTTCACTTAGTTTATTGATAGATTTATATTATTACTCAATCATGCAAAAACAACACCAACCAACTCAGTAAATAAATTGAATAAAAATGCGAGGAAACAGAATGAAATCAATTAAATTTAATTCTTCGCCTCTTAAGGAGGGTTGGTCCTCGCCACTATGAGGGCTAGTCCTATTGCAATAGAAAAATGAATAATTGGATGAAATATGATTAAAAATAATTGGATAGCTACCCTATAAGTAATAATTAAATACATTTACTTGCAACATAGCCGACGACTATATTAAATTTGGAATGTAACACCTTTCAACTTCTCCTCTAAAAATCAGCAAATTTTCTTTTACAAATCAGGCCTACAAAACCTTTGTGGTTGTTCTAAAATATTTGAAATTTTTGGCCTCTTCAATCCTTCTTATTTTTCAAAATTATTTTTAAATTTTTACTTCAAATATCGTGTTCAATGTCTTCTTCCTCAAGAATCTGAATGTCTTGATATCTTCCAAACTTCTCAAAATTTGAAAAAATTCTTGCCAAATACTTCTTTCTTTTTTGGGCTTGTTTTGGAATGGAAACAATTATCCCAACTTCCTTTTATTAGGATCTTATCCTTTTTGCAATATTCTAACATGAACTCTTCTTCAAAACTCCTCTAATGGCCACTACTTCAAATCTGCAATGAGGTTTTCTCTAGCCTTATTCTTTTTTGGAATCTTCTTGAGACCTTTTCTCTTGGGTCTTCTAATTATGCAATGATACTTTATCTATAATTCTTCTTCTTCTTCTCTATAAATATTCTTGAGACCTCTTCTCTTGGATCTTATAATTTTTTAGCTACTAAAATTTTCTTAATCAATTCTTTAATGAAATCTTACCTTGGTTTCTTCAATCTTCCAATTATGGATTTTTTGCAATGATATCTCCTTTCTTGGATCTTCAAAAACTATTGCTTCTCAACTTTGTAATAGGACCTTTTTGTAGTACTCTTTATCTTCAGTCTTCATAATTAAATATTCAATATTTAATGTTCCAAATCTGGATGTTCTTTAATGTGACCACTTTTCTAGGTCTCTTCAGTCTTCAATTTGTAGTCTATAATCTTCAATGAGGACTTCCTTCTTGGTTCTCCTCAATATTCAATGGGACCTTCTTTCTTGGAATTTCGTAATCTTTATTGAGGACTTCCTTCTTAGTTCTCCTCAATATTCAATGAGGCCTTCTTTCTTGGACCTCCTTTAATATTCAATGTCTAATTTTATGCAACAAATAGTTAATCCCTACACGAGGAAAGCACATAGAATTTTAGGTAATCAAAGATAAAATTATTCTCTATCCATTGTAGGAAGCTTCTCAAATTCTAAGAACTAATCTTCTACAAAAAAAAATTAGACAATAATAATAAAATATATTAAAAGTTCAAAAATTCTAAAATCAATAATATTCACTAGCTATCTCAAAAAATAGTGAAAGCAAATCTTTGTTGAATCCTAGTCTTCATGAGTTTTTCTTTATAGATTGTGGGAAAATTCATGTTCTTTTCTCCTTAATTCTAATTTTATGTCAAACGTGCATGGGGAATATTTGTTATAATCTCTGCTTTCCCACTTGAGAGTCTCTTTCCAAAGGAGACCCCAAGGATACAATAATTTGTAACACAAGTAGACTCTTACTCAATATTTTTTCTATGGTTGTATGAAAGTTGATGTTGTGCTTGTTTAGTCAGCGTCTTAATGGGTTTATTCAATAAAAAACCTAATGTTTTTGGATCTCTATCTATCCAACTCTTTTTCGAGCCTTAATGGTTATTTAAACCTAAATTGTCAATGATCACCTAAATGCATGCTAAGCTTATATCACACAAAATGCATGAAAACAAGAGCTATCCTATATGCTTTTCATATTTGATGGATTATCTAAGAAGGTCTTTTAATTTTAAAGTAAACAAGAAGACAAGATAGCCTAAATGCAATTATATGACTTTTGATTCTTTTCCTAAGTACTTGAAAATGAAGGAGAAGATATAATTCAACCTAAAGTTCCTTAATTGACTAGTTTTTAAGTGTTTTATAAAGAAATCAGAATGTTTTGTAAAAAACTTATAATATTTTGTAAACGATTAATATTTCTAGTTAAAGTTCTTTAATTTCCCAAAGTAAATGTGGGTTCTAATGCAAAACAATAAAAAAATAGGAATAGAACATGAAGAAAATGAAATTACTGAGCTAAGGAAGGAACAAGTGGTTGAATTAGCTCTCCCAGACCTTGTTTGTCAAATTTTCCACTAGGGTGGCAAATTTGGTAAATCTGCATAAAAACTAAAAAAATAGCATTTTTGATTTAACGGATCTATGTGAGGGCTGGATGGGGTAGGAACTTGTCTAAAAATTTGATAAAATATCTTTTTAACAAAATAAATGAGTCTCGGGTGGTCTTTTTTAGGGGGCAGAGGTCCAAGGTTCAAATATTGGGCCTCGTCGAATTGAACGCTTGTCCCTTTCCTGGTGCTTTCAGTGGCGTAAAAGGTTTTAAATGATCGTGGCATGGTGGTTATAGGGTTGGACTACGTAAAGATATTTGTGGTGGCTTCTAGGGTGAACAATACAAAATACTATGGCAACCATAAAAAGCTAAACAACTTGCCCAGATTCGTGGCAAGCTACCGATTCCACCATGTAAAATAAAAAAAATAAAAGAAATGAGTATGCTTGCCTCCTGGGGTGGAATTTAGCTTGTTGACAAATTTGTTACTAGATATTCCAAATTCACCACTGGCAAATTTGGTTTGAGTGGTGAATTTGGTTTTGTGTGTTTTAGGTTGCCAAATTCGCCACTGACAATGTAGGATGGAGAATTTAGTCCTAGGATATATTTTTGAAGGTTTTAGAGGTTGATTTGGGAATATTTTGATTGAATTTTGAGCTCAATATGAAGATAAAGGACCCTATACTTGCTATATTTTTTGGTTGATTATATCAAAGGATTGAGCCCTAAAATTAAAGAATTTAAGGACTAAAATTAGAATATGTGAAAAGAGGATGAGTGCTGGTTATGACTGAGATTTGAATGAAACAAAGATGAAATATAGTAGGGGGGGTATATAGTGCTATAAGGAATGATTTAAAACACCTAATATAACTCCTAATTAGAGAAAATCAGTGTTTAAGTGAAGAAATCAAGTGAAAGTGCAAAGATATGTAATGCTACCTACAACATATAAGAAATTGCAACAGTGAACAAGTGACTAAAATTAGAGTTAAAATTGAAAATGCAGGGGATAAAAATGTATGCTATGATGATAAAGAGGATGTAGAATAGATAATTTAATATTTAGTAAAAGTAAACTAGAATTTATAATGGAAATTTAATGAGGATATTAGTATATGTAAGAAAGCTAAGTAAAAACTAGTAAAGCCTACAACAATGAATAAGAAATATGAAAATAGCTTATAATGGGAAGGGAGCATTTGGAGTTGGACAAAGGAATGTGAGATAAAAGGAAATGACAACCTTGTATTCTTAAAACCTTACCTTAAGGGAAGAGGGGAAGAGAAAGATTTATATACATACAATGTAGAACTACATATAGTGCATGAACGAAAATAGTAAGAATATGAACATAACTAGATTAAATTCTTATAGATGAAATAAATATGAAATTAAATGAGCATGGATGAAGAAAATAGGTTAGTATGATACATATATAATATAGAAGACTAAAAATTAGATGGCAGCAAATAAATAAGTATAATGTGTGTTAGAAAATATCACAATACCCTATAAAATAAAGGATTATGGCTAAATATGATAATGAAATGAATGCAAACCAAAAGAATCCTGCAAGAAAATTGTTAGGTGTGTAAAAGAGGTTTCAAATCCTTGAAATTAGACCTACAAAAAGAAATGTTAAATCCTACAAGACAAAGGTAAACTCAACACAATGATAAGATGTGCAAAGGAGGATGAAATAATGCAAGAAATGGAGTTAGTAACAATTACAAGGCTAAAATTTAGGAAACTAAAATGAAATGAGAGCAAGAAGATAAAGGAGAGAGCTATGATTTATTTCACCTAGCTATGCCATATCCATTGCATGAAGATCTTATTTCCACCAACATCCCCTTGCCTTGCCTATTTGCCCTCCAAAAATGCTTGCAAAATACTTCCAACACATGGAATGCTTGGAGAGAACACTAGAAATTCTTAGTAAATGGAAATGTTGTGAAGAGAGAGAGAGAGAGCTTTGAAAATTTGGTAGAGATTTTCTATAGTAGAATGTCTTGCGGAATGCTTGACCAATGACCTCCTTAAATAGGATTTGGGAGAGGACTTGGAGGGAGAAAAGATAAGACCAAATTCAAACCAATGCATTTGATACCTTGCTGAAGCATGCAAAATTAATGAAAAAGGTGAAAGGGAGGTCAATCCATACATCTCTAGTTTGTGTGGAAGATTCATGATCATTTTTTCCAAATTTACCATTTTCAACCAAATTCACCACTGGTGAATTTGGCGACCCAGGTGGTGAATTGGTAAGGAGTCAAATCTGATTTTGTAAGGCTTGAAATTTGAAAATTTGCTAAATTTACCATTAGCCAAATTTTCCACTAGTGAATTTGGTAGGAGTGGCGAATTTGGTCAGAATTGAATCTCACTGTTAAGGGTCAATTTTTTTAGTTTTTCCAAATTCGCTACTCAACTTGCCATTCACCACTAGCGAATTTGGTCAGAGTGGTGAATTTGGTAAAGGTGAAAAATGGTGCCCAAAAGCTTGGAAAATGATTAAATTGAGGTTTTGTAACATTTTGTAATTGATTTTGGGAAGTTTTGGAGTGTTTGCAACTAGTTTTGGAAGATTTTGCTAGGTGTGTCAAAATTGGGTGTCTACATTTTACCCCAGTTTTGATGCAATATTTGTGATGTTGCATCAAAATTTAAGTTGTGATACTGAATTTTGATACTATGATGCATTGTTGTTGTATTGCTTTGTTGATTGAAAAAGTTGATTGCAATTTTGCTTGATGTGAAGATTTGTATTATTACATATATATACCTCAATTTGCATGCCCTGATATCTAGAGAAGATTATTTTACCCCACAACAATTTTACCCCATGGCATAATACCTTTTTATGAATAGTGTGCTTGACGACAGGTTTTGGGATGAATTTTCAAGAATACGGGATGTTTGGTTGCTTTGGTGATGGTAGGCTGATGGTTTAAAAGGTAAAAATAAAGGCAAATATACCCTCATTTGTAATTTAGCAATTTTAGCAAGTTGGAGAGAATGATATAGGGTTGCAAGAGGAGATGGCAAATATCCAAGGTTGGGTACATTGGGTGGATGTTGTTCGAGGAACAGGTATATGTGATTAGATGACCACAAGGAGTTGACCAGGGTGAGGTAAATTTGATGGTTAAATAATGGGAATAAGTCCTATGAGTTATACTAATTTGACCATGTGACTCATCAATTTGTAAAGTATAGGGGGTATCGATAGTGGGCGAGATATGGATACAACGAGTGGATCGTGAGACATGGTGGGATCTTGTGGACCCTATTACCTTTTTGGAGGTTGATGAGGATGATCTAGTAGTAATGACTTATTGATTGGATGATGTGGGGGTAGAATTAGGGTACGATGATTGGTATGAGTGATTTAGGCCTCATCAATTTATAGCGGGCTCACCACTAAGGGATCAAATATAGGTCTTTCAAGATATGTTGAGCACTTTGAGAGGGGCTAAGCACCGCTATGGGAGAGAGGGATGGTGGAGGATGAAAACTAGATGGAAGGCCCAAGTATCATCTAGTGTCCCCTTAGATGTAGCTCTATTGATCATGCTTCAACTTATGTGTGCCCCATCTAGCGGAGTGGGACCGAGTTCAAGCAGAGCAGGATTGGACTTTGGTGTAGTAGGACCAAATTTTGGCAGAGAGGTAGGTCCTAGCAGGATGGAAAAGGAGGCTAGGATGGTGGAGTTAAGGGTTCTCCACCATACGTTAGAGGAGGTGAGGAGCCATTTGGTAACCTCTGAGGTTATGTGGGTGGATGAGGTCACCAATTTGAGATGAGGTGATTAGGATCCAGGTTGAGATAACATAGGTACGGGCTGATAGTGAGGAGACCATCACCAGACTTCGGTCAACATTGGATCAAGTTACATAGGAGTGGGCAATATACCAAGAAATCATTACTAATATTAGGTCTGATTTGGAGTGTGTGATAAGGGAGAGAGATGAGGCCAATCACATATAGGGTGGGGCTTTAATAGTGTGGTGGTGTTCATGATTACAGGGCTACTAGAGTGATAGTTGGAGAGTTCTAGAGATGTGCTTGAGATTTTTAGAGCATTTCTAGAGAGTTCCAGAGAGGTGATGAAGACCATGAGAACATATCTTATAGTGAAACTACAACAAGCAAATATTTGGGTTGAGAGAGAGTGGGATAGGACCATGCAGTACCTCCAGCTATATCAGGCAGAGGTCCCTAGAGAGCGACAAGCACCATCACCTTCAATATCACAATTGAGAGCTCAGTTGATGAGTGAAATCTTGAAGGACTATAAGTTTTCATCCTCCCCATCCTCCAGGGGGTGATGGAGAGGCTTATTCCACTAGCTATACTAGTTTAGGGATGTCTAGGGGTGAGTGTACTAGATTTTGGGTCTATGGTACACCCTTCTTTCACAAGTTAAGTATTTCATTTTGTTTTCTTTTGTGATACATCTTCTCTAGTGATATGTATGGTATGAGGTATATATAAATGCTACTTATGTTTTGATCCTGATATGACCTTTTGATTCCTTGTAGTTTGATTTGTATAATGATGTTTTGATTTTGTGGTTTGATTTAGATGTTGATGCTTTGATGTGTGATTTATGCATTGATGATATTTTATGATATATTTGACTAAGCGATTGTAGTTATGATTGGTATTTTGACAATAATTGTGTAATATAATGATGACCAAATGTTAAGGGAGAGTAGTTTTCCTGTTTGAGATATGTATTGAGACTTTGGATGATATAGGCCTACCCAAAAGTATGTTGCGAGCGATGATCTCTAGATAAGATATAGGATAATGCTCATGTTTTTAGAGGCAGCTTATTTTCCTTTTATGCATTCTCATGTGTGGGAATATGATATCATTATGTTTAAATGGTGGCCTATAGTATCGTATTCATGATAGCATTTAAGACATAATGAGGTACCTGTAATATGTACATGAAGTATAATATTTTAAAAAATATTTTTTCTCTCATCAATGTTTAAGTGCCATACTCTATAAAACACTTAACTACGTAGATGAGGTACCTATGATATTTACATGATATATAATATTTTATTATCATAAATGTTCAAGTGCTATTCTCTATGAAACAATTGACTGCATAGATGAGGTACCTGTGATATTTACATGATATATAATATTTTCTTCTCATCAATATTCAAGTGCCATTCTCTATGAAATACTTGACTGCGTAGATGAGGTACTTGTGATATTTACATGATATATAATATTTTATTCTCATCAATGTTCAAGTGCCATTCTCTATGAAATAATTGACTGCATAGATGAGGTACCTATGATATTTACATGATGTATAATGTTTTATTCTCATCAATGTTTAAGTGCCATTCTCTATGAAACACTTGACTATGTAGATGAGGTACCTATGATATTTACATGATGTATAATGTTTTATTCTCATCAATGTTCAAGTGCCATTCTCTATGAAACACTTTATTGCATAGATGAGGTACCTATGATATTTACATGATGTATAATGTTTTCTTCTCATCAATGTTCAAGTGCCATTCTCTATGAAACACTTGATTGCGTAGATGAGGTACCTATGATATTTACATGATATATACTATTTTCTTCTCATATTTGTTCAAGTGCTATTCTCTATGAAACATTTGACTACGTGGATAAGGTATTTGATTTTCATAAGTGTTTAAGTGTTGTTCTCTATGAAACACTTAACTACGTAGATGAAATTTTTGCTTCTTATCAATGTTCAAGTGCCATTCTCTATGAAATACTTAACTGTGTAGATAATATGGTTTTTATTTTCATCAATGTTTAAGTGCCATTCTCTATGAAACACTTAATTACGTAGATGAAGTTTTTGCTTCTTATCAATGTTCAAGTGCCATTCTTTATGAAACACTTGACTATGTAGATAAGATTTAGGATTTTCACCAATGTTTAAGTGCCATTCTCTATGAAAAACTTGATTGTGTAGGTGATATTATTTTGCTTCTTATCAATTTTCAAGTGCCATTATCTATGAAATACTTGACTGCATAGATAAGATTTAGTATTTTCACCAATTTTCAAGTGTCATTCTCTATGAAACACTTGACTATGTAGGTGATATTATTTTTCTTCTTATCAATTTTCAAGTGCCATTATTTATGAAACACTTGACTGCGTAGGTGAAATTGTTTTTCTTCTTATCAATGTTCAAGTGCCATTCTTTATGAAATACTTAACTGCATAGATAAGATTGAGTTTTTTTACCAATGTTCAAGTAACATTCTTTATGAAAAACTTGACTGTGTAGGTGAAATTGTTTTGCTTATTATTAATTTTCAAGTGCCATTCTTTATGAAACACTTGACTGTGTAGATAAGATTGAGGATTTTCACCAATGTTCAAGTGCCATTCTTTATGAAACACTTGATTGCATAGGTGAAATTTTTTTGCTTCTTATCAATGTTCAAGTGCCATTCTTTATAAAATACTTGTCCACGTAGATAATATTGAGGATTTTCATCAATGTTCAAGTGCTATTCTTTATGAAATACTTGACTGCATAGGTGATATTATTTTAATTTTTATCGATGTCCAAGTGTCATTATTTATAAAACACTTGATTGTGTAGATAAGATTTGTTATCTGCAAGCCTTTTGCAAAGCTTCAAAATGATGTTTGATAATGTCTTTGATGCTAATTGCAAAGTGTTTTGCAATATTTTGTAATGATTGCAAATGTTTTGCAAAGTGATGAATTGCTTATGTAATCATTTTTGTGATCTTTGCAAATGTCTTGCAAAGTGATGAAATGCTTTTATGGTTTTGATTTTGTAGTATTTGCAAATGTTTTGCAAAGTGATGAATCGTTTTTGTGATCTTTGCAAAGTGATGAAATGCTTTTGTAGTTTAGATTTTGTAGTCTTTTCAAATATTTTGCAAAGTGATGAAATGATTTTGTAATTGATTTTGTAATGTAGTTTTGTTATTGCAAAATATTTTGCAATGTTATGTAAGTGCTTTTGATGCTTGCAAGATTTTTGCAAGACATCAAGATGATGTTTGTAATGCAATGTTATTGTTATTGCAATGTTTGTGAAAGGATTTTTGCAAGATATTGGAATGATGATTTGTGAATGGTTTGCAACATGTTGATGCTTGTGAGTGTTTACAGAAACGCTTCATTCACTTGCTTTCATTGTTTGAAAGTAGATTATTTTAATGACTTGATATTGTTGAATTTCTTAACACATGAGAGAGGGTAACAAGAGTATATAAGTTTGTTACCTAATGCATATGCAAAGATTTACATGTACATGAGGAATTGGATTTAATACTCATTGCCACCTCTGATGTGTTGAAATATTCAAGAATTTTGTATTGTAAACAAAATATTTTAGATTGAGGGTAACACTCCCAATGGACAATCCAAGAGAAGAAGAATCCCTTATACTTTTCTCAATGTGTACAAAGAAATGTATATGAGAAGAGCATGGGAAAAATAAATCCCCTTTCCTAGGAGTTCCATGTGATAGCATTACCTTTAGTCTGAAGGATATTATTTGTATGAATGAAAATGTAACATCCATACTGGATTATAGGTATTTAGGAGGTATAGGGATCTGATAATCGACTATTTAACATAGTCATAAATGATTATGGGTACGTGAAGTGCTGATTGCAAAATCCCAATGTTCCTGAAGGACCCATTAGTCAGTCTGGATGTTTTAGTTTTTGAAGAAAAGAAGAAATTATAGTTTATTGTTATACACCAAGATAGATAAATTTCTCTATCTATTTATTGGCATTTTGTACAACCAGATAGATAATATCTAGCATGCTTGATGAGTGTTTATTTTGAAATTAGATATTTATAACGTATTTGCATAATATATTTAGTTGGAAATAAAAATTTGTTGATCCGACAATTTATTAGGCAAATAACTGATGGAGAGAATATGATTTTTGGATGTTCTATTATTGTAGAAGATTAGGCAGATACAAGGACAACATAGATCCAGTATCTAGTGAAGCATGCAAATTATTTTAGGTTCACAAGGCATTGGATCCATGGAACTTCATAGTTCAATAGACCTATTTGAACAACAAATTGTGGGAGATTTTGATCTTCTTTGACAGAATGCCAATGACATGAACCAGGTGGCTATGAGAATAATATTGATCCAATTCTTGGTAATATTTATAAATGATTTTAGATTTACAAGATATTGGATCAATAAGATCTTCTTGTACAACATGGACTATCAAAGGTGATCAATGAGATCTATAAGATGTGATAGAGTGCTGATGTAATAAATCAAAGAGAAAGTAAAGATAGCATTAATCCATTTTCTAATGATATTTGCAAGAAATTACAAACCTATGAGATATTGGATCAATGAAATCTTACAATCCCTATGATTTATTATCAGGACGACATGTGGAGATTTGATTTATGTTTTTATTGCATACTAAAATGGTATGTTGAATGGGAAATACTACCCTTAATCATATTTTCTTGTATAAATATGACAAGTGATTATTAATCCATAGGAGAATGGATGATTTAGGGCATCTCAGCTCATGTAACTTATCGAATAAGTAAGCTAGCAGTGATGTATTAGGTATAATTTCACGAAATCAGATGACAGGCCAATCATGGAAGAAAACTCCATTCAACCAGTAACTAGTGAAATTCACAAGTGATTATGAATTCATGAGAGATTGGTTGAATGTGATTTTCCATCCCTAGATGGCATATCAAATGAGTTGCATTTGAAGAATGTGATGACTAGATTTCATGATACATTCAATAGAATGCTCTTAAAGTTCTCTCATGCAATATAATATTTTTAAAATTTACAAAATTTGTTGATGTATTATAAGGTAGAAAATGTGTCCTCGAGGATTCTATTAAATAATAATGAGAGTTGATTTTGAAGAACATGAGATTATACTAAGAGGGGGGTGAACAGTATAAGATAAAACTTTTTACTTTTCAATCCATATGATAACATCAGCAATATCAAAGCAGTAAGCATTCCACAAATCATCACACACATGAGAGACATGATTTAACGTGGTTCACCCAATGTGGGCTACTCCACGGAGAAAATATTCCTTATAAATTTTCTCAATAAATTCTTTTGGGAATTAATTCCCTATTACAATGTTTATGGACCTCTATCCAAAGGAGACACCAATCCCCTTGTTCTGATTCATGGAACTCTATCCACAGGAGAACTCTTTCTCCTCTACTCTGGCTGGTGATCTTCTAGAAGACTTCTACCCCCACTACACTGGCTTGTGGATCTCTCTCCATAGAATACCTCTATCCTCACTGCCCTGGCTAATGGATCTCTATCCACTAGAGATTGCTATCCTCTTCTCTATCACCTCCAAATACTGCTCTCAAACTCTACTCAATATCTATCTCAAATTTGCACTAAACTCTATCCTCAAGTCTAGCACAAATCTACTCATTAATCTGCACCAAAATCTATCTCAAATCTATCCCCAAGCCTTAACACAAATCTTGAACAAATCAAACCTACTCTTAATTCTATTTCAAGTCTTCACAAGACTTGCTCAAACCTACCTTCAAGTCTTCACCAAGACTTGCTTAATCACAAACATACTCAAACCAACATTCAAAAGTTTCATTCAATTATTCAACCAATGAATCACAACTTGCTTACAAACCCTAAACAATTATTTTCATACTTCTTCAAACAAAGTGCACAATGTGGGTCTCAAACCCTAACTCAAATAATCCTCAATCTCTATCTCAAATGTTCTCTAAACATTCACCAATGAAGCATATAAGAATTCACTCAAATATTTCCAACAATCCTTATCAAACAATCCTTTTCACTCCACCTTATATTTTACAACATTCATTCCAACATTTCAAACAAAATATGATGTGCCCATACCTCTTTGCTTTGATGGAGATATGTCTTCAAAACCTGTTTTACTCACAACCAAATCCTTTTGCCAATTCTAGGTTAGATAGCAATAGTCTATCTCAAAATCTCCACAAGAATATTTACCTCAACAAATATTTCACCATACAAGAAATACAATAAAATGTCAAGTCACAAATACACCTTATCACTCCTTCACTTTCAAAATAATATTCAACATATATAAAAAATAAAGTTCCTTGTTTACACCTTATAATCTCCTTCTCTTTCAAAATAATATTCAACACACATCAAAAATAAAGTTCCTTTGTTTACACCTTATAATATCCAATACTTGATTTAATTCCTAAGCACCCAAAATAAAATATTTAATTAACACCCCTTATGACTCCCTAAACAATTTCACTTATTTTCCTTTCATGATTTTGAAGCCTCAAAGTCAAATCATGTATTCCAAGACCATAGAAGCACATAAATTAAAAAACATACCTTTAATATTTTGCCTATGAAAAATATTGCACAAGTCTCAATGACTATTACCCAAGCTCGAACCCGTGACCTTAGCCACCATAATGCCCTAGCCCAAGGCTAGGCTACCACTTGGGCTACACGCCCACATGAGAACCAAAGGATACTATGTCCTATACAATATCTGCCTCTCACAAATTTTATCAAAAACAAAAAGCTCTTTCCTCCTTTGCAAAAACAAACTGCGTGGGATTCAAAACTGAGACCTACCCTTCGCAAGCACCTTAGCCATGTCCTCAACTGCCATCTACGTTGGCCAATGCTTTAGAATTATCTTCTCATTCTCCTTGATTTTCAACAAAATCCTCCTCGAATAATTTTCTTGACTTATCCTTGGTCTCTACCTCTCACGAATGATGCACATGAATTATCTCTTCCACATAGGCATTCGAATGATATATACCTTTGGAAATGAAAAATCATTTCCTTTAAATACTCTTTCCTTTGGTTTAAAAAATGTCGGCCCTCTCTTGCTTTCGAATTTAAATTCAATTTGAAACTTTGGTGCCATAAATTATTTTAAATTAAAATTTTAACTTTTGTTAAAATATTTTAATTTAAATAATTTAAAAAGAGACCTTTGCAACATTTTATAAAAGCTCAATAAACCTTGTCCAGGATATCTCTTTTTTAAATTATTTCTTGGACCCATTTATTATAATATTGAAAAATATTATAATAATATTTGTCTTTCCTTTTAAACCATGGCCTCTTCTTTCCGACCAATTTGCTTGCTTTTGGGATGAACTTTGCCTTGATCAATTTCAACCATATCAACCATAGAAGAATATTCCTACCATACAAAGTGCTCTTTGACATCAACCTTTTGACATCAATGACAACACAACTTACTCAAAATTTCCAACAATCTCCCCCTTTGTCATTGATGGCAACCCTTTTCCTTAATCATTCCTTTTTCCTTTTTCCAACTTTGCTCCCCCTAGGAAACTGCTCCCCTAACTGAATGCTCTCCCCTAACTCAAATATCTCTCCCTTTGTCATCAATGGCAAGGGGACTCCTTTGGGGCTAAATATAAGACTCTTAGCTTAGCCCTCTCTCCACCTCCTCTCCTTGAGGTGATTAATTTTGGGGTGGGAGTAGAACTACTCCCAATTTTCCTCTAAGATACTCAAAAGTCTCTTTTGGAAGTGGCTTAGTGAAGATATCCACAATCTACTCCTTTGTAGTAACATATTCCAATCTGACTTGCTTATCTGTCACCTGCTCTCTCAGAAAATGATATTTAATCAAAATGTGCTTGGTCCTGGAGTGCATCACTGGATTCTTTGAAATGTTTATAGCACTTGTATTATCACATAGTATGGAGATAGGATGATCATGCTCTATCTTAAAGTCCTTTAGAGTTCACTTCATCCATAACACCTGTGTACAATAGGCAACCTCTGCAATATACTCTGCCTCTACTGTGGATAAGGATATTGATGCCTATTTCTTGCTTAGCCAAGAGACTAAACAATCTCCAAGAAAGAATGCTCCTCCACTTGTGCTTTTTTTGTCATCAATGCTGCTAGCCCAATCTGCATCTGTATATGCTATGAGAGTGAAATTGTCACTTTTGGGATACTAGAGCCCAAAATCCATAGTCCCTTTTAAATACCTGAGAATCCTTTTTATTGTCATTAGTGTTGCTTGAAATATTACCACTAGTCCCATTGCCTGCATTATATCTGGTCTTGTAGTTGTGACATATAGTAAGCTGCCAATCATGGATCTATACAATTTCTGATTTGCCTCAGGAGATTCATCATATTTACTTAACTTGCATCTTGTAACCATGGGGGTACTTACTGGTTTGCAATCTTCTAACTTGAATTTCTTTAGCATCTCTTTTATATACTTGGTTTGTGAGAGAAATACACCTTTCTTTGATTGTGAAATCTGAAGTCCAAGAAAGAAGGACAACTCACCAAGCATTGACATTTCAAATTCATTCTGCATGCTCTTTGCAAATTTCTGACACATCTTATCATTGTTGCCTCCAAAAATGATATCATCCACATAAACAACCACAATTAGTAAGTCATTTTCTTCATTTTTGATGTATAAGTTACTGTCCACTATTCCTTTCCTGAAACCCTATTCCTGAAGGTACTTATCCAATCTTGAATACCAAGCTCTAGGAGCTTGCTTTAGTCCATAAAGTGCCTTCTTTAATTTGCAAACATAGTCTGGTTTATCAGTTAGGTTGAATCCCTCAGGTTGCTCAATGTAAACCTCTTCTTCCAGGACACCATTTAGAAAGGTTGATTTAACATCCATCTGATATACTTTGAAATTTTTAAAACTTGAGAAAGCTAAAAATATTCTTATAGCTTCAAGTCGTGCAATCGGAGCAAATGTCTCATCAAATTCAATCCCTTCAACCTGTGCATAACCTTTGCATACTAATCTTGCTTTATTTCTGACTACCTGACCATCTTCATTTAACTTGTTTCTAAAAACCCATTTTGTGCCAATCACATTCTTATCTTTTGGTCATGGGACAAGTTCCCAAGTCTCACTTTTTTCTATTTGATCTAGTTCCTCATTCATTGCCTTGATCCAAAACTTATCTTCTCTTGCCTCATTGAAATATTTTGGCTCAATTTTAGATAACAAAGAGAAATTAGCATGCTCATTTGTTGCTATTATCTTCCTCCTTGTCTATCTCTCATCTGGATTCCCAATGATTAGATCTCTTGGATGATTTTTCTGCACATACCTGGATGGAGTTTTGGGTAGTAGTCTTTGTGTTTCTTCTTCTTCTGATTCTTCACCTAACTCTTCTTGGCAACTTTCTTCTTCCTGATACACAATTTCTCTAGCTGGTTCTTTTGACCCTATCTGCTCATCAACTGTCACATTTATACTTTCTATAATAGTATGTGTCCTCTTATTATAGCATCTATAGGCTTTGCTCTTAGTGGAATAGCCAAGGAAAATACCCTCATCACATCTTGAGTCAAACTTACCCAAATTTTTCTCTTCTCGTCTTATGTAACATTTGCTTCCAAATATTTTGAAATATTTTACTATGGTTGGTCTCCCTTTCCAGAGCTCATATGGGGTTTTGTGGTGATTTACTCTTATTTGAGCTCTATTGATGATATACACTATTGTATGTACTACCTCTTTCCAAAAACCATCTAAAATCTTAGACTCATTTAACATGGCTCTAGCCATATTTTCAATAGTCCTATTTTTCCTTTCAACTACCCCATTTTGTTGAGGAGTTCTTGCTACTGAATATTCTCTTTTGATCCCATGTTGTTCACAAAAGTCTATAAATTCATTTGAGGTAAATTCTCCTCCTCTATCTGATCTTAAACCCTTAATCCTTCTACCTATTTCATTTTCCACTAATTCTTTAAAAGCTTTAAACTTCTCAAGAGCTTCTAACTTTTCTTTCAAGAAGGCTACCCAAATCATTCTGGAGTAATCATCTATAAATAATATAAAGTAGCTTTCACCTTGTAGACTCTTTGTCCTTGTAGGACCACATAGGTCAATGTGCACTAGTTTCAATGGCTCAGATGACATAAATCCTTTTGACTTGAAACTTGTTCTAGTTTGCTTCCCATGCTGACATTGTGCACAAATTGTGTTTTGTGGCCTTTTTATCTTGGGTAAATCTCTGATTGCTTGCTTGTTGCTTATTTTTACTATGTTTTCAAAGTTCAAATGACCCATTATTCTATGCCACAACCAACTCTCATCTTCTTGTGATAGAAAACACTTTTCTCCTTTAATCTCACTTAGCATGTAGAGGTTGTTTGTAGTTCTATTTGCATCTGCAATGAGCTTTCTAGTTTTAGATTTTCTGATCTCACATCTATTGGGATGAAAGGTAACCATGTGTCCCTGATCACAGAGTTGGCTTACACTTAGTAAATTGTGCCTCAATCCCTTGACATACAATACATTCTCTATCCTTGTTTTTCCATTATCTAAACTTAAAGTTCCTTTCCCACAGATTTTTGTTGAACCATTGTCACCAAATTTAACTGACCCTCCATTGATTTCTTTAAGTACAAGAAATTTACTTTTGTCTCCTGTCATATGACTAGAACAACCACTATCAAGAAACCACTATTTTCCTTTATCTTGTACATGAAGGGTTGTTTGTACTAACATTGACTTAACTTTCTCTTGTTCTTTTCTTTCTCTCCTAACTGTTGAAGTTGTATTCTTTTTTCTTGGTTCAGGAAATACCATTTTACACCATTTTGCCTTGTGCCCAAAATTATTGCATTTGTAACATATGATATTGTCATTCATAAGAGGTAAGAATTTAAATTTCTTCATTTTTCTTTCACATAGCTAGTGCAATGTACAACTCTATGACCATATTTGTTACATGAAAAACAATAGCCATGGAAGAAATTTTGTAACCTATTTGAGTCCCTTGAATAATATGGTCATGTACTTCTTCTTTTGTTGTTCTTGTAATTGAATTTTGTCCATGGATCTTCTTTTCCCTCTTCCTTCTTGATGCTTTTTCCTTTTAGTGCATTAGCATAAGTCATAGGCTCTTCTTTGTTTGATGTCTTTGTTTCTTGGAAACTTGACTCCTCTTTTTGTTTCCCTGATTTTATGTCTTGTTGTATTTTACCCTTAGCCTTTTCAACTTCCTTCCTTAGAAAGACAATTTTTGATTCCAATATTTCACATTCTACTTCTCTTACCTTTAATAGTTCTATCATATCTTGTTCAATTTTCTTTCCCTCTTCAACTTTTATCTTGAGTTCTGTGAGATTTTGTAGAAGTTCCATTCTTGCTTCCTCATCTTCTTGAATTTGATCCTTCAAACTTGAGTTCTTCTTTCTAACCTTTTCCAAGTTTCTAAGAGCAGCAAAGAATTCCTCTTTTATGTCGAGTATGGCCTCTTCTCCATTTTTTGAGGTCATGCATGTTCTTGTGGGATCTTCCTTCAAGCTATTAGGCTTTTTATGAAGGAACCCGCTCTGATACCAATTGAAGAACATGAGATTATACTGAGAGGGGGGTGAACAATATAAGATAAAACTTTTTACTTTTCAATCCATATGATAACATCAACAATATCAAAGCAGTAAGCATTCCACAAATCATCACACACATGAGAGACATGATTTAACGTGGTTCACCCAATGTGGGCTACTCCACGGAGAAAATATTCCTTATAAATTTTCTCAATAAATTATTTTGGGAATTAATTCCCTATTACAATGTTTATGGACCTCTATCCAAAGGAGACACCAATCCCCTTGTTCTGATTCATGGAACTCTATCCACAGGAGAACTCTTTCTCCTCTGCTCTAGTTGGTGATCTTCTAGAAGACTTCTATTATAATCACAATGACACTGAGAGGGGGGGTGAATCAGTGTGTTCTTTAAAAACTTAAAAGCAATTTAGACTTTTAAATAAACAGCAATAGATTAAAACAGAAATAATAAAAGTACTAAGAGCATCACACATAACACGACATTTTAACGAGGTTCACCGATGTGGCTACTCCTCAAAAAGACTGCTTGGACTACCATCCAAATCCGAGTCAAATGCAAAGCTCCAACTTTATATAATCATTCACCGGCACCAAGCTGGTAAGAGGCACCAACCCCTAAGTTTTATACTGCTACAACAGAATGGAGCACCAACTCCAATTTTTCCAGCACCAAACTGGAAAGAGGCACCAACCCCTTTTTCAAGCTACAACTTGAAGATAATAATAAAAATTGCAGAATGTAAACTTTCACCTCAATTATCACGATCTGCTATTTTTCTGCGATCTGCTGCTTGTCGGCATTCGACTGCTGCTGTGAAAAATGATTCGCACTTTTTCAACCACTCCTCTATATCTCTCCGCGTTCTCTACTGCAACTTCACAGAAATATCACTTCTACAGCCAGCACACTGTCATTTCACACTCGGAACACGACTTCTGCATACCGCGTTCTTATCTTCTCTTCGCACCACTCACACTGCTGCACCCGAACTTCATACACATATATCACATCACGCTGCACCTTTTAAACTCGAAGAACCCTTGCTTTTATAGAAGAAATTTTAGAGGCAAACCCTAGAAGAACGTTGACTGAGAAACCCTAGAATTTGTCAGCTGCCAAACCCTAAAATCCGTCGGCCCAGATTTAACTTTGTCGGCCTCAAACTCTTCTCCACCTTCGTTACCTTCCTGTAGCTTATTGCCGCGAAATAGTAACACGTCGGCCCTTTTTAATTTAATTTAATATTCTAATTTAAATTTTTAATAAAATAAAAATTTAAACTAAATATTTAAAATTAAATATCTTCAACACCGGGGCATCTTTTTCAACAAAACGAAGAGCCAACTTGGGTTTTAAGAAAAACCCATTTCAAGTCTGTTATCCACTGCATCCTTGGATCTGACTGCCTGTGTTGACAACAATGACAATCCTTCTTGCTCAACAATCTCCCCCTTTGGAATTGTTGGCAACACCTGTATACATTTTTGTAACTCTTCTCCCCCTTTGTCAATAATACCAAAGGGCTGCTGGTGACCTCTCCCTGTGTCCATCCTCAATCTTCTCGAGGCACGGTTTGACTCCCCACTGAGTCCATCCTCACACTTCTCAAGCACAATTTGACTCCCCACGAGTCCATCCTCAAACACTCAAGTGCTCCCCACGAGAAGGTGATCCTCGTAGCTAGTCACTTCTTAGGAAGTGTGACTACTCCTAATTTGCTTCGAAGATATTCAAATACTTCCTTGGGCAAAGGTTTTGTAAAAATGTCTGCTACTTGTTCAGTAGTTGGGACATAGTCCAATCTGACTTCTCCTTTTGCAACTTTGTCTTTCAAGAAATGATACCTTATAGCAATATGCTTTGTCCGTGAGTGCATTACTGGATTCTTAGAAATGTTGATTGCCTTTGGTGTTGTCACACTTTACTGATATTGGTTCACTAAAATTAATACCAAGATCTTTCAAGGTCTGTTTCATCCACAAAACTTGTGTGCAACATGTTGCTGCTGCAATATACTCTGCCTCGGCTGTAGATAAAGACACTGACTCTTGCTTCTTACTGTGCCATGCAACCAATCTGTCCCCCAAATAGAATGCTCCTCCACTGGTACTCTTCCTGTCATCAACACATCCAGCCCAATCTGCATCTGAATATGATATAAGAGTGAAATCTTTGCCTCTTGGATACCACAATCCATACTCCATGGTGCCTTTGAGATACCGAAAAATCCTTTTAACTCTTTGTTACATGAGTCTCTTTGGGATTGCACTGAAATCTGGCTACCATGCACACTGCCTGCAAAATATCAGGTCTGGTTGCAGTTAAATATAGTAAGCTTCCTATCATTGATCTATACATGGTTTGATCTACAGGTGGAGATTTGTCTTCTTTACTTAACTTACAGCCTGTTGTCATGGGAGTCTTGGTGGCTTACTATCCTCCATAGTGAACTTCTTTAACATCTCTTTCACATATTTGATTTGGGAAATGAATATACCTTTCTCATTATGATTAATCTGTAGTCCCAAAAAATAAGACAGGTTCACCAATCATTGACATTTCAAATTCATTACGCATCTTGTTTGCTAGGTCTTTACAAGATTCATCTTTGTTGCTACCAAATATGATGTCATCCACATAGACAACAAGAACAATGAGATGCCCATCTTCTGTTTTCACATCTGATTGTTGTCCACTAAACCTTTCTTGAATCCCTGTTGAGAGAGATAATTATCTAGCCTAACATACCATGCCCGTGGTGCTTGTTTTAATCCATACGAGTGCCTTCTTTAATCTGCAGACAAGGTTAGGATCTTCACTGATTTGAAAGCCATCTGGTTGTTCAATATAGACTTCTTCTTCAAGTTTCCCATTTAAAAATGCAGATTTAACATCCATCTGATAAACTCTGAAGTTCTTGTAAACTGCTAGTGCCAAAAACATCCTAATAGCTTCTAATCTAGCTACTGGTGCGAAAGTCTCTTCAAAGTCAATCCCTTCGACCTGTGCATAGCCTTTGCAAACCAGTCTTGCTTTATTTCTAATGACTTGACCGTTTTCATTTAACTTGTTGCGAAATATCCATTTAGTGCCGATTACATTCTTGTTTGCAGGTCTAGGTACTAACTCCCAAGTTCTGTTCTTTTCAATCTGATCTAACTCTTCATTTATTGCCTTCATCCAGTTGTCATCTTTGCTTGCTTCATCTATGTTTTTGGGCTCAATGCTGGATAAAAGAGAGTAATTACTTATTACTTTCTTTCTTGTCTGAATGCCAGCTGTGGGATCTCCAATTATTTGGTTTCTAGGATGATTTTTCTGCCAATTGCCCATTCTAAATTTTTTGTTTTCTTGTACCTCTGAGCCATCCGATAAGTTATCTGCATCAGTCGTATCTGTATTTTTTGTGTCATGTACTTCATCTCCTTCAATGACTTCTTCGTAGATTGGATAGTTTTCTTGAAAATTAACTATTTGTTTCCTCCCTTCATCGAATTTAACGTCTGCACTGTCCACAATTTTCTTGAGTCTCTTGTTGTAGCATTTGTAAGCTTTTTTGTGTGGAGAATAACCAACAAACACACCTTCATCTGCTCTATCTTCAAACTTTCCAAGATTGTCATCTATTTTTCTGATGTAGCACTTGCAGCCAAATACTTTGAGATGTTTTGTTGTTGCTTTCCTACCAAACCACGGCTCATACGGAGTTTTGCATTCATGAGTTCTTAACATATACATGTTATGAATGTATAATGTTGTGTGAACTGCTTCTTTCCAGAATCTATCTGCTATTTTGCTTTCTGCCAGCATGGTGCGTGCCATTTCCTGAATTGTTCTATTTTTCCTCTCTGCTACACCATTCTGTTGAGGAGTTCTAGCTGCTTGAATATTGTCTCCTGATGCCATATTTTTCATGGTATTCTAAAAATTCATTCGAAATAAATTCTCCTCCTCTGTATGACCGCAAGCATTTAATCCTTTTCCCTGTTTCATTCTCTACCAGTGTATCTGAAAGTTCTGAACATTTCAAAGGCTTCTGATTTATCTTTTAAGAAGAATATCCAAGTCATTCTGGAAAAATCATCAATGCACAGCATAAAGTACTTGTCACCGTTTATGCTTTGAGTCCTCATGGGTCCGCATAAGTCTGTGTGAATAAGTTCCAAAGGCCTGCTAGTGTGATGTTCTTTTGTTTTAAATGAAACTCTGGTCTATTTACCCTTCTGACATGAAGCACACATACTATTTGCAGGTTTTTTAATGATTGGAATATCTCTCACTGCTTGTTTAGCGCTAACTCTTACCAGATTATCAAAACTTATGTGTCCAAGCCTCTTATGCCACAACGAGTTCTCTTCTTCTTGTCCCATGAAACACATACCTTCTAAAAATTTTGATAGTGTGTACAGATTGCCAGACGTCCTTGAGCCGGTTGCTATTAATTTCCCGTTCTTTGTTTTTCTGACTTCACAACCCTGCTTCTTGAACACCACTTCATGTCCTTTGTCACAGATCCGACTCACACTTAACAGGTTATGTTTCAGACCATCCACATATAGAACTTCTTCTGACTTGATTTTCCCTTCACTTATTTTGACCGATCCTTTACCTATTATTTTGGCTCCATCATTATTGCCGAACTTCACAGAACCACCCTCATATTTTTGAAGATTTTCAAATTTCTGTCTATCACCTGTCATATGACTTGAGCAGCCACTATCAAGAATCCACGGTACATATTTATTCTGAGCTCTAAAAGCAGTCTGCACTATTAAGGATTCTTGTTCTTTCCTGAGCTGTTTCTTTTGTTTCCATTCTGTCTTAACTATGTTGTTGGGTTCTAGCTGAGATTTTCCCTTTTCAAAATTTTGCATATATCCTTCAGAAGAACTACTATTGTGTTTTGCCTTATATGGTTGAGTTCTTCTTTTACGAGGTTGAAATGAAACAGGACATACTACGGCAATTTCTGGCAATATGCCCAAAGTTGTGACACTTAAAGCACTCTCTTGCATAATTCATTAAAGGAGCAAACGCATTTCTACTAGTGAAACTTCTTGGACCTATATTGTATTTGCAGTCGGCAATTTTATGCCCATAATTATTACATTTAAAACAAAAACCATAGAAATAATGAGTAAACCTGAAAGATGGTCTTGGCCAGGTTGTTCTTGGAGCCTTGGATCTTCTATTCTTTTGATGTGTGACCTTAGTAAAGCCATCATTGTCAGCTTTCATTTCGAGGTCTGGCATTATATCTTTCTTTTACTTGATTCGTTTTACTTTCCACGACTTGTTTCTTGTCTTTGTTCTTTTCACTTTCAACATTGCTTGTTTTTGGTTCAATTGATGATTCTCCTTTAGTAAAGCCGAGACCAAATTTGATGCCTGTGGATCTTTGATCGCTCAGAATTTTGTCCAGTTTCATCGAGCTTTCTTCACGTTTTAGATGACGAGTTGATTTTTTGATCCAGCTCTTGTATTTGTATTCGGAGACTCACATTTTCTTCTTCCAATTTGCAGCAGTGGTCTATCTTCATAGAAACCTGTATTTCCAGATCTTCGAGACATTTTCTTGTATTCTTCGATCTGTGTTTTTAAAGCGGCAATAATGTCGTTTGCATCCTTAAGTTTCCTTGTCAGTTTTTCATTCTTCTTTTTCTCCGATTCCCATTCCGTAAGAGCAGACACTAGCTCACCCTCTAAATCAACTTCAGCCTCAACTTCTTCAACTTTAGAGTTCATCCCCTCTATGTTCTCTGATTCGTCTATTTCAAACGCCATAAAAAGAGCCTCACCTGTTCCTTCTTCAGAGTCTTCACTGGAACTGTCCTCTGAAGATTCTACATTTTGGGAGATAAAGCTTTTCTTATTAAACTTACCTTTTCTGAAATTTGATTTCTTCCTCCATTCTCCTCTTTCTTGATGCTGAGTTTCTTCACCTTTGTTTTTGTCATTGAAAGGACATTTGGTAGCAAAGTGTCCAATGCCTCCACATACGAAACATTTAATAGGTAGCATCCCTTTGTATTTTCCTTTTCCTTTCTTGACTTTCTTACAAAATTTGCTTCCATTATATCTGAATCATTTTCTTCTTGATTCATGTTTTGTGCTTTTGCCTTTTTGAGCTTTGAAGGTCTGCTTCTCTATACGTGGGATTAGACTTTCCTATTCTCATTTCAAAAGCGAGTCAAGGACCCATGCATCTCATCCATACTAAAATGATTTAAGTCTTTGGCTTCTTCTATGGCGAGAGACTTTAGAATCAAATCTAGGAGGAAGTGATCTCAATACCTTTTTCACAATAGCAGCATCGGTTAATTCTTCGCCAAGACCTCTGATTGAATTTGTGATCCCATTGACTCTTTGCATGAAAGTCTCTATGTTCTCATCATTGTCCATCTTTAAAGATTCGTATTGAGCTCGGTGTGCTTGAAGTTTAGCCTCCTTGATCCTGTCATCTCCTTCATGAATTTTCTCTAGTTTATCCCAGATCTCTTTTGCTGATTCACAACTTATGACTTTGACTAGCTCACTGTCAATTAGTCCACACATAATAGCATTTCTTGCTTTTGAATCATATTCAAATGCCTTTTTACCTGTAGTGTCTATTGGAGCGGTGGCAGGAGCTTTGTAACCATTGACTACCGCACCCCAGATGTCAAAGCCCAACGCACTGAGATAAGTCTGCATTCTAATTTTCCAGAACGCATAGTTTGTCCCATCAAACATTGGCGCTTTGTTCGAAGAGAATCCTTCACCACTTGCCATTGTGTAAATTCCAAGATCACCTTAGTTGTTTAAGCCTCTTCAGGTACTTGGCTCTGATACCAATTGTTATAATCACAATGACACTGAGAGGGGGGTGAATCAGTGTGTTCTTTAAAAACTTAAAAGCAATTTAGACTTTTAAATAAACAACGACGATATTAAAACAGAAATAATAAAAGTACTAAGAGCATCACACATAACACGGCATTTTAACGAGGTTCACCGATGTGGCTACTCCTCAAAAAATACTGCTTGGACTACCATCCAAATCCAGTCAAATGCAAAGCTCCAACTTTACATAATCATTCACCAGCACCAAGCTGGTAAGAGGCACCAACCCCTAAGTTTTATCTGCTACAACGAGAATGGAGCACCAACTCCAATTTTTCCAGCACCAAGCTGGAAAGAGGCACCAACCCCTTTTTCAAGCTACAACTTGAAGATAATAATAAAAATTGCGAGAATGTAAACTTTCACCTCAATTATCACGATCTGCTATTTTTCTGCGATCTGTTGCTTGTCGGCATTCGACTGTCTTTGTGAAAAATGATTCGCACTTTTTCAACCACTCCTCTATATCTCTCCGCGTTCTCTGCTGCAACTTCACAGAAATATCACTTCTACAGCCAGCACACTGTCATTTCACACTCGAAACACGACTTCTGCATACCGCGTTCTTATCTTCTCTTCGCACCACTCACATTGCTGCACCCGAACTTCATACACATATATCACATCACGCTGCACCTTTTAAACTCGAAGAACCCTTGCTTTTATAGAAGAAATTTTAGAGGCAAACCCTAGAAGAACGTTGACTGAGAAACCCTAGAATTTGTCAGCTGCCAAACCCTAAAATCCGTCGGCCCAGATTTAACTTTGTCGGCCTCAAACTCTTCTCCACCTTCGTTACCTTCCTGTAGCTTATTGCCGCGAAATAGTAACACGTCGGCCCTTTTTAATTTAATTTAATATTCTAATTTAAATTTTTAATAAAATAAAAATTTAAACTAAATATTTAAAATTAAATATCTTCAACACTGGGGCATCTTTTTCAACAAAACGAAGAGCCAACTTGGGTTTTAAGAAAAACCCATTTCAAGTCTGTTATCCACTGCATCCTTGGATCTGACTGCCTGTGTTGACAACAATGACAATCCTTCTTGCTCAACAACTTCTACCCTCGCTGCACTGGCTTGTGGATCTCTCTCCATATAAGACCTCTATCATCACTTCCCTAGCTAATGGATCTCTCTCCACTAGAGAATAATACCCTCTTCTCTGTCACCTCCAAAGCCTGCTCTCAAACTCTACTTAATCTCTATCTCAAACCTACACTAAAATCTATCCTCAGTCTAGCACAAATTTGCTCCAACTCTGACTCAGGTCTAACACAAATTTACTCATTAATATGCACCAAAATCTGTCTCAAATATGTCTCCAAGCCTTAACACAAAGTTTGAACAAATAGAACCTGATCTTAATTTTATTTCAAGTCTTCATAAGACTTTCTTAAACCTACCTTCAAGTCTTCACCAAGAATTTCTCACACCAACATTCAAAATTTTCGTTCAATTATTCAAACAATGAATCACAACTTGCTTACAAACCTTAAACAATTGTTTTCATACTTCTTCAAACAAAGTGCACAATGTGGGTCTCAAACCCTAAATCAAATAATCCTCAATATCTATCTCAATTTTTCTCTAAACATTCACCAATGAAGCATATAAGAATTCACTCAAATATTTCCAAAAATGCTTATCAAACAATCATTTTCACTTCACCTTATATTTTACTACATTCATTCTAACATTTCAAACAAAATATGATGTGCCCATACCTATTTGCTTTGATGGAGATATGTCTTCAAAACCTATTTTACTCACAACCAAATCCTTTTTCCAATTCTTGGTTAGATAGCAATAGTCTATCTAAAAAATATCCACAAGAATATTTACCTCAATAAATATTTCACCATACAATAAATACAATAAAATTTCAAGTCACAAATACACCTTATCACTCCTTCACTTTCAAAATAATATTCAACATACATCAAAAACAAAGTTCCTTGTTTACACCTTATAATCTCCTTCTCTTTCAAAATAATATTCAACACACATCAAAAATAAAGTTCCTTTGTTTACAACTTATAATATCCAATACTTGATTTAATTCCTAAGCACCCAAAATAAAATATTTAATTAACACCCCTTATGACTCCCTAAACAGTTTCACTTATTTTACTTTCACAACTTCGAAGCCTTTAAGTCAAATCACGTATTCCAAGACCATACAAGCACATAAATTAAAAAGCATACTTTTAATATTCTTCCTATGAAAAATATTGCACAAGTCTCAATGACCAGTGCCCAAGATTGAACACATGACCATAGCCACCACAATGCCCTAGCCCAAGGCTAGGGCATGCCCACATGAGAACCAAAGGATACTCTATCCTATACAACATCTACCTCTCACGAATTTCATCGAAAATGAAAAGCTCTTTCCTCCTTTCCAAAAACAAACTGTGTGGGATTCAAAACCAAGACCAACCCTTCTCAAGCACCTTAGCCAAGCCTCAACTATCATCTAACCTAGCCAGTGCTTTGGGATTATATTCGCACTCTCCACAATTTTCAATGAAATCCTCCTCAAATAATTTGCTTGACTTATCCCTGGTCTCTTCCCCTCATGAATGATGCGCATGAATTATCTCTTCCATATAGGCATTTGAATGATATATATATCCTTTGGAAATGAAAAATCATTTCCTTTAAATACTCTTTCCTTTGGTTTAAAAAGCGTCGGCCCTTTCTTGCTTTTGAATTCGAATTCGATTTGAAACTTTGGCACCATAAATTATTTTAAATTAAAATTTTAACTTTTGTTAAAATATTTTAATTTAAATAATTTAAAAAGAGACCTTTGCAACATTTTATAAAATCTCAATAAACCTTGTCCAGGATATTTGTTTTTTAAATGATTTCTTGGATCCAATTATTATAATATTGAAAAATATTATAATAATATTTGTCTTTCCTTTTAAACCATGGCCTCTTCTTTCCAACCAATTTGCTTGCTTTTGGGATGAACTATACCTTGATCAATTTCAACCATTTCAAGCATAGAAGAATATTTCTGCCATACAAAGTGCTCTCTGACATCAAACCTTTTGACATCAATGACACCACAAATTACTCAAAATTTCCAACAGATTGAAAAAATACTTTTTTGTTGAATGATATTGTAGAAATGTATTGTTGATATTAATGATGTGACCATGTATGAAATAGAGGAAAGTAGGTTATGCATATTACTTATTTTGAAGAGAGGAAAGAAGTATGATGGATGAGAGAGAAGGAAGTGTAATTGATTGTTATTTATTGTTGGATGCCCCAAGGTTGGGATAGAAGAAAGAGAAAATATTAGGTCATCAGGGTCATGGATGATCATGTCATACATCACTTAACCCAAGAGAGGGAGAATAAGAGAAGTATGATAGTAGCGAAGCGGGATGTAGAAGAAGATTTTAGTGGACAAGATTTTTGGACTAAGAGAGTTTACTCAACATATGGTTAGCCTAGGTGGATGCAATGCAAATGTATTCATAATAAGGATTGGATTTTGCATCATAGTAAACCCTCTTGACTCTATGGTATGATCAAGCAAACCAGGAAATCATGCAAGGGGTGAAGTGTGTATGATGATATGATGATATTTGTCATGCATTCAATCAAATGAACAAGCAAATGACTCGATGTTTTATGTGTAGTATCATTTAAGATGCATGATGTTGATTGGTTATTTATGTTCTTGGCCATCCAATGTGGCTAGGTGGTAGGCTCCAGATCCAAATTTGGCTATGATGATGAAAGGTCCTAACCAATTAGGTTCAAACTTTCCTTTTAGGTCAACATCGATGTTAGTATTTTTTTGTTTTCTTTGAGGACTAAGTCCCCAACTTCAAAGGATCTTGGATGTACCTTCTTATGATAGGCACGTCGAAGTCTATTGTGGTATGTTCTGAGGTGCTCTAGAGCATTGATGCATTTTTCTTCTAAGAGTTCTAGTTGTTGTAAGTGACTTGAGTGATATTCATCTCCTACCAAAGAATCTTGTAACAAGACTCTTAGAGAGGGTATCTCAAGTTCAAAGGGAAATATTGCTTCGATGCCATAAACTAAAGTGTATGGCATTGCCCCTGTGGGAGTATGCACACTCGTGCGATATGCCCATAAGGTAGGGTAGAGTTGCAAATGCCAGTCTCGATCATTTTTGTTTACTAGCTTCTTAAGGATTTTGATTAGCATTTTGTTGGAGGATTCAGCTTGTCCATTTCCTTATGGGTAGTATGGCGTAGACCATTTTTGTTGAATTTTGTATTTGGTGCATATTTTGGAAACTTCCTTATTTTTAAAATGGGTGCCATTATCAATGATTAGGGTAGAAGGTATACCATATCGACTGATGATTTGATTTAGAATGAACTTTGATACTTGAATTCCTATTGCGGTGGATAGAGGTATTGCCTCGACCCATTTAGTAAAATATTCTATAGTGGTGATGATGAACTTATGTCCATCTAATGATTGAGGGTTGATCTTACCTATGATATCCAATCCCCAAGAGGAGAAAGGCCAAGGAGATGTGATTGGTTGAAGTTCTTGAGAAGGGGCATGAACAAGGTTGTCATGTCATTGACACTTGTCACATTTCTTTACATAGTTGTGAGCATCCTTTTCCATAGAGGGCCAATAATAGCCCATTCTAAGGAGCTTCTTGGCTATGGATAATCCACTAAAATGTCCACCACATGCTCCATCATGGGCTTCTTTTATGATAGCTTGGGCTTCATTTGCATTTACGCATCTGAGGAGTATACCTTCAAAGGAGCATCGATATAAGATATCTCCAATGATGACATATTTGCAAGCTTTTAGCCTAAATTATCTTCATTTTTTAGAGTTAGAACCCTTAGGGAATGTTCCTTCTTTGAGGAATTTAAAGATGTCTTGATACCAAGGTTCTTGAGGTATAGATGTTTCAATATTGCATATGTTAAGAGGTTGTAGGCATGATTCGATTGTGGAAGATTCATTGATTGATCTTATGATAATAGAAGCTTCTTCATATTCCAACTCTAAGGGTATGAGAGATGTAGTTGTAGCCATAGCATCAGTGTGATGATTTCTAGATCATGGTATGGCTTCTATGGTAATTTGGTTGAAGCGAGTTTTCAACATGTCTACAATATCTTTGTATGGCTTCAACTTCTCATATTTGGTTTGATAAGTATCATTCACTTGGTTGATGACCAATTGTGAATCACCATATACTGTTAAGTTTTCAATATTTAGCTTTGTTGTGGCCCTAAGACCTAGGATGAGTGCTTCATATTCTATTGTATTGTTAGTACATGAGAAGTAAAGTTTAAAGGATAGTGGGATGAGTTGTTATTGTGGAGTGACTAGGATAATTCCTACCCCTGCACCTTTTGCACATCTAGCTCCATCAAAGTATAAGACCCAAGTTTTAGGCTCTTGGGCTTCTATTGAAAATATTGTTTCATCTAGAAAAGATATGCTTATGGGATGTTTTGATTCTAAAGGGGATGCAACCAGTTGATCAGCTATGACTTACCCCTTTAGTGATTTTTGGTTTATAAATTCTATATCAAATTCACTAAGGGCTATGACCCATTTTGTAGTCCTACCTGATAGGTAAGGTTTCGACATAAGGTAGTGTAATGGATCTACCCTTGCTAAGATGTAAGTCTTTTGACTAAGCATGTAGTGCCTTAGTTTGAGAGATGAGAAGACAATTGCTAGGAAAATCTTCTCTAGTGGTGTGTAGCGAGTTTCATAGTTTACTAAAGTTCTACTAATGTAGTAGATTGCTCTTTCTCTATGTTGTTCATCGTATTGGGCTAGTAAAGCTCCAAGAGCATGTTTAGTTACTGCTATGTATAGCAATAATGGTTGATTCAGGTTTGGTGGTACCAAGATAGGTGGTGTTAGGAGATAAGTTTTTAAATCTTTGAAGGCTTTTTGACATCCTTCATCCCATTCAAATTTTATTCCCTTCTTCAATAATTTGGAGAAAGGTTGACATTTATCTGCAAGTTGTGATATGAATCTATGGATGGCTTGTAGTTTGCCTTGTAAGCTTCGTAATTCAGTTAGGTTTGTAGGTGGTGGCATGTTTGTTATTGCCATGATTTTGGAGGGATCAACTTCAATCCCATGATGAGATACGATGAATCCCAATATTTTTCTTGATGTTACCCCAAATATACATTTGTTGGGTTTTAGCCTGACTCTATAATCTTGTAATATTTTGAAGATACATCTGAGATCTCGAATGTGGTTTTATCTTTTCTGAGATCGACCCAAGATGTCATCTACGTAATCTTCTATAATTTTATGCATAAGATCATGAAATATATATGTCATGGCCCTTTGATATGTTGCTCCTACATTTTTAAGGCCAAATGGCATGACCTGATAGTAGAAGGTTCCCCAAGGGGTAGTAAAATTTATTTTAGATTGATCTTCTAGTGCTATCTTAATTTGGTTGTAGCCTGAGAATCCATCCATTAAGGATAACATCTTAGATCCTATAGTGAAGTCCACTATCATGTCTATGTTTGGAAAAGGGAAATCATCCTTTGGACAAGCATTGTTTATATCCCTAAAGTCGATACAAATTTGAATGGATCCTTCCTTCTTGGTGATAGGAATGATGTTAGATATCCAATCTAAATAATCTATGGCCTTTATGAAGCCAACATCTAGGAGTTTTTGCAATTCATATTTTATTGAAAGAGCGACTCTTGGATGTATCTTTCTTAATTTTTGTTTGATAAGTTTGGCATCGGGATGCACTACCAAATGATGGACTACTAGTGAAGGGTCAAGTCCTGGCATGTCATCGTATCCCCAAGCGAAGATGTCAAAGAATTCCTTTAATAGGTTTGTGTATTCTATTCATTCTTCTTGGGTTAAGACTTTTCCAAGCTTGATAAGGTGAGGGTCTTGGTCTGTTCCTATGTTGACATCTATGGTTTCTTCGATTAAGGCTTGTGACTCATCCTCAAAATGAAGAGGGGCATCTATTATCCCTAATTATTTAAGTTCTTGTAGATCCATAGATGTTTGTTCCAACTTAGGAAGTTGAGTTGAGTTTAAGTTGAAGATTTGTTTGAGAGATTCTTCTATATGATGATCATTCAAAGAATCTTTAAGATTTTATTTGGTTGTTATTGATTCTAGATGAACTAATTCTAACATGTTGATGCTACCAAATCGTATGGTTTTGTGGGGTGTTTGGTTAAGGAGTGACCATAGTTCTTCTTCATCCTCATCACCCCATTGGGAGCCATGTATTGAATTAGGATAATCATCTTTATCATCTTCTTCTAATATAGGAGAAGGTTCATTTTTTTTGGGGATGAATCTGATCCCACATCATGTTGGCCAAGGCTTGGCTTCTAGGGGTTCTTTAATACCCTATTCATAATGACCTAGGCCTTTACCTTGATAACCCATGTTGGAAAGCATTTGTTTAGCTATGGAAAATGAAGGTGACATATAACAAGTAGCATATGTTCATTTTCTAGGCATGAGGTTATGTCCTTGGATCTTTTCATCAAGGGTGGTTCCACCATGAATGAAAGTACAAGATCCTATTTGGATTTTAAGTCCTTTTCTATTGGGTATGCCTATATCATGAGGAGATAGGAACATACTTACTAGTTCTATAAAAGGATCTAATTTTTGATGAATGAAGTTGACTTGATCATTGGAAGAGGATGATTGGGGAGTATCCTCTAAGTTTATGAGAGGTTCCTCTAATATTTCCTTTCCTTTATCTATTTTTGGTTGATTACTTGACTTAGCTAATTGTATGGAAGGAAAGAGATTAATCTCTTGTAAGTCGATAGAGTTGCACATGGCAAAAGGTTTTGGATCTCTAGGGATATGGATAATCCTCCCTTGATACTCATATTTGAGACATTGATGTAAGGTAGAAGGCACTACCCTCATAGCATGTATCCAAGGTCTTCCAAGGAGCATGTTATATGTTACATCACATGATATGACATAGAAGAGGGTGTTTAGGACATGAGGCCCTACTTTGATAGGTAAAGTGATGGTATCGATTACTTCTCATTCTTCATTGTCAAAGGCTCTAATGATGAGGTCCAACTTTTGCAAGTCATTCTCTGTTAAGTCAAAATTTTGTAAGAATTTGATGTTGCATACATTCAAGGCTGATCCATTGTCTACTAAGACTCTCTTGATATATTTATCACCTATTTGAGTTATGATGTAAAGAGGGGAATCCCCCGATATGGTTTTAAGAGGAGTATCTTCCTCATGAAAGGCTAAGATAGCATTGTTTACTCCAGCTAGTCCAACCATGTTAGCTATATCATTTGGAGATATGTCTTGAGGGACTTCTTGTTCACTTAAGAGTTTCAACAATATTTCCCTATGAGCAGGTGATATTTTTAGCAATTCTAGGAGGGAGATCTTTGTGGGTACCTCCTCTAATTGTTGATGAAGATCAAAGGTATGCAAGGTATTTTGAGAAGGTGTGAGCACCAAAGGTGATTTATTAGGGATATTGATCTTTGTTCTCGGGATGACCAATGGAGGTTGATCCAAAGACTGATTCTTTGCTTGTTGCCTAGTTATGGCATGGGAAGATCTTGATAAATGAATGGTGCCTACAAAGTTGGCTGATTTTTTATCATGCATTGGTAAGGGGTCTTGAAATATCCCCATACCTTTGTTGGGATTTTCTATTTTATTGAATGTTACTTTTCCTTCCTCAATGAGGTCTTGGATAATGTTCTTTAAAGTTCTACATTTGTTGGTAGTGTGTCCTTCTATTCGATGAAAGTCATAATATTCATCTTGTCTATACCAAAAAGGTGCTCCCTTGGATAGATCCCAAGGCCTAATAGGTGGAAGTTCTATTAATTTAGAATCAAGGAGCATTTTTAGCATAGATGTTTGACTTTATCCGGTATTCATATATTGCCTTTGGGGTTTATCTTCTCTTTGGATAACCAACTTTTGAGGAGTATTTTGAGTAGTGTTTATGTTGTTGTTTTGATGAGAGTCAGTTACACCATCTCCTACGACATGTTTGTTTTTGTATTACCCCTTATTAGGGGGTTTTTCATCTTCTTTCTTGTTATAGTTGAGTTGCCCTCATCTTATGAGGATGACTTCTACTCTTTTAGCCATATCGATGGCTTCTTCGAAGGAGGTTAGGTTCATCATTTCCAAAGGATATGATAATTGTTCATGGAGGTTTCATATGAAAATATGTAAGATTTCTTTAGGAGGAGGAATATATTGAAGTTTTCCTACTAAACCTCTCCATTTGGCTAAGAAATCTAAAAATTTCTCATTCTTAGATTGTTTAAGTTGATAAAGGTCATCTATGGTGACCTTATCATCTATGTAGATCAAAAATTGTTTAACGAAGGCTTCCATAAGTTCTTTGAACTTTGTGATGGAGTGGTGAGGTATTTGAAAATACCATTCTAAGGCTAAACCACTAAGGCTTTTAGGGAATAGCCTAAGGAGAAGTTTTTCATCATGATTGATGTCGCTACAAGCTATTTGGAATAACCTTAGATGGTTAATGGGATCTTGCTTTCCATTGTACATTTGAAATTTGGGAGTTTCAAAGTTCTTTGGAAATGGATGGTTAAGGATGGTTGGGTCTAATGGCTCATTGTAGAACTCTTCAAAAGAGTACTTTAACTTAGATGATCCTTGGAGAGAGGTAATTTGATGCTCAAGTTCTTCAAACTTGGAGTCCCTCTTTTCTAAGTCTGAGATTTTAGTGTTGATATCTTGGATATCATTTGATGAAGGGTTTGATGGTGTGGGTAATGTTAATGGTTGCATAAGTGGTTGAGCAAAGGTTTGTGACATGAAAGGTATATTCATGAGAGTTGAAGAGTTTTGACTTGATGTTATGGTGGGAGGGACTTGGCTAAGTCCCATGTCATGAGTGAAGAAAGGATTTGTAGTATTGATTGTATCATTAGTTGAGAATGGGTTTCCCATAGTGGGGATCCCCATAGATGTGGTTGGAGGTGTTGTAGAATCGGTAGGTTGAGCCATAGCCACATTGAGACTTGCCAAGTTATTTTGAGTTTCATTGATTTGAGTAGTAGTTGATTGATCATTAGAATATTTGATATTATCATGCATTATGGTGGATTATCTTTCTGCTTGCTCTCTAAGTTCATCTCTAAGAACATCTAAAAATATGTCCTTGTTTCTTTTGATGTATTCCTTGATGTGATCTATAGTTTGGAAAGGAATTTGTTCAACAATTTGTTCATGTTCCCTAGGCACTTGTTGCGACCAAGGGTTTACTTCTTGTTCAATTTGTTCATGAGAAGATCCCTCATGAGATGTAGAAGGTACACCCTTGTTTTGGGTGTTGTAAGGATGTTGAGACATGGTTTGAAAGTTTGAGTTTAAAGGGGGTTAATTTATTAGAGTTTTGTTTCTAGAGTACTTATAGCAAAGAAGAGAAGATGTTTGAGATCCTTATGTCACCTTGATAAATAACCCTCCTTATGACTCCCATTAATCCACCATGATATACTTGCCAAAGAAGATTGCTCCCCTAAGGTTCGTACTTCGGTTTACTCAAGGGGTCATTATCCTTCCCCCAGTAGGATTAGCAATTGGTTATGTTCTTGTTATCTTAATTTAATGTGATGTAAGCTAAGCAAGCAAATTAGATGATCTTGTTTAAGTTTAACAAACTTTTATCTTTGTTAAGGCAAAAGGAGTGTTCACGTCGGGTTCACCAAATATGTAGATGGTAGGAAAACTTTGTGTTCTTTTCCCTTTAAGTCTAATTTAATGTCAAGTGTGTATAGGGGAGATTCGTTAGAATCTCTGCTTCCCCACTTGAGAGTCTCTTTCCAAAGGAGACCTCGAGGATATGAATATTCTCAACACAACTAGACTCCTACTCAATGCTTTTTCCTATGGTTGTATGTAAGTTGATGTTATGCTTGTTTTGTCGATGTTTTAATGGGTTTATTCAAAGAAAACACCTAAGGTTTTGGATCTCTATCTATCTAACTCTTTTTTGAGCCTTAATGATTATTTAAACCTAAATCATCAATGATCATCTAAATGCAATGCTAAAGCTTTTATCACACAAATGCATGCAAACAAGAGCTATCCTATATGCTTTTCAAGTTTGATGGATTATCTAAGGAGGTCTTTTTATTTCAAGGTAAAACAAGGAGGAATGCAAGAAGACAAGTTAGCCTAAATGCAACTATATGATTTTTGATTCTTTGCCTATGTACTTGAAAATGATGGAGAAGATATAATTTAGCCTAAGGTTCCTTAATTGACTAGTTTTTAAGTGTTTTGTAAGGAAATTAGAATGTTTTGTAAAGAAATTGTAAGATTTTGTAAATGATTAGGGTTTCTAGTTAAGATTCTTTAATTTTCCAAAGTAAATGTGATTTCTAATGCAAAATAATAGAAAATAAGAATAGAACATAGAGGAAATTGAAGAACACAAGCTTATACTGAGAGGGGGGGTGAACAGTATAAGATCAACTTTTACTTTTCTTTCCAAATGATAACAATAATAATATCAATGCAGTAAAATAAATAATGCACAAATCATCACACACATGAGAGACATAAATTTAACGTGGTTCACCCAATGTGGGTTACATCCACGGAGAAAATATTTCTTCTAAATTTTCTCAACAAATCTCTTGGGAATCAAATCCCTATTACAATGTTTATGGACCTCTATCCAAAGGAGATCTCAATCCCTAATGCTCTGATTTGTGGATCTCTCTCCATAGGAGAACTCTATCCCCTTTGCTTTTATTTGTGGATCTCTCTCCATAGGAGAACTCTATCCCCTCTGCTCTGGTTTGTGGATCTCTCTCCATAGGAGAACTCTATCCCCTCTGCTCTAGTTTGTGGATCTCTCTCCATAGGAGAACTCTATCCCCTCTGCTCTAGTTTGTGGATCTCTCTCCATAGGAGAACTCTATCCCCTCTACTCTAGTTTATGGATCTCTCTCCATAGGATAACTCTATCCACTCTACTCTACTTTGTGGATATCTCTCCATAGAGAACTCTATCCTCTTTTCTCTAACTTTGCTCCAAATATCTATCTCAAATCTACACCAAACCTCATTACAAGGCTAGCACAAATTTGCTCTAACTCTACTCATAAATATCTATCTCAAATCTACACCAAACCTCATTACAAGGCTAGCACAAATCTGCTCTAACTCTGCTCACAAATCTATCTCAAATCTGCACACGTTACATGCACAAATCTGCTTTAATTCTTTCCTCAAATCTGTTCAACTCTATCCCAAGTCTTCTCACAAGACTTGCTCAAATCTACCTCAATGTTGCTTCAAGTCTTCTCACAAGACTTGCTCAAATATACCTTCAAGCCTTCTCAAAAGACTTGCTCAAATCTACCTTCAAGCCTTCTCAAAAGACTTGCTCAAATCTACCTTCAAGCCTTCTCAAAAGACTTGCTCAAATCTACCTCAATGTTGCTTACTAAACCTGCTCAAATATTTCCAAATCTTGCATACAAACAAAGCTTATATCTCTTTCAGAAATGCTTTCTTCAAATAGATATATTCTACTTAGAATTCGTTTAACCTCTGGAACATATAGAGAATGATATGTACTATCAAATACCCAATATGTTCTTTACATTCACAAATCTTGCTTTCATCTAATCCAATCTCTACCTCTTGCAAAATCCCTTTCAAATCAAATCAAACTGGTGTATAACTTTGCTTTACTAATCTGATTTCTAACACTTGCACATTCACTTTCAATATCACTCAAACCAATGCTCAAAAAGCTTCACAAATCCACTCAAACAATGAAGCACAATTTGTTCACAAACCCTAACACAAGTGTTTCCAATTTCTTTCAACTAGGATGCACAATTTGTTTCACAAACCCTAGCTCAAGTGTATCCAATCTCATTCAACAATGGAGTTCAATCAATGAATCACAAAACCTATCTCAAATATTTCCAACAATGCACATGAACTTAATCCTTATATCTCCTCCTTATAACATCAAAAATATACCCAACTAAACACCTCAAATAGTGAGTAATGTCCTCATACCTCTTAATTTGCTTTGATGAAGAAATATCCTTAAGAACCTGTCTCACAAACAACCAATATTTCTTGTGCCACTTCAAGGGTTAGATAGCAAAGTACTTTCTCAAAACATCCACATGAACTTTCCTCTCAAAAGGATGTGCACAATGAAATCTGAAAATGATGCTCTAAGTCCCTTATTTTGTTCTAAAAAATAAAGCATTAATACTCAACAAAAACTCTCATATTTTCTTTTCACCATGCAAGAATTACAATAAGATGTCAAGCAACTTATCACACCTTATTACTCCTAATATTGCAAAATAATATTCAACACAACAAAGCCACAAATTACACACATGAATTTTTCATATACACCTTATACCTCCTACTTGAAATAAAATATTTCAATGCACTTCAAATTTCCAACATGACCATTATAACATCACTTTATTTTATGCACCACACATAGCACTAGCAATCTGAATTATAAACTCCACACTATTCCCTTTTAATTCAAAAATTAATAACTCCATGTTGTCCTTTTAATCCAAAAATTAAAAATAAAATAATGACCTTATGACTCCCTAAGCAAGCACATACCTTAGACTTTGGCAAATATTTATTTCACAAAAAATTATCCCCACTTGTTGTCATCATCGTGATTCGAACCTGCACTGCTTGTTGGCCCATGCCCTAGCTTTGGCTAGGCCACCACATGGGCTAGCCACCCACACAAAACCTAAAGTGCATGCACTCCTTCTTATGCATGAATTTCGATATGAAAAGCTTTTACAAATTAAAACTTTATCACTCTGCCTTCATCATGTCTCGAACTCGAGACCTCCCCTCTACCACTCCTTAGCATCGGGGTTCTACCATCTAGGCTAGCTACCTATATGGAACCAATTTTCACTACCCCTTCTATTTGTCCATGTGCTCTACCTCAAAATGTAAATTTGTGCCTTGTCTTCTTCTCCTCCTCTGCCATGAATGAACGAATCACAAAGTGCATGATTTTTTCAATTTCTTTTCCACACCTTAGCATTGCAATTTACCTTCCTTAAATATGCAAATGTTTACTTTGGACCTTGATGTCGATGCATGGGAAATATTTGATTTTCAAACTTAACCTTTGGTGCTCACAATTTAATTTTTAATTATTATAATAATTTAAATCTAGATAGATTTAAATATTATAATTTATTTTTCTTCTTTGGGCCTTTTTCTTAAAATAAAGTTTTTACCACCATGAAACATTTTCTTTTTTCTTTTCAAGTACCACCATGGTAAATCAATTAAACCTTTAACACCATGAAATATTTTATTTTTCCTTTGCAAGTACCACCATGGTAAATCAATTAAACCTTTTATTTTTCCTTTGCAAATACCACCATGGAGGATGCCTTGTCTTTTTCTTGCTCACACAACTATGAAGAACCTTGTTTTTTCTTGCTTCCATATTGCCTCATGTACCCTTTGAAAATTATTCTCACTTATTTTTCTTTTGACATCAATGACAACCAATGTCATCAACCTATGACATCAATCCTTTGACATCAATGACAACACAATATACTCAAAATTTCCAACAATCTCCCCCTTTGTCATTGATGGCAACCCTTTCTAAAAATTCTTTTTCCAACCACTGGATTCCAAATCTTCTCCCCTAAGAAATTGCTCCCCTGATTGAATGCTCTCCCCTTACTCAAATCTCTCCCCCTTTGACATCAATGGCAAAGGGACTCCTTTGGGGCTAAATATAAGACTCTTAGCTCAGCCCCCTCCCACCTCCTCTCCTTGAGGTGATTAATTTTGGGGTGGGAGTATCTCTACTCCCAACATACAATGCTCTTCTTCTTTTTCAACCTTCTTTTTTGACACCTTTGTAATCATACCCTTTTGATCCTTTTGAGTGTCCCTATTCTTGCTTGACTCTGGTAGTTCTAGAAACTCTGTTCTACACCACTTGGCCTTATGCCCAATATTATTGCACTTGTAACACCTAATGTTGTAGTTCTTGGAAGGTGTAAATGATTTGAAGTTCCTCTTGGTGAAGCCATAATCCTTTCTATCATGAACCCTATAGTGGATCACTTTATGACCAAAGTGATTACATGAGTAGCAATACCCTTGAAATAAATATCCATCTTTGAATGAGTTGACATTCCTTTTAGTGAGGCCATACTCCTTTCCATAATTCCTGCAATGCATAGCTTTGTGACCAAAATGATTACATGAAAAACAATGTCCTTTGAAGAAATCTTGTTTTGAAACCTCTGGTCTCTTAGCCCTTTCTTTGCCTTCTCTGTGATGATCCATGTTTCTTGTTTGTGCATTGTTTCCTTTCTTAGTGAAGCTTCCCTTCTTCAACTTATCCTCATAAGTCTTAGTTTCTTCTTCACTCTCTTCCTCTAAAACTTCCTTTTCTTTTGAGCTTGAGCTTGACCCTTCTTCTTGTTTCCCTTGTCCTTCTTCAAAACCAAGTCCTATTTTGATAGATGAAGATCTTTGTGCATTGATAATTTTATCCAAATTTTTTGAACTTTTCCCAAACCTATTCAACTTATCCTTAGAATATTTCACTTCCATCCTTAGAGAAACCACTTCATGTTCTAATATTTCACACTCTAACTCTTTTGCTTCTAACTTTTCAACCATGACCTCTTTAAATCTCCTTGCCTTAGCTTTTGAGTTTGTGAGGTTTTGTAGAAGCTTTTCTTTTTCTTCCTCATATTCTTGAACTTGAGCCTCAAGTCTTGAATTCTGCTTTCTAACTCTTTTCAACTCTCTAAGAGCAACAATAAGTTCTTCTTCTAGATCAATTGTGCCTTCTTCTTCTTTTTGATTCTTTCTCTAGGTCTCCATTTATAGGAGCATCTTCTACTTGGTTTTTAATAGGAGTGTTTTCTTCCTCTTCTATTGCCAAGAATAGAATCTCTTCTTCTTCACTATCTGAGAGTCTTTCATCACTATCACTTGAAGCATTGCTTGCCTTGTTAACATAGAAACTCTTCTTGTGCCTTTGAAAGAACTTCTTTTCATGCTTGCCTTGACCATACCTATTTTTCTTTTCATGCCTAAATTTTCTTTCTTCCTTCTTCTTATAATCTTGTTTCTCTTCACTGCTACTGCTTCCAACTTGTGGACAATTAGATGCATAGTGACCAAAGTCACCATAATTAAAGCATTTCATAGTCTTTATATCTTTGTGCTTTCTTGAGCCTTTCTTATTTCTTCTCACATAGTTAGCTTCTTCATTACTACTTGACTCATCACTTGATTCTGGTTTCTTATATTTTGTCTTCTTTGAAGCTTTGAAAGTTACCTCTTTCTTGGAATTGTGATCCTTTACTATTCTCATCTCATAAGTTATGAGAATTCCATGTAACTCATCCATAGTCAACTTATCAATATCTCTCATCTCTTCTATAGCTGAAACCTTTGCATCATACCTTATAGGGAGTGATCTTAATACTTTCTGAGCAACACTAGAGTCTTCAATTTTGAATCCAAGTCCATGCATGGTATTAAAAACCTCATCCACATGAAGTAAGTATTTAGCAATATCTTCCTCATCTTCCATATTCAAATCTTCAAACCTTTTCTTGTGGTTTTGTAGTTTTTCCAACTTGACCTTATTATCTCCTTCATATGTTTACTTCAATTTGTCCCATATCTCTTTTTCTGATTTGCATTGCATAACTTTCACAAATTTTGCTTCACGTAATCCACTTAAGATTCCATTCATAGCCTTGGCATTATTCACATGTAACTTCTTACCATCCTTATCTATGGGAGGAGTAGTTGTAGGTGTGAACCCATCCTCAACCGATTGCCATATCTCATATCCTTGTGCCATCAAGTAAGTCTTCATTCTTATACTCTATAAGGTATAATTGTTCCCATCGAACAATGGAGCCTTATTTGATGAAGATCCATTCTGAGATGCCATCTGTGTTCCTATAATATCTTCCTTCAAGTTGTTAGACTTTTCTAAGGAACCCGCTCTGATACCAATTGAAGAACACAAGCTTATACTGAGAGGGGGTGAATAGTATAAGATCAACTTTTACTTTTCTTTCCAAATGATAACAATAATAATATCAATGTAGTAAAATAAATAATGCACAAATCATCACACACATGAGAGACACAAATTTAATGTGGTTCACCCAATGTGGGTTACATCCACGAAGAAAATATTTCTTCTAAATTTTCTCAACAAATATCTTGGGAATCAATTCCCTATTACAATGTTTATGGACCTCTGTCCAAAGGAGATCTCAATCCCCAATGCTCTGATTTGTGGATCTCTCTCCATAGGAGAACTCTATCCCCTTTGCTCTAGTTTGTGGATCTCTCTCCATAGGAGAACTCTATCCCCTTTGCTCTAGTTTGTGGATCTCTCTCCATAGGAGAACTCTATCCCCTCTACTCTAGTTTGTGGATCTCTCTCCATAGGAGAACTCTATCCCCTTTGCTCTCCAAAGCTTGCTCTCAATTCTATCTCAAATTTGCACCAAACCTCATCACAAGGCTAGCACAAATATGCTCTAACTCTACTCACAAATATCTATCTCAAATCTGCACCAAACCTCATTACAAGGCTAGCACAAATCTGCTCTAATTTTGCTCACAAATCTATCCAAATCTGCACACATTACATGCATAAATCTACTTCAATTCTTTCCTCAAATATGTTCAACTTTGTCCCAAGTCTTCTCACAAGACTTGCTCAAATCTACTTAATCTACTTCTCAAATATTGCTCAAATCTACTTAACTTCAAAATTAAAATCTTCTAAAACTTGCTCAAATCTCTTTAAGCTCTTCTCAAAATACTTGCTCAAATCTGCCTTCAAGCCTTCTCAAAATACTTGCTCAAATCTACCTTCAAGCCTTCTCAAAAGACTTGCTCAAATCTACCTCAATGTTGCTTACTAACCTGCTCAAATATTTCCAAATCTTGCATACAAACAAAGCTTATATCTCTTTCAGAAATGCTTTCTTCAAATAGATATATTCTACTCAGAATTCATTTAACCTCTGGAACATATAGAGAATGATATGTACTATCAAATACCCAATATGTTCTTTACATTCACAAATATTGCTTTCATCTAATCCAATCTCTACCTCTTGCAAAATCCCTTTCAAATCAAATCAAACTGGTGTATAACTTTGCTTTACTAATCTGATTTCTAACACTTGCACATTCACTTTCAATATCACTCAAACCAATGCCTAAGAGCTTCACAAATCCACTCAAATAATGAAGCACAATTTGTTCACAAACCCTAACACAAGTGTTTCCAATTTCTTTCAACTAGGATGCACAATTTGTTTCAAACGCAAGTAAATTAACGGAGGACAATTTGTTTCACAAACCCTAGCTCAAGTGTATCCAATCTCATTCAACAATGGAGTTCAATCAATGAATCACAAAACCTATCTCAAATATTTCCAACAATGCACATGAACTTAATCCTTATATCTCCTCCTTATAACATCAAAAATATACCCAACTAAACACCTCAAATAGTGAGTAATGTCCTCATACCTCTTAATTTGCTTTGATGAAGAAATATCCTTAAGAACCTATCTCACAAACAACCAATATTTCTTGTGCCACTTCAAGGGTTAGATAGCAAAGTACTTTCTCAAAACATCCACATGAACTTTCCTCTCAAAAGGATGTG
Organism: Wollemia nobilis; assembly: GCA_028583015.1. Taxonomy (NCBI): domain Eukaryota; kingdom Viridiplantae; phylum Streptophyta; class Pinopsida; order Araucariales; family Araucariaceae; genus Wollemia; species Wollemia nobilis. The sequence goes on along the minus strand of JAQPPZ010001136.1, from coordinate 695,232 downwards.
CACAATGAAATCTGAAAATGATGCTCTAAGTCCCTTCTTTTGTTCTAAAAAATAAAGCATTAATACTCAACAAAAACTCTCATATTTTCTTTTCACCATGCAAGAATTACAATAAGATGTCAAGCAACTTATCACACCTTATTACTCCTAATCTTGTAAAATAATATTCAACACAACAAAGCCACAAATTACACACATGAATTTTCCATATACACCTTATACCTCCTACTTGAAATAAAATATTTCAATGCACTTCAAATTTCCAACATGACCATTATAACATCACTTTATTTTATGCACCACACATAGCACTAGCAATCTGAATTATAAACTCCACACTATCCCCTTTTAATTCAAAAATTAAAACTCCACGTTGTCCTTTTAATCCAAAAATTAAAAATAAAATAATGACCTTATGACTCCCTAAGCAAGCGCATACCTTAGACTTTGGCAAATATTTATTTCACAAAAAATTATCCCCACTTGTTGTCACCGCCATGATTCGAACCTACGTCACTTGCTGGCCTACACCCTAGCTTCGGCTAGGCCACCATGTGGGCTAGCCACCCACACAAAACCTAAAGTGCATGCACACCTCCTTATGCATGACTTTCGATGCGAAAAGCTTTTACAAATAAAACTTTATCACTCTGCCTTCATCGTGTCTCGAACTCGAGACCTCCCCTCTACCACTCCTTAGCATCGAGGGTTCTATCATCTAGGCTAGCTACCTAGATGGAACCAACGTTCACTGCCCCTTCTACTTGTCCATGCGCTCTACCTCGAAATATGAATTTGTACCTTGTCTTCTTCTCCTCCTCTACCACGAACGAACGAATCACAAAGCGCACGATTTTTCGAATTTCTTTTTCCACCCTTAGCATTGCAATTTACCTTCCTTAAATATGCAAATGTTTACTTTGGACCTTGATGTCGGTGCATGGGAAATATTTGATTTTCAACCTTAACCTTTGGCGCTCACAATTTAATTTTTAATTATTATAATATTTTAAATCTAGATAGATTTAAATATTATAATTTATTTTTCTTCTTTGGGCCTTTTTCTTAAAATAAAGTTTTTACCACCATGAAACATTTTCTTTTTTCTTTTCAAGTACCACCATGGTAAATCAATTAAACCTTTACCACCATGAAACATTTTCTTTTTTTGCAAGTACCACCATGGTAAATCAATTAAACCTTTTATTTTTCCTTTGCAAATACCACCATGGAGGATGCCTTGTCTTTTTCTTGCTCACACAACCATGAAGAACCTTGTCTTTTTCTTGCTTCCATATTGCCTCATGTACCCTTTGAAAATTATTCTCACTTATTTTTCTTTTGACATCAATGACAACCAATGTCATCAACCTATGACATCAATCCTTTGACATCAATGACAACACAATATACTCAAAATTTCCAACAGTAAATGAAATTGCAGAGCTAAGGAAGGGTCAAGTGGCTAGATTACCTCTCCTAGAGTTTGTCTACCAAATTTTCCACTAAAAATTTCCAAATCCGCCATTGCTACCAAATTCACCATTGGGGTGGCGAATTTGGTAAATCTACACAAAAACTAAAAAAATGGGTTTCTAATTTGAGGGATCTGTCTGAGTGTTGGATAAGGTGGGAACTTGTCTAAACAATTGATCAAACCCCTTTTTAACAAAATAAATGAGTATGCTTACCTCTTGGGGAGGAATTTGGTCTGAGTGGTGAATTTGGTTGTGTGTTTTAGGCTACCAAATTTGCCACTAATAGTGCAGGGTGTCGAATTTGGTCCTAGGATGGATTTTTGAAGGTTTCAGAGGTTGATTTAGGAAAATTTTGATTGAATTTTGAGTTGAATGTGAAGAAAAAGGATCCTAACAGTTTTTGCTATGTTTTTGGCTGATCAAATCATAGTATTGGACCCTCAAATTAGAGAATTTAAGGACTAAATTTAGAATGTGTGAAAAAAGGATGAAATGCTAGTTATGATTGACATTTGAATGCAAAAAAGGTGAAAGACAGTAGGGGGATTATATAATGCTATAAGGAATGATTTAAAACACCTAATGTAAGTGGATAAATTAAGTGGAAGTGCAAATATATATAATGATACCTATAACATATAAGAAATTGTAGCAGTGAACAAGTGACTGAAATAGAGTTAAAATTGAAAATATAGGGGATAAAAATGTATGCTATGATGGTAAAGAGGATGTAGGATAGATAATTTAATATTTAGAAAAAGTAAACTAGCATTTATAATGGAAATTCAATGAGGATGTTAGTATATGTAAGAAGGCTAATTAAAAACTAGCAAAATCTACAACAATGAAGAAAAAGATGAAAATAGCTCATAATGGGAAGGGAGCCTTTGGACCTAGACAAAGGAATGTGAGATACAAGGCAATGATAGCCTTGTATTTTTCACACCTTGCCTTGAGGGAAGAGGGGAAGAGAAATATTTATATACATGCAATGTAGAACTACATATAGTGCATGAAAGGAAATAGTAAGAACATGAACAAAACTAGATTAAATGCTTATAGATGAAATAAATATGAAAGTAAATGAGTATGGATGAATAAAAGAGGTTAGTATGCTACATATATAAGCTAGAATACTAAAAATCATAGGGAAAAAAATAAAGAAGTATAATTTGTGTTAGAAAATATTACAATTGAAGAGATATAACCAAACTTATTCCAGAATAAAAACTTATTGTTCACACCTTGCCTTGAAGGAAGAGGGGAAGAGAAAGATTTATATACATGCAATGTAGAACTACAAATAGTGCATGAAAGGAAATAGTAAGAACATGAACAAAACTAGATTAAATGCTTATAGATGAAATAAATATGAAAGTAAATGAGCATGGATGAATAAAAGAGGTTAGTATGCCACATATATAAGCTAGAATACTAAAAATCATAGGGAAAAAAATAAAGAAGTATAATTTGTGTTAGAAAATATTACAATTGAAGAGATATAACCAAACTTATTCCAGAATAAAAACTTATTGATCACACCTTGCCTTGAGGGAAGAGGGGAAGAGAAAGATTTATATACATGCAATGTAGAACTACATATAGTGCATGAAAGGAAATAGTAAGAACATGAACAAAACTAGATTAAATTCTTATAGATGAAATAAATATGAAAGTAAATGAGCATGGATGAATAAAAGAGGTTAGTATGCTACATATATAAGCTAGAATACTAAAAATCATAGGGAAAAAAATAAAGTATAATTTGTGTTAGAAAATATTACAATTGAAGAGATATAACCAAACTTATTCCAGTATAAAAATGCAAAAATGACTAATTCAGAAGAAAAATAACCCACAAAATACATGCACATAGAACACAAGAGATTTAACCTGGTTCACCAAATATGGGCTAATCTAGAAAACAAGAGCCACACCTCCTTTGATATTATTTTTCACTCATTGCCCGTAATGAGATATTACAATAAATATTAAAGGAAACTCTTACAACTCTAAACCACAATGTGGTATTAGAATATCGTGGGCACAATACAATGGGATAAAACCATCCATACCCACCAATCATAAAAATCCCAAAAAATACTTCATAAATCACTCCAAAAAAAAGGGAAAAGAGGCACCAGTATCATTCAACCAATAATTTCTATCTGAACATGTGGAGCAAGATGCCAGATATACATCCCCTCCATCAGTGGATTTATTTATCTCTGTGGAAGTGGATTTGTTAGATATATTTCCAGAATTAACTTTCTTTGATCTATAATCCTTCTTCATGTGTCCAGGCTTACCACATTTCCAACATTTTCTCTCAAAATTTCCTCGAGACTTGGATCTACCTCTAGACTTAGATCTATCACCAAATATTGTTTTATCTTTTTCCTTGGCACACCCTCTCACTGTTATGGCATCCTTTGATGTGCCCTCCATGGCTTTTCTCCTCATATCCTCTGATAATAGAGATGCCACAACATCTTCAAACTTTAATGTGGATGAAGTTGTACTACCAATTACTACAACCAGGTTATCCCACGAATATGGTAAAGAGCATAACAAAGTAATATATGTATCTTCCTCACTCAACTTAATTTCAATAGATGTAAGTTGACTTACCATCATATTGAATGCATTAAGATGATCTGTTACTGAATCCCCTTCATTCATCCTAATATTATACAATTTCTTTCAGAGGAATAACTTGTTCACCAAGGACTTAGATTGATACAAAGCCCCTAACTTCTCTCAGAGATCCTTTGTAGTAGTTTCTTCAAAAACATTGATTAGGAAAATCTGCAAGATACATTTAAATTATACTCCTTGATTTTTTATTCAACTTTTCCTAATATTCATTGAACGTACTAGCAGGTTTCTGTTCAGAGATAATAGACCACTTATATCTATCCATGAGTAGATCCTCCATATTTAACTTCCATAGCTCAAAACTATTTCCATAAAATTTATCAATCTTTATCCTTGATTGATTTAACATCATTTTTTCTTCAAGATCCTTCTGCATAGAACTTCCACTCTGGAATAGGTTTTCTATAACTCCTAGAAACCCTAGATCTTCAAATAAACTGAAACCCTAGCAATAAAGGCGTACCTCTATGGCTAAAAACTTGGCTCTGATAGCAAATGAAGAGATATAACCAAAATTATTCTAGAATAATAATGTAGAAATAACTAATTCAAAAGAAAAATAACAACTCATAAAATACATGCACATAGAACACAAGATATTTACCCTGGTTCACCCAATATGGGCTAATCCAAAAAACAAGAGCCACACCTCCTTTGATATTATTTTTCACTCCTTACCCGTAATGGGACATTACAATCAATATTAAAGGAAAATATTACAACCCTAAACCATAATGTGGTATTAGAATATCGTGGGCACAATACCATGGGCTAAAACCACCCATACCCACCAATCACAGAAATCCTAGAAACCGCTTCGCAAATCACTCCGAAAAAAGGGGAAATTTTGACAAGAAGCTTGAAGGAAGATTCAGATATAATAAGTCTACCAAATCCAAGATATTTGGAGACTACCTCTCACATTAAGAAGGCAAAGTTCATAGAAAGGAGTTCTCTAAAACTACAACAGAAAGTAGAAGATCACTAAAAGGATTAAGCCATCAAATTCAAGGCTCAAGATAGAAGTTTTGAGGCTATAGATTGGTGAAAGAGAAATTTGTCGAGACAACCGACAATGAATTTATGTATCCATCTACTACAAGGTAGCAACTTGGTGAATCAGAAGTACCAAGATCTACATCATCTTTAGAAGCCATAAAAAAGGTAAGCAACTAAGGTGAAAGTAGTTGAACTTTAGATTAGGGTTCATTATCAAATTCCATTAAGCACCATATTTGAATTAAAAGTTGTAGAAGAATAGAATGCATTATAGTCTTCAAGAAAGTGCAAAAAGGGAAGTTCATTTTAAGGATTATTTGCACATTTATTTGGAGTTGAATAGATTTTAGAATTAAACTATCTATCATCTACATATCATCTACTTTGGAAAAATAAAAGAAGACTAGATCCTACAACTTTTTTTGTAGTGAAAATTTGCAAAATACTTATTAAGGGTTCATTACAGATTACTCTTAAAAGTTGCAGATATTATTAAGTGCATATAAAATTATTTTAAGAGTTTATTGGAGTGATAAGGTGATATTTTTAGTGCATTAAATTGGTAGTATTATTAAGATCATTTGCACTACACTAATTACTCTAAAAAAATGTTAGTTTGTGTTTATTGATTGTTAAGAATCAAGAGCATAAAAACCAATAGATTAATCAAAGTGTCTAGAGACACTATTCAGTGCACGTAAACTTAGCATTTTATGGTCAAAAGAAGCCACCAAATATTAGATCAGATTCCTCCAAGGAGTGGAGAAGAAATCCACCATTAAATCAACAAGAGAAGATTCAAATCAATACTTGGTGAGTCTCAATATTCAAAGACACCAAAAAGGGGTGCATAAATTAATTCTACAAATAAAAATAAAAGGTTCTATCTACGTGGTTACAAGATTGGGTTCATTAGAAAAATATCCAATAAAAAATGGGAAAGGTGTCTAATAAAAATACAACCTCAAAATACCCCATTGCCTTCAAGAAAGCTTCCATAAAAATTAGGAAAATCAGATCTGCAAAAGGAGTGTAAAAAAGAGTGCAATAAGGGTATTCTTGTATATAAAATATATTACATATTGGTGCACCAATCTAATATTTTCTACGTAGGAATTAGGGCATATTTTAAAGTACCTCAAAGTACACTATTTACAAGGTGCAATAGCCAAAGGCAGTTGAACATTAGCACACTCTGAGCAAAGCAAAAAAACCTCTCAAAAGGCTCATATCCTCTACGTCTTGGACAATTAAATATTCAAGCAAAATACAACACAATACAAGGCAAAATAAAGTATTATATTCAAGATTGAGCATAACATGTTTGGAAAAGAAGAAAAGCAAGGCATAGAAGACTATATTCGATGCATGTCAAAGGAGCATTCTATACCATTATTGAAGGTTCACAAAATCTCCACCAAAGCATCGCTCGTCACTTCAGTTGGAACTAACTCATAACAAGCACCGTAAAAAAAGGAAGATCCATGAATATTACAGTGTTTTAAGATGCTCCAAAGGTACATTAAATAAGTGTTCAAGGAAGATCCCATGCATAAGGAGGAGTGACACTTGTCACTTGAAAAGAAATTCTAATGTTCACTACATGAACACCCATATTTCACATGTTCGAGCAAATAAATTTTACTAGCAAGAAGGGTGGTACATGAGAATAAGGGAGACACTTGTATTCAAAGGAAATAAGTGGTCCTCCAAGGTTGTAATACCCAGATGTTACAAGAATATTCATTCTCTCCAAGCGCTCAAGAAGTAATCGACGTAACTAGCATGACACTTGTCACATAGCACAATAACTATCTTCTATTAAAAGGCGTCAAAGACCAAGGAAGTTGAGGTATTCAGTATTATAACATTTACTCATAGCACAGGCCAAATCACAACATGGAAGAAATATGAAAGAGTATTAAAAGCTTTGGTCAAGGAGGTCAAATAAGTCCAATGTTGGATCCAAGTGAAAATCAACGTACAATATTCTCCATAAGCATTCAAAGGAAGGACAAAGAAGTGGACTGTCATATACATCCAATATCTATGACAAAAATATAGAGAATACAACATCCAAGGTAATTTCTCTACTTTATTAATATTTGCTTTCACTAAATGGGAGTTATAAGGTATAACTTTAGGTTAAAATACTAAAGGAAATCAACCATATTTGAAAGCAATATAAAAGGGATAAAACACATATTAAATATCCTAATATTTGCAATATATATATTTTTTTAGCAAAAAACCCCTTGTGGGGCCGCCTTGGTCTGAGAGACCACGAACAGGGGGTTCTACACCATCAAAGTTACCCGAGAGTCGCACCCAGCCCTGCCCGCACCAACATTATCAATTGGATTTTGGGTACCCAATTCAGCTTTTTGGTAGGGTGGAGATTTGAACCTGGGACCTCCCTTAGAGGATTGCCTCTCCTCTCCAACTCACCTACAACACCTGGGTATATTTGCAATATTATAACATAGGAGAAATAAGGAATTTTACTTGGAAATCAAAATTTCTATTATTTCAAATAATTGTTTTCTAATATTCCACATTAGATTATGTAATGTTCTTCTTAAAATCATTAATAAGATCATGGCAGAAAGGTTGAAGCCTTTTTTACATAAGATTATTTCCCCTGAACAAGGGGGTTATGTGGAAGGGTGCCAAATAGTGGATGAGATAGTTCTTGCTCAAGAAGCCATCCATTCCATGGATATGCAAAAATAACCTTCCATTTTCATTTGGTTAGACTTATCCAAAGCTTATGACAGAGTGGATTGGCACTTCTTTATCAAAGTTTTGAGGCAATTTCACTTCTCTCAAGATTGTATGGATTGGATTATGGGATGTATCTCTTTAGTTTCCTACTTAGTTCTTATCAATGGCAATCATTCTCAGTTGTTCTGAGCTTCCAAAGGTATTAGGAAAGGTGACCCCCTATCCCCTTATTTATTCATCATTATTGTTGAATGCTTAGGTAGGACTATAAACAATAAGAAAGAAAAAAACCTTGATGGAGTTACCATTGCTCATAAATCTAGACCTATCTCTCATATTCAATTTTTTTATGACTCTACTCTTTTAGGTAAAGCTAAAATTAAGGAAGCTTCTAATATTAAGCAAATCATTAGCTATTTTTCTAAGGTTACTAGGCAATTGATCGATGAAGATAAATCTAAAGTCATTTTCTTTCATTGCTCTGCTAGACAGTAATCCATGGCCTTGGATAAATTAAGATATAAAAATACCTCCCTTCCAATCACTTATTTAGGTATTCCCATCAATATTCGAATATAAAAAAATAAATATTGGAATTGGATGTTGGATAAAGTCAAGAAGAAAATTGGAAAGTGGACCAATAGGTGGCTTTCTTCCAGGGGTAGAATCACCTTGATAAAATCAGTCCTTCAAGCTATTCCTAGTTATGTTTCTACCATGTTGAATATCCCAAAGGTTGTTCTTCAAGAACTAGATCAAATCAATCATCGGTTCCTCTGGAGTGGTACTAAGGAGAAAAGTAAATGGGCCTTGGTGAAATGGGACACTTTATGTCTTCCTAAGAATGAAGGGGGGTTAGGATTCTAGTTTTCTATTAATAACAACAAAGCTTTAGCTGCTAAATTATATTGGAGGATTTTGCATAACCCCAAAGCTCTTTGGACCAAAAATCTCCATGCTAAATATGCAGAGAACAAAAGTCTTGAAGACCTTATTTGCTATCTATTACCTTCCAAAGGTTCTCCTATTTTAGAAGTTCTTAATATTGGTGAGGATTTGATAAATAAAAAATTATTTTGGACCATTCATAATGGTCAATAAGTAAAATTTTGGACAGATTCTTGGGATGGTCACAAGCCTTTGATAAATCAGTTTCCTGAATGGAGATCTTGGATGGAGGAGCTTCACCGAGCTAATTGGATAAAGGTGGCTAATTACTATCAATACCATACTGTTAATTCAGATGTTGGTAGATATTGGATCCCTATTGAGGACTGGCGTATTCAAATCCTATAAAGGTAAATACAATATATCCAATGCATCCTTCATATGAGATTTGTCTCTTGGTCCCATGATAAATATTGTTTTGGATGGAAAAATGCTACTAAGGGTGAGTATTCAGTTGCTCAAGGTTATTTGGCATTATGCCATAATAATCCCAACCAATCATCTAACATATTTTCTCAGTTGTGGGCTCAAAATCTCTGGCCTAAGCTAAGGTTATTTACTTGGCTTTTATTGCATCACGGTGTACTTACTTGGGAGCATCTTATGAAGCATGGTTTTCATGGCCCTTTTAGATGTGAAATATGTGGAGAGAATGTGGAAACTCTTAGCCATATTTTTATTGAGTACTTTAGCCTCTAAGCTATGGAGGAGAATGTCCACTTTACTTGGCTTACAATGGTCCAATTGTTTTACTTTTGAACAAATTTGGAGGGATTGGCCTAATCAAGAGGGTGTTGTTAATTTTATTAGGGAGTTAGTTTGGATGGGTTATACTATTCTTCTTTGGAATATCTAGAATGAAAGTAACAACCAAATTTTTAATCAAGAAAGGAAGGATATTCACTATATCTAGAAAAAGACCATTGCCAACTTAGTTGAATCAGTCCATCAGCTCCTTAATCACCCCCAAAACTCCCATCAAATATGGGATCAAGTGATGCAAAGATTGAATATTAACTCTTCTAAGAGCAACCAACTTAAAGCGAATGTGAGTAACTGCAAGATGGATAGAACAAGGAATCTGCAACCTCTGCCTAAGGATTTTGGAAAATTCAATACTAATGAAGCCTCTAGAGGGAACCCTAGAAAAGCTAGGGCAGAAGTAATTGGTACACTTTTATATGGCTCCCTAGTTTTTACTTTTGTTGAGAATTTGGGTATTCTATCCAATAACCTTGCTGAGGGGTATGGTATCCTTATAGGCCTTCGAGAGGCTACTAGGGTTGGATGGGAAAGTGTGCTAGTTGAGTCTGACTCTTAAATCATGATTAATATTTTGAAGACTCATTCTAAGATTCATAAGATTTATTGGAGAATAAAAATAATTATTGAGAATATCTAGTTAATCCAGCTGGGATTTTTGAAAGTTAATTACAATCATGAGGTCAAATATTAGAGCAAGAGTGTTGATGCTTTAGCTAATTGGGCTTTGGACAAAGGTGATATTACTTTCTATAGCCACCTTCCTTGATGGTGGGCTTCACAAATAAGGGAAGCTCTTCTTTCTATCATTTCTTTGGATGACTCCAGTTCTTGAGGTACCTAGTTTCTTCTTGATTTATTTTTGCTTCTCTTTGGTTCGATCAGGGTATTTTAGTTCCCTAGATCAAACTAGTATTTCTTTTGTTTCCTCTGTTGTTTCTTGCCTTAAAAGTATTTTTGTATAGAAAGGTCATTGTTGTGTTCTATTTTTTTCTTTTTTCTTTTCTATTTATGTGTGTTTTTTCTTGTTTTATTTTGTTTTTGTGTTTTTTGTGTTGTTTTTTGTTGTTATTGTGTTTTTGCTATTTTATGTTCTTTGTTGTTGTTCTGTATTTTTTTGTTCTTGTGCTTGTGTTTCTATATGTTTGTGTTAATTGGTATTTTTTTTGTTTTGGTGTGAGTGTTTTCTATGTTTTTGTTTTTATTTGTTGTCTGTTGTTGGTTGTTTTTTATTTTATTTTATTTTATTAATTTTTTAGGTTTTGGTTGTCTTTGTTTTTCATGTTTTTGTTGGTTGTGTCGTTGTAGCGTTGTGTTGTTTTTTGTTATGTTTGTGTTTTGTTATGTTGTTGTGTTTTTCTGTGTGGTGTATGATGCATTTTTTTTAATCTTATTGTGTGTGTGTTTGGTTGTGCTTTATCTTTTTGACACACTCAAGGAGCATGTTTTTTTTTATCTTTTTGTATGTTCTTGATTTTTTTTGTTTCAAGTTTGTTCCTTGAGTAATTCAAAGGTGATAGGCAAAGTGCGAGCCCTGGACTATTTTGGTGGAAGAGATACCCCTGCCTCCTTGGGTCTTACCCAAAAGTGGCATTCCTTCTGGGATTTTTTCCACAAAAAAAAATATTCCACATTAGGGAGTTATAAGGAATACTACATCAAAGTAGGAAATTGGAAATTAGAAACAATAAATATCAAATTAGTAAAGGCTATAAAAAGAGGTTCATTAAAGAGTATTAAGAGTTGGAAATTAATTGGCATATTTGTCTCAAAATATATTAAAGAAATAAAAGGAATCCAACTATTAAAACCTCATCAAATTAAAAAGTGCTTAAAGTTCAAGAGAAGTAATAAGGTGTAAAAGAAGTTGATTTTTTCTATTTACAAAACTTTACAAAATAAACTCTAAATTGAACTATAATTCTCAAAATAACTTTATCTATCATATAGCATTTCCAAAATCACTAGGGAGACATAAGGTATTCTACAAAACTTGATAACAATAAAATTTATTAATATTATCAAGTACTAAGGTTTCTACAAAGTCCACAAGGACTCTACAGATTCACATCTCTTAACTGGGGAGATATAAAAAAGCCTACAAAGTCGAAGCTCTAAAAGGTTCTATCAAAAATCCTTATTTTCAATCCTAAGGATTAACAAGAAACACTATCTCAAAACTATAAAGAAGGAATATGGATGAAATAATAAGAAATGCCTTTATCAATAAAGAATTATTTCATGAATTGGAATTATATTCTCAAAACTTGTAAGATACCCTTGAAGGATATGAAAATCTACCAACTAATGATAAGGAGAGATTCTCCTTATTTCTCAAATAAGAAAAAGAGGGTGGATTTGAAGCATTAATTGTTTATCTTCATGAAAACCTCTTTTAGGCATGGTGGAATTCACAAAAGATAGTTAAATTCACATTTGAGGAATATTTGATGATTTACCTATCATTAATTGAATTTGTACTCATTCAACACATGAAGCAAGCTAGCAATAAAATAAATATTATTATGATGATAGACTAACTCATCATGAAGAAAAAATTCCATCAGCATCCATGCAGAATTGCAGGAGAAGGGGGAAAAGGAAGAAAAGGGCTCCTAAAAGAAATTCTAGCAAGGAAGACATGAATAGAAAAGAAATCATAAAGAATGAAGTACCCTCAACTACAACTCTCTTTGCATCATATAAATATACAAACTTCTTACTTGATCAGACTATAATAAGCAATGAAGGAGAATAAAAGTTCCAATTTTGATTTCAATAAGAAGAGCCAATGCAAGAAGGCATACAGTGCATTAACGAGGACTAGATCAAGCTGAATAACATTTGAAGATAAAGATCCATTTTAAAGATTGAAATATTCAATATCCAAATAATGTAATACAAGGAGGTGTTATAGTTAGAATATATTACATCATTTGGCTTATGTAAATGTACCACATAGGTACATTAGGACAAGAGATTACTTTAGGAGGAAGTTATCTAGTTAATTCAAGCAATGTAATATATGCACAAGTGGCATGTGTAATTTGTAATGTGCAAGGTGTCCCCTTATACAACTAGGTAGAGTGTTGGCCAAATAATCTATCTTCCTATATAAAGGGTCTCATAGTAGTATATAACATAGTATAGCATGGCAGATCATAGCATCATATAGCATATCTCAAGTACTACTATATGGAGTACAATGGAGCTCTTTAGCTCATATCAATGGAGTGACCATTTCCTCCATAGATCATTTCTATTTATAGCATATTTCAATCATATTGTTGTTTCAATTTCTTTCATATTTCCTGTATTTTATTGGAACTTGTGTTAGATCTCTCCACAAAACATATCCTCAAAAGCTAACATATGCTCCAACATCAAGCCCAAGCCCCTTTCCTATCCATCATAGAGAAAGTTGATGAGCAACATGTTGCTCTTATGCCCAATCTGGGGTCTCCTCAAGGGAAGGAGGTGAATTATTTTGAATCTAAGCTGGATTTTGTGGTCTCAAATAAGGCTGGTAACAAGAAACTAGTATTTTTCTCTGAGACCACCCCTTCTCCATGTTGCTGCTCCATGAGAAACAAATCAACCAGCAACAAACATAAGGGAGTAATTGTTCTAGACCAAGATAATCCTATCTCTGACTCCCCTCCTATGAGCCATAATAAATAGTCATGTGAGTTCATCCCCAACAACTTACTCTCTCCCGATGGAACTTCATTTTAGGTCCCTTCTACTAATGACTATGATCTCATGACTAACCTTGATGATCTCGTTAGTCTAGCCTCCTCTCTACTCACTCAAGCCATGAAATTTATAAGTAGAATCATGAACTCGAATGTGGTGGTCTTGTTTATGAAGGTGACCCCAAACATCGATGGCAAAGAGTAGGATCACCCCACCACCCTAGATTAATCCCGAGATGGCTCCATTTTTTAGTTGTTCTCCAATTTTGTTGTTGTTGTGGTCATATCTAGGGTAGTTCTAGCCCCTTCTCTCTTGGTTTGTTTTTTTTTTTACTGTCTATTACCGATTTCTGGTCATAGATACCCCTTTTTTTCTTGCATTGTAAAAGGTTTGGGGTCCCTTTCAAAACCCCTTTCATAAATTAAAAAAACTAGCTAGATAAGAATAAAAATAAGACTGTTGTTTTGAATAAATGATGATTTAATATTACCTTTAATACTGATGTTGTGCTTGGATGGGATTCAAAACCAAGTGCTCTCATAGGTGGATGAGGAATTCGACCACCAATAATAAGATACTGAGGAAATGATGTGACAAATGTTCTAAGGTAAGAGGTACCTAGGGTAACAAGTGGTTACTGCATATCATTGCATCTCATAATCTACTTGTTTGAAATAATTGCATCGACAAGGAAGTTTCCATAAGGGCAATGGATTCAATTTTAATAAGAGTTCATAACCTAGAGGTTATCGTAAGGTTCTACTGCTTATAAGGTTGATTAATATCTATTTTTGAATTGTTGGTATTCGATCAATGTTTTGAGTATAAGCTTTTAAACTTGAAAAGTTTGTTGAGGAATGATTTTTTACAAAGGAATCATTAAGGGAATAATTATAGAGGTTTTATTCCCCAGTGATGGATACTAATGTTAATAGTACATATAAAATTTCGGTACCAAGCTAATTAAGTGGAAGATAAATTATTTAATTTATTATGTTGTTTCTAAATGTTTAAAGTTGACCTTTAGAAATGAAAATTGATTAATAGGACATTAGAGTATTTTGATTATTTTGACCTTTGAGATGAGATAATCATTAAGAAAAATTAAATGTTGTTGTAGTTTCTCATAAGCACTTGGTATGGCTATATGTAGCCCGTAATTAAAAAAAGGGGTCTTCTTTAAATAAAAGAAAATTAAGGAACCCCTAATGGATGCAAAATGAATGAATTGTGAGTGCTTCACTTAAGAAGAAAGTTAGCGATTAGAATGACTTCTTCTTGGGGAAGGGGAAAGCTTTGTCTTCTTGTTATTTTGGGGGGGAGAGAGTAGATCCTGGAGGTTACATGAACCAAAGAATTATGTAGGGAGCATTTTGGATTTTTTTGAAACATAAATCAACAAGCTTGGTGGATACATGAACTAGAGGAGGATGTAGTGTGTATTTTACATATTTGGGAATGCAAATAAAAAAGGTATACTATTTGGAATGTGATTCTAGTTAGATTTATTTATACAAGCTTGGTTGTTGTTTTGGTGTGCACTTGGGTTGATGGTTTGAGCAACCTAATAGTTTTTGTCTTTGTTACGTTTGTATTGTTGTTGTTGATGCTTTAGTAAGGGTGTTAAACACTCCTGAATCCTTAAACATTTTTCCTTTCTAGAGAGAAAGAACCCCTATGTTGTTCTTTGTAAGATGTTTACCTTTCCTACATTTTATTTTCTCTTTCCAGTGTGATGCTTTGCTAGTCTTTATATATTAGATGTCAATTTGTAGAAATAAGCTTTGCCTATTGTTGTATCTTTAACCTTTATCGAAGCCAACTTAAGAGTTTGTTTTTTCGGGATAATTTGAGATGATTTTCCCTAAGCATTTTTTGCTTTACTATGTGGATATTATTGTTAGATAGGATGATAGAACTTTTATTTTGTTGGTCTTGTTGTTGGAAGAGCATGGTGTATTCAATGTGAGGGTGTTGGCTCGTAGCAATATTGAGTCCCTTCCAAAGCTTTGTTGTTTTATAAGAACATAGATCCTTATTTTTTAAATATTATTTATTTGTTTTTAAACTTTAACATACATGGGTGCAAAGGTTTATGTCATCATTAATTTTCAATCTAATGTGCGCAGTTTAATAGATTTCTTTCTTTTCAATATTTTATAAGCAACGAGGGGGTTAGGGTTTTGAAGTGGTTTTAAAGTGTGTCTTCCTCTTCACTTGCCTTTAACCTTTCATGTTAGTTAATTATTCATCTGGAAGTATTTTCTTATTTGGAATATAAGATGCTTTCTTACTAGTTTTTGGAGTAGATGATTAATTACCTCTTGAAAAAGGATTTCATGCTTAGCTTTGGTAATTAAAGAACCGTAGATTTGTTTATTATTTTAAAGAAAAGTATGATGCCTTATTTGGTAGTAATTAATAGAATGGTAAAGTATGGTTGAGATAGGTTTTTGAATGAGAGTTAATTGGTTTTTTTACTTATGTAAAAGAAAGATAAAGCAATAGAAAACTAAAGTAGGAATTACATATTAGTATTGTTGTTTTATAAATTAATATATGAATGTATAGTTCAATAAGGAAGAAATATTATGGGGTTTTCTTAATAGGATTGCTTATAGAAAGCAATTATTTGTTAAATGGATGTAGAATTCCTTTAACCAAGGAAATTATGGGATTTCCTTAAATTGCATTAAAATAAAAAAATGAACTTTTATTATGTTATTATGGACTATATGGATGCACTTTTGGAAATGAGCATATAGGTATGTGATGAGGCCTGAAAATGCCTCAATCATAACATGTTTTGAACGCTGAAATTGCCTACAAACTCTTATGTTTAATCTAATATGCTAGTTAAGTTAATTCAAAATGTTGTGTATTAACTATTTGCATGATAAATGTATCTGAAATACTATATTCTGATTTTTATAGCTTTTTGCATAAGTTTTATGTTGTTTTGTTATGACTTGCTAAATGAGATATGCTTAGATTGATAGCAGAATTTCACTAATCATGTTTTGATATGTCTCAAGCATTTGTTTTACCTAAATCTGGCAACAAGTGCAAGTAAACTCGTTACTGTGCAACAAAAATTGGCTTTTCCCATGTAAATTCTAGCCAGCTGCCAATGAATGGCAAGGCATGGAATTCACATGTGGAAAGAGATGAAGACCATTGGAATCTGATCCTGAGAAGTAACCCACATGAGAAATGCAGAGGAAATCATTTAAGGAGCCCACATTTGTTCATTCCGAAGTCTCTTCGAAATGAACAGATATCTTCGAAATGAGAAAACACAGTGTCTTCGAAATGAGCGGATCTTCAGAATGAGAATTGCAGTATCTTCAAAATGAGTGGATCTTCAGAATGAGAATTGCAGTATCTTCGAAATGAGCGGATCTTCGAAATGAGAATTGCAGTATCTTCGAAATGAGCCACTTATCTTCGAAATGAAAACAAAATGTGCTTTTTGACTTGTTGACCGATTTTTGACACTGGAAAAAGGGAAATAAATATTGAAAAGGGTAAGGGAAAATATCTCAGATCTGACTTTGCCGTCCTTGCCGACCAAAGCCACCATTTATGGAAAGATCAAATTTGATCTTCTTCTAGGATAAAACCAGGAATTGTTGCAGCATAATAGGATTAGATCTTTTGAGATATTCTCAGTTGTCAGTAGATCTTAGGACATCTATAAATATGGCTCCCATTCAGGTTGAGCTAGAAGTAGAGGGGATAGAGAAAGTAGAAAGTAGAGAAATATAGGAGAAAATAGGCAATAATTAGAGAAGTGATCATTATAGTCCTATAACAGGTTTTCAGCAAAATTATTGTAATCATGTTCTTGAATCAATAAAGTGTACTATTTCTATTTCATATTGCTTGTAAATGAGTGTGAGTAAGATCTAGAGAGAGAGAGACTTATACCTTCTTCTGGACAAGGAGGTTGGCCACTTCTAGACCTAGGAGGAGGACTAACAACAGGTTTTTATTCTGATTTTGTTGCAGCAGAATGAGTAGTAGAACTTGTCATTTCATTCCTTTGTAAACAACTAATGATATTTGCAATCTTAGCTTATTTTATGTTTTGTGATTAATGGTTTGGTTGTAATCTCCACTTTCAGCAAAGCTTTCAATTTATTGCAGATTGTCATTTCCAGAATTTACTATTTTTTGTAATTTCTTGCATTTTATGTTTTGTTGTCAACCCCAGCACAGAAGATTGACAACCTTCTATTACAGAGCCTTGACAGGGTTTCATTTCCATGCTATAAGTAGGTTTCCATTGCTGCAAAAGTAAATAGATTTCCTTTCTGCAATTATAATCAGACTTTTAATTCTGCAACTGTTATTTCTGCAACATAATTAGGTCTCATTCTGCAATTGTAATTAGGACTTCATTTCTATAGTTAATGATTAGTTTCCATTTTTGCAACTTAGATTAAGGTTTAATTCATGCAATTTAGAGATAGGAATGTCCAAAATCCCCCACACAATCGGTTTCACCAATAAGACCTGTTGCTCTAGATTGACCTAAGTTATAACCCTGTTCACCCCTTCTTCCGCAGATAGCCTTGTACACTGCCCTGGATTGACAAATTCATTGAGAATTAATGATGTGTATAACGACAATGCATCATTTTGGTGTCATTGTCAGGGAATTGTGTTGCTAGAAGGTAACAATAGTCCAATAGCTGTTAATTAGACTAAGTTGTGAAGATTCAGGATAAAATCTGAATAGAACAGCTGGTTAAAGTAACAACTATTGACCTATAATTTATGTCATTTAAGAGTAAACATGAATGAGTAAGTCTAGGGATGAAAAAGGTAGAATTACCCAAAAGGATCCCTGGCTTGTTCCATTAAGGAGATCTTCATGCCTAAGGGGTGAATCACCTATGTTTGAATTACCAAAAATATTGAAAGAAAAATCACCAGTCTCACCATCATTAGAACATTCTGAGAAAGGAAAATCACCAGTCTCATCATCATGACTTATGAAAATCCCTCATCATCATTAGAACATCCTAAGAAAGAAGAATCATCAGACTCATTATCAACAGAGGGTCTTGGACCTCTTGAGAGAGAAATTTGGATAGGTTTAACTAAGGAACATGAAACTATGGCAGAAGGAGGCAATCTAGATGGAGATGGCCAACATGGCTATGTCCATAATGAAGGAGATGATCAAGATATGCCCCAACCTTCCAGAACATTTGAATATCCTATCCGTTTGAATCCAACACAAAACTCTCCCATGAAAACTATTTCACCTTCAGTACTTCCAACCTTCCGAGGTGTTGTATCTGAAGATCCCGATCAATTTTTGTTTGAATTCAAGGTAGTGTGTCAAACCTATGACTATGTAAATGACAATAAAAAACTTAAGGTTTTTCCCTCAACACTCAAGGACTCAGCATTACGCTGGTTCATGAGCTTAGAGCCAAATTCCATCCGAACTTGGGATCAAATGGAAACTGTGTTTTTAGACAAATATCAGGAGTATTGCCGTGTAAGGAATAGGAAAGATGAGTTATTCAGGATTAAACAGGAAGATGATGAAACATTAGAAGACTATCTTGATAGGTTCTCCTTTGTTCAAAGGAGATGTGGACTTGTAGAACCAGAGTTATGCAAAACCATATTTTTGAGAGGATTACAAGATGAATCCAGAGACGTATTGGATTTGATGGGAAAAGGGGATGTAAATACTCTCAGTAATGAGGAAATTGTGGATCTCTACAGGAATTACTCTCGCAATAAGCAGGGAAGAAGAAAAAAGAGTACAAATGGCACTGATGTGAAGGAATTAATAGAGGAACTTGCAAATTTTAAAACTGATATTCTAGTGCAATTAAACACAACTTTGGGGGAAATGTCTGCAAAAGCAAAAACCACAGAACCTTTGGCAATTTATTGCCCAAGATGTAGAAATAAACATGCTTTGCAGGAATGTCCTTTGAATAAAACATCCATCTCAGCCATTTGTAGTATCTGTTCAAAGAAGCATTCAACTGATAAATGCCACTTGCTACCACAACTCAAAACTGTGTTAGAAAATCAGATTGAGGAACTCAACTATGTTGGACAAAAACAAGGAGGAAATTTCTCTCAAAACCAAAATCCCCCTCGTTTTCCTACAAATTGGGGGCATAATCCCTGGACTATGCCTTGGGGACAATCAGAACCACCCCAACGTCCTTGGAATTATCCTCAATGGACAAATTCCCAAGAATGGCCACAAACAAATTGGAGTAACTCAACCTAGAATCAGAATCAGAATAACCCATCATGGAATCAGAATAACCCATCATGGAATCAAAACAACCCATCCTAGAATCAGAATCAGACTAATCCACATTGGATGCAAAATCAACCACAGTGGAGTCAACAATACCAGTCCTATCCAAGGCAACAAAGAAATCAAGGTCAAAATCAGCATTTGTTGCTTGCACCTAATCAAAATTTTCAAGAAAAATAGAACCAACCACAACAAACACAACAGGTGAAACAACCTCAACTTCCAGCTCAATCAGTCACTAATCCAAATAGCATGAGACAGGCATCCCCTGTCTATGTGGCTAAAGTTGAAGAAAATGTTGAAATAAATGTTATTGATTGTAGTAACATCCAACTTCGTTCAGGAAAAGTTGTACCTAAACTTATTTCCAATAAAAGCAAGGAAAATGAAGAGCAAGAACCTTTGGAACCAGTTATAGTTGAACCAACAATAGAGAAAGAAGAAGAAAAAATAGAACCACAGGTAGAACAATTACCTTCATCAAGGATAATTCCATATCCTGAAAGATTCAATACCACAGCAGAAAATTTTGAATCAGACCTGGTCAAGGAACTTAAAAAGTTAACTATATCATTGCCCTTATTGCAAGCCATTAAGGATATACCAGTGATTAAAAGTACTATCCGAGATTTGTGCATTAGAAGAGCAGGAAGAAAAAAGAAAGCATTTCCCAAGACTGTTCAGTGTTGAAGGAAAGATAGTTGATCTCTTATCTGGAAAACTAGTACCTCCAAAGTATAGTGACCCAGGAAGTCCAGCTTATCATAGTTACTATAGGTTCAGTACCAATATCAAATGTCTTAGTAGATCTAGGAGCTGCAATAAATGTCATGACCAAGGATATAATGAAACAATTACAGCTCAAACATCTCAGCCCCACATTTACAATTTTAGAAATGGCTGATAGGTCGGTTGCAAAACCTTGAAGGTATCATTGAAGATGTTCCTATAGAAGTTTCTTCTTGGGAATTCCCTGCAGATTTTTTGGTTTTACAACCAAGAAATTCAACACATGGATATCCCATCATTTTGGGAAGACCTTGGCTTGCAACTGCAGCAGCCTTCATAGACTACAGATCTAGAAAAATGACTATTTCAAATGGTATTGATCTAAAACAGATCTCTCTATATCCTCCTGCAAAACCCTCCAGCAATTTTTTAGGTCAGTTATGGTTTCTTGATTCAGATGAAGAATCAAAGGAGGTTATTTCCACACTAGCCACCTTGGTAGTAAGGGAACACACAGAAGACCTCCATGACACAGAAAACTCAGAAAATGAAACTATCCTAATGAATGTTCTGCATGAACAAGGGTTAGAAGAGGAAGCAGTAAATATCCATCAGTTGTTAAGGAATGAGGAGAACCAAAATTTTGAAGGTGAACCATCTGTACTATCACAGGAAAACTCTGTTTCACTACCACATGGGTGGCACCATCACCTGATTTTTCCTTCTCACTGTTCCATACAGGATATGCTTCCATCAGGAAGTAATGAAATAGAAACTTCTTATTTCCTCCCATCTCAGTAGTGTCCTCTTAACTCCCTAATCACTAGGTATGAAGAAGTGAGTTCAGTCCTTCCAAATACAAAACAAATAGAAGTCCAGCCAGGCAAATTACTGAACATTAACAACTGGCTTACTAGGGAAGAGGAAGAAAAATTGATAGTTATCTTGCAGAAGCATGTTTATGCTTTTGCTTGGGACTATAAAGATATGTCAGGAGTTCACCCTGATATATGCACCCACAGAATTTATACTGAAGAAGTCAAGCCAGTAAGACAACCCTAGAGAAGACTGAATCCTGCCCTAAGAGATATTGTAAAAGAAGAAATTGAAAAACTTCTGGAGGTAGGATTCATTTACCCAATTTCTGATAGCCAGTGGGTCTCTCCATTGGTTATAGTTCCTAAGAAAAATGGAAAAATGAGAGTATGTGTAGACTATAGAGAGCTGAATAAAGTGACATACAAAGACCATTTTCCATTACCTTTCATAGATCAGGTGTTAGATACCCTTGCTGGAAAGAAATACTTTTGTTTTCTTGATGGATTTAGTGGATATAATCAAATTCAGGTTGCACCTGAAGATCAAGAGAAAACAACCTTTACCTGTCCATGGGGAACATTTGCCTATAGGGTTTTACCTTTTGGTTTGTGTAATGCCCCAACAACATTTCAGCGAGCAGTTTTAGCAATTTTTTCTGATCTGACTACCAACAGTGTTGAGATATACATGGATGATTTCACAGTATGCGGACAGACTTTTGACTTTACATTAGAAAACCTTGACAAAGTTTTAGCTCACTGTGAAACATACCAGTTATCCTTGAATCCAGAAAAATGCTTTATGATGATGGAGGAAGGAATAGTTCTTGGTCATCACATCTCTCCTCAAGGAATCCAGGTTGATCCAAAGAAGGTGGAAATTATCAAGAATCTTCTTCCTCCTAAAACTCAGACTAATGTCAGAAGCTTCCTAGGACACATTGGTTTTTACCGTAGGTTTATTCCTAGCTTTAGCACAATAGCCAATCCCATGTTTGCCCTATTGACTAAAGATTCTAAATTTTCCTGGACTGCAAGGTGTCAGGAATCATTTGAAGCTCTGAAAGAGAAATTAGTAACTCCACCTATGTTAAGAGGACCTAATTGGACATTACCATTTCACATACAGACTGATGCCTCCAATACAACAATTGGAGCAGCATTGGGACAAATTGACAATGGTGAACACTATGCCATCTACTACATTAGCAAGAATTTGATAGGAGCTGAGAAAAATTATACCACAACTGAGAAAGAATTCTTGGCAGTAATTTATGCCATCAACAAATTCAGGCATTACATCACAGGTTATCAAATATTTATTCACACAGATCACACAACCATTAAGTATTTGATGAATAAGCCTATGGTAAGTGCAAGAATTATTCGTTGGTTACTATTGCTATAAGAATTTGATATCACTATAATCAACAAACCAGGAAAAGCTAATGTTGTAGCAGATTTCTTGTCCAGATTACGGAACACGGATGAAGGGGAATTAGTTGAAGATACCTTTCCCGATGAAAAATTATTTGCTATATCAGTCCAATCACCTTGGTTTGCAGATATAGCCAATTACTTGGTCACAGGGAAAGTTCCTCCACATTTCACTTCAAAACAGAAAAAACAATTGATCAAACAGAGTTCTTCTTTTGAATGGATTAAGGGTATACTTTTTAAGTGCAGTCCTGACCATGTGTTACGTAGGTGCATCCGAAAGGATGAGGTGTATGATATCCTTAGGGCTTGTCATGATGAACCCTCGGTGGACACTACTCTGTAAAAAGCACAATTAGGAAAATCTTAGGGACAGGATATTATTGGCCATCTCTTCGCAAGGATGTGAAAAAGTACATCGTGCATTGTGATGCATGCCAAAGAATGGGGAAACCCACTCATACAAATGAAATGCCACTGTAGCCTCAATTGGTTTTAGAGCCATTTGAGAGGTGGGGGCTTGATTTTGTAGGACCTATTGATCCACCTTCTCAAGGAAAGGTGCATATTTTAGTATGCACTGATTACTTGACAAAGTGGGTAGAGGTGCGTGCTTTCAAACATGCTCGTGAAGAAAAGGTCGCTGATTTCTTGTATACTCAGATTTTTTAGAGATTTGGAGCCCCTCGGTCTATCACCACAGACCAAGGACCCCAATTTGCATCTAAAGTCATTGAGGCATTTACAGAATTATATGAAATCAAACATAGAAAATCATCACCTTATCACCCACAAGCAAATGGCCAGGTTGAGGTAACAAACAGGGAACTAGAATGAATCTTAACAAAAATAGTAGCTTTTCATAGGAGAAACTGGCTAGATAAATTACCTGAAGTAGTATGGGCTTACAATACTACTTGGAAATCCACTACTGGATTCACACCTTATGAACTAGTCTTTGGTAAAAATCCCCTCTTACCTATTGAATTTGAGCTACTAACACTGCGCACAACATTGGAAATTGGAATTGAATTGTCACAGGCACAAACAGACAGGATTCTGCAACTGAATGCATTGGATGAACTTAGGTTGGATGCTCTACACCAAACTGAAGTAATTCAGGAGCAGAGGAAATTGTGGCATGACAGTCACATTCAGCAGAGGAAACTTCAACAAGGAGATTGGGCTTTATTGTTTGATTCTCGCTATGAGGACTTCCCTGGAAAGCTGAGAACTAGATGGCTTGGACCTTACCGGATTGAAGAGGTATTTGACAATGGAGCAGCTCGTTTATCTCCTATTGATGGGTCACAGAGAAAGTTGGTAGTGAATGGACATCGCCTCAGGGTGTACCATACACCTCTGACTAAAGAGGAATTCTTGCAGTAGCTTGACAGTTTGGATACACAATAGGTGGAAGAAATTTCCTCTTCCACTTCAAAACAATCAGCATGATCATGGATTTCAAGAAAAACAAAAAAATACAAAAAAATAAAAAAAGCATAAAACAAAAAGATGAATAAATTTTGATTATGAATTCCTTCATGGGCATGATTTCAGGGAAATCATGAATTCCTTCATGGGCATAGTCAGAATCAAGAAAAAAAGAGAATAAAAAAAAAAAGAGAGAAAAGGAGAGGTAAAATAAAATAAAAAAAAGAAAGAGAAAAATGAATAACTCAGCAGTGAAAACCTTTTCTAAGGCACTACTGGGTTGGTATGCATGAAAACCAGTTTTCTGGCATGCATAACCTTGAAAATTTTTGAACCATCATTGTACAAATTCACCAACTGCACTTGTTTTGAAATATTGCAGAAAATCTCAGCAGAACATCAACAGAAGCAGTCATCTTTCAAAAACTTGCATTAACTTGTTTTAATCAAGTATATATTTCTTACATTTCTTCATTGTAAATGATTGGTATATAGTATATAACAATTAACCATTAGCATAAAAGGTATCCATAAGAGTTGGCATACTTAAAACATGTTTTGAGAATGGGAATATTGATTTCTGCCTAATCTTCGAAACAAGAATGCCAAAAATAGTGTCTGCTATCTTCTTCAGACTAATTGTTGTATTGTCTTCGGATTGAAATTGTCTTCGGAATGACAATAGAATGAATGTTGCACTTTGTCTTCGAAAACTTTGTCTTCGGAATGACGATTTGTCTTCGAAATGAAGCTTTGCCTTCGGAATGACGATTTGTCTTCGGAATGAAGCTTTGTCTTCGGAATGATGATTTGTCTTCGAAATGAAGCTTTGTCTTTGGAATGACGATTTGTCTTCACAATGAAGCATCATCTTCGGAATGAAGCTTCATCTTTGGAATGAAGCTTTGTCTTCAGAATGAAGCAAGATTTGTCTTCAGAATGCAGCAGGAATTGTCTTCGAAATGAAGTTCTGTCTTCGAAATGATTTGCCTTCGCAATGCAGCCTGATCTTCGAAAAGAGGATTTGTCTTCGGAATGAGGATTTATCTTCGGAAAGAGGATTTGTCTTTGGAAAGAGGATTTATCTTCGAAATGAGGATTTGACATCGCAAAGAAGCATGATCTTCGAAATGAAGACTTGTCTTCGAAATGAAATCATAATCTTTGGAATGAAGTCATAATCTTCGGAATGAGGTTTTGTTTTTGCAATAGATCATAATCTTCGGAAAGAGCATTCAATATAATATCTCCACGTGGCGTCCAAGGAAGAAAAGAAATACGATCAAGTAAAAATTCTTTTGACAACATACGATAAATGAACACGTGTCAATCAGGATGTGGTTTGTTTTTGCACCCATTTGGAAAATACCAGAATCATGGGAGACGTGACCAATAGTATGCCACCATTTGTTTTGATGCTAATAAACATGCACGTGACAGTCCACAGGAAAAATAGAAAAACTAAAAACAAGTAAGGTGGATCTGACGGCAAGGACATCTGCGCAACCATTGATGGACATGTGTTCGAAGAAAAAATAGAAACATGTGCCACTCTTCTTTCCGAAGACATATTTGCTAGCGCAAAGTGATTACGAGGTATAGTGCTCAGATTGCGGTTCATTTCAAAGAACAAAAATAGGGCAATTGAAAACTTGGAACCAACCCTGCAAATCTACAAACACCAGAAACCAGAGATCCAGCAAAAGAATAGCAACAGAAGTGAGCAGTTTGTAATGTACCAAGATAGGAAAATGGGGCAAAAAATGAGAATGGAACCAACGGATACCACCCACCTCCGGGAAAATCCAGAAGTGCTACAGATTTTTGAAGATGGAGGGCTTATGCCATTTTTAGATAAGTTTAATGGGTCCTCTGAAGATTTGGTCGGCATGTTCGCCCACACATTCAGAAACAACCGGGCACACGTTAACGACATGACCATTGAGGTAACCCCTAAAGTTTTGAGTCAAATTACAGAGCTGCCATTAGAAGGTCTTTCAATTTCTAGGGCTGGCAAAAACACATTGGTAAATATAGTTAATCAATTTCTGGAAGAAAACGATAAGGAGCCAGAATATTTAACACACAATAACACATGCAAGGGGGTAAAAAGGGCCAGCCTGCAGGAACCCTGGGATGAAGTGGCCACATGGGTAATTAAATTTTTAACCTATGAAGGGCAGTATGTACTATTGTCAGGGCATCATATAAAAATTTTAAACCATCTCAGACATGGTAGGCAACAGCCAGATGTTAGGGTAAATCTTCCCCTGTATCTGCACCAGGAATTGAAAAACATGGCAAAAAGATATCAGGAAGGAAAAGGGAGCCTTCGCCACCATGGTCTCATCAAACTAATTTGCCAGCACCATTTTAGAGGAAACCCTAGGAGCTTTGACAGGTTTTACTCTACCCTAAATGATGTAATTTTTGGAGATGAGGATGAGGAGGAAGAAACAGATGTTGTTGATGCTATTGCAGAAGAAGAAAAAGTTGCTGCAGAAGCTATTGCAGAAACAAAAATTGTTGTAGAGGCTATTGTAGAGGAAGAAACACACCCAGTAGCAGCAACATAACACCTTGCTCTAGAACCTTCAACTTCACGAGCCAAGAAGCAAAAGAAAAGAGGGTCTGGAACTGGCAACAGAGCAAAAAAATAGAAGAAGGTCCATTTTTCTGAAGTTGTAACTGATTTGTCAGAACAGGGAAGTGAAGCACCTAGCCCAATAGGGGAAGAAACAACAAAAGAAACAGAAGCATCTGAAACTGTCCCCACAACCCCTACTGTCACCAGAAAACAAAGCAAAAAGAAGAAGTTTGCATCTGGAACTAGGAGGTCTACAAGACTCCACTTGAGGGAAATGACAGAATAGGTCATAGAAGAAGAAGGTGGACAAAGCAGTCCAGATGTCACAGAAATACAACCAGCCCCTGAAAACTTTCCAGAATTACCTGAACAGATAATTGAGGAAGAGGTTGGGCAGGATAGTTTGGAGGTGGCTACAGTTCAACAGGCCACAGAAATGGTAGATGCAATTATAGACAGTTTCATAGAGCCTCTTGAACAAGAGCAGATAGATGTTGTAGAGGAAGAGATAGCTGTTGAGCAGCCTACTGTAGCTGACTTGTCTACATCAGATTCTGAAGCAGAAACAGAGGAGGAAGACATCACAGAGCAGTTGAGAGCAGGAAGGAGTGTTGTCAAAACACAAACCAGATGGATTGCAGAGAGAGAAAACATCATTGAGATGCAGGAAAGAAAAATTGCAGAGTTACAGCAGGAAGTGGCAGAGTTGAGAGAAAGGTTGTCACAGTCTGAAAAATAGCCAATTGTATCCATTGATGAGGATGATTTGGCTCAATTGCTTGTAGATTTATCTAGGGCAGATGACTCTATTGAGGCAGACATAGGTGCTCATTCTGAAGAAGCACCCTTTCATTCTAAAGAAGTGCCTTCTCATTCTGAAGCATTACCTTCTCATTCTAAATATGCTTCAGAATTGGCAAAAAGCATAGCAAAAAATATTGGAGATGAGTCACCAGCATAAGAACAGTCCAAGCAATAGCATGAAACTGATCAAGTAAGTACTTCTATTGATGTCCCTGTATTTCAAACTGTTACACCATCAGTAGAAGTAGCAGATAAGGGGGTGCAAGTGGAATTACTGTCTGATGACAACCCAATAGAAATAGCAGATAAGGGGGTACAGGTAGAATTATTGACAGATGATCAACCAGTAGAAGTGGCAAAAAAAGGGGTTCAGGTAGATCTGCTACCTAGAGTTCCACCTGTAGTCAGACCACCTAATACTGTGTCCTTAGAACAATACAATGCAGACATAGCCAGTTGGGCGATTAGATATGAGAAGCTTGCCACTAAGACTAAAAAATTCAAATTGGAAGGAAAACAGACTAGAGGCCAAGGAAATAGAGATTCAGGCATTGAAAGAAAAAGTGTCTGATTTATGTCAAATTGCTGAATTTTTAGTCCAATTCAAACGACCAGCCAGATTTTACAGTCTTATTCTGAAGGAGAAATACCTCAGATGGCAGGTCATGAGGATTAGCTCAGGTCTTCCATATAAATTGGACACCACTGTAGATTTCTTGGAAGCATATTTTGACAACCCTATTGAGCAAAAAAAATCTCCTGTGTGAACTATTTTTACACAGCTTCTTTATTCCAGAAGAAGTAGAATTTCATCCTCGGATCTACATTGGAGATGTTCAATTGAGGGCATTCATGTCCACCTTGCAGAATCAGTTTTATTGGGACCAGGAGAAAAGGCAGAATAAAGAGATTGAAACAAGAGCTGAATTGTTAGTCAGAGCAATTCAGCCAAATCACCCAATTATCACAAGACAACACTTCACCATGATGAACAGGGATGATGTGAAGAGAATGTACTTGACAAACTTGAGGGACTGTGTGAACAGATTCCAAAATTTTTGTAATGACAATTTTGTGCCAGCATTATCAGTCTATAGAAACAGATGGGCTGAACTCTCCATGTCTTTACAGAAAAGAGAACCCATCTCCCCCATCAACTTAGAATGGTCTAGAAGAAGGGCAGAAGGAGTAATACAGTTGATTGAAATCATGCAACATAATTGGATAGGTCTCAGATTTAGGCCTCCAACCATCATCACTCCAGTTCCATTCTACTTTGAAGAAGATGCCCAACCTGATGAACAGTTTGAAGAATGGCTCAGGAACCTTCAGGAGAACAGGGGGTATTATATAGGCAAGAAGTTGTTCTACAGTGTCATGGAATTTGACCATGGACATATGTGATTCCATAGCCCAACAGAATGCATGAGGACATGCATCAATATAAGTTGGGGGGAAAATGATGAGGCCTGAAAATGCCTCAATCATAACATGTTTTGAACGCTGAAATTGCCTACAAACTCTTATGTTTAATCTAATATGCTAGTTAAGTTAATTCAAAATGTTGTGTATTAACTATTTGCATGATAAATGTATCTAAAATACTATATTCTAATTTTTACAACTTTTTGCATAAGTTTTATGTTGTTTTGTTATGACTTGCTAAATGAGATATGCTTAGATTGATAGCAACATTTCACTAATCATGTTTTGATATGTCTCAAGCATTTGTTTTACCTAAATCTAGCAACAGTGCAAGTAAACTGTTACTATGCAACAAAAACTGGCTTTTCCCATGTAAATTCCAGCCAATTGCCAATGAATGGCAAGGCATGGAATTCACATGTGGAAAGAGATGAAGACCATTGGAATCTGATCCTGAGAAGTAACCCACATGAGAAATGCAGAGGAAATCATTTAAGGAGCCCACATTTGTTCATTCCGAAGTCTCTTCGAAATGAACAGATATCTTCGAAATGAGAAAACACAGTGTCTTCGAAATGAGCGGATCTTCAGAATGAGAATTGCAGTATCTTTGAAATGAGCAGATCTTCAAAATGAGAATTGTAGTATCTTCGAAATGAGCGGATCTTCGGAATGAGAATTGCAGTATCTTCGAAATGAGCGGATCTTCGGAATGAGAATTGCAGTATCTTCGAAATGAGCCACTTATCTTCGAAATGAAAACAGAATGTGCTTTTTGACTTGTTGACCGATTTTTGACGCTGGAAAAAGGGAAATAAAGATTGAAAAGGGTAAGGGAAAATATCTCAGATCTGACTTTGTCGTCCTTGCCGACCAAAGCCACCATTTATGGAAAGATCAAATTTGATCTTCTTCTAGGATAAAACCAGAAATTGTTGCAGCATAATAGGATTAGATCTTTTGAGATATTCTCAGTTGTCAATAGATCTTAGGACATCTATAAATATGGCTCCCATTCAGGTTGAGCTAAAGAAGAGGGGATAGAGAAAGCAGAAAGTAGAGAAATATAGGAGAAAATAGGCAATAATTAGAGAAGTGACTGTTATAGTCCTGTAACAGGTTTTCAATAGAATTATTGTAATCATGTTCTTGAATCAATAAAGTGTACTATTTCTATTTCATATTGCTTGTAAATGAGTGTGAGTAAGATCTAGAGAGAGAGAGACTTATACCTTCTTCTGGACAAGGAGGTCGGCCACTTCCAGACCTAGGAGGAGGACTAACAACAGGTTTTTATTCTAATTTTGCTGTAGCAGAATGAGTAGTAGAACTTGTCATTTCATTCCTTTGTAAACAACTAATGATATTTGCAATCTTAGCTTATTTTATGTTTTGTGATTAATGGTTTGGTTGTAATCTCCACTTTAAGCAAAGCTTTCAATTTATTGCAGACTGTCATTTCCAGAATTTACTATTTTCTGTAATTTCCTGCATTTTATGTTTTGTTGTCAACCCCCGCACAGAAGATTGACAACCTTCTATTACAGAGCCTTGACAGGGTTTCATTTCCATGCTATAAGTAGGTTTCCATTGCTGCAAAAGTAAACAGATTTCCTTTTTGCAATTATAATTAGACTTTTAATTCTACAACCGTTATTTCTGCAACATAATTAGGTCTCATTCTGCAATTGTAATTAGGACTTCATTTCTATAGTTAATGATTAGTTTCCATTTTTGCAACTTAGATTAAGGTTTAATTCATGCAATTTAGAGATAGGAATGTCCAAAATCCCCCACACAATCGGTTTCACCAATAAGACCTGTTGCTCTAGATTGACCTAAGTTATAACCCTGTTCACCCCTTCTTCTGCAGATAGCCTTGTACACTGCCCTGGATTGACAAATTCATTGAGAATTAATGATGTGTATAACAACAACGCATCAGTATGCATTAGTCATCATATGGGGAATTGGTACTGATCCCTTAAATTTCCAACTATTAGAGAAACTCAAGGTGAATTGGTCAAGGAGAGTTCCTCTATGGCTTTCGAGGAGTATTCTATTTGCAACTTTCATGTAAAGAAATGAAGGATTTTTTTGGCAAATTATATGTTTAGAATTGTATTAATAGAGACCATTAATTGGATATAGACTTTGTATATTGAGTTTAGTTATTTATAAGATATTATTATTCCTTGTGCAAGTGTATGTATGAGCTTTAAAGAAAGTTGTTATGATGCTTTCATTATTTAAAGCTTTGGTATGTTTTGTGTTGCTATCATTATTAATTATATGACTTGTAGATAAGTAAATATTTTGAATGAGTAGATGTTTCCATTTGAGTACATGCATGTAAATGATATTAATATAGTGAGTAATAGAATGCTTAATTTTGTTAAAATAGAGAGAGTGGTTTGAAAATAATTCCATGTTTTTATGGGTTTTTATTTAGGCACTCTTATCCAATTATAGACAAACCTAAAGTATGGAACCAAACCTGAGGTTGTTATGTTGTAGCAACACCCGAGGTTTTTACAATGGGTACTTTTGATAAAGTATCTTCGAAGTGGATCCAAATACGAGGAGTCTTTGGGAAAGATTCAAGTGGTGTAACTTGAATCCTATCTTCCAACCATGGAGGTTTGGATCCCTTTAGCAATATGGGTTTGGTTATGGTACCCCAAATGACTGTTGGGTGACTATGTGAGGTATTTCATGCAGAGTGATAATCACCTCAATTAAATCATCATGGAT
The DNA here is from genome assembly GCA_028583015.1 of Wollemia nobilis. Classification (NCBI taxonomy): domain Eukaryota; kingdom Viridiplantae; phylum Streptophyta; class Pinopsida; order Araucariales; family Araucariaceae; genus Wollemia; species Wollemia nobilis. Next base: position 663,675 of record JAQPPZ010001136.1, on the reverse strand, counting down.
ATGGGGTAATTGAGTATTGTAGAATTATACATGGTGTAATGCATAAACTAAAAGGTTGTATGCACTAGTAATAGTATAGATGGACTCATACCAGTAGTGGAACTGATGTCCCTATCCTCTATAGAATAAGATAGGATAAATCCATATGCAATGATCAAAATATTCTAAATTCACAGAGCATGTAAAGAAATTGGGTGATCATGTCAAGGTGTCCTTCAAGTAGTGGAGGTGTGCAAGGTAAACCCTAGTGACTTTTACAAGAGAATGGTCACTCCTATCCACTTGAGGGATGTCTGCAACATCATGAACTCTTAATGTGGTGAAGCCTTTGTGAATGCAAATACGTATCGGTAACATCTTGGAGAACCTTATCAAGATTTCTCCTGGGTTTAAAAAAAATCTCTCTCAGATAGGTTAGATTTTGGGGTTGTTACAAGGATAGGTCATTTAATAAAATACTGTGAATAATGAAAAGATAAGAGAGGGAAAATTTACATGGAAGACTTAAATGAAGAAGGAAGTTGAGATGGAAAGTAAGAAATAGATAAGTGATATAGACAAGGATAAAAAATTAAGATAAGAATCCAACACAAAGACAAAACACACAATATAAGAAGGGAATAAGAATGATTTAGAAGATTTGAAACCTATTTAAGAGGGAGAAATCATTGAAAAGAAATATAAGAAAGAAGATAGTTGCAAGGAAGAAATAAATAAACCCATATAAAAAGGGAATAGGGAAGATGCATAGGATTAAAAATTAGTTCATAAGGAGGAAGAAAACAATGAAAAAATAGATGATGAAGAAAAAATGAAGGAAATCCAATACTCATTTAAAAATGAAGAACTATAGAAAAGCTAGCCTAAAATGGTCCTTTGCACATTTAAGAAGTCCTTAGGAAAATAGAAGAAGGAGAAAGAGGAATTTCCAAATGAAGACAAGAGACCAAGAAGGCTCAAATATGAGAATGACAATAAGTTCAAAGAAACACCTAGATCTAGTCTTGGAACCAAAGAAGTCAAGAAGACCTTCATTAGGGAAAAAAAGAAGAAAAGAGGTAGAGGATATGATAGAGGGAAAACAATTGAGAATAATTAGGAGTGGAAATAATCCCACTAATAGTAGGATAAAATAAAAATGATAACATAGAATGTTAGGGAATGAATACCCCTAAAAAACAAAGGTTGGTGAGATCCATGGTAAGGGATAATCAACCTGAGATGCTCTTTCTATAAGAAACTAAATTAAAGTAGTAGTTTTGGAAGGAGTTAAACAAAGTATTTGGAAGAAATGCAACAATGAGAAAATAGAAGCAATAGGTCCTCAGGAAATAACATGGAATTCAAAACATTTGGAGGAAGAGTTAGCATTAAAAGGGAGAAATCAATTAACCGTGATGCTTATAGTCAAAATAAGTAAAATGATCTATTTAATGAGAAATATATATGCTTCTAATAATTGTAAGGAAAGGAAATACTTATGGAAGGAAGTGGAGTAGATAAGAGAATATGTAGTGGGAATCAAGTGGTTAGAAGCATGGGATTTCACTACTCCATGTATGCTCAAAGAAAGGAAAGGAGGAACTCAAGGATACTTGAAAATTATGGAAGACCTAAGTAACTTTATATGAAGTAGTTTGATAGATATGGAGGTGACTAAAGTGAAATTTACATGGACTAATAGGAGACTAGAGATAATATTATTCAAGTGAAGCTAGATAGAGTGCTTCTATCACTAGAATGGTATGTGTATATATTAGAAAATTCTTTGACTACATTACCAAGATCAAAATTAGACCATAATCCATTGGTCATCTATATACATTGGGAAGTCAAGAGTAGTAGTATACCATTTAATTTTGAGTTCATATGGTTACAACCACTGAAAACCTCTAAATTCATAGAGGAATGGTGAAATTATCTAGTGCAGGGATCAAAGATGTATGTGGTAGCAGCTAAATTGAATAATGTAAAATAAAATCAACATGGAAAAAATAGGTCTTTGGGAATATATTTATAGAAAATGAAGCCCTTAAAAATTAAATATCATTGTTGGAGGAATAAGTTTGTTATAGGGGAATCGATGAAATACTATATTAGAGGAAGAAAGAGTTACAATTAGAATTTCACAATATACTAGTAAAAGAATAGGCTTACAAGAAGCAAATATCTATAAATAGCTAGCTAAAGAAAGAGGATAGGAACACAATATTTTTCATGTATCCACAATAAAACATAGAAATTCAACAAATATTAGGGAGATAAAAATGGAGGATGGCCAACTCACTTACAATGTTAAACATATATTTTAAAATATTAATCAAATACAACAAGAGGTTTTAAGATACTTCAAAATATTATTTGCATAGGATAGAGAAGAAGATATAGAAGCCATTGAGAGAATATTAGATCATATCCCAAGAATGATTACAAGTAAAAATAATGAGGGACTTATTAAATAAGTAAAGCAAGAAGAAGTAGAAAATACAATATTCTCATTATGAAAAGAAAAGGTTTCAAGACTAGATGGATTCTAGATTGGATTTTATCAAGCCTTTTGGAGGATAGTAAAAGAGGACATGGTAGCTATAGTACAAGAATATTTGAGGCCAAGTGATATTATTAAAGAATACAACAATACCTTTATAGTTTTAATCCCCCCCATAAAAAGAATAATTTTTTTCAAAGATAATAGACCAGTTAGATTTTGTAATTACATGTATAAAATCATCACAAAGGTGATAGCATTAAGGTTGAAAAAATCCTTCCAAATATACTATCATAAAAACAAGGGGAATATGTCCAAGGAAGGCACATTATGGATGGAATAATCATAATCCATAAAGCACAACACTCAATAGTGGGAAGTGGTTAGAAATGATATTAATGTTGGATATGAACAAAAAATATGATACAGTATCATGTAAGTTCATGTACAAAGTTCTAGTCAAATATGAATTCAATAGAAGGTTGAGATTTTGAGTGATAAATTGTATTTCCTCTCCCAACTTATCTATTACAATAAATAAAAGTCCAGTTGAATATTTTAGAAGTGAAAGAGGATTAAGGCAAGGAGATCATCTATCTCTATATTTATTCATTATAATGGTGGAGCCATTAGGCATATGTATTAAGGCAACTCATAATTTAGGAGAGATTATAGGCCTAAGACCAAGCTCGACCTTAGGGTCAATTACCCATCATTAATTTATGGATGACACAATTTATTAGGGGTAGAAACTATGAAGGACGTGAAAGGAAAAAATAATATTGGAATTATATCAGTAAGCATCACAACAAAAGATAAAACTGGAGGAGTAAGAAATATTTTATTAATGCACCAAATAATAAATGGAAAAAAATATCCATAATATTAGAATGCAATATAGAATCTCTTTCAACAATCTATTTAGGGATACCACTATTCATAGGAATAGAAAACCATGGCATGTGAGATCCATTATTGGAAAAAATAAAAAAAAAATGGAGGGTTGGAAAGGTTCTCTCCTAATCCAAGTGGGGAAAGTGTAATTGTTGAAGAGCACACTTCAATCTATTCCAACGTATTTTATATTAGTGTTCAAAATTCTTGATAAAATAGTGAATACAATGAAAAGAAATCAAAAGAGATTCTTATGGTTAGGAACAAAAGAGAAAAATGGAATTCCATTAAGATCATGAGAAAGGGTATGTAGGCCAAGACTACAATGAGTGCTAGGATTAAGAAGTGTAAATATTATAAACAAATACTGGCAGTGAAACTAGGATGGAGAATAATGTAGGAGAGTGAGGCATTGTGGGTGAAGATTTTAAAGAGTAAATATATGGACAATAATGAAAAAGAAAATAGTAACAATTGAAGATCCTTGTAGGGAATTAATAATTTGGAATCATATAATAAGAGGCACAGATGTCCTATGGAAAGGAATAAAATGGAGAATTGGAAAAGGAGATAAAAGCAATATTTGAGAGGATGCATGGTTGAAGAATGTGAAGAACGCAAGCTTATATTGAGAGGGGGGTGAACAATATAAGACCACTTTTTAATTTTCTTTTCCAAATAGTATTAATCAATATAATCAATGGTAATATCAATAGCAATAACCAAAGCAATGCACAAATCATCACACACAATAGAGACACCAATTTTAACGTGGTTCACCCAATGTGGGCTACCTCCACAGAGAAATTATTTCTTCTAAATATTTCTCAAATAATCTCATGGGAATCCTTCCCAGTTACAATTTTTATGGACCTCCATCCAAAGGAGATGTTGATCCCCTAAATCTCAAGTTCGTGGATCTCTTCCATAGGAGAACTCTTTTCCCTTATGCTCTGGCTAGTGATCTTCTAGAAGACTCTGTCTCTCTGCTACACTGACTTGTGGATATCTCTTCACTTGAAGACTCCTCACTCAGATCTGTCTTCAATTGTCCTAGTTGTTGGATCTCTATCCACTGAGACTCTGTCCTCTATACTCTATTACCTCCAAAGTTCTATCAATAGGCTCACTTAGAACCTTCTCAAATGTGCTCAATAGATCCACTTAGAACCTGCTCAAATCTGCTCAATAGGCTCACTCAAAACCTGCTCAAATTTGCTCAATAGGCTCACTCAGAACCTTCTCAAATCTGCTCAATAAGTCCACTTAGAACCTGCTCAAATTTGCTCAATAGGCTCACTCATAACCTACTCAAATATGCTCAATAGGCTCACTCATAACCTGCTCAAATCTGCTCAATAGGCTCACTCAGAATCTACTCAAATCTGCTCAACAAGCTCACTCAGAACTTGTCCAAATTTGCTCAACAAGCTCACTCAGAACTTGTCCAAATCTGCTCAATAAGTCCTCTCTAGGACTTGCTCAAATATGCATAGCAAGCTTTCACAAAAGCTTACTCAAAATCAGTCCACAAGCTTTCTCAAAGACTTGCCTCAAATAAACTCAAAAAAATCTCAACTCAATCTCATAGAAGCATAAAGAGAATTGCTAGAGACTCGATATGTTCTATACTCAAATCCCAATCTCAACTCAACTCAGCAATCTCATAGAAGCATAAAGAGAATTGTTAGAGACTCAATATGTTCTATACTCAAATCCCAATCTCAACTCAAATCAATATCAACTCAACAATCTCATAGAAGCATAAAGAGAATTGTTAGAGACTCAATATGTTCTATACTCAAATCCCAATCTCAACTCAACTCAAATCAGAATATATAATAGTTTGTTTTATGGAACTTGAACAACCACTTCACACAATCACTTGACTAGGCTCAAACAAATCTACTCAACCAATCACCACAAGGAGCAACTATTTCTCACAAAACCTAGTACAAACATGAATCAACCACCTCAAAATGTTTCCAAAAATGTTCAGCAACAAATATCACATAACAATGATACTCATGTTCTTATCTAACTCAAGTTCAAGTTCTTTGCACAACCAATGGGCTTCAACAATAATGCTTATAAAACATTCTTCACATAACAATGATACTCATGTTTTTCTCAAACCCTAACTTGGGTTTTTCACACAACTAATGGCTTCAACAAAAATGCTTATAAAACAAGGTTTTAACCATAACTCTCAAACCAGAAATCCTTGAAGCATTCAACCAACAACTCTCAAAAGGAAACCACAATCAATCCTTTTCACTCCAATGATATTTTCAGAAATCAACCACCCAATCAAATTAATGGAGAATATTGCCCATACCTTTTTGATGCCAAGAAGTTATCCACAAAATCTGCCACACTCAACACACTTTCTTTTTCACTCTCAATAAAAGGTTAAAGGGTAATAATATTTTCAACAAAATATAATGCAAAATAATACCAAACTAACACCTTATCACTCCAACTCAAATATCATTTAAATACCCTCAATAATTTTTTAATACAACCCTTTATTAAAAATCAAATAACACTCAAAATCTTACTTCTTAAAAAAATGATATAATCCTTAAGACTTTAGTAAACACCAACCCCTTATGACTCCGAAGTCCTTAAGGTAATCATCTAACACAATCATTAATTTCAATAAGGCAGAACCTTATAACAATATTTTTAACTCCCAAATTAAAACAACACTAACCGCAAGCACCTTAGGCATCTAATCCTAGCACCTAACCTTAGTCCTTGGTAAAATAGTTAAGCCATTAATAAAACTCTTTGGCATACCTTTTAAAACTTTAGGCCTCCGCAAGTTTGAACCCACAACCTCTCAATTCGTGTATGCCCTTAGCACTAGGGCTTCAACCATGTGGGCCACGCCACCCACGTTAACTAGGAAGCACTCGATACTTTTTATTTACTTCTATCGATGCGAGGGAAAAATAAAAATCAATCAACCAAATTCTATTTACTGTTGGGTTTCATGTTCTTGACACCGACTTCAAAAACGCCCACCGGTATCCTTAATGAGATTCGAACCGGTGACGTTTAGAACTTCGAAGCTTCTCTCAACCGTCTGCGCTATTCGCTCGAGTGAAACACCATACGAAGGCTCTTTATTTGATCTTATTCTCCTCGAGAGTTGTGAGATCTTCTATTTTATTCCATGCTGCTAGTACTCTCAAGTTTCGTGCTCTTAACTCATTTCAAAATCGCAGGGCATCCAAAAATATTATGCAGTCGAACCTCTATATAGCACCCAATGGATTTTTCACGATTTTTCTTTGCATAAATTTCAAAAATGTTTCACCGTCGCATATCGAGAGTCTCTTCAAAAACAAAAACGAAGAGATACTCTTTAACATAAATTCACATCCACTATTTATATTGGACGTAAGGTTTAAAGACCTGACATCGTCGAGTATTAAGGCCTTGTGCCTTCTTAGAAACTTTAGGTTTAAAGACCTGATGTTGGCGAGTATTAAGGCCTTGTGCCTTCTTAGAAACTTTACCTCTTCCTTATATGCTTGGGAATATTTAAAATATCTTTAGACTTTATCAATCCAACTTTTGCCTTTGACAAAGTGCTTTTAATATTTATTTATAAAATTTAAATTCATGCTGAATTTAAATAATTTATAAAATAAATATTATAATTCCTTTTTAAATTTTGCAAAAAAAAGCCATCTTAGGTTTTTATAAACCAATCACTTAACCTGTGCTCTCAATAATATTAAAATATTATGGAGCCTTTTTCTTTTCACTTTTGCACTCATGAAGCTTTATCCTGGATGACTTGGGTGACTTTATTTCTTGCCGAATTCCTTGAGATGAGTGATAACTCTATCAGGTGACATCAATGACAACTCTGACTTGAGGACTCAAAATGTCCAATAATCTCCCCCTTTGTCATTGATGGCAACCCTTATCCTTTTACTGAAACCTGACCTTCTTTTCTGCCCCCCTTGGGACTTTTCTCCCCCTGGCTCAATGCTCTCTTAAATATCAAATCTCTCCACATAACAAATCTCTCCCCAATACATAAATTTCTCCCCCTTTGACATCAATGGCAAAGGGTCACCTTTGGAGCTCGGGGCTAAGAATGAGCCTCTTAGCTTAGCCCCTCCCCCACATCCATATGAGGTGGTTAATTCTGGGGTGGGAGTATTTCTACTCCCCGAAAGCACTGCTCTTTGTCTTTATCTTTTTCTCTTCTTTTATGAGTTTTTTTAATCCTCTCACTGTTTCTTTCCAAGTCATTATCCCTGTTCCTGTTCCTATTCTCATCCATGTTCCTATTCCTATTCCTATTGTTGTTCTCATCGATGTTCCTATTCTTATTCTTTTCTAAGTTTCTATTCTTTTCTGAGTTTTTATTTTTGTTCATCTTCTTGTTTATCTTCATGTTCATATTTATGTTCATATTCCTGTTCCTGTTCATGCCTGTTTCTAAAATTTTTGCTCTACACCATCTTGCTATGTGACCATCATTATTGCACTTATAACACTTAATGTTGTTATTCCTTGGAGGTGCAACTATCTTAGGACTTCTCTTAGTGAAGCCATATCCTCTTCTATCATGAACCTTGCAATTCATTACCTTGTGACCAAAATCATTACATGAGTAGCAATACCCATGGAAAAGTTGTTCTTTCCCATATTCTTGTCTTTCATGTGTCTTGCATTGTGAAGCCATGTTTCCAAACTTGTGACATGAAAAACATCTTCCATTGAAGAAAGCTTGCTTAGACCCCATTGGTCTCTTAGTCTCTTCTACTTGTTTCCTGTTCCATATGTTCCTAACTTATGCATTGTTCCTTTCCTTGTTGAACTTTCTATTGTACAACTTATTCTTAGAGGTATCACTCTCTATTTTACTTACTTATTTTGACTCTTCTTCTTTTCTGGTGTTTGAGCTTGACTCTCCTTTTTCTGCTTCTTGTTTTCCTTGTTCTTATTTAGAACTAAGTCTTGTTATGGTGACTGATGACTTTTGTGCATTGATAGTCTTTTCCAAGGTCTTTGAAGTTTCCTCAAACTTGTGTAGCTTTTCCTTAGAACCTTTTACTTCCAACCTTAGTGAAACTATCTCATGCTCTAATATTTCACACTCTAGATCTTTTGTTTTTAATTTTTCGGCCATACCTTCTTCAACTCTTCTTGATTTTTCAACCTTATCTCTCAAGTTAGAGATATCATGTAGAAACTTTGTCTTACATTTCTCATCTTCTTGTATTTGAGCCTTCAATTCTAAATTCTCTCTTTTCAATTCAATAAGCTCCTTAAGAGTGGATTCCCATTTTTATTTTTCTGAATCATCTTCTTTTTCTTCTATTACTGAAAGTAGAGTTTCTTCTTCATACATGTTTTGATTATCCCTATTATCCTTTCCTAAACCAATATCTAGGATTTCATTTATGAGAATATCATCTTCATCTTCACTTCTACTAAACCCATTACAATATCTTGCATCATGGCCAAGTTGACCACAAACAAAACATTCTTGTGGATAATAAGTTGCATGGTGACTTGTGTTCCCACATCTGGTACAAAACTTTATTAGTCTGGATATTTCTCCATTACTTGATTCATCTATTGAATCTATTTCCATGTGTCCTCCCAACACAACAATATTAAATTCATCTTCCTTTTCTTTCATGACCATAGGTGTTATTTTCTTCTTGTGTCTCGTGCTTCTACTCTTGCCTTTATTTGCCATTTATGTTTTTGTAGGATCTTCCTTCAAGCTGTTAAACTTCTTTTGAAAGAACCGACTCTGATACCAATTGAAGAACACAAGCTTATACTAAGAGTGGGGGTGAACAATATAAGACCACTTTTTACTTTTCTTTCCAAAATAGTATTAATCAATATAATCAATGGTAATATCAATAGCAATAAACAAAGCAATGCACAAATCATCACACACAACAGAGACACCAATCTTAACGTGGTTCGCCCAATGTGCGTTACCTCCATAGAGAAAATATTTCTTCTAAATATTTCTCAAATAATCTCGTAGGAATCCTTCTCAATTACAATGTTTATGGACCTCTATCCAAAGGAGATGTTGATCCCCTAAATCTCAAGTTCGTGGATCTCTTCCACAGGAGAACTCTTTCTCCTTCTACTCAAGCTAGTGATCTTCTAGAAGAATTTATCTCTCTATTGTACTAACTTGTGGATCTCTCTCCACTTGAATACTTCTCACTCAGATCTGTCTTCAATTATCTTGGCTATTGGATCTCTATCCACTGAGACTTTGTCCTTTGTACTTTATCACCTCCAAAGCTCTATCAATAGGATCACTCAGAACCTTCTCAAATCTTCTCAATAGGTCCACTCAAAACCTGCTCAAATCTGCTTAATAGACTCACTTAGAACTTACTCAACTCTGCTCAATAGGCTCACTCAGAACCTTCTCAAATTTGCTCAATAGGTCCACTCAAAACCTACTCAAATCTACTCAATAGGCTCACTCAGAACCTGCTCAAATATGCTCAATAGGCTCACTCAGAACCTGCTCAAATCTGCTCCATAGGCTCACTTAGAACCTGCTCAAATATGCTCAATAGGCTCACTCAGAGCCTGCTCAAATTTGCTCAACAAGCTCACTCAGAGCTTGTCCAAATCTGCTCAACAAGATCACTCATAACTTGTCTAAATCTTCTCAATAAGTCCTCTCTAGGACTTGCTCAAATTTGCATAGCAAACTTTCACAAAAACTTACTCAAAATCAGTCCACAAGCCTTCTCAAATACTTGCCTCAAATCAGCTCAACAAAATCTCAACTCAATCTCATAGAAGCATAAAGAGAACTGTTAGAGACTCAATATGTTCTATACTCAAATCCTAATCTCAACTAAGCAATCTCATAGAAACATAAAGAGAATTGTTAGAGACTCAATATGTTCTATACTCAAATCTCAATATCAACTCAAATCAATCTCAACTCAACAATCTCATAGAAGCATAAAGAGAATTGTTAGAGACTCAATATGTTCTATACTCAAATCCCAATCTCAACAACTCAAATCATAATATATAATAGTTTGTTTTATGGAACTTGAACAACCACTTCACACAATCACTTGACTAGGCTCAAACAACTCTACTCAACCAATCACCACAAGGAGCAACTCTTTCTCACAAACCCTAGTCCAAACATGAATCAACCAACTCCAAATATTTCCAACAATGTTCAACAACAAATCTCACATAACAATGATACTCATGTTCATCTCTAACTCAAGTTCAAGTTCTTTGCACAACCAATGGGCTTCAACAATAATGCTTATAAAACATTCTTCACATAACAATGATATTCATGTTCTTCTCAATCCCTAACTCGGGTTTTTCACACAACTAATGGCTTCAACAAAAATGCTTATAAAACAAGGTTTTAACCATAACTCAAACCAAAAATCCTTGAGGCATTCAACCAACAACTCTCAAAAGGAAACCACAATCAATCCTTTTCACTCCAATGATATTTTCAAAAATAAACCACCCAATTAAATTAATGGAGAATATTACCCATACCTTTTTAATGCCAAGAAGTTGTCCACAAAATCTGCCACACTCAACACACTTTATTTTTCACTCTCAACCAGGGTTAGAGAGTAATAATATTTTCAACAAAATATAATGTAAAATAATAACATACTAACACCTTCTCACTCCAACTCAAATATCATTCCAATACCCTCAATAATTTATTAATACAACCCTTTATTAAAAATCAAATAACACTCAAAATATTACTTCTTAATAAAAGAAATCCTTAAGACTTTATTAAACATGACTCCAAAGTCCTTAAGGTAATAATCTAACAGAATCATTAATTTCAATAAGGCATAACCTTATAACAATAATTTTTAATTTCCAAATTAGAACAACACCAACCACAAGCACCTTAGGCATCTAATGAATATCATATGCCTAGCACATAACCTTAGCCCTTGGTAAAATAGTTAAACCATTAATAAAACTCTTTGGCATACCTTTTAAAACTTTAGGCCTCCACAAGTTTGAACCCACGACTTCTCAAGTAGTGTATGACCTTAGCACTAGGGCTTCAACCAGGGCCACGCCACCCAAGTTAACTAGGAAGCACTCCATCCGATGCGAGGGCAAAATAAAAATCAATCAACTAAATTCTGTTTACTGTTTGCGTTGGGTTTCGTGTTCTTGACACCGATTTCAAAAATGTCCACCGCTATCCTTAATGAGATTCGAACCGGTGATGTTTAGACCTTCTAAGCTTCTCTCAACCGTCTGCGTTGTTCGCTCAACTGAAACCCATAAGAAGGCTCTGTATTTTGTCTTTATTATCCTTGGGAGTTGTGGGACCTTCTGTCTTATTCCACATTGCTAATACTCTCAAGTTTCATGCTTTTAACTCATTTCAAAATCACAGGGCATTCGAAAATATTACACAGTCGAACCTCTATATATCATCCAATGGATTTTTCACGATTTTTCTTTACGTAAATTACAAAAATGTTTCACCGTTGCATATCGAGATTCTCTTCAAAAAAACGAAGAGATACACTTTAACATAAATTCACATCCACTATTTGTATTGGACATAAGGTTTAAATACCTGACATCGGTGAGTATTAAGGCCTTGTGCCTTCTTAGAAACTTTAGGTTTAAAGACCTGACGTCGACGAGTATTAAGGCCTTGTGCCTTCTTAGAAACTTTAACTTTTCCTTATGTGCTTGGGAATATTTTTCCCTCCAAAACCAACCTTAGAGATTTATAAAATATCTTTATACTTTATCAATCCAACTTTTGCCTTTGAAAAAGTGCTTTTAATATTTTTTTATAAAATTTAAATTCATGCTGAATTTAAATAATTTATAAAATAAGTATTATAACTCTTTTTTAACTTTTACAAAAAAAAAATCATCTTAGGTTTTGATAAACCAATCACTTAACCTGTGCTTTCAATAATATTAAAACATTATGGAGTCTTTTTCTTTTCACTTTTGCACTCATGAAGCTTTTTCCTGGATGACTTGGGCGACTTTATTTCTTGCCGAATTCCTTGAGATGAGTGATAACTCTATCAGGTGACATCAATGACAACTCTGACTTAGAGGACTCAAAATTTCCAACAGAATGTCCCACTAGTTAAGGATATCATAATGACAATATTTAGAGATGAAGTAGAAAGGAAGTATGGAAGTAGGGTACATGAATTGATATAGAGGAAAGAAGGAATCATAGGATGGAAGAGGTTGGAGGATAATTCTCAAAATGAAGTGTACAAGATGCTCAATCTCAAACTAGAATTTATTTTTCCTTAGTAATATTATGAAATAAGATACCATAATATAGGGGAATAGTTAATAGGATGAATTTAGTGTTAGAATAGCCTATAAAGTATGCATGGTAGAATCAAAATATGGATTCCCATGAAAACAATATGGAATAAAGGGACTATACTAAAAATAATAATATTTTTGTGGTTAGTAGTCCAAAATAAAAAAACTAACGATAGCTAACCTTAGAAATAGAGGATTCCAAATAATTAAGAGATGTTCATTATGTGAGATAAAGGAAGAAGAACTAAGTCACATCTTCTTGCAATGCAAGTACTCAATAGAAGTTTTCTTAAGGATAATTCAATTATTACGTATTTTTCGGATTATGCTAGACAAAATGGTTGACTAGATCCAATAATCAGAGAGACTATTCAACAGTAAGAAACTAAATACTATATGGGATTTGGTACCATTCCACTTTGATTAGGGAATATGGCTAGAAAGGAATAGGAGATTTTTTAGAAATAAAATAACATTAATATACAAAAATATGTAGGGTATTAATGGTAGCATTAGTGTCTTTGTCATGAAAATAGGAGGTAGTAGAGAGAATTAAGAAGAAGAAAATATAGCAAGGACATGGTGGACATGTACAGGATAAGGAAGAAATTACAAGAGACAAATAGAAAAGAAGTAATATGGAAAAAACAAAAGGAGACATGGATGAAATTGAATTTTGATGGTGCATCAAAGGGCAACCTAGGGAAAGTAGGAGGGGGGTGTCATTAGGAATGCAGAGGGAGTTATAATGGGAGCATATATTAGGTTCTATGGGGTACTAACCAGTCATGTAGCAGAAGCTAGAGCAATACATGAAGGAATCAAGTTGAAAAAATATATGAAAATCAAGAAGTTGGTAGTGGAAGGGGATTCATTGAATATAATCAATAGTCTTAAAGGAAGGAACAAGCTAAGTTGGTAGGTAAGTGAAATTATCCAGGAGGTTGATTAGATGCTTAAACAATTTGAGGAGGTTGAAATAATTCATACATATAGAGAAGGAAATAAAGTAGTTGATTGGTTGGAAAATTGGGAAACACTAAGAGAAGAGGATAATAGGTGGATCCCACCAGATCCTCTTCTATGAGATTTGATCAATTAAAGAAAAAAATAAAGGCTAAAGTAATAATAGAAGGGATAAATAAAGACTACATGTATAGTAAAGACATTATAAATCTAGAGTCTCACAACACATAGTATTTAGATATAGAAACTTATGATGGTTAACATATGGTTGTGTGTAGTTAAATTTAGTAATAAAAATTCTATTTAGGCTCAATTTTTATCTGAAACTTACATTTTGTATATTGTTTTAAGTTTTTAAGTAAGTTTATCAAGTTATAAAAGGGAGCAAACCCTTCCAAATCGATATTAAGTAGAAAATGATTTGAAGTTTTTGTGATGTAAAATTTGTTGATGCAGTTATTTTGTAAAAGGGTATGAGAACCTTTCAAAACATTGTTTTTATCATTACCAAAATAATAATAATTTTAAAGCTAAATCATTACATATTTTGTGGAGAACTAGCCTTACCATTATTTGTTGGAATTTATGGGTTGAAAAATATAATAGAATTAAAAAAAAAAAAAATCTCAAAATCATGCCCAAGTTTGGAACCGTATTATTGCCTCATTTTAATTGTTAGAAATATCGTTAAAAATCTATAAAAATATTTTTAATATAATAAATTTTATATTTTAATTTTAAATTCAAATTAAATTATTGAAAGCAAGTATGAAAAAATAGTTTTATAATGAACTAAATTTTTTTAAAGGATCTTTATTAATTAAAAAGATAAATATAATTAAAATTCTATTTATATTTATTATTTATTAATATTGCTATGTATGTCCTTTGATATTGGTCATGTATGTCGATCATTGATGTAAATGTTTGAAGGTCATTTACCACTTAAATATGTGAAGAGAACATGAATTTATACCAACATTCCAATCACATGGGTGAACTTTAACATTTAGTACATTACTGGTTCTAATAACTAACTAGACCTAATAACTAAGACTTAGATTGTTAGGTCTTGCCACATTGTGATGAAGTCAAGGGTTCGACCTTCATGATCTGAGGTGCCTTTATGTGTAACATCCCCAACAAAAAATAATAAAGATTTGAAAATGTGCGACCCCGAGAAGCGTGCACCACACTTACCCTACTTGCAATATTATTATATCAAATGAAAATGAAGAAGCACACAAGCACATATAACGTGAAAGTAATAAGCAAAGAGAGATTCTTTTATTAATGCTTCTAGATCTCGGTTACATGTACGTCCCTCTGAGGGATACTCATTTTGATACAATATATTACAAGTGGAGTAATGGTGAATGTATCCCCTACAAGGGGATGGTGCACCTTCGCAGGCCTCCCGATCTCGCACACCAAACTATTCGAGGGCTTATAGATGCCTCCTCCTCTTGATTTCATCTTGGAGGGATCTCGTGCTCTGGATACCTTGAACTGATCCTGTGAACCTGTATCTGAGTGCATGGAAACAACAGAGCACAATAAGTAGCACGAGTTGCCTCTCCTGATGAGGCTTTTATTAGAAAATATGATAAACAAGATAAATAAGCATGATATGACCTAAAATGCAATAGATCTAAGCAATGTGCATGTGTAAAACTCAACAATATTAATGTAAATGTAGTACTGAAAGAAAATCTATATTAAAACTGAATAATAAAGTAGAGAGCAACATTAAATATAGGCTAAAACCAAGGGAAAGACTACTTATACCCTTGCCACTATTGCTCAAAGCGGCCGTGATTGTGGGCCACTGTCAAAGACAACAACCACTAACTAAAAGGTTTACCTCAAGGTTTTATGGGTTGTGGCAATCGATCCCTTGCTCGAATTGATGTTCAAGGGTCACCTAGTGTGTCTCCTACACTGATTGGTGGTTGGGAATGATGGATCTGAATGCTAATGCGTGGACGTGGCTCAGTTGAACGATGCTCCAATGCTCCTCAAAGGGGCGTAGATTGGCTCTCCATTTTGATAGGGCTCCACTGCACGAAATTTGAATTCTCTGTATATTTTTGCCTTCTTGGAAGTCTGCATATGTAGCCTTCCTGGTTTCAGATCTAGATCTAGGGTTTGGCTTCCTGAGGGAAGCCAAGCTCTAGATCTGCATGCCAACTGACCATCTTAGAGAGAAGTTTCAGTCATGAATTGGCATTGAAGGGGTAGTCGGGAGGAACTCTAGGAGTTCCTCACCGAAATCCCTTCGCAATCCATGCAAACTATCATTACTACCCATGATTTGGGCAATCCCTCATGGTAGTTCATGTTTTAGTGCTAGCCGCTATCATCAACAGTGGCTAGATGTGGCCGCTCTCATGTTTAGTGGCCAAGATTGGTCACCACTCTGATCGATAGCGACCAAGCCTGAATGGGCTAGAACTACCCCTTTTGAGTGGTTAGGACCACTTCTTGCTCTTGGAAAGGTCCAAGATTAGTCATATGGTCTATGGATGTGCCCATATGAGTAGTCTCCTAAATATGACATATTTTAGGTGTCTACAGATACCCCTTTTTGGGATGCATTATGGGAAAACATAGTACGGAGCAAAAATAGACCACCTAGGGCCACATTGTAGGGTGTGTGATGATCATTGATCTGATCAACATTGGATGCCCCAGTCATGAGAAAGGGCATGTATCCTAGAATCATTGCTTCCAATAGAATGGAAGGCTTAAATTTATAAAATCTTGCACTCGTTCATCAGACAATTGGGTAGCTTTAGTGCTACTATAGATTCGAAAGGAGGAGAGCTACAAACTTAACTATCATGTTTGCTTTTTTCCCTAGAAAAGGGTAAGCTTATGATAGTTGTTGGCAATGATTCATAAGATGAATATAATTTGGCATGATCGAGTGATCCTTTGTTGATTTTGATTATGATTGTTTGAAATTTTGACTACCCCCTCAAGCGACGAGTCGATGAGGGAAGGATAATGAATGAAGTGATGAGTCGCTTGACCAATATGATTGATTTGGATCCTTTTTAGAGGGTTTATTTGATGATGGGTAGGTCCCTTTATAGGCATAATAGTAATTGTATATCCCTATCCCATGGAGCGGTCCAGCCGTAATGGCCTTCTTAGGGAATCAAGATGATAGCAATTCCATTTAGGCTTGTGTTGAATCACTATGTTCGATGATCTAGTCAACGTTAGATGCCCCAATCATGGAAAGAGCATACATCATTGAATCATTGCCTTTGATGAGTTGAAGAACTTGATTTTGGTAAGCTTAAGTCAAAATCCTAGCCTTGGTGGCAATTAGGAGATAAGCTTAAGTCTAATCCTAGCCTTGGCAACAATTAGGAGATAAGATTAAGTCTAATCCTAGCCTTGGTGGCAATTAGGAGATAAGCTTAAGTCTAATCCTAGCCTTGGTAAAAATTAGGAGATAAGCTTAAGTCTAATCCTAGCCTTGGTGGTAATTAGGAGATAAGCTTAAGTCTAATCCTAGCCTTGGCGGTAATTAGGAGATAAGCTTAAGTCTAATCCTAGCCTTGGCGGCAATTAGGAGATAAGCTTAAGTCTAATCCTAGCCTTGGGACAATTAGGAGATAAGCTTAAGTCTAATCCTAGCCTTGGTGGAATTAGGAGATAAGCTTAAGTCTAATCCTAGCCTTGGTAGAAATTAGGAGATAAGCTTAAGTCTAATCCTAGCCTTGGTGGCAATTAGGAGACTAGCTTCCTGGCTTGCTTGAATTTTCTTTTGATATTTTGTTTATTTTCCCCAAGCAAGGGAGTGCATGATTGTCTTCGACAATGATTCTTGAATGAATGCACTTAGCTATGATTAAGCATTTAATTGTTGATTTGGATTATACATGTTATTATGACCAATGGGGTTAGTAGATGCCATTGGGACATTTTGGGTGACCAAAGGGTTTATGGATACCTTTGGGGATTTTTGGTTGACCAAAGGGTTTATGGATACCTTTGGGGCTTTTTGGGTGACCAAAGGGTTTATGGATACCTTTGGAGCTTTTTGGGTGACCAAAGGGTTTATGGATACCTTTGGGGCTTTTGTGGTGACCAAAGGGTTATGGATACCTTTGGAGTTTTGGTACCAAAGGGTTTCTGGGTCTGGAGCTTTTGGGTGACCAAAGGGTTTATGGATACCTTTGGAGCCTTTTGTGTTGTGACCAAAGGGTTTATGGATACCTTTGGGGTTTTTGGGTTGACCAAAGGGTTTATGGATACCTTTGGGGCCTTTTGGGTGACCAAAGGGTTTATGGATACCTTTGGGGCCTTTTGGGTGACCAAAGGGTTTATGGATACCTTTGGGGCATTTTTGGGTTGACCAAAGGGTTTATGGATACCTTTGGAGCCTTTTGGGTGACCAAAGGGTTTATGGATACCTTTGGGACTTTTGGGTGACCAAAGGGTTTATGGATATCTTTGGGGCCTTTTGGTTGACCAAAGGGTTTATGGATACCTTTGGAGCCTTTTGTGAGTTGACCAAAGGGTTTATGGATACCTTTGGAGCTTTTTGGGTGACCAAAGGGTTTATGGATACCTTTGGAGCCTTTTGGGTTGACCAAAGGGTTTATGGATACCTTTGGAGCCTTTTGGGTGACCAAAGGGTTTATGGATACCTTTGGGGCCTTTTGGGTGACCAAAGGGTTTATGGATACCTTTGGGGATTTTTGGGTGACCAAAGGGTTTATGGATACCTTTGGAGCATTTTGGGTTGACCAAAGGGTTTATGGATACCTTTGGAGCCTTTTGGGTTGACCAAAGGGTTTATGGATACCTTTGGAGCCTTTTGTGAGTTGACCAAAGGGTTTATGATGCCTTTGGAGCTTTTTGGGTGACCAAAGGGTTTATGGATACCTTTGGAGTTTTTGGTTGACCAAAGGGTTTATGGATACCTTTGGAGCCTTTTGAGGTTGACCAAAGGGTTATGATACCTTTGGAGCCTTTTGGGTGACCAAAGGGTTTATGGATACCTTTGGAGCCTTTTGGGTTGACCAAAGGGTTTTGGATACCTTTGGAGCTTTTTGGGTTGACCAAAGGGTTTATGGATACCTTTGGAGCATTTTGGGTTGACCAAAGGGTTTATGGATACCTTTGGAGCCTTTTGTGTGACCAAAGGGTTTATGATACTTTGGGCTTTTGGGTGACAAAGGGTTTATGGATACCTTTGGGGCCTTTTGGGTTGACCAAAGGGTTTATGGATACCTTTGGAGCTTTTTGGGTTGACCAAAGGGTTTATGGATACCTTTGGGGCATTTGTGAAATTGATTGCTTAATTGTTTGATTGTTGATTAGGGGAGGTATGATACCAATAATGCCCTAGTTGATGTTTAGAAAATATTTGTATGATTTGTAATTATGTGATTTTGGACTATTAGATGCATTATGTGTTATGATTTATGGATGCATTAATGGATGTAATGCCTATATGATGATTTGATTATGCTATATGTATGTTATTGATGACATGCACTAGCTAGATGATAAATGTATGATTAGATGTTGTGATCTAGATGTGTAGATGTACTACTTATGTATGAATATACATATGGATGCAATGCTTATTGTTTAAATGCATGTTTAATTTTGATTTAATTATTATGCATCTAATTTATGTTTTTATGATATGGTAAATGCAATGTGTGTAATGCATTATTTATATGATGGTGATCTAATGTAAATGAACCTGTATGCTTTAATCACTTAAAACATAAGGAATGAATGTGATATGAGTTTAACAATCTAATGGGTGACACCACAAAATGTATATCATGAATGTAAATAATAACTCTTATAATAAGAATTAATTATTTAAACATCCAAATGTGAGATGAGATGATGTGATATGTATGTACTTTCTTTATAAGCTTCTATAAATTAAAATATATCCCCAAAATAGTCAGTGGCCATCTAAATGTCATTGCTGATATTCATCCAGTATCTATCCTATTTCATGAACACCCTTTAATGAACAAAACCTCATAAAGAAAGTTGATGATTTGATTGATGGAATGATTTGTTGCTATGAGGGGATTTTTGAGGTTTTCCATGAGACTCAAACACCCTAGTTACTCGATCAAAAGTTGTATATTGACCATACAGAGCTTCTGAAGGATAAAGTTCTTGTTATGAAGACCTAGATACTCATTATCCCTGTGTGTGCAAATGAATATATTAGATAAAACATAAGCATACCCCAGTGCCAAGCGGGATTCATGCAGCCCATTGTTGTATTGGGGATCCTCAAATGTTCATCCTGATCCTAAGTTGGACTCAGTTGGATTAGACCACTAGGCGATATAGGACACCTTAAGCTAGCCCTTCCACATGCAAACATTGGTCTATACAAAAGTAGGATGCTAATGTGATAGACATATCATCGTGCGTAAGGATACCACCATTGCTAGGCAGGCTTGATGCCACCAAACCTGTAATGAGGATCACCTCATGGTTCATCAAATGCTGAGAACTCTAGGGATTCAAGTTCAATACTCCCTTCTTTTCTTCATATTTATTTGGGATACTTGCTCATGCTTAGTGATAAAAATCACTATTTATTCTGAATTTTTGTTTTTCTTTTGAGCAAGGGATTTATGTAGTGATGATAATCACTATTTATTTTGTTTTTGAATTTTGCTTTGTTCAGGATTTTTGCTTGTTTTGATTAAAGCAAGGGATTTCTTTGGGTAGGGGTGAACTTGTCCTTTTTTCAATTCTCAACATTTTTGAACCGGTCGCATAGGGGGATGAGCAAGATAAAATTTTCACTTAAGGATACCTAGTACCACTTCACAATGTTCATATTTCCCTTGTTTCAACTAGGATTTTAGTGTTTTGATTAGTGATAGGATTTTGAAATATACTAGGTGCTATCAAAACCAAACCTCATCTATTAAAAGCAAAGATAACTTTCTACAAAGTTTGATAAAACCACTAGGTATGGCTGAGTGACCGAAAAACCCTAGTATATTCCTTATAGATGCCTTTGGGGCATTTTGTGGTTTGACCAAAGGGCTTAGGATGCCTTTGGAGTTTTTTGTGTTTTGATCAAAGGGCTTATGATGCCTTTGGAATTTTTGTGTTTTGATATGAGTTTGGTGTTTTTGTAAGTTTTGACTAAAGGTTATATGTCTTTGGATTTTTGTGATTTGACCAAAGGGCTTATGATGCCTTTGGGGCTTTTTGTGATTTGACCAAAGGGCTTTATGATGCCTTTGGGATTTTTTGTGAGTTGACCAAAGGGCTTATGATGCCTTTGGAGCCTTTTGTGATTTGACCAAAGGGCTTTATGATGCCTTTGGAGCTTTTTGTGATTTGACCAAAGGGCTTATAGATGCCTTTGGAGCCTTTTGTGATTTGACCAAAGGGCTTTAAGATGCCTTTGGAGATTTTTGTGGTTGACCAAAGGGCTTATGATGCCTTTGGAGCCTTTTGTGTTGACCAAAGGGTTTAAGATGCCTTTGGAGCCTTTTGTTTTTGAAATTTTCTATTATTTTTTACAGGGGAAAGGTATGATACCTTAGGTACCCTAGTGTGCATGTTGCCTACTATAATGTAGTCATCTTGCTTAGGAAGAGTGATAGAAATCAGCTCTCCTAATTGGGGCATGGACCTCTACAGGGTGCCCTTGTCTTGGTGGGGAGAAATGAGTGAACCGTCTTCATGGAGCTCATTTCATTCTAATAGGTCTTGGACCACCTTCCGGAATGATTGACAGCTATGGATGTCATGCCCCTGTATACGATGATACATACAAAAGAGGCTTTCATCAGTGGACCCATGCTTGGGCTCTCTTTGCTTGACCTCTGGCAACACAAATGCATTTGCCTCGTACAACTTTTGAAATAAAGTTGTAGTAGTCATTTCAAATGTGACCACTCACTGAGGTGGCTTGTTTGGCCTATGAGGCTATGACTGACCTTGGGGTCTCAACTGGGATGATGTAGCCTCTATTTTGGTAGGTTGGGGTTCTGTGGATGAACCATCTATGGGAAAAGCCCCACTATCTATGAGATCTTGAACCACATTCTTGAATTCATGACAATTGCGAATGCCATGGCCCTCTATTCGATGATAGAGATAGTAATGGTCCTCCCTATAACCCTTAGGTTTAGCTCTATTTGGGTCTAGAAGTTTTATGTCGGGTAAGGTTAAGACCTTAGCTTCTTGCAGCTTCTGGAAGATGATAGACATAGGCTCGTTTAAAGGAGTCCAGATGCACTGCGGATGCTTCGAGCGTGCAACATGCATTGGCCTGGTTTGAGGACCAGGTTGAGCCCTAGGTATGTCACTTGCTTGCTTAGGGGGCTCCCCTTGCATTTTGGATGCAAGGGATGGATTGTAGCCTAAGACCATCTGTTGGTTGACAACCCGAAGTTGCTTCTTTTCAAGCATGTTATATACTATGGCTCAAAATATTTGACATGATTGAATATCATGACCATTTTGTCTATGATATAGACAATGTGATTCTTCCTCATACCCTTGTGGTCTTGGATGATCTGGATTCAACTGGTGAACCTTAGGTAATCTGATAGCATTTGCGGCACATAATCGATTGAAAACTGATACCGCAGGCTCAAGCAATGAGGGATGCTTGCTAGGTTGTTGAGGCGGCCGAGTTGGCACTTGCTCTGGTTGAGGCTTTTCCTATGGCTTCATAGGGGATAGTTTGACCTCAGATGAGGGTTGCTTTTGTATCTCTTGGATTTCAAGTTGGATCAAAATATATTGCAATGCCTCATTTTGTTGCTCCATTTGTGCCTCTATATTATAGAGGTGATTTTGCATATGCTCCAATACTGATAAGGCTCTCATGTGTATTTCTAGTGATTGGTTCGAAATACCATTTTCTACTAAAGGAGGTGAAAGAGTGGGTGCTAAAGATCCACCAGGTAACTGTAAATCACCCATTTCCTTCATTTGAGTCGATGTGGAGGCTTCATGATGATCCACTTCGATAGTGGTATCCACATGCTCATGTTTATGACTCAGTTCATATTTTTTCACTTTGTGGTGTTGAACTGTGTCAGCTTTGGTACCCCTAGTCTGATGTGGGGGAAACACCTATTCTTGTTCTTGAGGAGGCACCATGAGAAGTGAGTCAAGGGTGACTAATGCTAATGGTTTTGACCCCTTCAATGTGGCAACAATGTCTGATTGCACCATATCTTGTTTTATCTACCTTAGAGTCACTTGGTCTTCTGACTTAATGTTAACCATTGCCACAAACTCTTGAGAAGGCACTTTAGATTTTGGACCAGTTGAAGGTGCTTTAGTCATGTTAACTGATGTTTTCTTCTCCTCATCAGGTAATATGATACCATGATTTTTGGTGATGGGAAAAGGTAGCGACTTCTTGATGCAAGCCTCAGTCGAATGTTTGGTGATTTTATCCAATTGAATGTTTGGAGGCCTGCATGCCACCAAAGTTTCTTGTGGCTCATCAAACTCCTTGTAATACTTGAATGGCTTAGGATCATGGGGGACCACATACACTTGTCCTTGGTGTATGAATTTTAGATTTTGGTGCACTATGGAAGGCACACATTCCATATCCCTCATCCATGGTCTGCCTAGCAATATGTTATACTACCTCTCACCCCCTAGGATATGGCACAATGTAGGTATCATATTTATCCCAACCTGTATAGGTAGGATTACTGTGCCAATTGTTGGGGAAGTGGCATCATTGAAGGCTCTCAATGTGAATGTTGAGTCCTTAATGCGTGAAGGCAGAAAATTTAAATACTTCAAAGCTGCAGTCATGATGATGTTGGTAGATGACCTAGTGTCAATCAAGACTCTCTTGTATAGAATTTGATCGATGCTTGCTATGATGTGTAGCGGAGGATCGGGTTCATCCGTAGAGATTGGCTTAATCTCCTATCTATGAAAGGTAATCACAGGGTCCTTTTGTAAGTGAATTGAATTCATTGTTGGTGTGGACCATGATAGATTATTATCTTTAGTTGAATTTTTTGGTATGTTGGGTTGATCAAGGTATCTTTTGCTTCCTATTGTAGTATTGATCATACCGATAAAACCCTCATCAGGTGGGGCTATGTGCACCTCATTGACATGCTCAACTTGATTGTTGGGTGCTATGTTTGCTTCGTGTGTAGGCAAGGGGTCTTGGAAGACTCCTATCTGAAGCTCTTGCCTCTCGATCATATCCTGCACTAAGTCTCTAAAGGGATGACATGTCTGAATGTCATGACCCCTTTGTCGATGGTACATGCAATATAGATTTTCTCTGTGTGCCTTTGATCTACGCTTGTTAGGCTTCCATGGATGGATCTCTAGAAGATTGATTCTTCGTACCTCATATAATCGATCAAAGAGTGATGCTAATGTCTCTGGAAAATTAGTATATTATCATTGTGGCCGATGTTGTTGGCCCTGTATCTGATTCTGTTGCATATGATTTTGGGCCAGAGGAGGCTGGTCTTGGTAATTATGTCGCATTGGTAGAGGTGGTGCGACCTGGTTTGAGGATTCAGGGATACTCAAAACAACTTGATTGATTGGGGCCACCTTTTGTTGCATGTTGCCACCTATAATATTCTTGTTTGGCCATTCCTTTTTGTGGAGTTGAATATCACCCTCCTGTATCTTGATTGCCTCAATGAACTCAGCCTATTCTAAGGCCTCCTCAAATGTTTGATACTGCTGCAATTGTAAGAGAAGCGAGATTTGTTTTGAATAGCTTCTCGTAAACATTCGAATGAGCTCTATTGTGGGTAGGGTGAAAGGTAGTTTTGACATCACCTTCCTCCACTTATTTCCATACTCAATGATTGGCTCATCATCAAGTTGATGAAGGCTAGCCAAGTCAGTCAAGTTTATCATTTTCTTAGCACTAGAGGCAAAACATTGTAGGAATGCATCGACTAATTGCTCAAAGGTGTATATGCTATGGTGTGGTAGGTGATTATACCATTCTAAAGCATCTCCAGCTAGTGTTGTAAGAAATATTCTCAACATCAAGGGGTCATTGTATTGAAAATGGAAGCACATATTGATGAAGATTGTCACGTGCTCTTGTGCATCTTCATCATCTTTGAATTTTTCAAGTTGAGGCATCTTGAAATTCGATGGATATGTTGGTGATGACACTGATGGATGCAAAGGCTGATTGCTAAGCTGCTTTAGTGTAGGTTTTTGATAAACCAATCTTTGATTTTGTTTTTTGAATGAATTTATCCGATCAACTAGCACTTTGTATGGCCTTGATGAAATGATATGATCTTCCTTTTGTCACCCTTGATTAGGTAGAGGAGGCCACTTTTGATGTTGAGGTGGATGATAAGTATAATCATTAGGTACCTCATCATAAATGGATTTAGGGTAAGCATCCACTTCTTCCTGATGTTCCCATTGGGACTCTTCATATGATTCCTCATCGTATTGATCTTGGTACTGTTGAGGAGTATGAGGTTCTTGATGATAACCAGATAATGGCCTTTGATGTTGAACATGATTTTGGTGTGTCCAAGAGGAAGGACCTCGAGATTTCACTGGATGCCTTATGTGTTGTTGCATCCTCTGGGTGCTAGGCGTAAGCATCACTTTATGTAATGCATTTTGCACTTGCTCTTGTTGTATCTTTTGTTGTTCTTGTATCTTTTATTGATACAACCTTTGTAGGTGTGCTCATTGCGAGTCCACCCCTTGTTGATTTAATTGTTGTTGATCCAACTAGAGTTGATCCATATATTATTGTTGGTTAAGTTGTGACCTTAGTGCCTGATGTGTATGATCTCATTGTTCAGTTGTATGGGGGCTATGTACCCTCATATTGGAAATATGAATGGGTTTGTCATGTCTTTTCTCCCTAGTAGGATCTATCACTTGTTTTCCATGCTCCTTAAAGGTTGCATTGACTTGATACTCTAGTTTATGAATTGGCTCTGTATAGTCTGATGATGCAGATATGCAACATGGCTGCCCCACGTACTCTTCATGAGGAGTAGGAGGATGACTTGGGTCCTCTTCCTCATCTATGAGGAATGATGCATATTCAATATTAGATATAATCTCTGTATATTCAGACTGCACATAAGCACAATGTGTATATGCAGAATGCTCTCTATGAGGAGTAGGGGGATGACTTGCTCGATCAAACGAGGTGGTTTGTTCATCCAGGCTAGGCCATGGTGTGCTCTCATTTTCATCTTCTGATTGATGTATAGAGCAAGTTGGGATGTGAGCTTGTGACATTGACCTACTAGGCCCCTCAGTGGGTGGATTGTTCCTCATATAGAATTCTATCAAGGTGTTCCAATCAGGAAGGTTTCCTGGAGGATCTATGGGTGCCTCCCTAATAGGGATATCTCGAAGGTTTGACTCCCTATGGATGGTATTGATGTTATGATAAGACTTGGGATGCCATTCAGGGATGGCCATGTCCTCTAGACTGATTTGGATATGTTCAGTGGTTATGGAACCTGATTCCCTCTCTAGATTGGAGGTCTTGCTCACCATGGGAGGTCTCCTAGCCATAATTTTTGTTATAAAAATTTTTGACTTCCAAAAAAAATTTGTAAGTGTTATATACCAAAATGATCAATACGATGAGCTGATCACAATGGGCTATGACTCCAAAAAGTGACTTTCGGGTCAAAAATTTTGTATTTTTGAAATAATTGGCCAACCGGGGCTCGTGGGGAAATGCCCACTTTTAGGAATTTTTAGGAAATTTTGAAGCATGAAGATTTAGGACTCAAAATTTTTGTGAGAGGTGCACAAGGGGCTAACTAAGACAACAAAATAAATTTGGCAACTTTTGGAGTTGTCTAGCCCATTTTATGACTATTTTAGTGCAGTTTTTCCCTATTTTCGGCTTCAAAAATAGAGTAATCATAAAACCAAAATAACTTTTTTGTTATAGCTCTGATTTGCATGATTCTCGATCTATTGGATGTAGAATCAAAAAGTAGATTTTTTTTTTTCAATAAATTTCTTTGAAAAATTAGGGTTAGGGTTTGGTCCTTAATCAAGGATTTTGATTACCCAAACAATAAAGAAACACACAAAGTAGATAATATGATTATCTCTTTTAAGTATTAGATGTGTGTCCTAAAACTTGTTTAGTGTGTTTTTATTTGTTGTGAATATACTTTGAACTCTTATCATGTTTTTCAAAAGTTGATGTTATACTCAATTTGTTCAAAGGTTTTCACCTATATACTCACACAAGTTGAATATGGGAGTGAATTCCATACTCAATGAGGTAGCATAGGTACTACCAACCCTCACCCAACACACCGTGCATAATGATACACTCCTCCAAAGAGGAGTGCATGCTATTTTGCATGGATAGGATAGTTCTTGGGTTGACCTTGGCCATGGATGGGTCTTGATGATACTCTTTCACATGAGCCAACCAAGTGGTAATGACATCCACTGTTGGTCTCGATCAATGGGTTGGATGTGAGAGCCCAATATCATTGATGTTAAAAATAAGTCGTGATGTGTGTGGGGTTATTTTTAACCTTGCATGTAAACAAAATGCATCACTAAGAAAACATGATCTTTCCTATATGCCTAAGATAAAAGATGTTTCATTTTAGAAAGATGCATGTATTCAGCTTATATGAACTTTAGAGAATGCATTCTACTTTATGAATTAATGGCCACTAGTTGGGCTACATGCAAGTAAACTAAACATACAAAAATCTTAACACATGTGGAGACTAGGGTAGACCTTGAAAATAGAGGCTCACTATTCCTAGTAGTACCTAGAGGAAAACTAAAGAAAACTCTAAGAAATCTTCAAATGCATTTTCTTTTTCCATTTTTTCTTAATAAAAAAATGTGATTTATTTTGTATTTTATGGAAAAAAGATAGATAGAAAAATATAGAAAAATAGGGAATTGTACCAACCTCAAATCCTGATTTGATGAAGCATATTCTGACCTCTATTGCACTTTTCTCTTGGTTGTTATTGACTAGAGTGGTTGGTGGCGGAAAAGAGGTGGCTACTATTGACTAGATTGGTTGCTATCGACCAAGAGTGGCTAAGATCTGTTGGTCATTATCGACCGGAGTGACCAACACGCACATAAAAAATACCTAAAATATTAGTAACATTATTGAAAATAAAAACTTGGTGGGGGTCCCACCATGATCGCCATCTGTGCAACCTCGAGAAGCGTGCACCACACTTACCCTACTTGCAATATTATTATATCAAATGAAAATGAAGAAGCACACAAGCACATATAATGTGAAAATAATAAGCAAAGAAATATTCTTTTATTAATGCTTCCAGATCTCGGTTACATGTACGTCCCTCTGAGGGATACTCATTTTGATATAATCTATTACAAGTGGAGTAATGGTGAATGTATCCCCCGCAAGGGGATGATGCACCTTCGTAGGCCTCTTGATCTCGCACACCAAATTGTTTGAGGGCTTACATATGCCTCCTTCTCTTGATTTCATCTTGGAGGGATCTCATGCTCTGGATACCTTGAACTGATCCTGTGAACCTGTATCTACGTGCATGGAAACAATAAAGCATAATAAGTAGCATGGGTCACCTCTCCTAATGAGGCTTTTATTAGCAAATATGGTAAATATGATAAATAAGCATGATATGACCTAAAATGTAGTAGATCTAAGCAATGTGCATGTGTAAAACTCAACAATATTAATGTAAATGTAGTACAAAAATGAAATCTATACTAAAACTAAATAATAAAGTAGAGAGAAATATTAAATCTAGGCTAAAACCAAGGGAAATACTACTCAGACCCTTGTCGCTTCTGCTCAGAGTGGCTATGACTATGGGCCACTGTCGAAGATAGTGACCACTAACTAAAAGGTTTACCTTAGGGTTTTATGGGTTGTGGTAGTCGATCCCTTGCTTGAATTGATGTTCAAGGGTTACCTATTGTGTCTGGTACACTGATTGGTGGTTAGGAATGATGGATTTGAATGTAGGTGTGTAGACGTAGCTCATCCGGATGATGCTCCAATGCTCCTCAAAGGGGCATAGATTTGCTCTCCATTATGATAGGGCTTCACTGCATAAAATTTGAATTCTCTATATCTTTGCCTTCCTAGAAGTCTGCATATGTAGCCTTCCTAGTTTTAGGTCTAGATCTAGGGCTTGGCTTCTTGGGGAAGCCAAGCTCTAGATCTGCATGCCAACTAACTATCCCAGAGGGATGGTTCAGTCTTGGATTGGCATGGAAGGGGTAGTCAGGAGGAACTCTGGGAGTTCCTCACTAAGATCCCTTTGAAATGCATGCAAACTACCATTACTACCCATGATTTGGGTAATCCCTCATGATAGTTTATATTTTAGTGCTAGCTACTATCATCGACAATGACTAGATGTGGCTACTCTGAGCTTCAGTGGCTAGGTTTGGCGACCACTCTGACTGATAGCGGCTAAGCCTAAATGGGCTAGAACTACCCCTTTTGAGTGGTTAGGACCACTGCTTGCTCTTGGAAAGGTCCAAGATGATTCATATGGTCTGTGAATGTGCCCATATGGGTAGTCTCCTAAACATGACGTGTTTTAGGTGTCTATAGAAAACTTTAAATAAAGGATTCAAACTTAAAAATTAAAGCGGTAAATTTATACATCAATTTAAAGAGATATAACTTAAATGGGTGCTTATAATTTCACAAAGAAATTTAAATTTTATAAAAAAGTAGTTAAAATATTATTAAAATATTAATATTTAATTTATATTGTAATTTGAAGAAATATTGAGTCATACATAACTAAATAAAAATGAAATGGTAAGGAGAACCTTTGATATGATATAATTTGAATGGATGACTTTGAGTGAGAGTCACTAAAGGTTTTAAAAAAAAAATAGAAATATGTAGCTTTTATGCATAATATATTGTCCATATGTATTTAACCCTTTATATCATATTTCCTATGTAGGGTAAACATCAATGAATACCACGAATTTTAAAAATAAAACATGGAGCATGTGTGAGTTGAGAGCAAAGGCAAGGTAAGAGCAAGAAGAAGGAAGCAAAGGTGAGTACGAAGTGAGCACCACTTGTTTTATATTTTAGGATAAACTCAAAAACTAAAGGATTCATGTGAAGAAAATGTAGGTAAGTATTGATTTGAGGAAGTGGACTGACTTCTATTTTAATTGTTACATCGCCAAATCTAAGTTTCAACAAGATTGAATGGGTTTTTCATAAACTTCATCCAAAACCTAGATTAAAGTCAACTCCCTGGTTTCCTCATTTAGACGTCTAACCTAAACTAATTATATTGCATAAAATTATATGCACACAAAAAAGAAAAATTTAAAACTAAAATATAGAAAGCAAATACATGAAGTTTAAAATACAAGAGATGAAAGTAAATATGATTGTTACACCATAGTGAGGATAACATGAGATCAATTAATGCACAAGAATTTGTATAACATCAATGTCCACCTATTTTTTAATCTATAAAATTGATAAGCAAATGACAAGATGGAATATAAGGCTTTTACTTGACTGTCATGCACATGACAAACCATGAGGATGGTTTATTTAACAAGATGCACAAGGACTTTTCAATTTCTTAAAAAATTATATGTACAAATCACAATATAGGTTTCATATAGTGTGGCTCTAAGTTCTCATGGCCAAAATATGAATACAATGAGGGCCCTATTCCCATATTTATAGTAAAAGTTTTCCCCTAAGTCACTTGGGGTGGTTGTTAATCAAATTCCTTTTTTCTCAACAGGTTTGGTTAGAAGCTAAATAGATAACTGGAGTACAAAATATTTGGGAAGGGGAAACAATGGAGGTATGTTGAAGACAGTGGTTTTTGAAAAAAGAGTTGAAACTATTTATTTCTTTACCATGTCTTATATATTGGATTATATGGTTGGCATGGAATGCAACTATTTTTTAAGGGAAGTTAATACCCCCATTTTAGGTCATATTTCAGGTGAGGACTTTGGTCTCAATCAATAAAGGGTCTGGAAAACATAAGAAACCTCAACAAGTAGATAATTTGTTCATTGAAAAGTCTCAACCATGGGTTTTTTTTTATGAGGCTAGTTAGAGATAGTTATCTTTTAATAGCACGAGAGGCATTCTTTCTTTCTTGAAACAAAATTATGGATGTTTTATTGTAAAAAAAAAGTTACTTGAGGTGGAAAATAATTACTCTTAGTAAAAGTAAAAGTTTGGGGTAACTCTAGCAAAAGTTTGCATCTCTAAATGTTACATGCCTTTAATAGACTTAGAAGGATCCAAAAATGTGTAGTGCACCACAAAATACCAAAAATGATATTTTTTTGAAAATTTTCCTTGAAATTCATGTAGATTTTACCTTTGCACCTTTAGTGAGTGATTCACTCATTATACAAATTAATTCCCTCATATTAGCAGTAGTAGTGAATCACTTATTGAATAAATCACTATCTTTGTTGAAAAAATCTCTCCTCTAAGCCAATTAAATTTTTTTATGAGAGAATAACAACTTTTAAAAAATTCTACAATGTTTTGTGATTTTGAGGAATTTTCTGCCATTTGGTTCCCATATGCTGCTCCTTGCTTCAATATATATATATATATATATATATATATATATATATATATATATATGTAAAGGTAGTATTAGGTACTACATTTATGATAACTTTATAGGATACCAATCTTGATTGGCATAGAATCCTAGATATTGCCTCTATCCTTGGATATGAGGTCTATAAAATTGGGATCCTTGATGCAAAAATGACAAAATGTATATCTCCATGGTGTTTCTACTTTCCTAGATGGTATTGGATGGAAATAGGTTCAATATATTTTGCCATTCACTTTTATCAAGAAATTATACTATTTTTAGTTTTTCATATTCCCCTACAAAATATTCAAAAGGATTTTCTAACAGTTTGTCCCTTTGGTTGCTAACTCTTTTATCTTGGAAAGGATTAGCTTAAGTATTTAACATACTTCAAAGAAATTTCCTTCATTGAGTTGATATTTTTATTTTTTTAATCATGGTGTGGATTACATCATCATGCAAGACATGTTTCCTATCATTGAACATGTCTAGCAATCTAGTAGTTATTAACATATGAATTTCATTTTACATTTTTTGTATCTAGGACTTTAGAGATGTCAAGTTGTCTTTGTAGGCATGCAAGTTTCTTTGGGTATTTGAGATCTTCTTGATATTATTGCTATGTACTTTTGATCTATCCCATGATATTGTGCTTGCATTGGTATCATTGATGCAAGGTCATTCTCTATGGTTTCCAAGATTTCTCCTATAGAGGATGTCATCCTAAAATATTCAAAAGCATTTTGTACCTATATGATTTGGTCCCAGGTGTCCTTGTCCATCTATATTTCCTATTACAACTTTAGATCAAGATCTTTTATAGTGGGCCTTGAGGATTCCAAATTTTCTATTTGTTGGTCTCTCTTTTCTGTGTCTTGTTGTAGTTTAATTTGCTCTTTGGTAATTTCTTGCACACGCTATTCAAACTTGACAAGTTGGGTTTTGAGATCTTCCACTTGCTTCTTCAATTGATCCTTTTCTAACACCTCATTCTTAATCCCTTTATTTTCTTGCTAGAGTTGGTCCCTTTTACACTTAACCCTAGCCAATTCTACCTCCAACCTTCTATTTTTGAGTTTTATCATCCTTGGTTGCTAGTTGTTGAACATTTTGAGTCCATAGAGTTGTCATTGATTTCAAGGAACAAAGTTGTCATTGATGTCAAGGAATAAGCTACCGTTGATGTCAAAATGTCAAAAGGAATAATGCAAAGGTTAATGGCAAAAGAGCTTCATAATATTTATTTTTAATATTATGTGAAGCATAAGTAAAAGGTTTTTTATTAAAACCATGTGGGCAAAAATAAAGGTGTTTATAAAGACCCAAGGAGGATTTTTTTAAAAATCCAAGGAAGAAGATTTAAGTATTTAAATTTATAAATATTTAAGTTCAAACGAATTTAAATTTTATAAAATAAATATTTATTTAATTACTTAGGTTTCAAACCTAAAGTCATAGCGCCGACGTACGAAGTCGAACACCACTGCCGATGCATTGGAGGAAACCATAGGCAATATAAATATTGCCTCACCCAAAGCAAAACAAGAAAGTAATTCAAATTTCGAATCATGAGATATTCATTGCAGTTTCATGGAAGGAAAAAGAGGAGATAGTGCATTGACGTCATCCTAAATTTTGAGTGGTTTCAAAAGGACAAGTGAATCACCATTAACCACCATATGGTGGCTAGTGCAGTTGACAATGCTTGGTCTTAGTGGCGGAGAGGTCACAGGTTCGAAACCCAGTGGCAGTAGGCAGATACACATTTTCACATTTATTTTTGTGATGCCAAAAGGAGGTTATTAAGCACATGGGTGCTTAAGCTCCCATGTGAGTGCTTAGCTCATGCGAAAACCAAGGCCATGGTAAAGGTGCTAAGGTGAGGAGGCATCTTGGGTTTGAATCCCACAAAGGGGCAAGGTATTAATTTTTTATTAATTTGAATTGTTGAAGGTTGTGTGAGAATATTAGGAGGGATAAGGTGATGATTAAAAGTGGATTATTTACTTTTAAGCTAAAGTGATTTTTGGGCATGATAAAAGGTAGTTTGTGATTAAGTTAAACTAAGGTAATTAATTTTTATCTTAGAAGAATAAATTGCATTATTTTATAAAGTATTTTATTTAATAAGTGCAATTTGAGAAAGGAGTTATAAGTAGTAATTGAGTTATATTTTATTAAAGATTTTTTGATGAAAATTATGATGTTGGAATTTATTATTAAGATGGAGCAATAAGGTGTATTTGGGATTTGAGTTATCATTGTATTTTATGAAAAGTGTTAGGGTGATAATTCTTGTCATCTAACCCTTTGTACTTGGCAAAGAAAGTTGTGATATTTGATCTAGTTTTTGAAAGTCATCCTACATCAAAGAAAAATGTATGGGCATATTCTTCTTTGGTTGAGTTGATTGGTTGGTTTTCTGAAAAACAACTTTGGAGTGAAAATGACTTAATTAGATTTCCTTGTTGAGTTGTTGAGCTATATGTGAGGATTTTTTTATAAGCATTGTTGAGTGTGTTTTAATGCTTCAAGGATTTATGGAATAAAGAGTTGTTGATAAAACCTTGTTTGATAAGAATTGTTGTTGAAGCCATTGATTGGGTGAATAACTTGACCTAGGGTTTGCAAAGATCATGCGTATCATTGTTATGTGAGGTTGGTAGATAAGCATTGTTGGAAAATTTTGAGTGAGTTTTCATATGCTTGGACTAGGGTTGTGAGTAAGGATTATTTAATTGATTGATTGATTGAGTAGAGTTGTTTGAGCCTAGTCATGTCGATGTGTGAAGTGATAACTTAAGTTCTATAAAAAAATTATTCTATATTCTGAATTGAGTTGAGAAAGTGATTGAGAGTCTTGTGAGTGTGAAGCATATTGAGTCTCTAACAATTATCTATATATTTCTAAGAGAGTGATTGAAAGTGATTGAGTATTTAGGTGAATGTGAATCATATTGAGTCTCTAACAATTATCTATATGTTTCTAAGAGAGTGATTGAAATTAATTGAGTATTGAAGTGAATGTGAAGCATATTGAGTCTCTAACAATTCTCTTTATGTTTCTATGAGATTGGACAAGTTCTAGTGTGGACTTGTTGAGCATATTTGAGGTAAGTATTTGAGAAGACTTGTGGATAGATTTATGTGAGATTTTTGTGGAAGATTACAATACATATTGAGAGAAAATTTGGATAAGTCCTAGTGAGGACTTATTGCGCAGAATTGGACAAGTTCTAGTAAGGACTTGTAGAGCAGATTTGGACAAGTTCTAGAGAGGACTTGTGGATAGATTAGTGTGAGCTTTTGTGGAAGCTTACAAGGCAAATTTGAGACAAGTCTTTGAGAAGACTTGAGAGCAAAGTTGATTGATTGATTTGTTCAAACCTTGAGTTAAGGTTTGGGGCAGATCCAATAGAGTTGATTTATGATTTTGTCAAGCTTTGAGTTAAGGCTTGAGGATAGATATTGAGGACAGGTTTGTGCTAGACCGAAGGACTATGTTTAGTGTAGATCAAAAGACAGATATTGAGGATATATTTGTGCTAGACCGAAGGAATATTTTTAGTGCAGATTTGAGGATAGATTTTGGTGTATATTTGAGGACAAGTTTGTGCCAGACCATAGACAAATATTGAGCAGATTTGTGCTAGACCTAAGGACTATATATAGTATAGATTTGAGACAGATCTTTGGAGGTGATAGAGTATAGAGTACGGCAGTCTCCAGTGGATAGATATCCATTGGCCATGGTAGTGAGGATAGGAGTCTTCAGTGGATAGAGATCCATTAGCTAGAGTAGCGGGGGCAACAGTTATTCTAGAAGATCACCTGTTAGAGCTTAGGAGAAAGAAGTTCTTCTATGGATAGAGATCCATGAAATTGATTAGGGGATTGGTATTTTGGATAGATATCCATAAACATTGTAATAGATAAAGGATTCCAAAGATATTTATTGAGAAAATATTAGTGAAATATTTTCTTTGTGGAGTAGCCCATATTGGGTGAACCACGTTAAATTGGTGTCTTTATTGTGTGTGATGATTTGTGCATTGCTTTGGTTATTGCTATTGATATTGCCATTGATTATATTGGATAATACTATTTGGGAAAGAAAATTAAAAAGTGGTCTTATATTGTTCACTCCCCCTCTCAGTATAAGCTTGTGTTCTTCACTAGTCAACTATACTTTATGGTTATGCCCATTGTGAGTTGGTTTGTCGGCTAAACTATTTGATATAGATCTATTTTTTCTAGGTCTAGTTATGACCCTCTAGAATTCAATACAATAGAGGATAACACAAATTTGGAAGGATTAGTCTCTATAGCTTTAGTGAAGTATCTTTTTTCTCCTTTTCTAGAAAATTATAAAAGGAGGATATAAAAGCTTTATAAGATTTTTTGGTGAGCATTTTGTGCTCCTTCCATGATTTTTCCTTAGTAAATAGCACATCAATTCCTTTGAAAATATTAGACTCCCCAATATTAAGAGTAAGAATGGGCCCAAGTCCTTATGCCATATTGGAAATAGGGAAGGTTGTTGTAGACTCAACACCTTGGGTAGAAATTGTGTGTGTCATTACATGTAATATAATTTACCTTATATGGGATGGTAAGCAAGTGAAAATAGTGGGATGGAGATAAGTGCAAATTGAGTGGTATCATGGACAATGAGGTGGAAGTGGAAGGAGTGGATTATGATGCCAATCCATGTAGGGTGGTTGAGAGAGACATCATGGTATGTATAATTATGTGATGACACATAAGGATTTGTGTAAGTTGGGATTGAAATAAGGAAGTGGAGGTGGTCCCTATTATGAGAGTTATGATGGGAGGTAGAGTACCTCTAGGTGACCCATGGAATGAGTAGAACCTAAGAGATAATTGGGATGCACTAGTTAATGATGGAAGATGCATAGGAGAAGAAAATAAAAGAGTAGGAGTAGGAGAAGAAGAAGTGAGAGTGGTAAGAGAAATATAAGTAGATATAGAAGAAGAAGAAATGGTAGAAAGAGAAGGTGGTTAATTAATTTAATTATTTTGAATATTTTTTTTATATATGTCAACTTTAGGAACCATTCATCTGTATGAAAGCATAGGCGATTTTATAGTTTTTAGAAAGATATTTTTGAGCCCGAACCATTGGTATACTTTTGGAATTTTGTGAAGACCTATTCCATCTCATCCTTGGTCTTCTTCTCCTTGTATCTTGGAGTGCATTTTTGGTTGTACCCGACACTCCTAAGTTTACTCCCATTTTCTTGTGAAATCATTGGAGTCCAATGCTTATATGGTTGGGAGGAATGATGAGGACATATTATTGTTATGTATTTACGTGAGACTTCTTGTTAATATCACATTAATATTATTCATTTTTTAGATAATTTGTTAGCTCAAATTAGTTAATGTTTGCATTATTGTATGTATTTGATATTATTTAAGCACTTTTGAATAAGAAAAATGCACTTTGATGTGATTCCATATCATTGTACCTTTCAAATCCCTTATACCCTTATTTGATGTTTTCTAAACTACTACTAGAGTGGAAGGTGTCCTTTATATGTTTATCTTTGTCATAACTTAATTTTTGGAATTTTGCTTCTATGAGCTAAGGAACCTGCTGCCATTGTTGCCTCTATAAATATTTTTTCCTTTTTTGTACATTTGGTGTGTGCTCTATCCTAGTGGTGGAGAACTAAGAAAATGGACCATGATATATGGATTTTGTCTACTTATTTCATATATTATCCTCTATCATACCATTATTTCTTATCTAAGTACCCCATATTTTAGAGCCCTTAGCCTTTAATAATCCGGTTTGATATTAAGATCAAAACCATATTTTACTTTGGGGTAGAAGGTTAATCACTATAAGGGGTAGTCATACTAGCTTTGAATTACATACTTATTTACCCTATTACTCCTAAGAGTGGTAAGGGATATTTCCTCATCTAGGTTGGCCTATTGTTGGATGTTATACCTTTGTTGTGGGTAAAGAAATTATTTAACTTCTTTTCTTTTAGGGTTTTCTTGAAGGTTTCATTTTAGATCATAGGACCATAAGTATCTTAGCTATTCAAAACCCATCTATTTTAGTTTTCCTCTATTGCTATATTATATGCATGCATAGTGAGAGTGATTCTCATGAGTCTTTGCGTTAGCAAGTAGAAGGTGGTCTCCTTTCACCTTTTAAAATATTTTAAGTCCATGTAGTCAAGTTGCTTGACATATTTGAGATTCAATATAGAGTTTGGCACCTTGGCAGGAAACTCAAAGGGTATGATAAAAAATCCATAGAGGTAAATGAAAGACCTAGTCCTACCTAAGAAAAAATCATCCTATGGTAATTTATCAACATCTTTTGTGTCTCATAACTATGCTCTACCATTACTTCATACACTTTATTATAGAAGTAATATGAAGATCTGCCTTCCCTTTTATAGGGTACATTGATGCATTTCATAGTGGTAAGAGGATTTCCATCCTTTCCTATATGATCTAGGTAGAGTATAGTGAATATTTTTTCTTCTAGTGTAGAATTAACCAAATAAGATAAGAGGCATAGACAAATTTTCCATCATCCTTGAATTCTTTTAGTTAACTATCCATTTGATCTAAAATATATTAGGCACAATCAATCATCTAAGAATATTAATGATAAGTTTGAAATGCATGGAGAAATATTATTTGCTCTTTATAAACCCTCTTATCAACATTTTCCGTAGGATGATAGCAATTGTTGACAACACCATTGGTATATCTTCTTTGAACTGATAAAAATCTAGTGAGATGATGAAGACTAAGAGTAGGTTAGGTTTCTTTAGGCATGGGAATAATAATATTTGCTAATTGGGGCTTCATTATCTATAGTAGTAGTCATTTTGGGTTTTGGGATTGCATAATAGCCACATGGAAGAGTCAAAATTTACCTTTAGTATATTCATAATGAATCTCATCCTTAAGTAAAAAGTCTTCTCTAACCATTACAAGAGCCTGAAGGATTTAAAGGTTAGGTCATGTATTTCTATAATAGTCTTTATGAGCTTAGGCCAATACCACACCTAGGGTACTAGGTTCATTGCCAAGCTAGATATCCATGTTTGGTTGATTCTCCATGAATTGAATTGATGACCTAAGTTGAATTTTCTTAATGCTTCCCTAATAACCTCTCCCATACAGTGGATATATGTACCCTTGACCACTTTCTACTATGGGTCTTTCAATTACTCTTTGGGCCTCTTAGAGGGTGTGGCTTCTTGTCTATTTATAATATCCCTCTTCTTACTATCCTATCCCTCTAAAAACCCCACTCTTTTTGGTGTTTTGGCATATTTTGGTAGTGCAATATCTTCTATGGTGACTTGTTGGGGATTTTTCCTGCATCCTTGGGATAAGTTATCATGCTATAGGAAAACCTACTACCAACAAGAAACTACAGGTTTTGGTCGACCTGCCTCTTTAACTTGGGAATAGAGTTCTTCGATATTTTCTAAATAGACTAAGTATGGTAAGGATACCCTTGAGATGAACTTAAAGTTTTTAACATTTTATGTTCATGCTCTTCTATATTTATGGTGGTGAATTAAATATTTTATAAATTTTTATCGAACTAAAACAATAACAATTCAATTATACCTTATGTATGATTGGTGCCTTAATCCTTTAGGCTATTGTAGGAAGATTTAATGACAATTCAATGAAAATGGAGAGAACGGGGAAATAGATAATCGATGCAATTACATTCATTTGAATACAATAAACATAAAAGTTGACCAACGAAAGAAAAGGTCACTATGCATTCAAACAATGTAACCCATAATGAAGATACACACAAGATTGAAGACAAGAAAATAATAGAAAAGAAGCCCAAAATTGTATTAACATTTGAAATATGATTACATGGGATTTGACTTGCAACAACCATTGAACTCTTGAAATATCAATACAATAAATATCCTCATTCAAATATTGTAACAAGGACATTTCACTCTTTCGTTCAAATATTGCAATAGTTGAGTCTCTAGACCTATACCTAAATAATCTGGAAATAATATCATCTTCTTGGGCACTTTCCTATCAAAAATTAAACAAAAAAAGGAAGAATAAGGGATGATAAAGAAGAATAAAGACAAAGGGGATACAACAACAAAGAACGGGCACTCAAGTATACCTCTTAGAAAAAATATGCTATGTCAAAGATCGATTCTTATTTTGGCTATAGACATCCTTCTTATAGTTGTGGCAGCTCTATAACTGCTTGAACTACTTTCATCTAGACTGTCCACCTAGCACCATATCCTGCCTTGTCATTGGCGGGGTGTTGTATAGTTTGTTATTTTAACTGTCTCAAAAATATATCATCAAAATTGGTCGAAGCCCTGCCTAGTTGTCACCTAGCTTCTCTTTTCCCTTTTATATCATCGTGGGCCCCATGCTGCTTATTGAATCAGGTGTATTTTATCTTTTCTCAATTGCCTATTTCTCATATTAACTTGCACTGATGAAATTGACTATAAGTATCCAGATTTCTTTATAGGGGAATTCTATAATATATTTGATGATTAACTAACATAAAACTTTTGTGTTGAGTAATTTGTGGAGATCAAAATTGAGGTGCTTCAGGCATATTACTGTATCTTTCTCTACTTTTTCTAACTCTTTGATCGAGTTATTCCATCTGGGTCTCTTTGCATTGAAACTTGCAACTTTCTCATACTCTACCTAGCAGCTATGAGTTTTACCATCAATGGTGACCACTTGCCTAGATCTAATCTATTCGTACCTAAATTTACATATTTCATATATTTGGGAAACATCTACCATATTCTTATCTGCAATATCTAACAAAGATTTTATTTCTTTATTTGTTTCTATTATTATCCAAAAATCTCTACAATAATTCTCAATCATTTCTGCTTCATTTTCTATGATTTTGATTGTATTTTCTTTGAATTTGGTTGCAAGCTTCAAAGTCTATAATGAATTACTATTATAAGGCACTTGTCCCTGGTACTTATTAACCTCAACCTTTAGTTTCTCATTCTTTAACTGTAATAATTCTACTTTGGATTTCTAGGCCATCACCTCTTTCTCAATGGCTAGTGCAGTCTATGCATGGACCTGTACTCCATGTTTCAATAATGAGACTGATTCTCCTCCCATATCTGCATCACCTGTGCTAGGATTTATCTAAATTGAATGTATTAATTGAGTAGAAATGGTGATGGTAGCCTAGGAAGTTGGATCTAAACATGATGAAGGTAGATTTTGAACTTTGCTCATATCTTGGGCTTCTGTCACCCCGTCTTCCATTATTGCTTCGATGTGCTCCTCTTCTTTAGAAGTGAATTTTGTAAAGTCTTATTTCTTGACTAGAGTGATACTCATAGGCTCATTTGTGTCCATTATAATCCTTTATCTTTTATGAGTGGGAGAGATTGGAGTGTCGGGTATTACCACTTGATAATATCTGAAAATATTGCTAAATCCTCTAGTTTTCTATATTCTCTCCCATGCTATGGTAGAGACTTTAATTTATTTGTTTTTTTGTCATGAAAGCTACTGGTACTACCTGAGGAGAGCTTATGGCCATTTGCTATAAATTTTGTGAGGCCATCAAAGTAACTGCTAGGCTTTTAGGTATGAAGCATCTTAGGGTAGCAAAATTAGGCACAATATATTTTCTCTTACTTGCACTGGGAGACTGAGAAGCAGAAGAAGTACCAACTGCCTCTTCTGTAACTTGATCCCTTACCTCAACTATGATTTTAATTTTAGGATCTAAACTCATAACTTATACAATAGGGTCTACAAAATTTTCTCGTGGGATGACAACTACTTGTGGCAATATTTTATCCACTGCATCTTTTATTACCATCCTTAAGTTTGTGGAGTAGTTCCCGATAATTTTTGTATGAGTATGTACCTTTGTCAGGTTTTGATTATTCTATATTTTCTTGAGATTTATTTTGTTGTTTTGTGTCCACAAAAGAGTTTTCTCAAACTCATATTCACTATGCTCCATTGGTTTAGATTCAATAGTGATGTTTTTGTAGTGGTATTTGGGATCGTATAGTCTCTAGGTGATCTCTGTAAAATGGTAGGAGTCCATCATGGGAAAGAATTCAAAATTATAGGATATCCTTTGTACAAATACTACCCTATTTTCCCTAGTGTTGTGAGCTAAGGAATCCTGGTCTTCTTTTTCCATATTAATCTAGCTTCTTTTGTAGATTGTCTTATTATATCTAAGGCAACCAATGATTTTGGATAGAAAGTGGGTAAGGCTTTTGGTGGTAATTTATCCCCATATGTTCTAATGAAACTAAAATGTTCAGTGAGAAAGTAATCTCCAACTTCCATTTCTTGAAGATACTTGATTATACCTAGACTCATTCTAGGGGGTTCTTTCTCTGTGAGTACATGGTACATTGATGCCAAAAATATTCCATAAAATTTTGAATAATTGGAAGTGCCATCATAGATACAAGGCAATATATCTTGGATATTTTCCCTTGGTACACCTCCTAGCTTCTTGATAGTATCATATTTGAACTACCCAATGATCAGGTGAATGAGGAACAAATAGTGTGAGAAATGGGGCATAAAATATCTATCCTTATTTATGACCTCCTATAATTCTTTAAAGTCCTTGTCTATTGTATCACATATTACATATTGCCACCTATACATTAGTATCTTCCAGGTTTTGTTGCACTGCACTATTAAGTACATAACTTTGATGCTGATCCAATTGAGGTCCTCGACTCCCATTACTATATGAATCGTGTTAGCGTAGTCTCTTGCCCATGTGTGGAATTGAGACTTGTGAATGGGAAAATCTATCGATACCAACTTGTCGTAATCAAACATATTCTTGTAGAATGTGGTTCCAATCATGTGCTAGGCCTACTTTGAAATTACCTTTGCATCATATACTTTTTTTGTTGTTTCCAACCCAAACACCTATTCGATCTTCTCTAGTGTGATCTTGTAAATGGGCTTGTTTTGGCCATTAACTATAGCCCTAGTTCTCGGATCATACGAGATGGCTAGCCATGAGAGTAGCACAAGGAAGAAATATACTCTTGGGAACAAGAGATTTGCTAAATTGGTTCTCCATTTTTTGCAGCAAGAAGCTCTCTTGTCTTTGTATACATACACCTTTTTGAAGATGTTTATCAATAGATAGTATGAGCATCACCACTCTTCTGTGTTGGATTAGAAGCAGAACTCAACGAGCTCTTCTTCTCCACACACCTGTTCTCCAATATTTTTGATGTTCATATTTTTGAATGGCATATTTTCATATGATGCCTTGACTCTATTCTTGAGAGCAACTTTGCTAGAGGAGGAGGTCATTGCTCGCATCTCTGTTACTGCACTTCTCGGCTCTCAGATAGTTCAAGAATACTATAAGAACTATGAATTTCTTGTAATCCTTATCACATATTTAAATTAATTCATGCATGAGGTGTCATTAACATTGTACCAACTATCATTGCATTGTTTCCATTATCGACTTGCCACATTAATATTTTATAATGGTCTGTTGATCATGGATCATCGTCTTCTTGGTTGGTTTGCATAACTGGTAGTTAGATAATACACACGTCAAACCCTGAATCATTCAATGAGTACACATTGTATTAAATCTTGTGGTTAGATAGATCCAAGGTTTATATCTATAGTTCGATTGTGTGCCTATAATTTCCAAATGAGTTTTGGCCATGCCAGTGAAATCATCATTGATTTGAGTGTTGTATTATATTTCTCGAGTGAGGATCCATGAATTTTGGCTTTTGCACTTCAGCTATAGTTGATGGCTAATCGGTCGATCAATGCTTTAATTCAGTTGAAGTTTTTTGACTCATTGATTGAACGCTCGGTTGGTTAGCCCTTTCCCCTATTATATTTCGATCGATGGATCCCTTTAATTTTGCACGAATGAATATTTTGGCCACTGGATGTCATTATTTGGTCAAATGGATTAGGGTACTTTTGTATGCACTGCATTAAAAAGCTCGTGCTAGCTTTTATCAAGGGGGCCAGTTTATAAAAATATAATGCATACAAAATTAAATGATGGTATACCTTGATTTTCATTGAATTTACCTTTATCTTGCTTGATTAATTTGCACTATTGATTTCATTCGATTGATTATATTTCAATTGTTAGGATGTGTTCGATCGTTGTTATTTAGCGTTTGTCTTCTTTCGGTCAAAAAAATTTCAATGTTTGTGCTTTAACCATGTCATTACTTGGGTCAGCCGATCCTCATAGTTGTTTAGTCGACCAATGCTATTCTTCGACCGAATGATATTTTTGATTGGCGTTAGGTGGTTGATTTGTGTTATTCGTCAATCGATCGATTTGTTGACCCCTTGAATTTTGACTGACCATTTAATTTTTTTGATCGACGATGTAATTTGCATCTGGTAAAAATACTTTATGTTTGATTGATAAAGTTTTTGGCTAGTTTTTTACTGCGGTTGGCCAAAAATCATCATTACCTTTTTGGTCCACCGATCGACTGTTGCTCATTTCTTATCAGCCAAACATTTTTTGCCTTTGGCTATTATTTTATGCTAGTCAACCAAAAGATGAATTTGATCGAATGATAATTTTGATAGGTTGACCTTTCATTTTAGCCAGTTAAAAAATTTTGATGACAATTTTCTCTCTGTCGATCAATTTATGATTTTTGCTTTCCTTTCGACTGGTCGGACTGAGTGGTCGACCGAATCTTCCTTACCAGCGGCAAAATTTTTCTTTGGTTTTAAAATTCTGTCGGCTCATTTGTTATGGTAGTCGACTAAAAAATTTCTTTAACTTGGTGCGAATGATTTTTGGTCGACCGATATTTCTTTACTTTCAGATGAAAATCTTTTTGCTGAGTCTTCGACAATTTTTTATTTCAATAGTGATTTTTTGATAGTCGACCGAAGCAAGAATTCCACTCTTTTTTCTATTCAATCGATTGGGTCAAAAAGATGTGATCCTTTGTAAAAATTAGGTGGGGGAACCCCTTAAGTTTTTAATAAAAGGAAAAATTAAACTGCTTAAGGGTGAGAGGAAAAATGGGGTACCTTAGGCATTTTGAAGGTATCGGTTAAAGATGTTAATCCATGAAAACATTTTGAGACAATTAATTACTTAAAATTTGACTTCCTTATCAGCATATCATAAAAAATGCACCTCATTCAAGACCTTTAGAGATTTTAAATTATGGGTACATTCATGTTGTATCAATTTTAGCTACAACATAGGCTCTAACTAGGACAAATGGCAAAAACATGAGGTATTTGATAACTCTAGAATCTATGGTTATTGACAAGGCTTTAGGTGAAAGAACTATGATCTTTATTTTCTAGGTGAAAAATGTGAATTTAGAATAACAAATAAAGCATTCAACCAATATAAAAAGAGAGAAACCTTTAAGCAATCAGATTAGAGATTATGGTTTTAAAATCAAATAAACTTTTCACTCCTAAAAGTTAGAT
Organism: Wollemia nobilis; assembly: GCA_028583015.1. NCBI lineage: Eukaryota > Viridiplantae > Streptophyta > Pinopsida > Araucariales > Araucariaceae > Wollemia > Wollemia nobilis. The sequence continues at coordinate 618,876 of JAQPPZ010001136.1, read as the reverse complement.
GTTCTAGCAATATATTTAAAGTGGTTTAAAACCAAATCAATCAGAAATAATTGCCACATCAAACCTAGGCTTAGAGTGTGTGCTTGTGTATTCTTTTATTACTTTCTCAAATCAGATAGATTTTTTATCAACTTGGTAGGAGTTAGGCATATTAATGATTTCACTCTTTCAAAGATATTTACCTTATCATTGCTCCACTACCAGTCAAGAATTTATAGCTTCGATAGAGGTGACCTTGATCCTTTGGACCTGCTCTACTACTAGACATATATCTATAGCCTTGGTAGAGGTTATCCAGATAACCCTAAGCACTTGCTCAATTTGCATTATTGATATTTTTCTTCTTTTAGGAATAATTTTGATAAATTACAAAGTATTTCTGAGCATGCTTTCTGGGTTAAAGATATATAAGGCTATAGTATTGAGTGTATTTGTATTTAGCCCAACTACCTTACCAAGGTTCATTAGATTCCCTAATTTTTGGAATTAATTTTGAGGTCATGAAAATGTATGGCTTTGGCTTGATGTGTCAGCACTCCCATCCTCCATTTGTTATATTCCAAGCCTCAAAATATGCTTACTAAAATTCTCACCTTTTGATTTGCCAGATCGTCTACACTTAATTCCATATTCTCCTCCTTTAACTGACCAAAGATAAATCTCTCACAGATAAGCAAAAACATAATAGGAAGACTTAACAAAGTCTAGAATCACTGAATAGATAAGCAAACAAACCTAGCTTAGAAAGGAAAAATGAACTAACAAAAAATACACATTTTTTTATTATTATTCTTTTTTGGTTCCCTAGTAGGGGTGGTATAACTTCAGGTGTTGGCTGTTTATTGGGATTTCCATGAGATCACCCTGTAAGGTTTGCAACCTGTAAGTATTTGGGTCGAAGTTTTGAATTATTTGATAAGGGCCTACCCATTTGGGTTCAAGATTTCTTTTTTCCCATGCTTTTCATTTTTTGGGTCCCAATATAGAACTATGTCCCCTTAAAAGAATGGATTTCCTTTGGATTTATTATTAAGAGTTACATGGTTTTCTGAGTTTGTTCAAACATTTTGTCTAGTGCATTTCTTCTTTTTTCATGTAAATCTATAATTTGGTCTAATCTCCTCTTTAGGGCATCAGGGTTTTCATGATCTTATAGTAATAAGGATAGTGTTATTATTTTTGTACAAGGAGGTAGTAGGGATTTTTCTCCAAATACCATATCATAAGGAGTTTTGCCTATGTTCCTTTTAAAAAATAATATGTTTTCCCATAAGGCAATTTTTTTTTGATAAGTTAAAATTTCATTAAAAGGGGTTTTAAAAGGTCCCAAAAACCTTATTACAATAGGTCAGTAAACCACAAGCAAGGCTGCAGGAAGGGCCGCCAGAAAGGCCAGAGGAAACACTCGAGGAAAATATGAAGGAAAGGCTTAAGGAAAACAATAGGAAGGACGCCAAGAAATTTGTGAAAGAAAATATGCCTGAAGCAGGAAAGTACATTCTACTTAGCCACAAAAATGAACGACCCACTAAGCAAGAAAAAGAATAAGCAAGAAAACTTGAAACTTCAACACTCCCATCTAAACACAAATTTGAACCTCCCAAAAGTGGGAAAAAGGAAATACCCTCCAAAGAAGGGGAAATACAAAAAGTTACAGTCCTGTGTAGGGAAAAACAAAAAACTAGCAATTATATGCTAAAAAACTAGAGCTGCAAAACAAAAACCATCCTGAATAGTAGTATGGAGCAGATCCCAGGGATGTCCCAGCGTAAAAGCACTCGAAAGAACCCCACAAAAAGGCATGGAAATGGGTAGGCAAATGGATTAGTGACATCCCACACTAAGGATATTATCTGCAACACTAGCCAACCAATAAGGAAGGGCAAGGGAAGTGCTAGGGATCTGGGATAGCATAGGCCTAAAAAATTGGAACAAAAATTTGGGGATCTCCACAGGCTATGAAATCCCCTTGCAATGAGGAAACTACAAATATATCAATAGAAGTAGAGGAATCAAAATATGCAGAACAACAAGCCATAGGAAAGAGATGAGAAAGTTCCCAGGGAACCCAAAAGGAAGGAGCCATGGGGAGAACCAGTTATAGGTGTTAAGCACAGGTCATACCAGACCAAAAATATGTAGAAAGAAACCCCAAACAACATTCAACACTGCAAAAAAATAACTTCAGGGAACTAGATGAGGAAGTCCAGTAGGATCACAATAGCAAGCAATGTAGAAAGCCCTCTCAAAGCCATGAAAAATGTTGAAAGCCCACATCCATGAACCCAAAGAGTAGAGTCAAAGGAGAAAGCACATGGTTCCACCTGACCAAAAATATGTTGTGCAAAATTTCTCATGAAGCCACTCTCCCAAATCCACAACAGACCATACCTGGAGAACCACTAAAAGCAAGCACCTAGTAGAAACCTGTAAAATCTTGGGATACACTGAGAGCATCAAGGAAATGGATCCCTAAAACAAACCAAAAATCCTAAGGAAGGTCCCAAGGATGTCCTAGAACAAAAGCACACAAAGGAACTGTTGGCATTTTTGCCACATTGATTTTGATTGAAGTACTAATGTGTTAATTGTTGCAAATCTAACTTTGATTTTGGCTTTGATGCGGTTTTGAAGAATAAAGGAGCAAAAAAGACTAAGTCCAGAAGTTGCAGCGATGCGCTGCACGTTTCAAAGGCGCGGAAGGCTTAGTTGCAAAAAGGCTTAAGTGCTAAAACTGCAGCGATGCGCTGCACGTTTTGGAAAAAGTACACAAGGCGAAAAGTTGCAGCGATGCGCTACAACGTTCCAAAATCGCGGGGGTTGGTCGCCACGGGAGTCTAAAGTAGAAGTGCAGCGATTCGCTGCATCTTTTGGAAGAAGGTCCCGTAAGGCAAAAGACGTTGCTTTTTTGCGACAAAAGGGTGGCAGCTTGGTACTGAAGGAGACATATGTAGCGAAATCGCTACTTGTCTCAGAATCGCGGCCATTTTGGTCTGAAGAGCAAAGACATAAAAGTTGCAGCGACTCGCTGCACTTTTGACAAGAGGGCCAAGCGAGATAAATTTGCAGCGATTCTACGACAGGGAATGAGAAGAGCAAGAGACATGGTGATAATATTGATTTCATGACGCATTGATCGAAAAATGACTAAGTATTCAAGTATGCAGCGAAGTGGCGACAAGGAAAGTCAAAGGCATTTAAGAAGCAAAAAGTGTCGCATTTTCGCGACCCATCGGCAAGACCGTACAAAGTGCTTGAAACATGTAGCGATATCGCTACATGTTCCGTTTTCGCGGGACATAGCGAAGGGAGGACCAAAAGAGACAAAAGGTGTTGAGAGATCGCCCGATGTGCCATTTTCACGGAATGAGCTAGCGATAGAAAAGATGAAGCCGATTATGCAACGATATCGCGACAGGGAGGATTTTCACGGGTTTGAACAGTCAAAGTGTACGGTATCAAAAAAGTGTCGCATTTTCGCGACCCGTCTCGTTTTCGCGACCTACGTAGTTTCCCGCCAAAACATAGTATGAACGGCCGAGAAGTTTTTTTTGGGTTTCCGATGATTAAATGCTAGCCCGAATTAAATGTTTTGCGGATTTCCCATGCGGTCAAGGTTGAAGAAGCGCCCAGGCCACCAAAATTGAAGGTTTTATTTGTTCGAGGCTACTGTTCGTGGGTTGTTTCAACGGTTTCATGCACATGTTCAAAGGCAAATTTAATGAAGGTGACCGCTGACGTCTAATTGCATTCAATTTTATGGTGCTTCAAGGCTGCGATTAAGGGGATCATGTGCTTATTTTCGGTGGCATAATTGTAGATCTCAAGAAGGTCGGTGGCAAACATTAAATGCTGCAAAGAGGACGGCCCTCTATAAAAACCAATGTAAACTTCATTGCAAAGGGTTGGAAGTTTTGCTAAAAACTGGAAGTGCATTTGCGAGAATAAAGTATTGGCTTCGGATTTTTCAAGCAGCTTGTTTGGGTGATTGTCTTTTCTGCTCCTTTTGCATTTCTAATAGAATTTATATTCCTTAAGTGTCGTTACATTCAAATTCTCGCATATTGGATTTGAATCTTGCTTGTAAGGATATGATTCCTGGAGTGTAATCTTGGAGAGATTTTCTGCATACAGCTTGTGTGAGAGTTGAGTCATTATCTTTTGTTGCTTGTTGTTGCCGCACTTTAAGTTTTCTGTTGTTGTTCTTCCGATCCCATAACTCCGGCCTACGGCCATATTTCCATTTCTTTCTGCAACTTTTAATTTCTTTCCAAAGAACCCTTATCTTCAAACAAAAATTTAGATTAGTAAAGGGAACCAGCCCACTCTGGAGATTGGTCTGGGAGCCATTTCTTGCTTCCAGCCTTTCAATGTTGGCCGGGTCTAGGGCGCACTTGTAAAAATCCTTTCCTGTGGCAGATTTCGTGACCAACAGTTTTTGGCACGCCCGATGGGACAGATTTCTTCTGTCTCTAAAAGATCCCATAGTATCGAAGGTCTAATGTTCGCCTTTATACTGTAAAATTAGAGCATTTGGTGACTCTGCTGAATTCAAAAATTATTCATGATCACGAGATCACAGTCCAAGAAATTTGGCGATCTTGTCAAATTTTTCGAACTTGACAGTTCAAGAAGTGGTGAGCATTCTAGGTTAGTTTCCTCATCCCTTCCATCTTCTCGCTACAGTAACCCTTGGTGTTGTTGCTAGTGTTTCATTTTCCCAACCATATCCACTAGTTCCAATGGCACAATATCCTCCACCTCCACCCAGGAAGTTCTTGGCATGGAACAGTTCGGGAGCCTTGAACTTGCAGGCTCAGAATCCAGTCCCTCAGGCTGCACTGAAAGCTTTGCCCACTTATGACGGTACGGGTAAGACAACTTATGAACACATAAATGATGTGGCTTCTCTAGCAGCCATCCATGATATTACTGATGAAGATGTAATGGTGAAGTTGTTGGTATGCTCTTTGAGAGGCAAATTGCTGTTTTGGTACCGAACGCTGCCACCAGGCACTATAACATCGTGGGATCAATTCGGTGATCTGGTCGGTCAAAAATTTTCATGAACAAAGCCGACCCCTTCTCATTGTTGAATCAGTTTACTGTAATACGTAGGCATCCACAGGAGGAAATAGCTGATTTCAACGTCCGATTTACCAGAACCTGGCACAGAATTCCTGAAGGTATTCGGCCTGCTGATGAATTGGCTGCACTGTACTATCTTAGAGCATTCAACTCAGATATCGGCTGGGCTGTTCGGCAGTCCAATGTGACAACATTTCCAGAGTTGTTTGAGCAAGCCATCAAAGCAGAAGCTGATTTGGTTGCTATAGGGAGACTTCCACCAAAGGTAACTATGCCTATAATTCCTGATTTGCCTCAGTATTTATATGCTGGTGCACAACCACAGCCCCATGCCATCAATGTATCCTACACCATCATGGAGCTCCAAAGCACCTCAGATTGCACCTGTCCCAGCTCCTCAGTTGCCTACTTTAGCTCCTTTACCGCTTCCCCGCACCCAACGACTCACCCATCTCCCATTTCCACTTCATTTCCAGCTTTGCCAAGACCACTCAGCCTCCTTTGCCCTTGCCCAGCACCTCCTACACCTGTGAACCCTGATCCTTATACAGCATTATTGCAGGAGGTGAAGTCTGCAAATTCGGCAATTAGAGCCATGGGAAACAAGATCACACTCATTGAGAGGAAGCAGGCTGAGAGAGATTTCCAGCCAAGGAGATTTCAACCTCCTGCAATCACTAGAGATCAAGCTGCCTCCATAAGTAAAGCACCTAAAAAAGGCTTAACTGCTTTAGTAAATGAAGATCCAGCTCTTGCAGCATGTAATGTATTGGTGCTCAACCTGCAATGACCCTCATGGAGAAGATACTTGTATGGTCCATCTAAATTATGTGCGTACATTGGCCGCTAGCTCTTCAGAGGACAAGTTAACATGATCTCGTAAGCCGGTCATAGTTTGATGACCGCAAGTGGAAGATCAAGTTTCGGCTCCGACAAGAACCGGAAAGAAGCCCGGAATCGTTGATCCCGCCGATTTAGTGCCTTTGAAAGTACCTGCTGAGGTGAAGAAGCCAATGAAGGCTCCTATGCCAGTTCCAAAGTCTGATGCACCTATTTTACCAAAAGATCCTGCTCCCTACAGAGTTCAAGAAAAGGTTGCAGCTGCACCAGTAAGATCAGAAGCAGAGGAGCAAGCTCGTGAAAAGTTGAAGTATCCATCACTGACAAAGAGGCTAAGGGTGGAAGCTACACAGCAGTATCGTACCAGATTTGAACAACCTGCTGAGAAGAAAGACCTTACTACAGTTTCATACAATATTGTTGAAGAGCTTAAGAAGACCCCAGCTAAGGTAAGCCTCTATGATGCTTTGCAGTTACCCGGTCAGGTAGACTTATTACAGGAATCATTAAAATCTATCAAAGATAATGAAAAAGGTCCTACCCAGATAGTGTATGCTCAAACCTTACCCACCTCTGCTACTAGGAAAAATAGACCACCTCCATTTTATTTGTCATTGCAAATAGAGGGTTGGATTGTGCATAATTGCATGATCGATTCTGGAGCTGCCACGACTGTAATGCCCAAGGGAGTTTGTGAGGCAATGGGAATGGAATATACATGGAGTAGTCCTGGAGTTCTGCAATTGGATGGTACGCCTCGTAAAAATAGTAGGTGTAATCAAAGATGTACCCATTGTCCTGCATACAATGCCACAAATTACTCGTTATTCAAGAAATTGTTGTGGTAGATTTAGAGCCCTACTTTAGTATGTGTTTATCCAGGGAATTTATTGCAAAGCTAGGGGGTTATCTGGCATTAGATTATTCACACCTAGAAATTCCTTTCAAGGGTAGACGTCTCAGGATTCAAAATGAAAAGCCTTCCCCTTTTCACATCGAGAAGTTGGAAGATGCAGAAAAAGACATGCAACTCAGTCCACATGCTTACCGAAGAGTCTGAAGATTCTGTTTTAATGAGTGAAGTTTTAAATAATCTTCAGTTGGATGACCAGTTTTCTATGCTTAACTTCAATGCCATGTTGGAGACAGAAATCGGCTGTTATGCCATTCAGAAACCTGAGAGTGACACAAAGCAGGAATTGTCTAACCAAGCTGATCAGAATGATGTTACAGATCAATTATGGCAGCTATATTTCGATGGAGCTCGATGCAAGAATGGAGCAGGGGCAGGTATTGTGTTAATTTCACCTTCTGGTATACAGAGAACTTATTCATATCGTCTTACATGGAGTTGTACTAATAATGTTGCTGAATATGAAGCATTGTGTTTGGGTTTGAAGAAAGCAAGGAAGTTAGGAATTGAACAACTCAAGATTTTTGGTGATTCCGAGCTTGTTGTAAATCAGATTACAAATAGATGCATTTCAAAGCAAGCATTACCTTAAAGCATATCGAAATCAGGTTTGGGATTTGTTTGAGTTTTTTACTGCTCTTAATATTCAAGCTGTTTCCCGAGAGATGAATAAACATGCAGACCTGCTAGCATCTCTTGGAGCTAATTTTTCCCCTGTTGAACAAGTTGTGAACAAACCCAAGACAATTAGAATAGTATACAGGCCCAGTGTGCCAAACAAAGAAACTTTCTAGCAGGTCTTTGAAAATGATGAGCAGATTGTTGATTTCTTGATCCATGAAGTCATGCTATCGTCGAAGGAAGAACTTTGGAGGATGAAGGAGCCGAAGGGCTCATTCAATTAAGGAACAACCACATTCCGAAGGGTCTCATAACTCTGGAGAGCTTGTTCGACCAAGCATGATCGGTCCACAAAACATCGGATCGAGATTGACAAAAAAGAGTACATGGAATTAGAGTTAGAGCCTAACAAAGCTATCAAGGTTGGAACTGACTCTACCCCAAAAGAACTGCAAAAAATCAGGCAGCTGTGTGAGGAGTTTTCTGACATTGTAGCTTGGAGCTATGAAGATTTGAAAGGTTACAACAAACAGATTGTGCAAGCATACAATTGAATTGGAGGAAGGAGTCAGACCTTTTCGGCAAAAATAGAGACCTGTTAATCCAAAGATTGAGATGTTGATGAGGGCTGAGCTTGTAAAGATGCTGCAAGCTAAAATCATTTATCCAGTTAAGCACTCAACCTGGGTTGCCAATCTTGTCCCAGTTCGGAAGAAGAATGGAGATATTCGATTGTGCGTTGATTTCAGAAATTTAAACCGTGCATCATTAAAAGATCATTATCCTTTGCCGCGTATAGATCAAATACTGCATGTTGTGGCTGGAGCTCAGCGTTTTTCTTTGTTGGATGGATTTTCTGGATACAACCAGATTTGGGTGAAATATGAAGATCAATATAAGACAAGCATTCACAACAAAGTGGGGCACTTTTGCTTATCAGCGAATGCCTTTTGGACTGTCAAATGCTGGAGCTACCTTCCAAAGAGCCATGGACATTGCATTCAAGGATTTGTTGAACAAGATCATTGTCATATATCTTGATGACATGACAGTATTTTCACACAGACGGGAAGATCACTGCTCTCATCTGAGGCAGATTTTTGAAAAGTGCAGAGAGTTTGGAATTTCCATTAATCCAAAAAAGTCTGTGTTTGCAGTGAAAGAAGGTAAGCTTCTGGGCCATGTGATTTCAGAAGATGGATTAGCAATTGATCCAGCTCGAGTTGAAGCATTGAAGAAATTGTTACTCCCTGCAAACAAGAAGGAACTTCAGTCTTTCTTTGGACAGATCAATTTCATCAGAAAGTTTATTTCTGATTTTGCCCAGGTTGTAAAACCTATGACTGAGTTGTTAAAAAAGGATGCAGATTTTCAATGGACAGCTCAAAGAAAAGAAGCATTCCGAGAAATCAAGGAAAGAATAGCACAGGCTCCTGTTCTGATTAATCCTGATTACTCCAAGGATTTCATTTTATATGCAGTTGGGGAAGATGACAGTTATGTCGCGGTGCTTACACAGAAGGGAGATGATGGGAATGAAAGGCCCATTGCCTTTCTCAGTCAGGTCATTCTACCTCATGAAGCAAAGTACAATTTTATTGAAAAATAGGTATATGCTGTTATGAAATCCCTTAAGAAGTTTAAACATTTTATATCTCAGAGCAGAACCATTGTTTATGTGATACATCCAGATGTAAGAAATTTCATTCTTCAAGGAGAGTTGGGTGAAAAACGTGCTGGTTGGGTCACTAAGATCCAAGAATTTGATGTAGAAATTCACCCTACTAAGCTAGTGCGTGGTAAGGCTCTGTGCCAGCATTTGGCAAAGATGGCAGCATCTGGTGTAGGTGAAGATCATGAAGAAAATCTTGTTAGTAATGACAATTTAATGAATTTCTTAATTCTGGAAAAGGACTGGACAGAAGACCTCATTGATTATTTCACAACTGGTAGATGTCCTTCACAGTTGAATGCTTCTCAGAGGAGGAGATTTCGGCTGCAAGCTCTACGGTATGTTTTGTTGCCAGAAGGATTGTTTTTTAAGAATCTTGATGGTGTTCTTCTGAGATGTGTTAAAGAAGCAGACAAGGCTAGGCTCCTGGAAGAATTTCATTCTGGTTTATCAGGAGGACACTTTGCAGGAAGGCCGATGGCTTTGAAGATAATCCGAGCTGGTTATTACTGGCCAACCCTGTTCTCAGACGCTTTCAAGATTGCACAAGCCTGTGACAAATGTCAGAGATACACAGGAAGGGTAAGAAATGCAGCGATCGCTTTGCATCCAGCTTCAGGTTGAAGCACCCTTTCAAGCAGTGGGGGTTGGATTTCATTGGAATCATTGATCCTAATTCCTCACCTGGTCATAGATATATTTTGACAACTATGCACTATTTCACCAGGTGGTCGAAGCTATTCCTACAAAGGTGGCCAACCAAACCGTGGTGATATCTTTTATTGAAGGTTTGATTACTCGCTTTGGTATTCCTGATGCCATCATTACTGATAATGGGACCCCATTCATTGGAGCTGAACTAGCTGAGTTTGCTAATAAGTATGGCATTTTCCTAAAAACATCTTCCAATTATTATCCACAGGGAAATGGCTTGGCGGAGTCAACAAATAAAAATTTGCTCCGGATTTTGAAGAGGTCTTTGGGAGAAAACAAGAGATCATGGCACCTTTTATTAAATCAAGTTTTATGGGCCGATAGAATTTCAGTTAAGAAGTCTATCAAGACCTCACCCTATGCCCTAGTTTATGGGAAAGAAGCAAAGTTGCCTGTTCATCTTGAGTTGCCTGTTTTGCAGCAATTACAGAATTTTTAGGACAATGAGACAGACCTGAGTTCCTTGGATTTGCGGATAGCTCAGTTATTGCATTTGGAGGAGCAACGTTCTGAAGCATATGATCAATTTTTTAAACACACACAAGGTATTTCGAAGTGGTTTTGTAAACATTCTGCAGATCGTCCACTCAAAACAGGAGATTTGGTGTTGAAATGGAATGAGAATAAAGCTAAACCTGGGAATCACAAGAAATTTGATGCTTTATGGGAGGGTCCCTTCTGTATCACCAACACAAGTACAACAAATTCATTCTATTTAGAAGACTTGGATGGCAGTCCACTTCCAATTTCAGTCAATGGCTTTCATCTGAAAGCCTACACTTCTTGAATTATCAGTTCAGTATGAGTTTGTATATAGAAGAATAAAAAAAAAAAAAAGAAAAAAATATATATATATATATATACATGTGTTACTTTTCATTTTTGTCACCTTGGTTCTTGTTGCTTGCGAGCCATAGGTGCCTTTTGTCTTTCTGTGTTTTTTTTTCCCTTTCCCAGCAGTTGGTGGCTTTCGAAAATTCTTCTTTTCCCTTCCCTGTTTCCTCTTTCCTTTCTTCATCTTCTTCTTCCTTCTTTTTCTTCTACAGAAAAAAAAAAAAAGAGAGCCACGGCTGTTGTTTCTTCTCCCCATTCTCATTGTTCCCGTTCCTTCCTATCCTTTTCCTCTCAATTCTGTCTTTTGCGCATTTATGTTACAGTTTAGTTCATTTCATTTCACAGCTTTCCTAGTTCCATTTCCATTCCATACTTTCCTTCCATCTTCATTACAGTTGGTAATATGACAGCATTCTGTTGTTATATCTTCCACATCGCTTTGTCATTACATCAACCCATTGTTATCATCATCCATTGCATTCACCGCTTGCGCAATCGCAGGAGCTCACTCCATTTTTGCCTTCCATTTGTCGTTTCATAACCGGTCATATGCAGGTTCTTCCAGTTCCAGCTTTTCAGTAGAAGATGATTGCAGTAGTCCCCTGATTCTGTTTCAATATGACTCTGTGCCCAATGTATTCAGACCTAGATTCTTGCATACAGCGAGCTGTATACCCCACGAGCCGCCAAGAATGTTGGCATTTTTGCCACATTGATTTTGATTGAAGTACTAATGTGTTAATTGTTGCAAATCTAACTTTGATTTTGGCTTTGATGCGGTTTTGAAGAATAAAGGAGCAAAAAAGACTAAGTCCAGAAGTTGCAGCGATGCGCTGCACGTTTCAAAGGCGCGGAAGGCTTAGTTGCAAAAAGGCTTAAGTGCTAAAACTGCAGCGATGCGCTGCACGTTTTGGAAAAAGTACACAAGGCGAAAAGTTGCAGCGATGCGCTGCAACGTTCCAAAATCGCGGGGTTGGTCGCTACGGAGTCTAAAGTAGAAGTTGCAGCGATTCGCTGCATCTTTTGGAAGAAGGTCCCGTAAAGCAAAAGACGTCGCATTTTCGCGACAAAAGGGTGGCAGTTGGTACGGAAGGAGACATATGTAGCGAAATCGCTACTTGTCTCAGAATCGCGGCCATTTTGGTCTAAAGAGCAAAGACATAAAAGTTGCAACGACTCGCTGCACTTTTGACAAGAGGGCCAAGCGAGATAAATTTGCAGCGATTCTGCGATAGGGAATGAGAAGAGCAAGAGACATGGTGATAATATTGATTTCATGACGCATTGATCGAAAAATGACTAAGTATTCAAGTATGCAGTGAAGTGGCGACAAGGAAAGTCAAAGGCATTTAAGAAGCAAAAAGTGTCGCATTTTCGCGACCCATCGGCAAGACCGTACAAAGTGCTTGAAACATGTAGCGATATCGCTACATGTTCCGTTTTCGTGGGACATAGCGAAGGGAGGACCAAAAGAGACAAAAGGTGTTGAGAGATCGCCCGATGTGCCATTTTCGCGGAATGAGCTAGCGATAGAAAAGATGAAGCCGATTATGCAGCGATATCGCGACAGGGAGGATTTTCACGGGTTTGAACAGTCAAAGTGTACGGTATCAAAAAAGTGTCGCATTTTCGTGACCCGTCTCGTTTTCGCGACCTGCGCAGTTTCTCGCCAAAACACAGTATGAACGGCCGAGAAGTTTTTTTTTGGGTTTCGATGATTAAATGCTAGCCCGAATTAAATGTTTTGCGGATTTCCCATGCGGTCAAGGTTGAAGAAGCGTCCGTGCCACCAAAATTGAAGGTTTTATTTGTTCGAGGCTGCTGTTCGTGGGTTGTTTCAACGGTTTCATGCACATGTTCAAAGGCAAATTTAATGAAGGTGACCGCTGACGTCTAATTGCATTCAATTTTATGGTGCTTCAAGGCTGCGATTAAGGGGATCATGTGCTTATTTTCGGTGGCATAATTGTAGATCTCAAGAAGGTCGGTGGCAAACATTAAATGCTGCAAAGAGGACGGCCCTCTATAAAAACCAATGTAAACTTCATTGCAAAGGGTTGGAAGTTTTGCTAAAAACTGGAAGTGCATTTGCGAGAATAAAGTATTGGCTTCAGATTTTTCAAGCAGTTGTTTGGGTGATTGTCTTTTCTTGTTCCTTTTGCATTTCTAATAGAATTTATATTCCTTAAGTGTCGTTACATTCAAATTCTGCATATTGGATTTGAATCTTGCTTGTAAGGATATGATTCCTGGAGTGTAATCTTGGAGAGATTTTCTGCATACAGTTGTGTGAGAGTTGAGTCATTATCTTTTGTTGCTTGCTGTTGCCGCACTTTAAGTTTTCTCGTGTTGTTCTTCCGATCCCATAACTCCGGCCTGCGGCCATATTTCCATTTCTTTTCGCAACTTTTAATTTCTTTCCAGCAACCCTTATCTTCAAACAGAAATTTAGATTAGTAAAGGGAACCAGCCCACTCTGGAGATTGGTCTGGGAGCCATTTCTTGCTTCCAGCCTTTCAATGTTGGCCGGGTCTAGGGCGCACTTGTAAAAATCCTTTCCTGTGGCAGATTTCGGACCAACAGGAACCCTTCAAACAATTAAGGAAAGGAGCAGATAAATGGAAAAGTGACCTCCCACACCAAGGAGATCATCTGCAACACTATCCCTCCTTGCATATGATTTAATCGATTTCGTAAAGCATAGTGCCATTTGTCGAAGGGAAAGAGCAAGGGAAAATATAGTGTATGAATTTCTACCAAGAAATGTCAAACTATAAGGGAAAGTGCACATTTTAGGTTCAACCAGGGATGGTATCCCAAGCAGGGTTATGCATAGCGGATATTTATAGCCAATTGGCTAAAATTAGGATTTTTGAAATTTAGAATTGGCTAATATTTGGGACCCTTAACCAAGGCCCATTAGCCAAAAAATTTTGGATGCAATTTTTTTGGGGGGTCGATTCGCCCCAATTTTATAATAATTTGACCATTTTAAGTTTAAATTTCCAACATTACCCCTAATAATAGTTAACCTTCTACATGCATTTCGATACTATTCGCCTGTATTTTGAAACTAATTCACCAAATTTTTATAAATACATTTTAGGGCTAACCTCTTATGCATAACCCTAAGCCCAAGTGATAGGCGGGTCTTGCGTAAGGTGTGGAAGAGGATAGGTTGTGGTTTCTAATACCCACGATAGTAAATTTTTGTGAATTGCTTTGGAAAGAGAGGAATGCATAAAGGCTTTTAGCACACATTTTGTTCCAGCCATGGGGCCAACCTAGCTGGCACTCTAGCTCATGCTAGAGCATGGGTGCCGTGAGGTTTAGTGTTCAAATCCTGGTGGCGACGGTGACAAATGCGGGTAAGGGTAAAATTTTTGTTTAAATGTTGAGGTATGATTAGCGCTTAACAAGGGAGGCATAAGGTTTTTATTTTTGGTAATTAAAAGTGCATATTATATAGTTTAGGGAGATATAAGGGCAATGGTTTGAAATTTAATATTTTGAGGACATAATGATATGTTAGAATCTGGTTGTGTTTTATAAAGTTGAAATATATTTTTGAAAGAAAGGAGCAATAAGGTGCTTGAAAATAAAATTGATGTATGGCATGCACTTAGGGATATTAAATTGTGATATTGAATTATAAGTGGCTTTTATAAGTAGGAGTGATAAGGTATGATTATGGTTTAATTTGTGTGTGTAATTTTTGATAAAAAGAAATATTAAGAGGGCTTGATTATTGTCAAAACTTTGTCTTGATATTAAATATTTTTATGAGAAAATTTTGAGGAAATATGTTATGGTTGGTTTGAAAAGTGTTATGCTAACTAACCCTTGAAAGTGGCATAAGAAAGACAATATCTTGAGACAAGTTTTTGAGAGAGCTCCTTCATCAAAGAGGTATGGTTATATCACTCTTTCTTTAAGGTGTTTGGTTGAAATATTTTAGAATTATAAGGTGGAGATAAAAGGGTTAATTAGTGTGTATTGTTGGAAATATTTGAGTTAGGGTTTGTGAAACAAATTTCATTGTTTGAATGAATTTGTAATCCTTGTAGCATTGGTTTGAATGTATTGAATGTGGATGAGCAAGTCTTGTAAAGCAATTGTGTATTGGGTTGAGTTAAATTTGAAAGAACATATGATGGAATCATATTTGAGCATATCATTTTGTGTGGTTAAAGAATAATTGAAATATTTTGAAACTTGAAGGTAGATTTGGGAAGTGTTTTGAGAAGTTGAAGGTAGTTTTGAGCATGTATTATGAGAAGGTGAAGTATATTTGAGCATGTATTAGAGCATAATTGAGTAGAGATAGTGAGTAGACTAGAGTAGATTTGTGAGCAGGTTTGAGGTAGATTTGTGAGTAGGTTGAGGTAGATTGTAAGCGTGAGGAAAAGTAGGTTTGAGGCATAATTTTGAGTAGGTTTGAGGTAGATTTGTGAGCAGGTTTGAGGTAGATTTATGAGCAAGTTTGAGGTAAAATTGTGAGCATATTTAAGGTAGATTGTGAGCAAGTTGGATTAGATTTGTGAGCATATTTGATCATAGTTGGAGTAGAGGGGATAGAGTTCTCCTGTGGAGAGAGATCCACAAACTAGAGTAGAGGGGATAGAGTTCTCCTATGGAAAGAGATCCACAAACTAGAGTAGTGGGGATAGAGGTCTCCTGTGGATAGAGATCCATGAACTTGAGCATAGGGGATTGGTGTCTCCTTTGGATAGAGGTCCATAAACATTGTAATAGGGATTTGGTTCCCAAAATATTCATTGAGAAAATTTATAAGGAATATTTTCTCCGTGGATGTAACCCACATTGGGTGAACCACGTTAAATCATGTCTCTCATGTGTGTGATGATGTGTGCATTATTTACTGCTTTGATATTATTGTTGTTATCATTTGGATTGAAAAGTAAAAATTTTTATCTTATACTGTTCACCCCCCTCTCAGTATAAGCTTATGTTCTTCAATTGGTATCAAAGTGGGTTCCTTCATGAAAAGCCTAACATCTTGAAGGAAGATCCCACAAGAACATACATGACCTCAAAAAATGGAGAAGAAGCCATGATCGACATGAAAGAGGAATTTATTGCTGCTCTTAGAAACTTGGAAAGAGTTAGAAAGAAGAATTCAAGTTTGAAGGCTCAAATTCAAGAGGATGAGGAAGCAAAGATGAAACTTCTACAAAATCTCATAGAGCTAAAGGTAAAATTTGAAGAGGGAAGGAAAATTGAAAAGGATATGGTAGAACAGTTAAAGGCAAAAGAGTTAGAATGTGAAGGGTTGGAATCTGAAATTGTCTCTCTAAGAAAGGAAGTTGAAAAGTCTAAAGATAAGTTACAACAAGATATAAAGTTAGGGAAATAGAAAGAGGAGTCAAGCTCCAAAGGAACAAAGATATCAAAGGAAGAAGAGCCCATGACCTATGCTAATGTATTGAAAGGCAAAAGCATCAAGAAGGAAGAAAATAGAGAAGCTTCATGGACAAAAGTCAATTACAGAAACAACAAAGGAAGAAGCATGCGACCATATTATTCAAGGCAATCTAACAGGTTACAAAATTTCTTCCATGGCTATTGTTTTTCATGTAACAAATATGGTCATAGAGTTGTACATTGCATGGTCCGTATGAGAAATAATGTTGATAGAAATTTCAATTCATTTGCACCTCTCATGGATAACAATATCATCTATTACAAATGCAATAACTTTGGGCACAAGGCCAAATGGTGTAAAACAATATTTCCTGAATCAAGCAAAAAGAAGGAGGATCAGAAGGTTCAAAAGAATACAACCTCAAAAGTTTGGAAAGAGAGAAAAGAGCAAGAAAAGGAGAAGTCAATGTTGGTACAAACAACTCTTCATGTACAAGATAAGAGAAATCAGTGGTTTCTTGATAGTGGTTGTTCGAGTCATATGATAGGTGACAAAAGTAAATTTCTTGCACTTAAAGAAATCAATGGAGGATCAGTAAAATTTGGTGACAATGGTTCAACAAAAATTATTGGGAAAGGGACTTTGAGTTTAGATAATGGAAAATCAAAGATAGAAAATGTATTGTATGTTAAGGGATTGAAGCACAATTTTCTAAGTGTAAGTCAACTTTGTGATCAGGGGCACATGGTCACTTTTCATCCAAATAGATGTGAGATCAGAAAATCTAAAACAGGAAAGCTTATTGTAGATGCTAGTAGAACTACAAACAATCTCTACATACTAAGTGAAATTAAGGGAGAAAAATATTTCTTATCACAAGAGGATGAGAGTTGGTTATGGCATAGAAGAATGGGTCATCTAAACTTTGACAACATAGTGAAAATAAGCAACAAATAGGCAGTCAGAGATTTACCCAAGATAAAAAGACCACAAAGCACAATTTGTGCACAATGTCAACATGGAAAGCAAACAAGAACAAGTTTCAAGTCAAAATAATTTACTTCATCTGAACCATTGAAACTAGTTCACACTAATTTATGTGGTCCTACAAGGACAAAGAGTTTACAAGGTGAAAGTTACTTCATGCTATTTATAGATGATTTCTCCAGAATGACTTGGGTAGCTTTCTTAAAAGAAAAGTCAGAAGCCTTTGAGAAGTTCAAGGCATTCAAAGAGTTAGTAGAAAATAAAATAGGTAAAAGGATAAAGTGTCTAAGATCAGATAGAGGAGGAGAATTTACTTCAGGTGAATTCATAGAATTTTGTGAACAACATGGGATCAAAAGAGAGTACTCAGCAGCAAGAACCCCACAACAAAATGGAGTAGTTGAAAGGAAAAATAGAACTATTGAGAATATGGCCAGAGCTATGCTAAATGAATCTAATATTTTAGATGGGTTTTGGAGAGAGGCAGTTCATACAACTGTCTATATCATCAATAGAGCTCAAGTAAGGGTAAATCATCATAAAACTCCATATGAGCTTTGGAAGGGAAGACCAACTACTGTGAAGTATTTCAAAGTTTTTGGAAGCAAATGCTACATTAGATGGGAAGAGAAAAATTTGGGCAAGTTTGACTCAAGATGCGATGAGGGTATCTTCCTTGGGTATTCCACTAAGAGCAAAGCCTATAAATGCTATAATAAGAGGACACATACAATTATGGAAAGTATAAATGTGATAGTTGATGAACAGATAGGGTCAAAAGAACCAGCTCAAGAAATTGTATATCAAGAAGAAGAAAGTTGCCAAGAAGAAGTAGGTGAAGAATCAGAAGAAGATGAAACACAAAGAACACCACCTAAGACTCCATCCAGGTATGTGCAAAAGAATCATCCAAGAGATCTGATTATTGGAAATCCAGATGAAAGACAAACAAGGAGGAAGATAATAGGAACAAGTGAACATGCAAATCTTTCTTTGTTGTCTAAAATTGAGCCCAAGGATTTCAATGAGGCAAGAGAAGATAAATTTTGGGTCAAGGCAATGGATGAGGAGTTGGATCAAATAGAAAAAAGTGAGACTTGGGAACTTGTCCCATGACCAAAAGACAAGAATGTAATTGGCACTAAATGGGTTTACAGAAATAAGTTAAATGAAGATGGTCAGGTAGTCAGGAATAAAGCAAGACTGGTATGCAAAGGCTATGCACAGGTTGAAGGGGTTGATTTTGATGAAACATTTGCTCCTGTTGCACGACTTGAGGCCATAAGGATATTTTTAGCTTTCTCAAGTTTCAAAAACTTCAAAGTATATCAAATGGATGTAAAATCAGCTTTTCTCAATGGCATCTTGGATGAAGAGGTCTACATTGAGCAACCTGAGGGGTTCAACCTAACTGATAAGCCAGATTATGTATGCAGATTAAAGAAGGCTCTTTATGGACTAAAGCAAGCTCCTAGAGCTTGGTATTCAAGGTTGGATAAGTATCTTCAAGAATAGGGTTTCAGAAAAGGAATAGTTGACAACAATTTATACATCAAAAATGAAGGAAATGACTTATTAATTATGGTGGTCTATGTGGATGATATCATTTTTGGAGGCAATAATGATAAGATGTGTCAGAAATTTGTAAAGAGTATGCAAAATGAATTTGAAATGTCAATGCTTGGTGAGTTGTCCTTCTTCCTTGGACTACATATTTCATAATTAGAAAAGGGTGTATTTCTCTCACAAACCAAGTATATAAAAGAAATGTTGAAGAAATTCAAATTGGAGGATTGTAAACCAGTGAGTACCCCCATGGTTACAGGATGCAAGTTGAGTAAAGATGATGAATCTCCTGAGGCAAATCAGACATTGTATAGATCTATGATTGGTAGCTTACTATATGTCACAGCTACAAGACCAGATATAATGCAGGCAGTGGGACTAGTGGCAAGATTTCAAGCAGCACCAAAGGAAACACATGTACTGGTAGTAAAGAGAATTCTCAGGTATTTAAAAGGAACTATGGATTTTGGACTTTGGTATCCCAGAGGTGATAATTTCACTCTCACAACATATACGGATGCAGATTGGGCAGGCAGTATTGATGATAGAAAAAGCACAAGTGGAGGAGCATTCTTTCTTGGAGATTGTTTAGTCTCTTGGCTAAGCAAGAAATAAGCATCGATATCCTTATCCACAACAGAGGCAGAGTACATTGTAGTAGTTGCTTGTTGTACACAAGTGTTATGGATGAAGTAAACTTTAAAGGACTTTAAGATAGAGCATGATCATCCCATATCCATACTATGTGATAATACAAGTGCCATAAACATTTCAAAGAATCCAGTGATGCACTCAAGGACCAAGCACATTCCGATCAAATATCATTTTCTGAGAGAATAGGTGATGGATAAGCAAGTCAAATTGGAATATGTTACTACAAAGGAACAACTTGCGGACATATTTACTAAGCCATTGCCAAAGGAAACTTTTGAGTATCTTAGAAGGAAATTGGGAGTAGTCTTACTCCCACCCCAAAATTAATCACCTCAAGGAGAGGAGGTGGGGAGGGGGCTGAGCTAAGAGTCTTATATTTAGCCCCAAAGGAGTCCCTTTGCCATTGATGTCAAAGGGGGAGATATTTGAGTAAGGGGGAGAGCATTCACTCAGGGGAAGCAGTTTTGGAATCTAGTGGTTGGAAAAAGGAATTTTTAGAAAGGGTTGCCATCAATGACAAAGGGGGAGATTGTTGGAAATTTTGAGTATATTGTTGTCATTGATGTCAAAGTTCTAATTGATGGTTAAAAGGTTGAAGGCCCAAGTTTAAGACCATGGTCTAAGAGAAAAGAGATAATATTATAATATTTTAATATTATAATATTTAGGCCAAAAGAACTTATTAAAAGGAGGATTGGAAGTGCATTGGACAAAGGTCTCAAAAAGAAATTAAATTGACGAAGGACTACAAGCAAAAATAGCTTAATAGGTCACAAGGACTTCTCTCCCAGTGGCATACTTGGAGTTCCATTTTCATTTTAAAAAACTAAAAATAGATATATGGAAGAATCTTTTGGACTGTATCAAGGAAATAATTAATCATTGGTATCACAAATGGTTAAGCTATGGGGGTAGATTAACTTTTTTACAGTAAGTAATTCAGGCCATGCCAATTTATAAATTTTCTATCCTTTCTGCCCCACATACCATATGGAAAGAGTTGGACAAGATGGCTAGAAAATTTTTATGGGAAGGAGTAAAAGGAGAGAGAAAATGGGCCTTAGTAGGTTGGGAGAAAGTAAGCCAACCCAAGGTAAAAGGAGGTTTGGGACTGAGAAGATCAAAGTTAAATAATAAAGCTTTGGCTGGAAAGCTTTACTGGAGGTGGATTTCCCAACTAGCTTATTTATTCAGTAGAATATTAACTAGAAAATATTTGGGACAAGTAAACCCAAATGAGGTGGGTCATTTCTCTTTGGATGGTAATGGATCCTTAGTGTGGAAGGCTCTCAAGTTAGGATCTTAGGTAGTAAAATATGAATTATTTTGGAAAGTGGGGAGAGGGGAGAAGGCACGATTTTGGACAGATTCATGGGATCAATACCCACCTATCATTGTTGAATTTCCTAAACTGCAACCAATAAAAATAGCCATAGAAACTACGGGGTGGATCCAAATTGAAAATTATTTAAACACTAGTCATGTAGGGGATTATAAGTTTAAGCAATTTAATAAGTTGGATGAGTGGCCAATTTCAATCCCTCCAGATTTGACACCCATCATGACTAAAATCTTGGCAGAAACATTTCTCACAGGTAGAGATGAGGAGGATGAATTAGCTTGGGGTTATGGGAGCCTTGGTGTCTACACAGTGAAGGATGGATATGATAAGATCCTTCCAGAGCCTCCTCATCATACATATCAGGTTGAGGATTGGAGAAAGATTTGGTAGTCCAAGGGTTGGCCGAAAGTAAAATATTTTGCCTAGCAGTTCATGCATAATGAAATTATTACTTTTGATAATCTCAGATGTAGGGGAATAATTGGTCAATATCAATGTATTTTATGCTACAAGAGTGAGGAAACAGTTGATCACTTGATGTTTGAGTGCCCATTCACAAGCCAGATCTAAGAGATATGGTTTTTATATTATAAAATTCAAGTTAATGGTGATTTGAATTGGATTAATGTTTGGGAAATATGAAAGAGTGGTAGATTTAAATATAAAGCTCTTTATATTGGTTGGGAGCTTGGATTAAACTTAATTTGGTGGCAAGTGTGGTTGGAGAGAAATGCCAAAAATTTTAGAGAAACTTTTTCTTCTTTAGATGGATTTTGGCAGGTCATTTGGAGCAAAGTCACAGAAACTGTGGCAGTCTATTCTAAAGAGGAAACTAAGGTTGTTATTGGGGAAATGGAGAAGGAAGTTGAAGTGCAAGAGGGGCATGATGGAGCTGCAAAAGGCAATCCGGGTAGAGCTAGAATTGGAGTGGTTTACTGAAATCATGTTGGAACAGTGCTCTATTGGGAACTACAAGGCTTGGGAAGAGCCACAAACAATGAAGCATAAGCCTTAGCTATCAAATATGCTTCTATTTGGGTAGTAAAACAAGGTCACAAGAGGATAATCCTATAAAAAGATTCTCAAATAATGGTTGGAGCTCTAGATTGCATTGGGAACTTTGCTTTGAAAACATGGAGGTTGAGGATTCTTGTCACTCAAATTAAGGAATTATGGATGGAATTAGATGATGTGATTCCAGTTTATGTGAGTAGAGATCTAAATAAAATGGTAGACTTCTTGGCTAAGATGGGTACTGAGAAGGAGGTAGGGGTTCAGTGGCACAGTGACATGGCTATTGAGGATGAGATGATTAGGCAGGTTGGTGAGCAAATCCAGTGCTTATCTAATTTGGATAACCATTCCAAAAATACTATTTAGGAGATTTGTGCTTCAATTTAGATCTTCTTTTATAGTTATGAATAGGTGAATAGTCATTGTAGAAATATGGTTTAAGAGATTTGGCTCCAATGCAAATCTTCTTTTATTGTTGTAAACATGTGTTCTCTTTGGCTAAGGCTGGGAAAAGTCTCATCCCAACTTGTAAATGATCTTTGTTTTAATACAAGTTTTTTCAAATTATTTTTCAAAAAAAATATTATTTAACACAAAGGTTAAATAATATAATAAATAATATTTAACACCAAGGTTAAATATTATGGTAAAAATAAAAATTAAATTTGAAATTACCAAAGGTGCAAAAATTTGAAATTAAAAAGGTGGTAAATAAAAGGTGAGCCGACGTCATAGAAAAACCATTGAATGTGTATTAAAGGAGGAGCAAAAATCGTGTTTCGAAGCCTAAATTTAATTGCATATGATTTAATTGATTTCGTAAAGCGCAGTGCCATTCATCGAAGGGAAAGAGCAAGGGAAAAGATAGCGCATAAATTTATAGCAAGAGACAAAAAACTATAATGGAAAGCCCACATTTTGGATTCATACAGGGCTGGTAGCCCAAGTGGTAGGCGGGTCCTACATAAGGCGTGGCAGAGGATAGGTCATGGTTTCAAATCCCCATGGTAGTAAAGTTTTGTGAATCACTTTGGACAGAGAGGAAGGCATAAAGGCTTTTGGTACATATTTTGTTCCAACTGTGGGGCCAGCCCAGTTGGCACTCTAGCTCATGCTAGAGCATGGGTGTCATGAGGTCTAGTGTTTGAATATCGATGGTGGTGGTAGTGGCAGACGTGAGTAAGGGAAAAAAAATTGTTTGAATGTTGAGGTTTGACTAGCGCTTAACAAGGGAGGCATAAGGTTTTTATTTTTGGTAATTAAAAGTGCATATTATATAGTTTAGGGAGACATAAGGGCAATGGTTTGAATTTTAATTTTTTGAGGACATAATGATATGTTAGAATCTGGTTATGTTTTATAAAGTTGAAATATATTTTTGAAAGAAAGGAGCAATAAGGTGTTTGAAAATAAATTGATGTATGGCATGCACTTAGGGGTATTAAATTGTGATATTGCATTATAAGTGGATGTTATAAGTAGGAGTGATAAGGTATGATTATGGTTTAATTTGTGTGTGTAATTTTTGATAAAAAAAATATATTAAGGCTTGATTATGGTCAAAACTTTGTCTTGATATTATATTTTATGATAAAATTTTGAGGAAATATGTTATGGTTGGTTTGAAAAGTGTTATGATAACTAACCCTTGAAAGTATCATAAGAAAAACATCTTGATATAGGTTTTTGAGAGAGCTCCTTCATTAAAGAGGTATGGTTATATCACTCTTTATTTAAGGTGTTTGGTTGAAATACTTCAAGATTATAAGGTGGAGATAAAAGGGTTAATTAGTGTGTATTATTGGAAATATTTGAGTTAGGATTTGTGAAACAAATCTAATTGTTTTGTAATCCTTGTAAGCATTGGTTTGAATACATTGAATGTGGTTGAGCAAGTATTTTGAGAAGGCTTGAAGGTAGATTTGAGGAAGTCTTTTGAGAAGGCTTGAAGGCATATTTGAGCAAGTCTTTTGAGAAGTCTTGAAGGTAAATTTGAGAAAGTATTTTGAGAAGGCTTGAAGACATATTTGAGCAAGTCTTTTGAGAAATATTGAAGGTCTATTTGGTTAAGTCTTTTGAGAAGGCTTGAAGGTATATTTGAGCATGTATTAGAGCATAATAGAGCAGTGACAATGAGCAAACTAGAGCATAATTATGAGCAATTTTGAGGCAGAATTGTGAGTAGGTTTGAGGTAAATTGTGAGCAGGTTTGAGGTATAATTGTGGGTAGGTTTAAGGTAGAATTGTGAACAGGTTTGAGGTAGAATTGTGAGCAAGTTTGAGGTAGAATTATGAGCAGGTTTGAGGCAGACTTGTAAGCAAGTTGAGCAGAGTTGTGAGTAGATTGTGAGTAGAGGTGTGAGCATATTTGATCAGAGTTCTCTTGTGGAGAGAGATCCATAAACCAGAGTAGAGGGGATAGAGTTCTACTATGGAAAGGGATCCACAAACCAGAGCAATGGGGACAGAGGTCTCATGCAGATAGAGATCCATGAACTTGAGCATAGGGGATTGGTGTCTCCTTTGGATAGAGGTCCATAAACATTGTAATAGGGATTTGGTTCCTAAAATATTCATTGAGAAAATTTATAAAAAATATTTTCTCCATGGACATAACCCACATTGGGTGAACCACGTTAAATCATGTCTCTCATGTGTGTGATGATGTGTGCATTATTTATTGCTTTGATATTATTGTTGTTATCATTTGGATTGAAAAGTAAAAAGTTTTATCTTATACTGTTCAACCCCCTCTCAATATAAACTTATGTTCTTCATATAAAGATTTCTCCTAAGCTAATAAGCAATATGAATGTAATCCATGTTAGAAATAGATTATATTACATCATTTGGATCATGTAAATGTACCTTCCTTGGTACATACTTAGGACATTATATTACTTTAGGGGGAAGTTATATAGTTACTTCATGCAATGTAATAAATGCACAAGTGTCAATGTGCAAGTTGTATATGTGCAAGGTGTCCCTTGTACAACTAGGTAGAGTATTGGCCAAGGAATCTATCTTCCTATATAAAGGGCCATAGATAGTAGTATGATATATAGTAGTGTAGGAGAGTGTAGTAGTGTAGAGTGTGTGAGCTATAAGCTCAAAGCTCATTCATTGAGCAATAGCTTATATCATGGAGTGTTCATTTCCTCCATAGCTACTTTTGTATCTATTTATGTCATTTCTATTTATAGCATATTTTAGTCATCTCATAGATTTACTTTATTTCTTATTATTATGTATCTTGTGATTGTTATATCCCATTACATGTTGTATAAAAATCTAACAATGGTATCAGAGGTATGGTAGATCAAGCTACAATAGATCAATAGGAAAACCACCATTACCATTGATCCTGAGTGTTTTGTCAACTTGATGCATTGTTGGACCAGTCACTATAAAAAAATCTCAAGAGAGTCTAGGTGGTAGAATTAGGAAGAGCCACAAGTGAGGACTAAATGAAATATTAGTTTTAGAAATACTGAGATTGCATATGGCTAGATTCTTTCCATAGAGTTATAGGAAAACTCATGAAGAATAAGACTCAGCATATGATCCACTAGTTTTATGAATCAACTAGTGAAGTTCATATAAGATATATAAAAAATTTACCTGAAGTTTCTTTTATTGCAAGGAATTAATTCTCATATGATTGGGATACCTCCTACAATATAAATTTAGGATATCTCAACTTTTTTGCTCGAAGGTTGGAGTGCCTTCATAGTGCAAAGATTAGTTGTTGCAAAGAGGATAATACTTTAGAAGAAACTTCTAGAAAGAATCATGGTGAAGTCAAGATATAGGAGATATCCATTGCTAGATTTAAGAACTTCATAAAAAGGAAAAGGCCATACAAGCCTTGATTCAAAATAAAAGGTCATAGAAGCCTTGATCTAGAATAAAAAGCCATAAAAGCCTTGATATAGAATAAAAGGCCATAGAAGCCTTGATATTAAGAAAATTCTAGAGAATCCTTGATACTAAAATAGACCATAGAAGCCATTATCCTGAAGAATACTCCAGAAGAGAGTACCTAATTTAGAAGTAGATTTTAATACTAATACTTTATTATAGGAAAAGGAGATTCAGTAAGTTGGGAAAGCTTACTACAAGAAATTTAGGAATATTATCTTCTTTAGAATCAATCCAAAACCTAAAGCAAAATAGATTAGGAGGAGATCTTATTGAAGAACTTCTAGACTAGGAAGTAGAAGAATTAATAGGAGAGCTTTGCTTGAATCTAGAAGCAATAGAATCAGATATCCAAAAGAAGGTCTCACCACCAACACTTCTAGAAGTAGAAGGTTGAAGATAAGGTCTCAAGAAAGACCAGAAGAAGTTTCAAGATCAAAAGACCTTGGTGAAGTATCTATGAGCATCCAGTAAAATATTAGGAGACCCTTATTGAAGAAATCATCAAAGAAGAACTCACTAGAGAAATCCACTACCAAGGAGAAGCCCTTAATAGTGAAGGACTTAGGACAATTGTCGCCATCTAAAAAAAATCCCAAGAGGAGAAGAATTTGGCAAGGAGTACAAAATCTAAGCAGAAGAAAAATCCAGTGAAGACCTCAAGATATTTAGAATCTTGAGAAGAAGATCCTGCTTGAAGTTAGAACTCGACAAGAAGACTTGAAGATAGAAGAAGCTCACCAAATCCAAGAGATTTCAAGGATGCCTCTCACAATAAGAGGACACTTCTTCAGAGATACAAACTTCTTCAAATCTATAGCAGAAGTAGGATACCACAAGAGGAGAACAAGTTCACAAAAACTTAGGCTCATGAAAGAAATTTCAAGACCATCTTTTGGTGAAGAAGTTGTTCATAACAATCTACAAAGAGTTGCAAGATCTTACTCAAGGTAGCAACTTGGTGATATTAGACACCAAGATCTACATCCTATTAAAAAGAGAGAAATGAGATACAAAGGCTTTCAAAAAAAGGTAAGCAACTATTGGTGCAAGTAGATTCATTAATTGGATTGCTTATCATATTTGTTAAAGCACCTTAATTCAGATTAAAGTTGCAAAAGGAGATTTATATTACAGTATTCAAATGTGCAAAAAGAAAGGTTTTTTTTAAGGTTCATTTGCACATTAGGGTTTTATTAGATTTTATAAATATCGACTATCTATCAACTGCCTATCATCTACTTTGGAAAGCAAAAGAAGACTATCTCCTAATATCTTGCTTATAAGAAATTTGCAGAATAATTCTTGAAGATTCATTTTAGATTATACTTGATTAAGTTGCAGTAAATTGATTAAGTGAAATTATAAGTTTTTGAGAGTTATTTGGAGTGATAAGGTGTAATTTTTAGTGCATTAAAAATAAAATATTAGTGGGTTCATTTGCACTATTGTATTACTCTCAAAAAGCTTAGTGTTTGTGTTCTTGAGAAAGGCACAAAATTAGAATTTGTCAAAGTGTCTAAAGACACTATTGGTGCACAAAAATATACAACTCATAGAAGCTAATATAAGCCACCAAAAAGGTTAGAATCCTCCAAAACTTGGAGAAGAAAATAACTAACCAAAATAAAAAATAGAAGCTTCAAATATTGAGACTTGGTGAGTCTCAAATCCAAAGCATTACAGGGTTTGATACAAGAGAAATAAAAGTGTAGAAAATTGCATCAAATAAAGAGCTTCTATATAAGCTTGTATTTATCATAAAATTATACAAGCAAAAATGGGAAGGTGTCTAAACAAAGAGACAACCTCAAAAACCCTACACTGCATTCAAAATTTTGCCACAAAACCAGAATTTTAAACCTACAAAATAAGTGCAAGGAAGGGTGCAATAAAATAATTCTATTCACCAATATTGGTAAATTATATTACACTTCTCTAATATGTTGTATGCAGGAAAGAGAGAAGATTTAAAGGTGCAATAAAGGCACAAAATACTCTAGAAGAGCACAGTAAAATACAAGCATCAAGAAGCCTCTCAAAAGGGCCTACATCATGCACGAGTTAAATAGCCATAACAGGTGACCTACAAAGCACAAGAAAGGAGGAACATTTATCACTAAATGGGACATATATAGAAGCATAGAAGCAAAGTAAGTGAAATCAAGAAAACTAAAAAATATGCATCCATAGGAAGGAGCATTCAATACTACCATTGGAGCATCAAGAAGTCTCCACCATAGCGCTATCGTTCAAGCTCCACAAAAGCTCCTCCATATCTCCACCAAAGCACCACCACTAGCATTACTTGGTTGGAACCATATTAGTGCCATCAAAATAAAACCAAGAAAAATATGGAAAATTATGTAGAAAAGCTTGCAAGAAGGTGTTATAAGAATAGGGTATGCAAGTGACATTTGTCATCCTCTAAATAAAACCCTAAATGCTCTCAAAGGTACATTGGAATTTCATGCATATGAGGAAGTGTTACATCAAGTATTTGGTGTTAGTCTTACAATGACATTGAGAAGGGGGGTGAATTAGTGTAGCTCTTTAAACTTAAATTCATAGCTCTTAAAATAGAAATAATGAAACCTTAGAACCAGATAAAGCAAGTATCACAAGAGAACATCACACAACACAAGATTTAACGAGGTTCACCAATGTGGCTACTCCTCAAAAATGACTGCTTGGACTACCATCCAAATCCAGCCTTTGCAAAGCAACAACTTTACAAACAATTTACCAACACCCACTGGAAGGAGCACCAACCCCTGATTTATCTGCACCAACAGAAAGGAGCACCAACCCCTGATGCCAAGCACCAACTTGGACTTCAATTCTGAAACTAGAAGATTGATAGTAAGATACCTTTGCTTTTGCTAGACCCTGATTGGTCTTCTTCACCTTTGCTTTCTCTGCACTCTGCTTTCTCTACGCAATCACTTCACACTCTGCTTCGCTACACTCGAACTTCACGATCATCTTCTCCCTTTTGCGCACTCTACTTTCTTAGCGAATTTCACACTTAGCATGATTCGACATGACTTGCTCTCTGCACAGTGACCGTATTTCACACATTCAACATACCTCAAATCTCCAAACAACCCTCCTTTTATAACAGAATTTTTGTGATGAAAACCCTAATCTTAGTCGGCTTTCATGACAACTGTAAACCCTAATTTTAGTCGGTTGTCATCGGTCTTCGTCGGCTTCAACTCAACCATAAAATACATGTCGCGATATCGTGACACTTTCCTTTCTCTCTCTTTCTCCTTGCTTTGGCCCACGAAAATACATGTCGTGATATCGTGACACTTTTCTCCTTGCTCTTTCTCTTAGCTTTGGCCATGAAAATACAACATGTCGCGATATCGTGACACTTTCCCTCCTTCACTTTCTCTATTCCTTTGTCATGAAAATGCGACATTGCGCGATATCGTGACACTTTTGTTATCTTCTCCCTTCTTGAGTCGCGATGACATGTCGTGATATCGTGACACTTTGCTTCTCCTTCCTGTCCTTTTGAGTAAGTGACATGTCACGAAATCGTGACATACCTTCGAAGTCTTGCTTCTCTTTTGTCATGAAATCATGACTTACCTTTGAAGTCTTCTTCTCTGCTTTTGTCGTGAAATCGTGACATTTTTGCTTTCGTACTTCACTTCTTTGCTTTGTCTGAAATGTGACATCCTTAAGTCTTCTTCTCTTGAAATCCCTTTTGAATTCTTGTCTTCTTCTCCTTTTGTCATGAAATCATGACATACTACTTTACTTCTACTTTTGTCATGAAATCATGACATAACTTGAAGTCTTGCTTTCTACTTTTGTCACCAAATCATGATAGTTCTGCTTCTGTACGCTTCCTCTCTTTCTTTTGTCATAAAAATGACATGTCGCGAAATCGTGACACTTTTCAAACTTGCTTTCTCTCTCCTATTTTAGTCACGAAAATGCGACATGTCATGAAATCGTGACACTTTTCCAACTTACTTTCTCTCTCCTATTTTAGTCATGAAAATGCGACATGTCACGAAATCGTGACACTTTTCTTACTTGTTCTCTTTCTTCGAACTTGTCATGAAATCATGACACTTCTTCCTACTTTCTCTTTTTCTTCCAACATGTCATGAAATCATGACAGTTTTTCCACTTGCCTTTTTCTCTTCCAACATGTCATGAAATCATGACAGTTTTCCTCTTTCTCTTTCTCTTCCAACATGTCACGAAATCATGACAGTTTTCCACTTGCCTTTTTCTCTTCCAACATGTCACGAAATCGTGACAGTTTTTCTACTTTTTCTCTCTTCCAACATGTCAGAAATCGTGACAGTTTTCCACTTCTTTCTTCCAACATGTCGTGAAATCGTGACAGTTTTTCCTGCTTTTTCTCTCTCTTCCAACATGTCATGAAATCGTGACAGTTTTTCTTGCTTTTTCTCTCTCTTCCAACATGTCATGAAATCGTGACAGTTTTTCTTGCCTTTTGTATATGTCGCGATATCGCGACACTTTTCTTACTTGTCTTTTTCTTTGATCTTTTGCATATGGGCCACTTCGGTCTTCTTGGAAAATCACTTGTACATACTCTGAGTAACCTTTGAACTCCTGTCTTCTGCATCTGAATAGCTTTTGAACTTCCTGTCCACTGCATCAACAGATCTATCTGATTGTGTTGACAACAATGACAATATTGTTGTTGCACCTTGCTCAACAATCTCCCCCTTTGGAATTGTTGGCAACACATGTGCAATTTCCTGTAACTCTTCTCCCCCTTTGACAATAATACCAAAGGGCTACTGTAGACTCCCCCGAGTCCATGCACAACATTCTCGGGCACAATTTATTACACTTAGCAAAAATCATGAACATGAGCAAAAAGATAATCAAATACTTAAATGCTCCCCCCGAGAATGTGATCCCTGTAGCTAGTCAATTCTTGGGAAGTGTGACCACTCCCAATTTATTGCGAAGGTACTCAAAAACTTCCTTGGGCAATGGTTTTGTGAAGATATCTGCTACTTGCTCTGTAGTTGGAACAAAATCCAACTTAACCTCACCTTCCGCAACTTTCTCCTTCAAAAAGTGATACCTGATAGCAATGTGTTTTGTGCGTGAATGCATAACCAGATTCTTGGAGATGTTAATGGCACTGGTGTTATCACACTTAACTGATATTGGCTCACTGAAGCTAATACCAAGATCTTTCAGGGTTTGTTTCATCCACAATACCTACGTACAACATGTTGTCATTGCAATATATTCTGCCTCTATTGTCGATAAAGAAACTGACTCTTGTTTCTTACTGTGCCACGTGACCAATCTGTCTCCAAGATAGAATGCACCTCCATTGGTACTCTTTCTGTCATCTACACATCCTGCCCAATCTGCATCTGAATACGAAATAAGGGTGAAGTCTTTACCTTTTGGATACCATAACCCATATTCCATAGTACCCTTGAGGTATCGAAGAATCCTTTTCACTGTTGTCACATGAGTCTCCTTGGGATTAGCCTGAAATCGTGCTACCATGCATACTGCCTGCAAAATATCTAGTCTGGTAGCTGTCAGGTACAGTAAGCTTCCAATCATAGATCTGTACATGGTTTGATCAACAGGTGGAGATTTGTCATCCTTGCTCAACTTGCACTTTGTCGTCATGGGAGTGCTAAGCGGCTTACAATCCTCCATTGTGAACTTTTTTAACATCTCTTTCACATATTTAACTTGAGAAATAAATATGCCCTTCTTATTTTGATTAACTTGCAACCCGAGGAAATACGAAAGTTCACCAATCATTGACATTTCAAATTCTTTCTGCATCTTATTTGCTAAATCTTTACATGACTCATCTTTGCTTGCTGCCAAATATGATATCATCTACGTATACAACAAGAACAATAAGATGCCCATTTTCTGTTTTGACATACAAATTACTATCCACCATACCTTTCTTAAACCTTTGTTGGGTGAGATAGTTGTCTAGCCTTGCATACCATGCTCGGGGTGCCTGTTTTAAGCCATATAATGCTTTCTTCAACTTGCAAACAAAGTTGGGATCATCACCAAGTTGGAAACCATCTTGGTTGCTCAATATAAACCTCTTCTTCAAGTTTCCCATTCAAAAATGCTGATTTCACATCCATTTGATAAACTTTGAAATTCTTGTAGATTGCTAAAGCCAGAAACATTCTGATTGCCTCTAGTCTAGCTACTGGTGCAAAAGTTTCCTCAAAGTCAATGCCTTCAACTTGTGCATAACCCTTACATACCAATCTTGCTTTATTTCTGACTACCTGTCCGTCTTCATTCAATTTGTTTCGAAAAATCCATTT
Organism: Wollemia nobilis; assembly: GCA_028583015.1. Lineage (NCBI taxonomy): Eukaryota > Viridiplantae > Streptophyta > Pinopsida > Araucariales > Araucariaceae > Wollemia > Wollemia nobilis. The sequence continues at coordinate 586,989 of JAQPPZ010001136.1, read as the reverse complement.
AGTCCCGATTATATTTTTATTTGCGGGTCTAGGTACTAACTCCCAAGTTTCATTTTTCTCGATCTGATCTAATTCTTCATTTATTGCCTTCATCCAACTTTCATCTTTGCTTGCGTCTGCAACATTTTTGGGCTCAATGTTGGATAATAGAGAGTAGTTACTTACTACTCTTCTTCTTGTCTGAACACCAACTTTGGGGTCTCCAATTATTTGCTCTCTAGGATGATTTTTCTGCCAATTGCTTGTTTTGAATTTCTTATTTTCTTCCACTTTTGAATCACAACTTAAATCATCTGAGTCAATTTTTTGTATCTTTTCCATTTCGTTTTCCTCATCTCCTTCAATAACCTCTTCATAAATTGGGTAGTTCGTTTCATAGCTAATTACTCGTTCTCTACCTTCATCAAATTTAACATCGGCACTATCCACAATTTTCTTTAGCCTCTTGTTGTAGCATTTGTAAGCTTTGCTCTTTGACGAATAACCAACAAAAATACCTTCATCCACTCTATCTTCAAACTTACCAAGATTATCTTTAGTTCTTTTGATGTAGCACTTCTTGCCAAAAATTTTGAGGTATTTTGTTGTTGCCCTTTTACCGAACCACAACTCATAAGGAGTTTTGCTTTCATGTGTTCTCGGCATGTACCTATTTTGGATATACACCGTAGTATGGACTGCTTCTTTCCAAAATCTATCTGCTACTCTACTTTCAGCCAACATAGTCCGTGCCATTTCTTGCCTTGTCCTTGTTCTTTCTTTCTACCACTCCATTCTCTTGAGGTGTCCTGGCTGCTGAAAAGCTGTCTCCTAATACTGTATTTTTCACGGTACTCTGTAAACTCCTCTCGAAATGAATTCTCCTCCTCTATCTGATCTTAAACATTTGATCCTCTTTCCTGTTTCATTCTCAACATGGTTTTTGAAAATCTTGAACATATCAAGAGCTTCTGATTTATGCTTCAAGAAAAATATCCATGTCATTCCGGAATAGTCATCAATGCACAACATAAAATATTTGTCACCATTTATGCTTTGTGTTCTCATGGGTCCACATAAATCGGTGTGTATTAGTTCCAAAGGTTTGCTTGTGTAGTACTCTTTTGTTTTGAATGTGACTCTAGTTTGCTTCCCCTTTTGGCATGAAGCACAAATGTTGTTTGCGAGGTTTGTTGATGGTGGGAATATCTCTCACTTGCCCTTTTTGAGCTGATTTTTACTAGATTATCAAAGCTGATATGACCGAGTCTCTTGTGCCACAACCAATTTTCTTCTTCCTGTCCAATAAAACAAGCTCCTTTTGAAGTCTCCGAGAGCGTGTACGGGTTACCGGATGTCCTTGATCCGGTTGCTATCAATTTTCCACTGTTTGTTTTTCGACTTCACAACACTGCTTCATAAAAACTACTTCATGACCTTTATCACAAATCTGACTTACGCTCAACAAGTTATGTTTCAAACCATCCACAAACAAGACTTCTTCTGACTTAATTTTTTCGTCACTAATTTTAACTGAACCTTTGCCAACTATCTTAGCTCCATCATTATTTCCAAACTTTCATTGAACCACCTTCATATTTCTGTAACTTCTCAAATTTTTGTTTGTCACCTGTCATATGGCTGGAGCATCCACTATCAAGTATCCATGGTACATATTTATTCTGTGCTTTAAATGTTGTTTGTACGATTAAGGATTCCTTTTCTTCCTTAAGTCGCTCTTTTCCTTTCCACTCCGTTTTGATAGTAGTTTTGGGCTCTTGTTTTGCCTTTCCCTTATCAGTAGCTTGTGCATGTTTTTCGAGAAGTTTTCTATTTTGTCTCATCCTATTTGGTTGAAATTTTCTTCCCTGAAACTGATTTGATGCAAATGTACTTCTACAGTTTCTTGCAATGTGCCCAAAATTATGACAGTTATAACATTCTACTTGTATAATTCATCGGAGGAGAAAAAGCATTTCTACTTGGTGAAATTCCTTGGTCTTACATTATATTTGGAGTCTGAGATTTTATGTCCATAGCCATTGCATTTAAAACAGAAACCAGAAAAGGGATAATTGAACCTGGGTGATGGTCTTTGCCATGTTTCCATAGGAGCCATAGGTCTTCTTCTTCTTTGATGTGTGACATTGGTGAATCCATCATTGTCAATTCTCCTTTCGTGCCTGGCATTATTGCTTTCTTTTGCATGAGACATTTTTCCTTGATCAACCTGTTTCTTATCTTCATTCTTTATGGATTCTACATTTCTGGCCTTTGATCCATTTGATGATTCTCCTTCGATGAAACCCAGACCAAATTTGATGCCTGCAGGCCTTTGGTCATTTATGATCTTATCCGGCTTCATAGAACTTTCTTCACGTTTGTGATAACAACTAATTTTCTTATTCATCTCTTCTAGCTGCATTCTTAAACCAACAATCTCTTCTTCTAGCTTGCTGCAATAATCTATTTTCATGGTTATTTGCACTTCGAGATCTTCGAAGATTTTCTTGGATTCTTCTATCTGTACTTTCAAACTGGTTATGATTTCATTTGCATCCTCAAGCTTTCTTGAAATTTTCTTATTCTTTTTCCTTTCTATCTTCCACTCTTCAAGTGCAGAGATCAACTCACCTTCTAGATCTACTTCAGCCTCAGGGTTTTCACCACATACTTCAGAGTTCACTCCTTCTTCCTTTTCTGATTTTACTTCTTCAAATGCCATGAAAAGAGCTTCACCTGTTTCCTCTTTAGAATCCTCATCGGAGCTGTCTTTTGATGAACTGGCATTCCTGGAGATGAAACTTTTCTTCTTGAAGTTGCCTTTTCTGAAATTCATTTTCTTCTTCCAGTCACTTCTTTCTTGGTGCGATCCTTCATCATTTTTGTTCTTCTCTTTAAGTGGACACTTAGTCGCAAAATGCCCAATGCCTCCACAGTTGAAACATTTAAACGGTAGCTTCCCTCTGTATTTTCCTTTTCCCTTTTTTAGTTTTCTAACAAAGTTTGCTTCCATTTCATCTGATGTCTCTTCTTCCTCGGACTCTTGTTTTACGTTTTTATTTTTAAGGGCTTTAAAAGCCGCTTCTCTATCTATGGGTTTAGATCTTCCTATCCTCATCTCATATGCAGTCAAAGATCCATACATCTCATCTATACTAAAATAATTTAGATTTTTAGCTTCTTCTATCGTTGAGACTTTAGAATCAAACCTTTGAGGAAGAGATCTTAGTACCTTTTTCACGACGGCAGAGTCTTCAATATCCTCGTCGAGTCCTCTGATCGCATTAATGATTCCATTAACTCTCAGCATATATGCCTCAATGTTTTCATCGTCATTCATTTTCAATGCTTCGAACTGAGCTCGATGTGTCTGTAACTTGGCCTCCTTGATCTTATCATCTCCTTCATGAATACTCCTCAGTTTGTCCCATATCTCTTTTGCCGTATTACAGCTCATGATCTTTACTAGTTCATTGTCTGCTAATCCGCACATGAGAGCATTTTTTGCTTTTGAGTTATTTTCAAACAGTTTCTTTTCGTCAGCCTCTTTTGGAGGAGTGATGGGTATTGTGTATCCACTAACTACTGAATCCCAGATGTCGTAACCCAAAGCACAGAGATATGTCTGCATCCTGATTCTCTAGAACGCGTAATTAGATCCGTCAAACAATGGTGCTTTGTTTGATGAGAAGCCTTCACCACCTGCCATTGTGTTACTTCCAAGATCACCCTAGCCGGTTAAGCTTGTATAGGAACTTAGCTCTGATACCAATTGTTAGTCTTACAATGACACTGAGAGGGGGGGGGTGAATCGGTGTAGCTCTTTAAACTTAAATTCATAGCTCTTAAAATAGAAATAATGAAACCTTAGAACCAGATAAAGCAAGTATCACAAGAGAACATCACACAACACAAGATTTAACGAGGTTCACCAATGTGGCTACTCCTCAAAAATGATTGCTTGGACTACCATCCAAATCCAGCCTTTGCAAAGCAACAACTTTACAAACAATTTACCAGCACCCACTGGAAGGAGCACCAACCCTTGATTTATCTGCACCAATAGAAAGGAGCACCAACCCCTGATGCCAAGCACCAACTTGGACTTCAATTCTAAAACTAGAAGATTGATAGTAAGATACCTTTGCTTTTGCTAGACCCTGATTGGTCTTCTTCACCTTTGCTTTCTCTGTGCACTCTGCTTTCTCTGTGCAATCACTTCGCACACTCTGCTTCGCTACACTCAAACTTCACGATCGTCTTCTCCCTTTTGTGCACTCTACTTTCTTAGCAAATTTCACACTTAGCATGATTCGACACGACTTGCTCTCTACGCATAGCGATCGTATTTCACACACTTTCAACATCCTCAAATCTCCAAACAACCCTCCTTTTATAACAAAATTTTTGTGATGAAAACCCTAATCTTAGTCGGTTGTAAACCCTAATCTTAGTCGGCTTTCATGACAACTATAAACCCTAATTTTTAGTCGGCTGTCATCGGTCTTCGTCGGCTTCAACTCAACCACGAAAATACAACATGTCACGATATCGTGACACTTTCTTTCTCTCTCTTTCTCCTTGCTTTGGCCCCAAAAATACATGTCGTGATATCGTGACACTTTTTCTCCTTGCTCTTTCTCTTAGCTTTGGCCCGCAAAATACAACATGTCATGATATCATGACACTTTCACCTCCGTATGCTTTCTCTATTCCTTTGTCACAAAAATGCGACATTGCATGATATCACGACACTTTTGTTATCCTGCCTGCCTGCCCTTCTTGAGTCACAAAAATGCGACATGTCGCGATATCGTGACACTTTGCTTCTCTTCTGTCCTTTTAGAGTCGTGAAAATGCGACATGTCATGAAATCGTGACACTTCTTCTTTCAAAGTCTTGCTTTTGCTTTTGTCATGAAATCGTGACACTTCCCTTCAAGTCTTCTTCTCTACTTTTGTCATGAAATCATGACACTTCACTTTCTTCACTTCTTTGCTTTTATTGCTAAATCCTGTCTTCTTCTTTGCCCTACTTTGTCTTCTTCTCTTTGTCATGAAATCATGACACTTCTTTTTTCTTCTTTTTCTTAAGTCTTGCTTTTTTGTATGCAAATCGCGATAGTTCTCTCGTACGCTTCCTCTCTTTCTTTTGTCATGAAAATGTGACATGTCATGAAATCGTGACACTTTTCAAACTTGCTTTCTCTCTCCTATTTTAGTCGTGAAAATGCGACATGTCGCGAAATCGTGACACTTTTCCAACTTACTTTCTCTCTCTTATTTTAGTCAAAATGCGACATGTCATGAAATCATGCGACACTTTTCTTACTTGTTCTCTTTCTTCGAACTTGTCGCGAAATCGTGACACTTCTTCCTGCTTTCTCTTTTTCTTCCAACATGTCGTGAAATCGTGACAGTTTTTCCACTTGCCTTTTTCTCTTCCAACATGTCACGAAATCGTGACAGTTTTTCTGCTTTCTCTTTCTCTTCCAACATGTCATGAAATCATGATAGTTTTTCCACTTGCCTTTTTCTCTTCCAACATGTCACGAAATCGTGACAGTTTTTCCTGCTTTCTCTTTCTCTTCCAACATGTCGCGAAATCGTGACAGTTTTTCCACTTGCTTTTTTTCTCTTCCAACATGTCGCGAAATCGTGACAGTTTTTCTTGCTTTTTCTCTCTCTTCCAACATGTCACGAAATCGCGACAGTTTTTCCTTGCTTTTTCTCTTCCAACATGTCACGAAATCATGACGTTTTTCTGCTTTTTCTCTTCCACATGTCCGAAATCGCGAGTTTTCGCTTTTTCTCTCTTTCCAACATGTCTGCGAAATCATGATAGTTTTTCTTGCTCTTGTATATGTCGCGATATCGCGACACTTTTCTTACTTGTCTTTTTCTTTGATCTTTTGCATATGGGCCACTTCGGTCTTCTTGGAAAATCACTTGTACATACTACGAGTAACCTTTGAACTCCTGTCTTCTGCATCTGAATAGCTTTTGAACTTCCTGTCCACTTGCATCAACAGATCTATCTGACTGTGTTGACAACAATGACAATACTGTTGCTGCACCTTGCTCAAAATTTGGTGCCCATATACCATGTGGAAGAGGAGTTACATTCATCCATATGTGTTATCATACGAACAACACAAGAAGGAAGAAAATGCTTCAGATGTTACACTTTCAACAGACCTCCAAGAAAGCATTGAATGTAATTGAAGTGACACTTATCACTAGGTTGACCACCTATTAAAGGCTCCTTGGACTAGGAAGGACATAACAATTCAGTGTAGCAATTCAGTGAAGTCTTCAAGTGCATTTACATCCAAGACATGGGAGTCATCATAGCATGGAAGCAAGGAGTAGAGCCTTCAATGCTTTGGTATGAATAGGTCAAAGGTAGAAGTTTCAAAGGCCACATTTGGAACATTAAATACAAGCCAAGTACAATCAGCTCTATTGGAAGATATAGTTAAAGCAAATACAGTCAATATTGCAGCCATTACACGTCTGAAATCAATGTTGATTATTGCTTGATATAAGGTAAGGTCTATTCCCATATTTATATGCCTTCATCTCTAGGGAGTTATAAGGTTGAATTTAGAGGAATATAATTATATTGAAAGTCATACCTCAAAGGTAATCATTTATCAAGCTAATATAATATTTACAATATTAAACTTAGGAGTAATAAGGTTTTCTAATGGAGATTAATCTTATACTTGCAAATATTATTGTGATCTAATTTTTCCAAAATTAGTGAGTTATAAAGGTTACTACATCAAACAAATTTTTTTAGAAATTAGATACACTTGAATTAAATACTATAAGGGATATTAAAGAGAGTTTTATCAAAGCATTTCAAAGGTTGGAAATTTATATTATTGTCTCAAAACTTCTCAAGAGACAAAATAAATCCAACATTTAAATCCTCTTTAAAGTTGGTAAAAGTGCTTAGTTTAATAGGAGCAATAAGGGATAGTAAAAGTTGATTTTGATATTTATAACATTTTTACAAAATTAATCAAAATTGAACTATAATTTACAAAAGTGCTTTATATCTTATCTAAAACATACTAGGGAGTCATAAGGCATTCTACAAAACCTAAGAATTGGTATTAGGAAATTTAAATGGCATCAAACAAATTCTTCCTAGTAGAATCTCAACTACTCAAGGGTATTAATTATTTCTCCTGGAAGAATAAAGTGAAAGCTATTTTGGTATATGAAAAACTTTGGGATATTGTCAAAGAAAAAACATAAATACCTACTACAGATGATATTGAAATCGTAAAGTTTGTAGAAAATGATTCAAAGGCTCTAATGATAATAACCTTTGCTATCACTGATGATGAAAAGGATTGAAAATCCAACTAACTTCATATTATTTACAAACTCATTATATAGGCTCTAATGGCCCAAAATACATAACCAAACCCATCAAATCATGGATTTGATCCAATATGCTTAACCATAAGCTACAAAAGTGCAAAGGAGAATGCACGTAACTTCTAAGTTAAGAAGAAAGGAATAATGCTAACTATAAGATCCATTTTAGCTATCTTGAAGTACACACTTCCTACTTTGAGTTCGCACTTCCTAACTAACACTCCTAAATGACAAATAGAAGATAACTAGTGCCCATAAGTGCATGTGAGAAGGAGACTTACAATTATTATTTTGCAAGAAATAAACTATGCAAACCTAGCTAGGAACTACTAGAGGGGTCATATGAGTGATCAAACATCAATCCTCATCATGCCTCCCCACAATAGAAGCATTGGCCTACAATGATTTCAGAAGAGTAGAAAAGTCACGGGACATCTGATGAAAATAAATCCAACGAGCCTGATGCGGCATCTGTCCTCGTCGAGCCACAAGATATGAGGTGGTAGACCCCTGGCGAGTCTGTCGAGTCTTCGTGTCATAGATCTAATCGAAATCCAATGGTAACTGAAAATCAGGAACTACGTCCATAGGATGACTGATAGCTGGTGTGGTATCCAATGTAGAGTCAAAGTACAACTTCAAAAGATCTACATTGATGACGTCATGAATTCCCAAGTGTGCGGGAAGATCAAGGCAAAAAGCATTCTCAAACACCTATTGAAGAATAGTATAAGGCCCATAGCGAATCGGTTTGATTTTACTATGAGTCTTATGAGTAAAACGCCGCTTGTCAAGATGCAACCAAACTTTGTCACCAACCTGAAATGGATGAGGAATGTGATGTCGATCCATGGCCTTTTTTTGCTACTACTGCGTCTTTTGCAAAATTTCAACCACCTTTGATTGAAGATTGTGCAAGTTCTAAATAAATGAGTGTGCCTTGTCTTGCTCCTTCTAAAGATGTGAAGTGATAGGAGAAGGCAAAGACAAAGGTAACTCATAAGGTGCCAAGGGCTAAAATCCCATACAAACCTCAAAAGGTGAGTGACCTGTAGAAGAATGTAGGGCCCTATTGTAGGTATATTCAATATGAGTGAGACTCAAGTACCACTTTTCTGGTGAAGTGTGATGATAGATTCGTAAACTTTGCACAAGGGTACGGTTTACCACTTTAGTCTGCCCATCGAACTGTGGATGATAGGTGGTGGAAAAGTTAAGGGAAACTCCCAAAATTTTCCACAAAGAATGCCAAAAGTGACCCACAAAGTGTGAATCACGATCTGATATAATACTGGTAGGTAGACCAAAGGAACGCCAAATGCTATCAAAGAACAATTGGGCTAAGTCTGCTGCAGAACTTGTCTTGTGGCATGGAATAAACTTAGCCATCTTACTAAATATTTCAACCACCATGAACACACAATCATGTTGTCGCACTGTCATGGGAAAACCATTAACCAAATCCATGGAAATGCTTTCCCAAGGATAAGAAGGAATGGGCAAAGGCATGCCTAAGCCAAACTTCCTGTTAGCTGGTTTTGAGCGACAACAAACTACACACTGTTTGAGAAATCTCAACACATCCCTCTACATTTTAGGCCAGTAGAAAAATATTTGCAAGTGATGAAGTGTTTTGTGCTTCCAAAAGTGACCACCATAAAGTGTAGAATGATATTCCTTAAGAAGTGACACTCTAGGCTCACAAGGAACACAAACCTTATCCAATTTTTAAAGAAGTCCTTCTTTGATGTAGAAATCTTGGAAAGGACACAAATTGGAAGAAGAAGGCTTACTCACTTGCTCAAATATTTTCCCAAAATCAGGATCCTGTGAATACTGATTAGGCCAATTCTGAAATCCCAAGTGTGAAGTGGACATAACTATTAAGGCAAGAGTGGCATGAGGCCTACTCAAACAATCAGCAACAATATTACTCTTCCCCTTTTTGTACTTGATCACCAAGTGAAATTGTTGGAGGTAAGAGGCCCACTTCATATATCTTGACTCTTCAATTTTACTTTGAGATTGTAAAAACTTGAGAGGCATATGATCAGTGTGTACTACTGTATATTTTCCCAAAATATAATGTATCCAGTACTTGATAGCTTGAACTAATGCATACAACTCTTTGTCATATGTAGAATAGTTCAAATTAGCAACATAAAAAGTTTCTGAATGATAAGCAACTGGATGACCATTATGTTTGAGCATAGCTCCTAAGGCAACTTTAGAGGCATCCATTTCAATCTCAAAAGGTTGAGAGAGGTCAGGTAAAGTTAACACAGGTGCTATACAAAGTTTCTTTTTGAGTTTCTCAAAGGCAATCTCTTGGCTTTTCTCCCAATGAAATGGAACTTTAGACTTAGTGAGATAATGCAATGGAGCTGCAAGAGTGGAATATTGAGGAATGAACTTGCGATAAAAATTCGTAAGTCCTAGGAAACTCCTTAACTCAGTGAGAGTTGAAGGAGGGGACCACTTAAGTAAAACATCAACTTTTGTGGGATCTACCTGAATTCCACTTTCACTAATCACATAACCAAGGTAAGAAACTGAAGTATTTCCAAAAGAACACTTGGAAGAATTGTCATATAATTGATTCTTATACAAGAAGATCAAGTGTATGATGGATATGCCCAAGGTGTTCCTCCCAAGTTTTTGAGAATATCAATATATCATCAAGATATATTATTACAAATTTGTCAAGTACATCACGAAATACATCATTCATCAACCTCATGAAGGTTGCAGGAGCATTATGTTGGCAATTTTGGGTACTTTGGGTACATTGCATTTTCTCAAGTGTATAAGTTGTCATTGATGTCAAGAAGCTTTTGAAGGAATTTGATTTGATGTCAAATAATTCGTTTTGATGAAGGTTACGACATGACAGTTTCAAAGGTCTTTTGCAAACCCCAAGCTAACAAGTTCGAGAGAAAAGCTCTAAGGAGAAAAAGTGTTGCGATATTGCGACATGTTGGGTTTTCGCGACCTAAAGAAAAGAAAAGTGCTAAGGAGAAAAAGTGTCACGATATCGTGACATGTCAGGTTTTCACGACTTGAAAAAAAGAAAAGTGCTAAGGAGAAAAAGTGTGGCGATATCGCGACATGTTAGGTTTTCGCGGCCCGAAGAACAGAAAAGAGCTAAGGGGGAGAAATGTCGCGATTTCGCGACATGTCACAGTTTCACGACCAGAAGGCAAGTGAAGACGCCAATGGAGGAAGATGTCGTGATTTTGTGACATGTCATAGTTTCACGACCCGCAGAGGAGAGATATGGCACATACAAGGAGATGTCGCGATTTCGTGAAATGTCACATTTTTGCGACCAAGAGGCGAGCGAAGGAGTCAGAGGAAAAGATGTCACGATTTCATGATGTGTCGCATTTTTGTGACCCAAAGGAGCGAGAGGAAGAAGAGAGGAAAATATGTCATGATTTTATGACAGGTTGCAAAGAAAACATATGAAAAGTTGATATCATCACGATTTTGTGATGGTTTACAAGGAAAGCATACGAAAGCTGAAAGCGTCACGATTTCGTGACGGGTTGCAAAGAATGTGTACGGATGTAGAAAGTGTCATGATTTCATGATAGGTAGAAGAGGAAGGTTATGAAGACAGAAGTGTCACGATTTTGTGACAAAAGTGAAGACGAAGTCTGCAGAGGCAGAAGTGTCACGATTTCATGACAAAAGCAGAAAGGAGGTCGACGAAGGGAGAAGTGTTGCAATATCGTGACAAAAGCAAAGTTGATGCTGACAAAGACAGAAGTGTCGCGATATCACGACAAGAGCTTAGTTGAAGTTGACAAAGGCTGAAGTGTCACGATATCATGACAAAAGCCAAAATAAAGTGTACGGTTGCAAAGGTGTCACGATATCGTGACATGTTGTAGTTTCGTGGCAAAAGCTACAGAAGAGTTACAGAGGCAGTTGAAGCCGACAAAGTTAAATGTGAGCCGACGAAGATTAGGGTTTGTAGCCGATGAAGTTTAGGGTTGTGCAATCGACTAAAGATCAGGGTTATAGCCAACTAAGATTAGGGTTTTGATCTTGAAAGTGTTATTATAAAAGGTAGACTATTTTGAAGAGTTTGTGTGTTGTTAGTTGCAACGTTCGCAGATGGAGCGCAGAGTGAGAAGTTCGATCGTCGAGAGCAGAGTGCAAAATTCGATCGAAGTGTGCAGAGTATGCAAAGACAGTGCAGAGTGTGTGCAGAGAGATGACTGAGAGAAGACGAAAAGTGGCTGTAAGAGCATAGAAGATGTGTATGTTTCTTGAGCAGATTTGGACAGGTCCTAGCAGAGGACTTGTGAGTTGAGTTTGATAGTTCTATCAAAGAACTTGAGGACAGAGGTGCATTGGTTCTATGAGAAGAACCTAAGGATATATTTGTCAAGTCTTTGAGAAGGCTTGTATACAGAGGATTGATTTGTTCAATATTTGGATAGATCTGACAGACAGAGGAAGACTTGTGCTAGACCGACTGACTATGTTTGGTACAAGTTGCTGAGTTGCAATGGATGTGATCATAGAAGGCAGAGGTCTCTTAGGCTAAGCATTGAGGACAGGAGGTCTTCGATGGAAAGGAGTTCCATGTGCTAGCAAGAGGTAGAGGCAGTTGATATTTTGAGGGATCATTTCTAGAGCAGAGGGGAAGGTATCTCCTTTGAGCAGAGGCTCATAAATTCTGATTAGGGGAAGGTATCTCCTTTGGGATAAGGCTCATAAACATTGTATTTGGGAAGGATTCCCAAAGAACTTTGAGATAATTTTTAGAGAAAAGTTTTTGTGGACGTAGCCCAACCATTTTGGGTGAACCACATTAAAAATGGGTCTTCAATGTGTGATGCTTTTTGTCTTGATTAATGTTGTGTTGATGCCACTGCTATCTAAAGTTAAAATTATTAATTGGTTAAGTCTTATACTGTTCACCCCCCCTCTCAGTATAAGCTTGTGTTCTTCAATTGGTATCAGAGCGGGTCTCTCCAAAAAGAGCCTAACAACTTGGAGAAGGATCTATCAGAGGAACATACAGATTCAAAAAGAGATGAAGAGGTTGAGTTTGATCTCAAAGGTGAATTCTTCTTGGCTTTAAGAAAGCTTGAGAAATTTAGGGAAGAGAATTTTGTTCTCAAGCATCAATGTCAAGAAGAAGAGATAGCAAGATCAGAATTGTCTCAACGTGTTATAGACTTCAAAATTCTAGCTGAAGAAGGGAAGAAGGTTGAACAGTGTTCGACAGAGGCTCTAAAAGGAAAGGAAGCTAATTGCAAGAAATTAGAAGAAGAGGTTATGTCTCTTAGAGTGAAGTTGGAATAGTTGGCTCTTAGACATAATACTCGGTGTGAAAAGCAAAATAAGGATGGTATCACCATTCATGAAATAGGGTCTTCGAGCAAGATCAATCTTCATCCTGAAGAGCGGTGGATTCCAGTTGGTCACGAGAAGAACAATCATCCAAGGCATCAAAATAGGTTACATAATACTTTCCATGGCTATTGTTTTTCCTGCAAGAAATTTGGTCATAAAGCTATGCATTGCAATAAGTCTTTGAATAGCGATAGTAAGGAAAATGTTAACTCTTTTGCACATCTTATGAATAAAAATGTCATGTGTTACAAGTGCAAGAATTTTGGGCATATAGCAAGGATGTGCTGTTTGGATAGATCTAGCCTTGAGTTCACTAAAAAGAGAAATGAGATCAAATCTAAGTCAATGATAGTTCAAACTGCTTTTCATGCTCAAGACAAAGTAGAAAAATGGTATCTTGATAGTGGTTGTTCAAAACATATGACTGGTGAAAAGGAAAAGTTTTTGGTCTTAAAAGAAACAAACAGAGGAACAATCAGTTTTGGAGATAACAGGTCAGCTAAAATTTGTGGTAAAGGGACTCTTAGTTTGGATGGGAAATCCAAAACAAAAAATGTGCTTTATGTAGAAGGCCTAAGACATAATATTCTAAGTGTGAGTCAACTTTGTGATCAAGGGCACATAATATCTTTCTTTTTAGATAGATGTGAGATAAGTAAAGACAAAAATGGAAAACTCATTGCTAGTGCTACAAGGACTCCAAACAATCTTTACATGCTAAGTGAGATAAAAAAGGAAAAGTGTTTTCTAACTCAAGAAGATGAGAGTTGGTTATGGCATAAAATATTGGGGCATTTGAGCTTTGATAATCTTGTCAATATTAGTAACAAGGAAGCATTTAGAGACTTGCCCAAAATAAAAAGGCCCCATAACATCATTTGCGGTCCTTGTCAACATGGAAAACATACCAGAACCAGTTTCAAATCAAAAGGGTATACTTCTTCAAAACCATTGGATCTTATTCATACTGATTTATGTGGCCCTACCAGAACTCAGAGCATTCAGGGAGAAAGCTACTTCATGCTATTTATAGATGATTATTCTAGAATGACTTGGGTTACTTTTCTCAAAGAAAAATCTGAAGCTTTTGAAAAATTTAAAGCTTTCAAAGAAATGATTGAAAATGAGACTAACAAGAGAATAAAATGCTTAAGATCAGATAGAGGAGGAGAGTTCACTTCAAATGAATTTGTGGAATACTATGAGCAACAAGGAATCAAAAGATAATATTCAGTAGCAAGAACTCCTCAACAAAATGGAGTAGTTGAAAGGAAAAATAGAACTATTAAAAATATGGCTAGAGCTATGTTAAATGAGTCAAAAATTTTAGATGGCTTTTGGAAAGAGGCAGTCAGTACAATAGTCTACATTATCACTAGGGCCCAACTTAGAGTCAATCATCATAAAACTCCTTATGAGTTGTGGAAAGGAAGACCAGCTACAGTAAAACACTTCAGAGTGTTTGGGAGTAAGTGCTTCATCAGAAGGGAAGATCAAAATTTGGGTAAGTTTGATCCTAGGTGTGATGAGAAAATCTTTCTTGGATATTCTAGCAGAAGAAAGGCCTACAGATGCTTCAACAAAAGAACTCATACAGTTGTCGAGAGCATAAATGTAATAGTTGATGAAAAAATAGGAATAAGAGAACCAGTCAAGGAACTCAGTGATGAAATTTGTCAAGAAGAATTCATAGAAGTTTCAGATGAAGAAGAGGAAAGACAACAACTGCTTCTCAAAAATCCTTCACGATATGTTCAGAAACATCATCCCAAAGATTTGATCATTGGTGATCCAAATAGCAGGAAAACACGAAGAAGAGTCATTCCTTCACATGATTCTACAAATGTTTCATTATTATCTCAGATTGAGCCAAAAGATTTCAGTGAAGCATGTGCAAATAAGTTTTGGGTAAAAGCAATGGATGAAGAGCTAAATCAAATAGAGAAAAGTGAAACTTGGGAATTGGTTCCAAGACCTAAGGACAAGAATGTCATTGGAACAAAATGGATATTTAGAAATAAACTCAATGAGGATGGAAAGATTGTCAGAAACAAAGCTAGGTTAGTCTGCAAAGGTTATGCTCAAGTAGAAGGTTTTGATTTCAAAGAGAAGTTTGCTCCTGTTGCTCGTCTTGAAGCAATCAGAATGTTTTTGGCCCTTTCGAGCTTCAAATCATTCAAGGTATATCAAATGGATGTAAAGTTAGCTTTTCTAAATGGGGTGTTGGTAGAAGAAGTCTACATAGAACAACCAGAAGGAGTGTCTCTCTCAGAATAGTTAGACTATGTGTGTAAACTAAAAAAGGCTTTGTATGGGTTGAAGCAAGCACCTAGGGCTTGGTACTCAAGACTTGACAGGTATCTTCATGAGCAAAGTTTCAGGAAAGGTGTGGTAGATAGCAATTTGTATATTAAGGATGAAGGTGATGATATGTTGATTATGGTTGTCTATGTTGATGATATTATTTTTGGGGGAAATAATACTCAGATGAGCAAATATTTTGCTAACACCATGCAGAAGGAATTTGAGATGTCTATGATTGGAGAGTTGTCATTATTTTTAGGTCTTTAGATTGCTCAATAAAAAGATGGTGTATTTCTCTCTCAAGGGAAGTATATCAAAGAAATGTTGAAGAAATTTGGGATGATGGACAGCAAACCAGTATGTACTCCAATGATTATAGGGTGCAATATGAGTAAAGATGATGAATCTCCAGTGGCAGATCAAAAGTTGTACATATCAATGATTGGCAATTTATTATGTTACAGCTACCAGAACAGATATCATGCAGGCAGTTGGGTTAGTAGCAAGATTTTAGGCAACTCCAAAATATTCTCATGTTATAGCAGTTAAGAGGATATTCAAATATCTGAAGGGCACTATGGACTTTGGGCTTTGGTATCCCAAAGGTAATGATTTCACCCTCATAGCTTATACAGATGCAGATTGGGCAGGCAGTATTGATGACAGGAAAAGCACTAGTGGTGGAGCATTCTTTCTGGGAAAGAGTTTGGTTTCTTGGCTAAGTAAGAAACAACCTGTTGAGAAGCAACACACCCTCACTAAAAAATGAGATTCCATCCTCTTGAAAATTCTGAACTTTCATTTTTGCAGCAGGGACCCTCTTGATCCTTTCCAGTTTTAAATCCAGATTTTGCTTGCCTCCTTTTTAAAGTTGTGCTTTTTCTTGCATTCTAGCTGTGTTATCCAAGAATTCACTTTTTACATGCTAGAAATCATTCATGCTTAAGCCAAATCCTGCACCGGTACCGAGAAAAATGCTGAAAACAGTTGCATAAATTCATGAAAAATCAAACTTTCCATTTTTGGTAGTGTCGCGATATCGTGACACTTCCATTTTCGGAAATGTCGCGATATCGCGACAGGTAAATCAAAATGCAGCTAAGTCGGAAAAGCGTAGCGAAATCGCGAAAATTTCGATTTTTGGAAGTGTCGCGATATCGCGACATTTCCATTTTTTGAAGTGTCGCGATATCGCGACATTTCCATTTTTGGAAGTGTCGCGATATCGCGACATTTCCATTTTTGGAAGTGTCACGATATCGCGACATTTCCATTTTTGGAAAGTGTCGCAAAATCGCTGCAGGATGAGGAGAGAGAAAGCCGGGGAGAAAAATGTCGCGAAATCGCGACATGTCTCATTTTCACGGTAGGAGAGAGAAAATGCATGAAAATCGGCTAAGTGCCAGAAAGGTCGCGATTTCGCGACATGTCGCGAAATCGCGACAGCTTTTGGAGAGAGAAGATGAATTGTACGGAAGGGCGTGATTTTGCGACATGTCACGAAATCGCGACATGTCACATTTTCACGGTAGGAGAGAGAAAGTGGGCTGAAGAATCAAAAATCCGCCAAGTCATTTATGTGTAGCGAAATCGTGACACTTTCCATTTTTGGAAGTGTCGCGATATCGCGACATTTCCATTTTTGGAAAGTGTCGCAAAATCGCTGTCTGTCGAAGGAGAGAGAAGAAGGTTGTATGGAGGAGCGCGATTTGGCGACATGTCCCATTTTCGCTGAGGATAAATGAAAAAGTGGCTAAGTCCAAAAGTTGCAGCGATGCGCTGCATGTTTCAGAATCGCGGGCTAAAGGGTGCAGCGATGCGCTGCATGTTTCCAAGTCAAGAGAAAAAGTTGCAGCGATGCGCTGCGTGTCTCAAAATCACGGGTCGGAGATTGCAGCGATGCGCTGCATGTTTCGAAGTCAGGGGTGAAAAGTGGCAACGATGCGCTGCATGTTTCGAAGTCGAGGGTGAAAATGGTAGCGATGCGCTGCACGTTTTGAGGAAAATGTACGGCCGTCGGCAAGAGGCGCGATTTCGCGACATGTCGTGAAATCGTGACATGTCGCATTTTTGCGGCCGACAGGGGGAGAAGCAGCGCAACGCTGGAGACGTCGCGATTTCGCGACATGTCGTGAAATCGTGACATGTCTCATTTTCGCGATAGGAGAGAGAAAGTCCTCAAAGTTGACCAGAAGTGCATTTCAGCTGAAACAGAAGGCATCCTGGGGTAGCGACATGTGTCAAAGCACGTAACAGGCAGAGCAAGGCTGACATGCAAGCTTTTTAGCTGATTTTAATCTGATTTTAATGTTTAAATGCTTTAATTTAATGTTTATTAAAGTGCTAATGCATCTTTTTTCTTTCATGCAGGGTTCCATCTGGCACTTATGGGACAACCGAGAAACACCATAAAGGCAAATTTAAAGTGCAGATTTGATCAAGGACCGCCATGCTAGAGGGAAAGAAGCCGATAAAGACATTCAATGACAAATTTATGACAGAATTGATAGCATGGAGATATTTTCAACCAGGGATGGCTTTACGGAGATTAGATTGATGGAGAAGTGGTGACTCATCCGACTCACCAACAGAATTAATGGAGGCATTTATTTGCAGCTGCGGATGAATGCAAGTGGCTTTAGATTTTATCTTCTCCATTTATGGCAGCTAACTGCACTGATTTGCCGAAGGGTTAAGTTCTATCTCGGACTTTGATTTTAAATGGATTTTTATTGTAAAACCCGGGTCCTAGGGTTTAGATGTGATAATATTTGCAGTTAAGGAAGAAGATATTTATGAAAAGATCAGGGTTCCGTCCCGAGTCTATAAATACTTCTTCTCAATGTAATTGCGGGAGGCGGAGACTTAGAAATAAAAGGCTTATAAGCAATTTCTTGCAAATTTTGTGAAATCCTTTGTTTCTGGACTTGGAGTTGATGTGCTTTAGCTTTTCTGTGATAGCATGGCCAGGAGCCTAATATTTTGCGGAGTGTGATAAGTGTATCTTATTTTGTTATCCGTTCCATTAAAATTTGTTAGATATATGCTGTGAATCTGTATTATCAAGTTTAAATATGCTGTTAGGCTTCAGTTGTTCTCTTGTCTGCTAGGGGAAATTACAGATTTCAGGTGTAAGTTTGTTCTAATTGCTCTGTCTTCTCTGTGTGAGCTAGGCTACCGGTGAAAGATACCGCTTTAACCAGCTGCCCCTTGGATTTATGATTTTCTGCTAGATCTGTTTCACTCTGCCTTGTGCTTTTAGTTGAAAGTGATCTTAGACTTACTGGACACTTTCTTCTTTGATTTGTTCTGTTGTGAAGCTAGTAGCATAGATAAAATTGATAGTTTGGGTTTTACAGTTGATGTTTGATAAACTTCTCTTTCTGCCTTACCCTACCCTCTCTTTGTTTTCGGTGAATGATCCATTTTTATTTTCTTTGTTTGTCTTTTATTTAAATCTGCTGACCCATGAGAGCTAGATCAAGAATTCAAGTTAAATCCGATTGTCAACAACTTTTGCAACTATCGAACAAGTTCAAGAACCCCCCGTAAGGTAACGAGAGCATCCATATTGAAATCTATTTCGGAAGTGGAAAAGAGTGAATTGCCATTCGACCCAACTCTGTAACTCGCACCTTGGATAACCAGCTAGATCCTAAAGATGAGTGGGATCCGTCCCGTGGGTGTCTCCGGAGCTTCCTTGCTTCATCCTTTCTCGGGGTGTGCATGAAAGCCGGACCAACAACCTAATTAGCGCTAGAAGGAGGGCTTGAACATCCGTTCTTAGTGCACTTGAGTTGAGAAATCTGACTGTATGTGGTGCTTGACAAATACTGTATTGTATGTGCTGAGTCTGGTATTTTATCTTTTGAATCCTTTTCCCTCCTCCTCAGCCAACAACCTAATTGGCGCTAGAAGGAGGGCATGTTGAACATCTCGGTTCAAGTTCAGTAGTATGTGGAACTGTAAAGCTGTATTTTATCCAAAGTCTGGTAGCCAATTTTCCCCTCCTCCTCAGCCAACAACCTAATTGGTGCTAGAAGGAGGGTGTGTTGAACATCTCGGTTCAAGTTCAGTAGTATGTGGAACTGTAAAGCTGTATTTTATCCAAAGTCTGGTAGCCAATTTTCCCCTCCTCCTCAGCCAACAACCTAAAATTAGGTTGTTGGTCCAGCTTTCATGCACACCCCGGGAAAGGATGAAGCAAGGAAGCTCCGGAGACACCCACGGGACGGATCCCACTCATCTTTAGGATCTAGCTGGTTATCCAAGGTGCGAGTTACAGAGTTGGGTCGAATGGCAATTCACTCTTTTCCACTTCGGAATAGATTTCAATATGGACTGCTCTGTTACCTTATAGGGGGTTCTTGAACTTGTTCAGTAGTTGCAAAAGTTGTTGACAATCAGATTTAACTTGAATTCTTGATCTAGCTCTCATGGGTCAGCAGATTTAAATAAAAGACAAACAAATAAAATAAAAATGGATCATTCACCGAAAACAAAGAGAGGGTAGGGTAAGGCAGAAAGAGAAGTTTATCAAACATCAACTATAAAACCCAAACTGTCAATTTTATCTATGCTACTAGCTTCACAACAGAACAAATCAAAGAAGAAAGTGTCCAGTCAGTCTAAGATCACTTTCAACTAAGAGCACAAGGCAGAGTGAAACAGATCTAGCAGAAAATCATAAATCCAAGGGGTAGCTAGTTAAAACTGGTATCTTTCACCGGTAGCCTAGCTCACACAGTGAAGACAGAGCAATTAGAACAAACTTACACCTAAAATATGTAATTTCCCCTAGCAGACAAGAGAACAACTGAAGCCTAACAAAGATATTTAAACTTGATAATACAGATTCACAACATATATCTAACAAAATTTAATGGAATGGATAACAAAATAAGATACACTTATCACACTCTACAAAAGATTAGGCTCCTAGCCATGCTATCACAGAAAAGCTAAAGCACATCAACTCCAAGTCCAGAAACAAAGGATTTCACAAAATTTGCAAGAAATTGCTTATAAGCCTTTTATTTCTAAGTCTCCGCCTCCCGCAATTACATTGAGAAGAAGTATTTATAGACTCAGGACAGACCCTGATCTTTTCAGAAATATCTTCTTCCTTAACTGCAAATATTATCACATCTAAACCCTAGGACTCGGGTTTTACAATAAAAATCCATTTAAAATCAAAGTCCGGATAGAACTTAACCCTTCGGCAAATCAGTGTAGTTAGCTGCCATAAATGGAGAAGATAAAATCTAAAGCCACTTGCATTCATCCGCAGCTGCAAATAAATGACTCCATTAATTCTGCTGGTGAGCCGGATGAGTCACCACTTCTCCATCAATCTGATCTCCGTAAAGCCATCCCTGGTTGAAAATATCTCCATGTTATCAATTTTGTCATAAATTTGTCATTGAATGTCTTTACCGGCTTCTTTCCCTCTAGCATGGCGGTCCTTGATCAAATCTGCACTTTAAATTTGCCTTTATGGTGTTTCCCGGTTGTCCCGTAAGTGCCAGATGGAACCCTGCATGAAAAACAAAAGATGCATTAGCACTTTAATAAACATTAAATTAAAGCATTTAAACATTAAAATCAGATTAAAATCAGCTAAAAATCTTGCATGTCGGCCTTGCTCTGCCTGTTACGCGCTTTGACACGTGTCGCTACCCCAGGATGCCTTCTGTTTCAGCTGAAATGCACTTCTGGTCAACTTTGAGGACTTTCTCTCTCCTACCGCGAAAATGAGACATGTCACGATTTCGCGACATGTCGCGAAATCGCGACGTCTCCAGCGCTGCGCTGCTTCTCCCCCTGTCGGCCGCAAAAATGCGACATGTCGCGATTTCGTGACATGTCACGAAATCGTGCCTCTTGCCGGCGACCGTACATTTTTCTCAAAATGTGCAGTGCGTCGCTACCATTTTCACCCTCGACTTCGAAACATGCAGCGCATCGCTGCCACTTTTCACCCCCGACTTCGAAACATGCAGCGCATCGCTGCAAGCTCCGGCCCGCGATTTTGAGACACGCAGCGCATCGCTGCAACTTTTTCTCTCGTCTTGGAAACATGCAGCGCATCGCTGCACCCTTTAGCCTGCGATTCTGAAACATGCAGCGCATCGCTGCAACTTTTGGACTTAGCCACTTTTTCATTTATCCTCAGCGAAAATGGGACATGTCGCGATTTCGCGACATGTCGCCAAATCGCGCTCCTCCGTACAACCTTCTTCTCTCTCCTCCGGCAGACAGCGATTTTGCGACACTTTCCAAAAATGGAAATGTCGCGATATCGCGACACTTCCAAAAATGGAAATGTCGCGATATCGCGACACTTCCAAAAATGGAAAGTGTCGCGATTTCGCTACACATAAATGACTTGGCGAATTTTTGATTCTTCAGCCCACTTTCTCTCTCCTATCGCGAAAATGCAACATGTCGCGATTTCGTGACATGTCGCAAAATCGTGCCCTTCCGTACAGTTCATCTTCTCTCTCCAAAAGCTGTCGCGATTTTGCGACATGTCGTGAAATCGCGACCTTTCTGGCATTTAGCCGATTTTCATGTATTTTCTCTCTCCTGTCACGAAAATGAGACATGTCACGATTTCGCGACATTTTTCTCCCCGACTTTCTCTCTCCTCATCCTGCAGCGATTTTGCGACACTTTCCAAAAATGGAAATGTCGCGATATCGCGACACTTCCAAAAATGGAAAGTGTCACGATTTTGCTACGCTTTTTCGACTTAGCTGCATTTTGATTTACCTGTCGCGATATCGCGACATTTTCGAAAATGGAAGTGTCGCGATATCGCGACACTACCAAAAATGGAAAGTTTGATTTTTCATGAATTTATGCAACTGTTTTCAGCATTTTTCTTGGTACCGGTGCAGGATTTGGCTTAAGCATGAATGATTTCTAGCATGTAAAAAGTGAATTCTTAGATAACACAGCTAGAATGCAAGAAAAAGCACAACTTTAAAAAGGAGGCAAGCAAAATCTGGATTTAAAACTGGAAAGGATCAAGAGGGTCCCTGCTGCAAAAATGAAAGTTCAGAATTTTCAAGAGGATGGAATCTCATTTTTCAGTGGGGGTGTGTTGCTTCTCAACACAACCTTCAATTTCCTTATTTACAGTGGAGGCTGAATACATAGCAACAATGGATGGGTGTACACAGGTTTTATGGATGAAAACCACCTTGGAGGATTTCAAAGTCAAGCATGAACAACCCATCTCCACACTTTGTGATAATACAAGTGCCATAAGTATTTCCAAAAATCTGGTAATGCACTCAAGGACAAAGCATATTTCCATCAAGTATCACTTTCTAAGGGAGAAAGTGCAAGACAAGCAGGTCAAGCTAGAGTATGTGTCTACTAAATAGCATATTGCAGATATCTTCACCAAACCTCTTCCAAGAGATACGTTTGAGTATCTAAGGGAGAAATTGGGAGTTTTACTCCCACCCCAAAATTAATCACCTCTTCAGGAAGTGGGGGAGGGACTAAGCTAAGAGACCCATTCTTAGTCCCGAGCCCCAAAGGTGGCCCTTTGTCATTGATGACAAAGGGGGAGAGATATGGGTAAGGGGGAGAGCTTCAAGTGAAGAGGAAAGCTTCAAGTTAGGGGGAGCAAAAATTCAAAGGAATATTCTCAAGTTGTGGGCATAGTTTGTCAGTTGTTAGCATAGTTGGTTTCAGTTTTGGCTCTTGAGAAGTGTTTTCAGTAAAGGTTTGCCATCAATGTCAAAGGGGGAGATTGTTGGCAATTTTGGGTACTTTGGGTACATTGCATTTGCTCAAGTGTATAAGTTGTCATTGATGTCAAGAAGCTTTTGAAGGAATTTGATTTGATGTCAAATAATTTGTTTTGATGAAGGTTACGACATGACAGTTTCAAAGGTCTTTTGCAAACCCCAAGCTAATAGGTTCGAGAGAAAAGTGCTAAGGAGAAAAAGTGTCGCGATATCGCGACATGTCGGGTTTTTGTGACCTAAAGAAAAGAAAAGCGCTAAGGAGAAAAAGTGTCGCGATATCGCAACATGTCGAGTTTTCGTGACCCAAAGAAAATAAAAGCGCTAAGGAGAAAAAGTGTCACGATATCGTGACATGTTGGGTTTTCACGACCCGAAGAATAGAAAAGAGCTAAGGGGGAGAAATGTCGTGATTTCGCGACATGTCACAGTTTTGCGACCAGAAGGCAAGTGAAGATGCCAATGGAGGAAGATGTCGTGATTTCGTGATATGTCATTTTCGTGACCCATAGAGGAGAGAGATGGCACAGAAAAGGAGATGTCACGATTTCACGACATGTCACATTTTCGTGACCAAGAGGCGAGCGAAGGAGCCAGAGGAAAAGATGTCGTGATTTCACAACGTGTCACATTTTCATGACCCGAAGGAGCGAGAGGAAGAATAGAGGAAAAGATGTCATGATTTCATGATAGGTTGCAAAGAAAACATACAGAAAGTTGATAGCGTCACGATTTCATGACGGTTTACAAGGAAAGCATACGAAAGCTGAAAGCGTCGCGATTTTGCGACGGGTTGCAAAGAATGCGTACAAATGCAGAAAATGTCATGATTTCATGACAAGAAGAAGAGGAAGGTTATGAAGACAGAAGTGTCACGATTTCACGATAGAAGTGAAGATGAAGTTTGTAGAGGCAAAAGTGTCACGATTTCACAACAAAAGTAGAAATGAGGTCGACGAAGGGAGAAGTGTTGAGATATCATGACAAAAGCAAAGTTGATGCTGACAAAGATAGAAGTGTCGCGATATCGCGATAAGAGCTTAGTTGAAGTCGACAAAGGCCGAAGTGTCACGATATCGTGACAAAAGCCAAAAGAAAGTGTATGATTGCAAAGGTGTCGCGATATCGTGACATGTTGTAGTTTCACGGCAAAAGCTACAGAAGAGTTATAGAGGTAGTTGAAGCCGACAAAGTTAAATGTGAGCCGACAAAGATTAGGGTTTGCAACTGACAAATTTTAGGGTTATGCAGCCGACTAAAGATCAGGGTTACAGCCGACTAAGATTAGGGTTTTGATCTTGAAAGTGTTATTATAAAAGGCAAACTATTTTGAAGAGTTTGTGTGTTGTTAGTTGCGGCATTCACAGATGGAGCGCA
The DNA here is from genome assembly GCA_028583015.1 of Wollemia nobilis. Taxonomy (NCBI): domain Eukaryota; kingdom Viridiplantae; phylum Streptophyta; class Pinopsida; order Araucariales; family Araucariaceae; genus Wollemia; species Wollemia nobilis. Next base: position 562,796 of record JAQPPZ010001136.1, on the reverse strand, counting down.
GAGTGAGAAGTTTGATCATCGAGAGCAGAGTGTGAAATTCAATCGAAGTGTGCAGAGTATGTGCAAAGAGACGACTGAGAGAAGATGAAGAGCGGCTGTAAGAGCGTAGAAGATGTGTATGTTTCTTGAGTAGATTTGGACAGGTCCTAGCAGAGGACTTGTGAGCTGAGTTTGATAGTTCTATCAGAGAACTTGAGGACAGAGGTGCATTGGTTCTATGAGAAGAACCTGAGGACAAATTTGGTAAATCTTTGAGAAGGCTCGTATACAGAGGATTGATTTGTTCAAGAGTTGGACAGATCTAACAGACAGAGGAAGACTTGTGCTAGACCGACTGACTATATTTGGTACAGGTTGCTGAGCTGCTAAGGACGTGATCATAGAAGGTAGAGGTCTCTTAGGCTAAGCATTAAAGATATGAGGTCTTCGGTGGAAAGGAGTTCCACGTGCTGGAAAGAGGTAGAGGCAGTTGATCTTCTGAGGGATCATTTCCAGAGTAGAGGGGAAGGTATCTCCTTTGAGTAGAGGCTCATAAATTTTTATTAGGGGAAGGTATCTCCTTTGGGCCGAGGCTTATAAACATTGTATTTGGGAAGGATTCCCAAAGAAATTTGAGATAATTTTTAGAGAAAAGTTTTTGTAGATGTAGCCCAACCATTTTGGGTGAACCACATTAAAAATGGGTCTTCAATGTGTGATGCTTTCTATCTTGATTAATGTTGTGTTGATGCCACTGCTATCTAAAGTTAAAATTATTAACTGGTTAAGTCTTATACTGTTCACCTCCCCTCTCAGTATAAGCTTGTGTTCTTCACATTAGTAAGACCGAAGGGCATGACCAACCATTCAAAGAGGCCCATCTTCATTTTAAAAGTTGTCTTCCATGTATCCTCAGCTTGGATACGCACTTGATGATATCCACTTTTGAGATCTATTTTTGAAAATAACTTAGCTCCTTGGAGCTGATCTAATAAATCATAAATGTGTGGTAGTGGATATCTATTTTTTATAGAAATTTTGTTCAAAGCACAAAAATCAATGCACAATCTCCAAGTGCCATATTTTTTAAGAACCAACAAAATAGGTGAAGCACAAGCAGAAGTACTTTCCTTAATGAAACCCTTAGACAACAAATCTTCTATTTGCCTTTTTATTTCTTCATTTTGCAAAATAGATTGTCTATACATGGGAGCATTAGGTAGTGAAGAACCAGGAATGATTTCAATGCTGTGATTAATTGTGCGAATTGGAGGAAGAGACTTTGGCTCCTGAAATATGTGTGAGTAATTTTGCAATATTTTATCCATTGAAGAGTGTTTCTTTGGAATGGATGTGGATGTAGGAGTATTTTGAGAGCGAATGAAAATTAGAGCAACGTCACCACCATTTTTAATTACTCTTTTTGTTTGCTTGGAATTTAGAATGATGTTAGGAGTATTGGTGCTTTTAATGAGAAATACCTGACCATATTTTTGAAGTGTGTAGGTTCTTTTTAAAGCATCATAAACAACTCTCATATCATATTGAAAAGGTTGTCCAAGCAAAATCCCACAACAATCCATAGGAGTCACATCACAAGTGACTTGATCTATGAAATGTGGGCCAAGTGCAAATTTTAATGTGCAAGTGTGAGTGATTTCTGAGCCCCTTCCACTATCATTCCAACCCAAAGAATAAGGTTGAGGATGAGGCTCCATAGGTAACTTCAATCGCTCGACAATGGACCTCACAATTAGATTTTTCTACGAGCCATTATCCACTATACAATCTGTTGCAAAATTATGGAGCAAATGAGCTCGAGTGATGAACAAAGCATCACGAGTGCCCCCTGATGAACTTACATTTACCAAGGTAACCTCATTGAGCTTACCTCGTAATTTTGTGTATACTCTACTTTCTCCTACTGAATCAAGGGGACCTTTGGAAGCATCCTCATCTTGAGTAGTGATGACTAAACTCTTCTTTTTAAGCTTAAAACAATCAGATTTTTCATGACCTTTCTTCTTACAATAGTTACAAAAATTTTTAGAAGAAGAAGAAGGTTTGGAAGAAGAAGAAGAAGAAGAAGGAGTAGAAGCAGAAGAGGAATGAGAAGAAGGATATGAAGAAGAAACATTCTTCTTTTGATCAAAATTCTTCTTTTGTGAGAAAGAATTATTCCCTTTTGATGAGTTTGCAACCACTTGAGTAGCAAGTGTGCGGAATGCCTGCGAATGCGCCTTAAACTTGTCCTCCGCAAGTTGCACCTGGTTGAAAACTGAATCCAATGTTTCCATAGAAACAAACATAATTTCCCTGTACAAATGTTCCAACAAAGCACTTTGAAATTTGAGAATCAAAGCTTTAATATCTTCCTCCACATTCAAAAGTATCCTGTACCTGTTGAATTGAAAGATATATTCCTGCATAGTCATATTAGTACTTTGTCTAAATCGAAACCATTTAATGACCAATTCCTTAGAATAATTGGAAGGATAAAAATTGGTCTTAAGACAGTCTACACGCTCATCCCATGAAGTGAGTTCATCATGACCTCTTTTTCTTTCAACAAGTACTTTAGCTAAACCAAAAAGTTTTAGCTTAGCATATGGAACCATATCCTCATATGAAAGCCGATTATAAGAAAAACACGAACTCATGTCAAGAATCCAAGTATTCAAGACTTCAGGGTTTCGAGATCTATCATAAAGTGGTACTTCACAATGAACTCTCAGGCGGGAATCCTGAGCAGAAGTTGAAGCATTGTGGAGAGAAATATCATTTACCTTCATTGCAAGGTTACCAAGAACTTCTGCCATGGTAGTATCATTAGCTTTATCTGCTAAAGCATTTACAACATGTGCAAGTTCTGCCACTTGGACAGCCAAGTCAGAAGCCATGTGAGATCGGGTATAAGCCAGAAGTAAAAGGGAAAAGCACTGAAAAATCAAGGAAAAATTGAAGGTTCCTTGTTACAATGGTGTGCCCTGAATTTGAAAAATACTCCTAAGGCTCAAAATTTAAAAATTGAAACTAACCTAAGGTTTACAATTTATACTTTATTAATTTAAAAATAACTTAATTAAAAATTAAATTTTAATTAATCAAAGATTAATTAATTTAATTAAGTTATTAAAAATTAAATTAATAAAAAAATAAAAATTACATGCAAAACCTTAGGAGAAACAATTAAGGATGAACTTCTTACTCAAGTAACCATGAGGGCACTTCCAAACATCTATAAACATTTGGTAACATATTTACAGGTTCTAAGTAAAGATACTTCTTTTGATGATTTAGTCAATATTCTACAAGAATATGAAGTGGAAAATATAGTTAAAGATGAGATGTCTAACATTGCATTGACATCTAAAGATAATCCACAGGGAAACATTGCTTCTTCATCAAAAGTATGAAAACCATGGCACAATAGGTATTGTCATATATGCAAGATAAAAGTCCATAGTACCAGCTATTGCAGGTTCAATCCCAAAAATCAGAATCAAGAAAAATAGATAAATAATGGGAACCAATTTTAGCCACAACAATATCAAAACTATCGTCAACAAAAATTTTAGTATCCAACCAATTATCCCCAATTGGAGTATCGAAAATGAAATTAAAAAGGACATATAGCTCAAAGGATAGAATAAATTGAAGAACTGGAAGAATCGATAGATGATTATGAAATAAAAGCTCTTTCAACAAGAATGAAATTTTTTGAATATACTAACTGCTTGCTTGAACAGGTTACAAAAATTAGAGAAGAAGAATCAAAATCTCAAGGTCAAGAGGAAGATCCACATTGAAGACTAAAGTCTTCAATACCCAAATATTGTAATATAGGGGGGTGCTAGAAATAAATTATATTACATCATTTGGGTCATGTAAATATACCTTCCTTGGTACATAATTAGGACATTAGATTACTTTAGGGGGAATTTATCTAGTTACTTCATGCAATGTAATAAATGCACAAGTGTTAATATGCAAGCTGTATATGTGCAAGGTGTCCCTTGTACAACTAGGTAGAGTGTTGGACAAGGAACCTATATTCCTATATAAAGGGCCATAAATAGTAGTGTGATATATATAGTAGTGTAGGAGAGTGTAGTAGTATAAAGTGTGTGAGCTATAAGCTCATATCTCATTCATTGAGCAGTAGCTTAGATCATGGAATGTTCATTTCCTCCATAGCTACTTTTGTATCTATTTTCATCATTTCTATTTATAGCATATTTCATTCATCTCACAAATTTACTTTCTTTCTTATTATTCTACATCTTGTGATTGCTATATCCCATTACATAATGTATCAAAAGCTACCAATGGAAACATCCAAAAACTTTAAAATGAGTAAAATTAGACTTCAAACCACACCATCTTTCATATGGGGTCATTTTGTCGAGTGCTTTTGTAGGGCTCCTATTGAGAATATATGCACTTGTAGCAACCACCTCACCCCAAAAAATATTACTCAAACCTTTTGTCTACAATATACTTCTTTCCATATCAACAATGGTGTGGTTCTTCCTCTTTGCTATCCCATTTTGTTGTGGAGTACAAGTTATAATTAGTTGTATTTTATCCCAAACTTGTCACAAAAACTCAAACTAATTAAAAAAAAATCATCCACTTCAATTAGTCCTTAAGAATTTTATTTTTTATCCACTTTCATTCTCTACAAGTGCTTTAAAAATTATAAAAGCGTTAAGTTATTCATCTCTATGTTTCAAGAAATACACTCAATACTTGCTTGAGTAATCATCAATGAAAGTAATGAAGTATGATGACTTACCCATACTCTTGGTTTACATTGGGCCACATATGTTAGAATGTATCAACTAAAGTGGATGATATGCTCTCCATACTTTTTCTTTTTGAATATTTTCTTTTATGTGTTTTTCACTAGCACAACCATCACACACTTCATTGTACTCTTGAATATTAAGCAAACGACAAGCTAAATACTATGAAATAAGAAAATTCAAACTCTAAAAATTCAAGTGGTCATATCTAAGATGTCACATCCAACTTTCATCTTCATAGAAAACATTTGTAAGACTGTTTCTATCTTCTCAAAATTTCATAGGAAACATCATATTCCTAGACATTGGAATAATACTGATAACTCTATTTCCTTGATTCTTATTATAAATAATGCACATTTTATTATAAAAAATAGCCTATAATTTTTTTCATAAATTTTTCCAACACTTAGCAAATTATATTTCAAATATGGTGTATAATAGATATCATTTATGTGTTTCTTACCCTCTCTTATGTTAACCTCCATTACTCCTTTAGTAGCAACATCCACGGATTTTTTGTCTCCAAGTTTGATTTTGCTCTTGAAGTTCTCATTCATGGTAGAAAAAAACTATGTTTCTAGATATGTAGTTGGAGCATCTTGAATCCAAGTACTAAACTTCTTATGGGTTGGTTTGTTCTTTGTCACATGATATGAATAAATGACTTGGTGATGCATGGTTGTCTTCATTAACAAAATTTGCTCTTCTTCCTACAACGTTCCTTCCAATATTAAATTAAATTTAATTGACACTAATAGAATTGCAATATAAAATCACCAATGAATGAAATAAATCAAATCAATCCAATCTTAGAAATCCATTCACTTAGAGAGGGCAGAGTCTCGTAGCCACTTAGAGAGGGTGAAGTCTCTTGCGATTATATGCAATATGAATATTATATTCAATGATGTGAAAACTAAATAACTCTACTCCTATTTATAAATGAATTCGATGAACAATAAATAAAATTGGAAATATAGCCGACTAGGCTATATTAGGGTTGTGACATGCCTTCTCCCCTCTAAAATCTTTGTCTTCAAAGCTAGAAAAGACTAGAAAATACTCTTTGAATCCCATGTAGCATCTTATTATAGAAGGTACTACCATTTAATTAGGAACTCTTGAATTTGGCATGAGTGAAGATGACACACTCTAGATCGTAGTATTGCTTCAGGTTGGAGAGTTATTCGACCTTCTTCATCAAGTAATGGAAGATTTGTCTGGGATTGTACCATTTGGCCAATAACTTGTTTGAGACAAAATACATGAAAAATTGGATGGATGCGAGATGAAGGTGGAAGCTCTAATTGATATACTACTTCATCAATGCAACAAACCACTTTGTAGGGCCCATAAAATTGAGGAGCCAGCTTCTGATTAGAATTGATCTTCAAGGAAAACTGCTTATAAGGTTTTAAGTGCAAAAATACCATATCTCCAACGTTGAGTTGTCACTTTGAACGATGTAATTCTTGTTTTCACTTCATATAGTTTTGTACTTGGGTCGTATTATATTTAGGAATTTTAAGCATCATATGAATTTATTGTAACAAGTCATATACCTGGGCTACCTTGGAAGTACTAGGAACATAGTCTGTGATTGTTGGAGGCTTCTGACCATACAAGGATTTGAATGAAGGTATCTTAAGGAAAAAATGGTAATAAGTATTATACCACCATTCGGCTAAGGAAAATAATTGAATCCAGTAATTTTGCTTGTCTTGATAAAAACAATGAAGGTAAGTACCCAAACATTTGTTAATAATTTCTATTTAACCGTTCGAATTGGGGTGATATGTAGAAGACATACTCAACTTGGTACCACTAAGGTGAAACAATTCCTTCCAAAAGTTGCTAGTGAATATAGGATCACGATCACTCACAATGGTTTTGGGCATACCATGTAATTTAAAAATGGAATCGAGGAATATATTGGCCACCTTACTTACAAAATAGGGATGTTGTAGGGCACAAAAATGATCATATTTGGAAATATTTGGGAAGACCCTCAATGAAGTCCATGGATATGTGCTCCCACTAGCTATTAAGGATCGGTAAGAGTTGTAACAATCCAAGATATTTAACTTTTTTCTCTTTGTTACACTGACATACCTCACAATCTGCTATAAATTTCTTAAAATTTGAATTTAAGCCTTTTCCAAGAGAGTGATTGCTTCACTCACTGGTATTTTTTCAAGAATCTTGAATGTCCTGCAAGAGGAGATGAATGCAATTCTTGGAGAACCATTGATTTAATAGTTGAAGATTGAGGAAGATATATGCGATCTTTTTGCGAAGAAATCGATCTAAATATGAGAAGTAAGAATGCAATGATGATCCTATTTTTAAATCTTGAATGATTTCAACAGTCTCTAAATCAGCAAGCCATTCTTCTTGAAGTTGAGAAACCAATTATGGACAAGAACCCGAGATGGCATTGATGATCACATTATTCTCGTACTTACGAGACTAAGCATCAAATACCACATTTTCTTGATATTTCTTATGCTCAATGATAAAAACATAACCCAAGATTTTTGTCAACCATTTATTTTATTTAGGACATGAGAGACATTGTTCTAAGAAATTATTAAGGTTATTATAGTCAGTCTTAATGATGCAATGATTGCTTGATAAATAATATCTCCATTTGTCTATGGCATGTAAAATAGGTAGCATTTCCTTTTCATAAGTGTATCGTCCTTGCTTAATTTCAAATGCCAATGGATGACCTTATTGCATTAAAATAGCTCCAATACCTATGCTAAAATAAAGAGTGGCCAAAACTGGAGTTAAAAAAATAGCCTCTTTGAGCGTTTGGAAGGCTTGAGAAGCAAATTCATTCCAAATAAAAGTATCTTTTTTGGTAATAGTAGTGAGAGGTGTTGCAATCTTACCATAGTCATAGATAAATTTTCTATAATATCCTGTGTGTCCTAGAAAACCATGAAGTTTCTTGAGTACTTTTGGTAGAGGCTAATATTTAATAACTTTGATTTTATGAGGATCTACTTTGACTCCTTCATGAGATACTATATGTGCTAAATATTCCACCTCTTGGACTCCAAATGCACATTTGGATATTTTAACAAAGAGTTTTTCCTTTTGTAATAGATAAAGGACTTTATCAACATGAACTAGGTGATCCTTCCAAGATTGCTATATATTAAAATATCATAAAAAAACTAGGACAAACATAGAATGATAAGGCCTAAAGACATGGTTCATGAGGCTTTGAAAAGTTGATGGCGCATTAGTGAGACCGAAGGGCATGAGTAGGAACTCATAATGACCATCATGAGTATGAAAATTATTTTTAGGGATATCCTCTTATCTAACTCGAATTTGGTGAAATCCTGAGCATAGGTCAAGTTTAGTGAAATAACTAGCACCATGTAATTCATCCAAAAAGTCATCGATGATAGGGATAGGAAACTTATATTTGATAGTGATCTTGTTGAGAGGATGAAAATCAAGACAAATGCACCATGATATATCCTTATGATGTACCATCAACATTGACAAGGAATAAGGACTAATGCTTAGATGAATGATTCCATGCTCTAACATTTCTTGGACCATCTTCTCAATTTAAATTTTGTGGTTGTGGATAGTGATAAGGATGCACATTAGGAGGTACACTTCCAGGGATCAAATGTATGGCATGATCATGTGTGCACTTAGGAGGTAAAACCTTTGGTTCACAAAAAAATTCTTCATATCTATCCATAATATATTTGAATATCCGAAGGAATAGCTAGAAGCGAAGAATCCAAAGATTGAACCTCAATGGAATTTACTTGGGCAATGAATCCATAATCACATTTTTCCAATATATTTTCCATGCTATGTGAACTCACAACTTTGGATGGAGGAGGTTGAGTTCCTCGAAGACAAATAAATCTTCCATTATCTATATGTTTGATGTATTTGGATATTAATAATAAAATAAACAATTTGAGTTTTCTATTGTGCTTCCAAAATGACATCCTAGCTTCCTAGGTTCATAACAAAGAGAGTACCCGTCCATGTATAATTTTCCATTTGGATTGTAATTTTAGATGTTCAACCCACACATTGAGAATTGTCTCCATTTGTAATAAGGACTTGAAATTTATCTTTATTAGAATAATGGATATACAAGCTTAAGGATTCATTAAAGTTATGTGATGTTTAATGAATCCTTGTACTTTGATAGTGTGATGAGCTTGAAAACCCATAAGTGCATGAACTGAAAGGGTTGTAGTGTCATATTCTAGTGTTTCTTCATATGATGGTTCTATGGATGGCTTTGGTTGAGGTAAATGTTTTTCTTCCTAAACTTGTCACAACCCGGTCTACTCACCGGTTGTGAAAAACACACAAACACAAAATTTTGATTGAGAGCATAATTAAAAATTGCACAAAATTATTGTTTTACCCAACTAGATATTTGTACATGGCATAATGTTATCACACTTCAAGATTATTCACCACTGTAGCTGGTGTCTTAAGTGCTCGAGACCGACCAACTTCCCGCAATACATTGCCTTAGTCAGAACTTTACCCCTTCCGTGGGTATCTCTTGTTCTTGGCATGGGGTTTGCCCTTCCAGGGCCCATATCACCTGAAAGGGTGGATGCCTTAACTCCCCTATTCCAAAGTATGATGGACATGGATTCACAATCCCACTCATGTCCATGAGAGTCCACTGACCCATACAATTAATAGGATAATGCTTTGGAACTGGCGTATTTATGCCTGTGACTGACCATTGACTTTCAACTAAAGTTTAGTCAGGGTTCACCATCGCATGGCTTCTAAACCAGATTACTCAGTTCCAACTTCGATTGATGGTAATGCTACCCATCCCATCTACCGCTGGACTTTCCAACCTCATATACCAACTCTCTGGTTATGAGTCTAGTTGGCGATTCCACAATCGGAGCAGGTTGTGAGAATCCCCACGTACCATCTATGTGTTCCAGAGATAATGTCCCATACCATCATCTCTTGCTCTCAACAACATGGAACCTCTATCCAAAAGCTTGGTTGAATATCGAAAATACATATACACGATTGCTGCCACTGCTGGCCACCGAAGTTAGGTTAGTGTTATCCTCCTTGATAGGCACTTGCTCTCAATGCAAGAATTGGGTTAGTGCCATCCTCCTCGATAAGCACTAGCTCTCAATGCAAGAGTTGAAGTTTTATTCCTATTGACTTCATTAAAACTCTTTATTTCTTCAGGCAAGGGTTTCCATATGGTTTAAAATTTGGTTTATGCTTGAATTATCATGATTACACCCTTTTCCATCAACAAAAACATAAGTTTTCATATAGCATAAACATTGAAGCTTTTTCTTTGTACAATCATATAACTAGAAAATTTATGATGCCTAACTAAGTAAATCTAAATAATAATGAAACAATCCATTTATATTCACCAAGTTTAAAACATATATTCACATAACTTAACTAAGGAGTCCATTAGCAAGTCAACAACTTATTAAAAGAAACACATACCCATTTACTATTCCTATCTTCAGAAAGAATTTTTTTTAAATTTATAAGCTCTAAGAAAAGAACTCTTTAAAATTATTTAAATATCAGCCGACACATCAATGTACTCTATCTCAACTCTATGCATTATCAAACACGCATCTTAAACAAGCTTCCAAGTCATATTCTCGTCTTTTAAAAAGACCTTACTATCTAAACATATCCTCATCTTAAAAGAAAGATATATTTTTCTTATTTGAAGGAAAGAGATGACAAAGTCTTTTGAACATAACAATGATTCCATTAGGTGTATTTCTTCGGCAATATTTATATTTATCAGTTGGATTGTCTACTATCTTAGAGGTTGTTTAGAGCTGAGAGTATACTTGTTTTTTTTTTTTATTTTGAAAGTCTATCTTGGAAAATGAACATTCCTTTATTTCCTATGATTCTTTTCAAATAATTTTCAGCATATATATATAAATAAACATCTGACTTCCTATTATAACATTGCTCTTTTCAGATATCATTTCAATCCAACATAGTTCAAGTTTCCTCATATTTCAGAGATTGAACAACACACGAAAATGACTTGCAATTATATGAGGAGGTTCCTTTGATATTTAAAATATTTCAATACAATTCGATTGACAACGCAATCACAAAGAAACTATAGGTGAACACAATCTATGGCTTCCCTTATCCACATAAATCTGAAAGTTTAAATATGCATATCCTTAATAGAAATGAATACATTTATATCCTCATGGCACATCTCTGCTCATTCACTTCGAGGAATAAAATATATGGCCAGACTTGGCTCACAAATCACTCTCATATAAATTGTCGGAGTATGCATATAACTAAATAAGAACCATTTGTTTTATAGACAACATATTACTATTCTTTCAAAAAATGACTATAGCGCCATGGCTCTTGTGCAAGCTAGAACTCGACAAACATCTCCATTGCCTTCAGCAGACCACCCGATCAGGGAAAAGACATGAGTCTAAAGGTGAGAGTATGGGATCAACTTGGCCATAGAATGCATCTATATGCAAACAACATTCATGCACAACACACATATGCTATGGAAACCTTCTCAGATTTTAATAAGGATTCACACTCACACAGAGCAAGCAAACTTAGAACCCATTTCAAGTTTTAATAAAAGAAATCCCTCTCATACAATACATAGAGCATATAAGTTATCGAGCTCTTTTCAGATTTTTTTAAAACAAAAATATTTCCCACTCATGCATTACACAGAGCATGCAAGCTATCGAGCTCTTTTCAGATTTAAATAAAGGATTTCCCACTCATGCAATACACAAAGCATGCAAGCTATCAAGCTCTTTTCAGATTTAAATAAAATATTTCCCACACATGCATACATGTTATAGCAACGATTCAGATTTTAATAAAAGAATTTCCCATTCAAGCAATGCACAGGCATGCAAGATATAGCAACGTTTCAGATTCATTGAAAATCTCCTCTCATGTAAGCACACAAACTATAAAGGCCATCTCTGGAAAACAATGACCCATCAATTCATTAAAACTAAGTGCTATGATTTTCAGAATAAAAAATATATCGTCATGAGAGAGTTTTCCACAAGTTATTTAAAAAAAACAATAGCGGCAATATGGCAGCAATTAATCACACAAAAAGAGCATGCAGTTCAACAATGGCAGCATAGGAAACATATCTCACAAGTAGCATACTTCTATTACCAGAACTCAAGTGTCTACCTGGTTACACAACGCTCCGATTGACCGCTTTACCACCAACCAATTACCCCAGTATTGCAACTAACTATTCAACACCCTCTTCAAGTTCTCTTCGCTTGCGTCCGTATCCCCAACCACTCTTTTCCTCAATGCTGGAGATGATATCCCTCTTCTTCATTTTTGTTATCATTAAAAGAAACTTTCTCCGCCATCCCAAGGTGACGCCTTACATGGTTTGTTATGCCAGATCATTTTTTTACCCATACATAGACAAGTATAGCTTATTTTTCTCCTTCTCCGAGTGGAGGAGAGTGGTCTTAGTGGTTGGTCATTTAATCATCATTAAACTTGATGACTTCATTGACGCCTTCTTGATATGTTTTACATTAGCTTTCTCCATATAACAACTATCAAGGTAATTCTTTTTTCTATATATATATATATTCAAATTAAATATCATTTGAATTATGTTTTATTATTATTCATAATTTCCTATATATATATATATATATATATATGTTGTTTTACAATACATGAGTTTTCTTCCAAGCAAAAACAAACAACATATCTATATTTTTTACTTTTTATTAATTTATATTTTTTTATTCTTCCCATTTATTAAACTTAACATTGACATTACACAACAACAAGGAGCACACAAGAAAAGCACACAACATCAAATAATATGTAAGAATGCAGTAGTGACCTTGTACGAAGTGCAATCACACACATGCTCTAATGCATCAATAGTCAGAATGATTCATATGCAAATTCTATGGTGGACTTCCATGTATCCACTGGCCAAGGTGCGATGAAGCACAACATCATATCCCACCTACCTGATGCCTTTCAACCTCAGTCTCCATCAGGGGTGGTTACTCTCTTTCGCCTCCACACGTAAACCTATGCCTGCATCACAAAACTCAATGCAACATCACATTCTTCCAAATAAAAAGATATCAAGCAACAGGGATGTGACATACTCCCCCACTAGGAATTAACACAGTCCCTGTGTTAACCAGAAATATAAATATAGATATCCACAACATATGGTCATATATATATATATATATATATCAAAATTATACAATAGTCACAATTGCCATAACAACCTCAACATGTCAACATCAAAATAAAATATGTACAACTCAATACATATAGCAAATTATCTTTTGGTTATCAATTTTCAAACAAGTAAGGAAATTGGTCTCTCATGTCTGCAACATTTTCCCAGGTGGCATTTTTCTCAGAGTAGTGGTCCCACTGAACCCTACATTGCTCCACAGTTCTTTTCCTCAAGTGTTTAGTTCTGAACCCCAAAACTTTAACTAGTCGAACCTCGATGAGTTGCGGGTCTGATGTCTGCAAATGTGACACATCCAAAACATGTGATGGATCAGCAACATATTTGCGAAGGAGAGACACATGGAAAACACTATGGATTTTGGATAGATTTGGTGGCAAGGCAAGTTTGTAGGTGATAGGACTAATCTTGTCAACAATGTCAAAAGGACCAACAAATCTGGAACTTAATTTGGTGGATTTGATTGAACTTTTGGTCGGTTTGACTCTAAGGAAGACTTTATCACCTACAAAAAATTCTTGGGGGGTTCTTTTCAAGTCAGCATAACTCTTTTGGTGATCAACGGCTTCGTGAAGTCACTGACAAATTTCCTTAAGTTGGATCTCCATATTTTTAATAGCTTCAGGACCGATCACCTCTCGATCATCCAAATTATCCCATGTTAATGGTGTCCTGCACCTACGCCCATATAGAGCCTCAAAAGGGGCCATGCCCAACATGGTATGGTAGTTGTTATTATAAGCAAATTCCACCAGGAAGAGATAATCTTCCCATTTATTCTGGTGATCCATGCAATACATGCGCAACATATCTTCTAGCACCTGATTGACCCTCTCGGTCTGCCCATCCATCTCAGGATGATAGGTGGTGCTGATATTGAGCTTTGTTCCCCAGGCTCGGTGCAAAGCTTACCAAAACTTAGAGGTAAATCTTGAATCTCTATCCGAGATAATTATTTTAGGAAAACCATGTAATCTTACAATTTCATGAGCAAATTTTTGCGCTATGGCTGATGCATCATCACGTATGTTGCCTGGTATAAAATGCGCTACTTTAGTTAACTTATCCACCACTACAAATATGGCATCATGCTAAAATCACGTCTTAGGAAGGCCAACAATAAAATCCATAGATATTACTTGCCATTTCTATTTTGGCACATCGAACAGATGCAGTTGTCCTCTAGGATGTTGATGCTCTACCTTAACCTTTTGACATTCCAAGCATTTAGCAATGAATTGTACTACATCCTTTTTCATTCCAGGCCAAAAATAGTCTTTTCTCAAAGTTTCTCTCATTTTAATTACCCTTGGATGGGTAGAATATGATGGATAATGAGCTTCTTGCAGGATAGTTCTTTTTAGTCCCTCATTATTAGGTACTATTACTTTATTATGAAAACATACCAGATTTTGCTTAATACTATAATCTTTGTGCCGTTCAGGTTCTCGCTCAACCTTATTGCGGCATTGATTGCAAAACTCATCACTTCTTTGCATTTCCTTGATCTGTTCCTTTAGATCATACTGACATTTTGTAAGTGTTGCTATATGTCTTTTTCTGCTAAGAGCATCTGCCAATTTATTTTCTTTCCCTTTGATATATTCAATACCAAAGTCATATTCAGCTAGAAACTCCATCCATCTTCATTGTCTGGAATTTAACAGAGGTTGAGTAAAAATATATTTCAAGCTCTGATGATCGGTTTTAAGCTCAAAAGGCTTTCCTAACAAATAATGTCTCCATATCTTAAGAGCATGAACTACTACTGCTAGCTCTAAATCATGGGTAGCATAGTTTATTTCATGTTTCTTGAGTTTCCTGGACTCATATGCTACTACAACCTCATCTTGCATCAACACACCACCCAATCCTTCCAATGAGGCATCAATACAAATAGTGAATGATTTTCTCGGGTCAACTATTTTTAGTATAGGTGCAGTTGTCAACTTTTCCTTAAGAACTCTGAAGGCTTCTTCACACTGTGTCATCCACCTAAAATCTTTCCCTTTTCTTTTCAAATTAGTAATAGGAGATGCAACCTTCAAAAATCCCTTAACAAATCATCGATAATAACCAACCATTCCCATAAAACTTCTTACTTCTGATACATTGGTTGGGGTTGGCCAATTCGTTATAGCTTCAATCTTCTTAGGATCTACAACTATTCCATCAGCTGAAATAATGTGTCCCAAATACTAAACTTGTGATGTATAGAACTCACATTTGGACAATTTCCCATACAATTGATTCTTTCTGAGGATTTCCAACACTATCCTCATGTGTTGGTCATGTTCTTCTCTGCTTTGAGAGTAAATCAAGATATCATCCAAAAATATTAACATGAATTTGTCTAACTATTCTCAAAATACACTATTCATCAAATTCATAAATGTAGCTGGTGCATTTGTTAACCCAAATGGTAATACTGTGAACTCATAATGTCCATATCGAGTTCTAAAAGTAGTTTTATAGGTATCCTCCTCCCTGATTCTTAACTGGTGATATCCTGACCTAAGATCAATATTTGAAAATATTGTAGCTCCTCTCAATTGGTCAAATAGATCATCAATTCTGGGCAAGGGATATTTGTTCTTAACTATCATCTTGTTGAGCATTCTATAATCAATGCATAGTCTCAAGGATCCATCCTTCTTTTTAACAAATAATATTGGTGCTCCCCAGGGTGAGACACTAGGTTTAATGTGCCCTTTCTCTAACAAGTCTTGTAGTTGTGTCTTAAGCTCTTGCAATTCAAGAGGTGTCATATGGTAAGGGGTTCGAACTACTGGGGTTGCTCCTGGCATAAGCTCGATTGAGAAATCAAATTCTCTTTTTGGAGGTAATCCAGAAAAATCCTCAGGAAAAACATCCCTAAATTCATTTAACACTAGGTATTGCTGAAATAATGCAAAACTTGAGTTAGTTTCCTCCTTTTTATTCAATTTAACCACATACAGTTTACATCCTTTCCTCCAGGATCTTTTGACCTACATGGCGGTCATCAAATGAGGCTCAAGGGATGTTCGATTGTAGTGGATATGGATTCACTGGTTAGCATCATCCGTATAATCCAACCATATTTCCTCAAAATTTAGAAGGGCCTTATGAGCTTTAAGCCAATCCACTCCTAGGACTATGTCAAATGCATGCAAAGGAGCCACATACAGGTGCCAACTAATTTTTCCTTGGGGTATTTCTATTTGTGGATCAAATAGACACTGGTTGACTAAGTAAGTTGTTGGAACTACTACTCTTGCCATATCCTAGGTTTATTGTTTGTTCATGTTCCTTATTTGTATTATTTATTGAAGGTACTTTATTTTCTTTGAATTTTCTTTTTTGACTTGTTGGTAGTAAGCCTTTACCTCTTTTTGGCTTGATTCTTCATATCGGGCAACGTCATAAGCAACTAATAATGTTTGAGGTACTTTTCTTCCCATCGGTTGACTGTATTTTGGGTGTAACCCCATAACAAACTTATGAGCTTTGAAATTTTCCTGCCCATCAAATTTTGGGGCATATTTAAGAAGTTGCACAAACCTCTGGTAATATTCAATTACCATCATATTGCCTTGTCTTAAGTTGGTGAACTCTCCATGTTTCTCAATATAGAATTGTTTAGTAAGAAAGCGATTTTTAAATTCTCCTTCAAATTCTTCCCAAGGTATATCTGCCACTTCCTTCTGAGTAATTTTCTTGTATGTGGTCCACCAGTCTCTTGCAGGACCCTCTAAATGTGCCACTGCCCATGTAGTTTTAGATTCTGAACAAAGAGGCTGGATCACAAAAAGTTTTGCCATCACCTCTTCCATAAATTTTGGATATATCCAATTCTTGATTTCTTTTTTCAATTCTTCACCCACTTTCCTTCTCGAGGAACCCTCTGGAAATTCACTTACTCTTTTAGCTCCCCTTCTATTAGTCAAATTTTCAATGACTTTCTATTGTTGGGTGATTAATTCTTGCTGTTGGGCCATCTGTGCCCTTTGTTGATCCATATACTCACTCATCTGAGTTTTCTAGATTTCCATTTGCTCATGTTGTTGATTCAATTGCCCCTGCATCATTTGAATCATTTGAGCCATATTTTCATCATTCTACGTAGCTCTCATAGCTACAGGCTCTTTCTCTCTTCTGACCACTCATCATGGTATATTAGCAGCTTGCACCCTTTCAGACTCCCTTATGAGTCATCTCGTTCCCACTCTTGGAACTTCTACATTTTCCTCTTGCAGATTATCATCGGTCCTCCATGAGGTACCTGCCATACCTGGCATCAAAAGAGTTATGTCAAAACAGCTATTCATGTTCATTAGCCAAGGTTTCACAACCTAGGCTCTGATACCAACTGTCACAACCTGGTCTACTCATCGATTGTGAAAAACACACAAACACAAAATTTTGATTGAGAGCATAATTAAAAATTGCACAAAATTATTGTTTTACCCAACTAGATATTTGTACATGGCATAATGTTATCACACTTCAAGATTATTCACCACTACAGCTAGTGTCTTAAGTGCTCGGGACCGGCCAACTTCCCGCAATACATTGCCTTAGTCAGAACTTTACCCCTTTCATGGGTATCTCTTGTTCTTGGCATGGGGTTTGCCCTTCCAGGGCCCATATCACCTGAAAGGGTGGATGCCTTAACTCCCCTATTCCAAAGTATGATGGACATGGATTCACAATCCCACTCATGTCCATGAGAGTCCATTGACCCATACAATTAATAGGATAATGCTTTGGAACTAGCGTATTTATGCCTGTGACTAACCATTGACTTTCAACTAAAGTTTAGTCAGGGTTCACCATCGCATGGCTTCTGAACTAGATTACTCAGTTCTAGCTTCGATTGATGGTAATGCTACCCATCCCATCTACCACTGGACTTTCCAACCTCATATACCAGCTCTCTGGTTATGAGTCTAGTTGGCGATTCCACAATCGGAGCAGGTTGTGAGAATCCCCACGTACCATCTATGTGTTCCAGAGACAATATCCCATACCATCATCTCTTGCTCTCAATAGCATGGAACCTCTGTCCAAATGCTTGGCTGAATATCAAAAACACATATACATGGTTGCCACCACCGCTAGCCACTGGAGTTGGGTTAGTGCTATCCTCCTCGATAGGCACTTGCTCTCAATGCAAGAATTGGGTTAGTGCCATCCTCCTCGATAAGCACTAGCTCTCATTGCAAGAATGAAGTTTTATTCCTATTGACTTCATTAAAACTCTTTATTTCTTCAGGCAAGGGTTTCCATATGGTTTAAAATTTGGTTTATGCTTGAATTATCATGATTACACCCTTTTCCATCAACAAAAACATAAGTTTTCATATAGCATAAACATTGAAGCTTTTTCTTTGTACAATCATATAACTAGAAAATTTATGATGCCTAACTAAGTAAATCTAAATAATAATGAAACAGTCCATATATATTCACCAAGTTTAAAACATATATTCACATAACTTAACTAAGGAGTCCGTTAGCAAGTCAACAACTTATTAAAAGAAACACATACCCATTTACTATTCCTATCTTCAGAAAGATTTTTTTTAATTTATAAGCTCTAAGAAAAGAACTCTTTAAAATTATTTAAATATCAACCGACACATCAATGTACTCTATCTCAACTCTATGCATTATCAAACACGCATCTTAAACAAGCTTCCAAGTCATATTCTCGTCTTTTAAAAAGACCTTACTATCTAAACATATCCTCATCTTAAAAGAAAGATATATTTTTCTTATTTGAAGGAAAGAGATGACAAAGTCTTTTGAACATAACAATGATTCCATTAGGTGTATTTCTTCGACAATATTTATATTTATCAGTTGGATTGTCTACTATCTTAGAGGTTGTTTAGAGCTGAGAGTATACTTGTTTTTTTTTTTTGAAAGTCTATCTTGGAAAACGAACATTCCTTTATTTCCTATGATTCTTTTCAAATAATTTTCAGCATATATATAAAAAACATCTGACTTCCTATTATAACATTGCTCTTTTCAGATATCATTTCAATCCAACATAGTTCAAGTTTCCTCATATTTCAGAGATTGAACAACACACGAAAATGACTTGCAATTATATGAGGAGGTTCCTTTGATATTTAAAATATTTCAATACAATTCGATTGACAACGCAGTCACAAAGAAACTATAGGTGAACACAATCTATGGCTTCCCTTATCCACATAAATCTGAAAGTTTAAATATGCATATCCTTAATAGAAATGAATACATTTATATCCTCATGGCACATCTCTGCTCATTCACTTCGAGGAATAAAATATATGGCCAGACTTGGCTCACAAATCACTCTCATATAAATTGTCGGAGTATGCATATAACTAAATAAGAACCATTTGTTTTATAGACAACATATTACTATTCTTTCAAAAAATGGCTATAGTGCCATGGCTCTTGTGCAAGCTAGAACTCGGCAAACATCTCCATTGCCTTAAGTAGACCACCCGATCAGGGAAAAGACATGAGTCTAAAGGTGAGAGTATGGGATCATCTTGGCCATAGAATGCATCTATATGCAAACAACATTCATGCACAACACACATATGCTATGGAAACCTTCTCAGATTTTAATAAGGATTCACACTCACATAGAGCAAGCAAACTTAGAACCCATTTCAGGTTTTAATAAAATAAATCCCTCTCATACAATACACAGAGCATATAAGTTATCGAGCTCTTTTCAGATTTTTTAAAATAAAAATATTTCCCACTCATGCATTACATAGAGCATGCAAGCTATCGAGCTCTTTTCAGATTTAAATAAAGGATTTCCCACTCATGTAATACATAGAGCATGCAAGCTATCAAGCTCTTTTTAGATTTAATAAAATATTTCCCACACAGGCATACATGTTATAGCAACGATTCAGATTTTAATAAAATAATTTCCCATTCAAGCAATGCACAGGCATGCAAGATATAGCAACATTTTAGATTCATTGAAAATCTCCTCTCATGTAAGCACACAAACTATAAAGGCCATCTTTGGAAAACAATGACTCATCAATTCATTAAAACTAAGTGCTATGATTTTTAGAATCAAAAATATATCGTCATGAGAGAGTTTTCCACAAGTTATTTAAAAAAAAAATAGTAGTGGTAATATGGCAGCAATTAATCACACAAAAAGAGCATGCAGTTCAACAATGGCAGCATAGGAAACATATCTCACAAGTAGCATACTTCTATTACCATAACTCAAGTGTCTACCTGGTTACACAATGCTCCGATTGACCGCTTTACCACCAGCCAATTACCCCAGCACTGCAACTAACTATTCAACACCCTCTTCAAGTTCTCTTCACTTGCGTCTGTATCCCCACCACTCTTTTCCTCAATGTCGGAGATGATATCCCTCTTCTTCATTTTCGTTATCATTAAAAGAAACTTTCTCCGCCATCCCAAGGTGACGCCTTACATGGTTTGTTATGCCAGATCATTTTTTTTACCCATACACAGACAAGTATAGCTTATTTTTCTCCTTCTCCGAGTGGAGGAGAGTGGTCTTAGTGGTTGGTCGTTTAATCATCATTAAACTTGATGACTTCATTGATGCCTTCTTGATATGTTTTACATTAGCTTTCTCCATATAACAACTATCAAGGTAATTCTTTTTTTCTATATATATATATTCAAATTAAATATCATTTGAATTATGTTTTATTATTATTCATAATTTCCTATATATATATATATATATATATATATATGTTGTTTTACAATACATGAGTTTTCTTCCAAGCAAAAACAAACAACATATCTATATTTTTTACTTTTTATTAATTTATATTTTTTTATTCTTCCCATTTATTAAACTTAACATTGACATTACACAACAACAAGGAGCACACAAGAAAAGCACACAACATCAAAGAATATGTAAGAATGCAGTAGTGACCTTGTACGAAGTGCAATCACACACATGCTCTAATGCATCAACAGTCAAAATGATTCATATGCAAATTCTACGGTGGACTTCCATGTATCCACTGGCCAAGGTGCGATGAAGCACAACATCATATCCCACCTACCTGATGCCTTTCAACCTCAGTCTCCATCAGGGGTGGTTACTCTCTTTCGCCTCCATGCGTAAACCTATGCCTGCATCACAAAACTCAACGCAACATCACATTCTTCCAAATAAAAAGATATCAAGCAACAGGGATGTGACATACTCCCTCTAGGTCTATCCATCCATCTCAGAATGATAGGTGGTGTTGATATTGATCTTTGTTACCCAAGCTTGGTGTAAAGCATGCCAAAAATCAGAGATAAATCTTGAATCTCCATCCGAGATAATTATTTCAAGAAAACCATGTAGTCTTACAATTTTATTAGCAGATTTTTATGCTATGGCTTATGCATCATCACATATGTTTCCTGGTATAAAATGTGCTACTTTGGTTGACTTAACCACCACCACAAATATTTCATCATGCTAAAATTTCATATTAGGAAGGACAAAAATAAAATCCATAGATATTACTTGTCATTTCTGTTCTGGCACATCGAACATATGCAATTGTCCTCCCAGATGCTGATGCTCTACCTTAACCTTTTGACATTCCAAGAATTTAGCAATGGATTGTACATATTTCTTAATTCCAGGCCAAAAATAGTCTTTTCTCAAAGTTTCTCTCATTTTAATTACCCTTGGAAGGGAAGAATATGGTGGATAATGAGCTTCTTGCAGGATAGTTCTTTTGAGTTCCTCATCATTAGGTACTATTACTCTATTAAAAAAACATACCAAATTTTTCTTAATACTATAATCTTTGTGGTATTCAGATTATCGCTCAGCCTTATTGCGACATTGATTGCAAAACTCATCACTTCTTTGAATTTCCTTGATCTGTTCTTTTTAGATCATACTGACATTTTGTAAGTGCTGCTATATGTCTTCTTCTGCTAAGAGCATCTACCAATTTATTTTCTTTCCCTTTGATATATTCAATGCCAAAGTCGTATTCAGATAGAAACTCCATCCATCTTCGTTGTCTAGAATTTAACAGAGGTTGAGTAAAAATATATTTCAAGCTCTGATGGTCGATTTTAAAATCAAAAGGCTTTCCTAACAAATAATGTCTCCATATCATAAGAGCATGAAATACTATTGCTAGATCTAAATCATGGGTAGCATAGTTTATTTCATGTTTCTTGAGTTTCCTAGAATCATATGCTACTACAACCTCATATTGCATTAACACACCACCCAATCCTTCCAATGAGGCATCTGTACAAACAATGAATGATTTGCTTGGGTCAGCTATTTTTAGTATAGGTGCAGTTGTCAACTTTTCCTTAAGAATTTTGAAGGCTTCTTCACACTGTGTCATCCACCTAAAAGCTTTCCCTTTTCTTTACAAATTGGTAATAGGATATGCAACCTTTGAAAATCCCTTAAAAAATCATTGATAATAACCAACCATTCTCATTAAACTTCTTAATTATGATATATTGATTGGAGCTGGCCAATCCATTATAGCTTCAATATTTTTAGGATCTACAACTATTTGCTAGCAATTTTGGGTACTTTGGGTACATTGCCCTTGCTCAAGTGTATAAGTTGTCATTGATGTTAATAAGCTCTTGAAGGATTTTGGTTTGATGTCAAATAACTTGTTTTGATGAAGGTTCGGCATGACAGTTTCAAAGGTCTTTTGTTAAACCCCAAGTTGGCAGGTTTAAATATTTCAGGTGGATGCATTAATTTAATGCAATTGGGTCCAGGAGGAAATATTTATTTAATAGTTAAAACCTTGCTAAGGTTTCCTTTAATTATTTTTAAATAAATATTAATTTATGGTTTGCAATGGGTTCTCCTAATCCATGGCGTAAATGTCTACGTGGGCACTATGTTTTAAACTTGGTGGGCACTAGC
Source organism: Wollemia nobilis (assembly GCA_028583015.1). Classification (NCBI taxonomy): domain Eukaryota; kingdom Viridiplantae; phylum Streptophyta; class Pinopsida; order Araucariales; family Araucariaceae; genus Wollemia; species Wollemia nobilis. The sequence continues at coordinate 539,788 of JAQPPZ010001136.1, read as the reverse complement.
CCAAGACCCCCACTAATGTGGTAAACTCCTCGTCGACGTCGAAGAGCTCATGGCAAGGATTCATATTAATACCCCTCGATGAAAACAAAGAAAAATCCCCATTCAATTTTTGAAGAGTTGCTCGCTGATCGTTTTTGTGTCTTCATCGGTTTTCGTAATCCACTGATCGTTTGTGTGTCTTCATCGGTTTTTATAATCCGCTGATCGTTTGTGTGTCTTCACCAATTTTTGTAATCCGCGGATCATTCGTTTGTCTCATCGTTTATCGAATCCATCGTATAGCTTGTCGTCTATGAGTTCGCGTCAGAAGGAAGGGAGGACTGTGTTTTATTTTTCCTGACATAGAAGGGACAAGTGTAATAGTGTGAGGTTTTAACCTCACCAAGTGCCTTTGGCACACTGATAGTGGCTAGGTTGTTGGCGCGCTACCCGAATGGGAGGTTCCACGTTCGAATCATGCAGAAGGGTTTTTCGTCGTGGATGCAATGGGTGATGTTAGATTTCGGACGCAAATTTCTCCAAAGCGATTTTTGATGTTGGCTAAGGTATTTTTGAAATTAATCTTTTGCTAAGTGTATGTTGCGGATGGAGGAAGTTTGTTAAAAGAAAAATAACTTAGGAGTTATAAGGAGTTTCAAAGCTTGTTGTTATTTTGATAAAATATTATTTTGAAAGTGTTGTTGAAATATCTTTTTGCATTCTTATGAGAGATAAAGTTTATTTTTGAAAAGACTATAAGGGATAAATAAGGTGTATAATGGATAAATTTTTCTTGTAATGTTGAGAGTGCTTTTGGTTGATTATGGAAATGAAAGCATGATGTGTTAAGGTTAATTGCTTCTTGTGTGAAAGTATGAAACCTTAAGTGGACAGCTTTGAGATTGACATTTTCTTTCATTAAGTTGGTTATAATCAAACTATTCTTTACTTGGTTAAAGTGTTGGGCTTACTCCTTTGTTGATGAATTGAAAAGTTGTTTTATGCTATTGTGAGTTGAGTTGGTGGATGCTTTTGTTAAAACAATATTGGAGAGAAAATGAGTTCTACTTGTTTCCTTTTTTGATGTTGATTGTGAAATGCTTCAAGGTTGTGTTTTGAGCTGAATGGTGTTGATTGAACCTTGTTTGATGAGCATTGTTGTTGAAGCCCTATTTTATGGTGAAAAGAACATGAGTATCATTGTTATGTGATTCTTTGCATAGTTGGCAATTGTTGGGGTTTCATGTTCTTGAAAGAAAGCATTCTATCCTATCCATTTTAGATATTGAGTTGAGTTTTCAGATTTGAGATTGAGATTGAGCTGAGTTGATTTGAGTTGAGTTTTGATATTGGGATTTGAGTATAGAACATATTGAGTCTCTAAAAATTCTCTTTATGCTTCTATGAGTTTGAAAAATCACATTGGGTCTCTAACAATTCACTTTGTGATTTTCTACTAAGAAAGTTTTTCTTGGTGAGCTTGCTGAGTTTTTGGACAGGTTCCAGTGGGGACTTGTGAGTAATTTTTTGGACAGGTTCCAGTGGGGACTTGTAAGCAGTTTTTTTTTGGATAGGTTCCAATGGGGACTTGTGAGCAATTTTGGATAGGTTCTGGTGGGGACTTATGAACAGATTTGGACAGGTCCTAGTAGAGGACTTGTGAGCTGAGTTTGATAGTTCTATCAAAGAACTTGAGGATAGAGGAGCATTGGTTCTTTGAGAAGAACCTGAGGACAAATTTGGCAAGTCTTTGAGAAGGCTTTTGTGTAGAGGATTGATTTGTTCAAGTGTTGAACATATCTGATATACAAAGGAAGACTTGTACTAGACCGACTGACTGTGTTTGGTACAAGTTGCAGAGCTACTGTGGACATGATCATAGAAGGCAAAGGTCTCTTAGGCTAAGCATTGAGGACAGAATGTCTTTGGTGGAAAGGAGTTCCACATGCTGGAAAGAGGTAGAGGCAGTTGATATTCTGAGGGATCATTTCTAGAGCAAAGGGGAAGGTATCTCCTTTGAGCAGAGGCTGATAAATTCATATTGGAGGAAGGTATCTCCTTTGAGCAGAGGCTCATAAATTCAAATTGGGGGAAGGTATATCCTTTGAGAAGAGGCTCATAAATTCTGATTGGGGGAAGGTATCTCCTTTGGGCTAAGGCTCATAAACATTGTAATTGGGAAGGATTCCCAAAGAACTTTGAGATAACTTTTAGAGAAAAGTTTTGTGGATGTAGCCCGACCATTCTGGGTGAACCACATTAAAATTGGTGTCACTTTGTGAATGATTTTGTGCATTGTTTTGATATTGTTTTGGGTATATTGCTTTACTTGTTTTGAAGTATAAAGGAAAAAGTAAAAAGAGGTCTTATACTTGTTCACCCCCCCTCTCAGTATAAGCTTGTGTTCTTCAATTGGTATCAGAGCGAGTGCCTTCGAAAAGTTTAACAGCTTGAAGGAAAAGCTAGTAAAGAACATAATGGATCATTCAAGTGGCAATGTAGCACCTATTCTTGATGGGTTAGATTTTGGTCTTTGGAGTGCAAGGATGAAGGTTCATATAATGGCACTTGGGAATGAGGTTTGGGAAGTGATTGAAGATGAGTACACTATTCTTGAACATGGTCCTAATACTAAATAAGAAAGGCTCCTACATCACAAGCAATTCAAAAGCAATGAATGCAATCCTGAAAGGCTTACGAGAGCGGATCTCACCAAAGTGATTCACTGCAAGACAGCTGGTGAAATGTGGAATCAGTTGAAGGTGGTTCATACAGGTGATACAAATGTCAGAAAGGCCAAGTTGAAACACTTCAAAGGTATGTTTGAACAACTCAAGATGAATGATTATGAAAATATTAGTGAATACATGCTTCGTATGGATGAGGTTGTTAACTCCATGAAAGACCTAGGTCTTGAGCTTGCTGAAAATGATGTTTGTGATAAGATTTTAAGATCTCTTCCTAATATATTTAGTGAAAATATTTCTGCTATTGAGGAAGCTAATTATTTGGATAAGTTGAAAAATGATAGGCTCCTTCTTAGTCCCGAGCCCCAAAGGTGGCCCTTTGCCATTGATGACAAAGGGGGAGAGATATGAGTAAGGGGGAGAGCTTCAAAGTGAAGAGGAAAGCTTCAAGTCAGGGGGAGTAAAACTTCAAAGGAAGATTCTCAGTTGTTAGCACAGTTGGTTTCAGTTTTGGCTCTTGAGATGTGTTTTCAGTAAAGGTTTGCCATCAATGACAAAGGGGGAGATTGTTGGAAATTTTGGGTACTTTGGGTACATTGCCCTTGCTCAAGTGTATAAGTTGTCATTGATGTCAATAAGCTCTTGAAGGATTTTGGTTTGATGTCAAATAACTTGTTTTGATGAAGGTTCGGCATGACAGTTTCAAAGGTCTTTTGTTAACCCCAAGTTGGCAGGTTTAAAGATTTCAGGTGGATGCATTAATTTAATGCAATTGGGTCCAGGAGGAAATATTTATTTAATAGTTAAAACCTTGCTAAGGTTTCCTTTAATTATTTTTAAATAAATATTAATTTATGGTTTGCAATGGGTTCTCCTAATCCATTGCGCAAATGTCTAGGTGGGCACTATGTTTTAAACTTGGTGGGCGCTAGCCCAAGACCCCCGCCAACATGGTAAACTCCCCACCGACGTCGAAGAGCTCATGGCAAGGATTCATATTAATACCCCTCGGTGAAAACAAAGAAAAATCCCCATTCAATTTTTGAAGAGTTTCTCACTGATCGTTTCTGTGTCTTTGTCAATTTTCGTAATCCGTTGATTGTTTGTGTCTTCGTTGGTTTTCATAATCCGCTGATCTTTTGTGTGTCTTCGCTAGTTTTCGTAATCCGTTGATCGTTCGTTTGTCTCGTCGTTTATCGAATCCATCGTATAGCTTGTCTGTGAGTTCGCGTCAGAAGGAAGGGAGGACTGTGTTTTATTTTTCTTGACGCAGAAGGGACAAGTGTAACAACATGAGGTTTTAACCTCATCGGGTGCCTTTGGCGCATTGGTAGCGGCTAGGTTGTTGGCGCGCTACCTGAATGGGAGGTTTCGCGTTCGAATCACGCAGAAGGGTTTTTTGTTGTGGACGCAACGGGTGATGTTAGATTTTGGGCACAAATTTCTCCAAAGCGATTTTTGATGTTGGCTAAGGTATTTTCAAAATTAATCTTTTGCTAAGTGTATGTTGTGGATGGAGGAAGTTTGTTAAAAGAAAAATAGCTTAGGAGTTATAAGGAGTTTCAAAGCTTGTTGTTATTTTGATAAAATATTATTTTGAAAGTGTTGTTGAAATATCTTTTTGCATTCTTATGAGAGATAAAGTTTATTTTTGATAAGACTATAAGGGAGAAATAAGGTGTATAATGGATAAATTTTTCTTGTAATGTTGAGAGTGCTTTTGGTTGATTATGGAAATGAAAGCATGATGTGTTAAGGTTAATTATTTCTTGTGTGAAAGTATGAAACCTTAAGTGGACAACTTTGAGATTGACATTTGCTTTCATTAAGTTAGTTATAATCAAGCTATTCTTTACTTGGTTAAAGTGTTTGGCTTACTTCTTTGTTGATGAATTGAAAAGTTGTTTTATGCTATTGTGAGTTGAGTTGGTGGATGCTTTTGTTAAAACAACATTGGAGAGAAAAGGAGTTCTACTTTTTTCCTTTTCTAATGTTGATTGTGAAATGCTTCAAGGTTGTGTTTTGAGCTGAATGGTGTTGATTGAACCTTGTTTGATGAGCATTGTTGTTGAAACCCTATTTGATGGTGAAAAGAACATGAGTATCATTGTTATGTGATTCTTTGCATAGTTGGCAATTGTTGAGGTTTCATGTTCTTGAAAGAAAGCATTCTATCCTATCCATTTCAGATATTGATTTGAGTTTTTAGATTTGAGATTGAGATTGAGATGAGTTGATCTGAGTTGAGTTTTGAGATTGGGATTTGAGTATAGAACATATTGAGTCTCTAACAATTCTCTTTATGCTTCTATGAGTTTGACAAATCACATTGGGTCTCTAACAATTCACTTTGTGATTTCCTACTAAGAAAGTTTTTCTTGGTGAGCTTGCTGAGTTTTTGGATAGGTTCCGGTGGGGACTTGTGAGCAGTTTTTGGACAGGTTCTAGTGGGGACTTGTAAGCAATTTTTTGGACAGGTTCCGGTGGGGACTTGTGAGTAGTTTTGGACAGGTTTCGGTGGGGACTTGTGAGCAGATTTGGATAGGTCCTAGCAGAGGACTTGTGAGCTGAGTTTGATAGTTCTATTAGAGAACTTGAGGACAGAGGAGCATTGGTTCTTTGAGAAGAACCTAAGGATAGATTTGGCAAGTCTTTGAGAAGGCTTGTGTGTAGAGGATTGATTTGTTCAAGTGTTGAACAGATCTGACAGGCAGAGGAAGACTTGTACTAGACTGACTGACTGTGTTTTGTACAGGTTGTAGAGCTGTTGTGGATGTGATAATAGAAGGCAGAGGTCTCTTAGGCTAAGCATTGAGGATAGGAGGTCTTCGGTGGAAAGGAGTTCCATGTGCTGGCAAGAGGTAGAGGTAGTTGATCTTCTGAGGGATCATTTCCAGAGCAGAGGGGAAGGTATCTCCTTTGAGCAGAGGCTCATAAATTTATATTGGTGGAAGGTATCTCCTTTGAGCAGAGGCTCATAAATTTAGATTGGGGGAAGGTATCTCCTTTGAGCAGAGGCTCATAAATTCAGATTGGGGGAAGGTATCTCCTTTGAGCAGAGGCTCATAAATTCTGATTGGCGGAACGTATCTCCTTTCGGTCGAGGCTCATAAACATTGTAATTGGGAAGGATTCCAAAAGAAATTTGAGATAACTTTTAGAGAAAAGTTTTGTGGACATAGCCCAGCCATTCTGGGTGAACCATGTTAAAATTGGTGTCACTTTGTGGATGATTTTGTGCATTGTTTTGATATTGTTTTGGGTATATTGCTTTACTGTTTTGAAGTATAAAGGAAAAAGTAAAAATAGGTCTTATACTGTTCACCCCCCCCTCTCAGTATAAGCTTGTGTTCTTCACTATTCCTTTGGATGAAATAATGTGTCCCAAATACTGAACTTGTGATGTATAGAACTCATATTTGGATAATTTATCGTACAATTGATTCTTTCTGAGGATTTCCAAAACCTTCCTCATGTGTTGGTCATGTTATTGTCTACTTTGAGAGTAAATCAAGATATCATCCAAAAATATTAGCACAAATTTGTCTAACTATTCTTGAAATACACTATTCATCAAATTCATAAATGCAACTGGTGCATTTGTTAACCCAAATGGTAATACTTTGAATTCATAATATCCATAGAAAGTTATGAAAGTATTCTTGTAAGTATCATCTTATAGAATTCTTAGTTGGTGATAGCCTGATCTAAGGTCTATCTTAGAGAAGATTGTAGCCCCTCTCAGTTGATCAAATAGATCATCTATTCTGGATAAGGGATACTTATTCTTTACCATCATTTTGTTAAGCATCCTATAATCAATACACAATATCAAGGATCCATATTTATTTTTAACAAATAAAATCGGTGCTCCTCATGGTGAAACATTGGGTTTAATGTGCCCTTTTTCCAACAAATCTTGCAATTGAGTTTTGAGTTCTTACAATTCAAGAGGTGTCATACGGTAAGGAGTTCAAACTACTGGGGTTGCTCCTGTCATAAGCTCGATTGAGAAATCAAATTCTCTTTTTGGAGGTAATCCAAGCAGATCCTTAGGAAAAATATCCCTAAATTTATTTAACACTGGGTATTGTTGAAATAATGTAGAGCTTGACTCAGTTTATTTATTTTTGTTTAATTTAACCACATAAAGCTTACATCCTTTTCTCAATACTCTTTTGATCTGCATGGCGGTTATAAAATGGGGTTCAAGAGTTGTTCGATTGTAGTGGATACAAATATTCTGGTTAGCATCATCCATATAATCCAACCACCTTTCCTCAAAATTTAATAAGGCTTTGTGAGCTTTCAACCAGTTTACTCCCAGGACTTTGTCAAAATCATTTAGGGGAGCTACATATAAATGCCAGCTAATTTTCCCTTATGGTGGTTATTGTGGCGTGGTAGCTTCCTAGTGTTTGTCGGGAGACACTCTCTTGCCATATGGCATAGTTGAGTTATTTGCTACAATGGTTATTTTTTGTATTATTTTAGTTGAAAAAATTCTTTTCTTAGAGTTTTCTTTTTCAACTTGTTGGTAATAAACTTTACTTCTTTCTGATTTGCTTCCTCATATTGTGCAGTGTCATAGACAACAGATAAGGTTTGAGGTATTTTTCTCCCAACTGGTTGGCTATATTTTGGGTGTAGCCCAATTACAAATTTATGAGCTTTAAATTTCTCTTGTCCATCATACTCTTGGGCATACTTCAAAAGTTGTACAAACATCTCATAATACTCTATTACGGTCATGTTGCCTTGATGTAAGTTGGTAAATTCACCATGTTTTTCAATATAAAATTGAGGTGTGAGAAAATGGTATCTAAATTCCTTTTCAAACTCTTCCCGTTGAATATCTGTAGCTTCCTTCTGAGTAGTTTTCTTATATGTGGTCCACCAGTATTTAGTAGAACCCTCCAATTGAGCTATTGTCCATGTAATTTTAGATTATGAGAAAAGAGGTTGGATCACAAAATATCTTTCGAATTTACTTAGACAATTGACAGTGGTCTTGCCATCGCCTCTTCCATAAAACTTAGATATATCCAGCTTCTTTATTTCCTTTTTCAATTCTTTACCCACTTTCCTTCTCAAGGAACCTTCTAGAAATTCACTTATATTTTTGGTTTCCTTTATTTTAGTCAAACTCTCAATGAATTTCTACTGTTGGATGATTAATTCATGTTGCTAGGCCATCTATACCCTTTACCGATCCATATGCTCACTCATTTGAGCTTTCTAGATTTCCATTTGCTCATGTTGTTGATTCAATTTCTCCTGCATCAACTGAATCATTTGAGCCATATTTCCATCACTTTGTGTAGCTCTTATAGCTATAGGTTCTTTCTCTTTCTTGATCACTCACTATGGTATACTAGCAGCTTGCATCTTTTAAGACTCTCTCATGAGTCATCTTGTTCCTACTCATGGAACTTTTGCATTTTCTTCTTGCAAATTAACATTGGCCCTTCATGAGGTACCTACCATACTTGGTGTCAAAAGAGTTATGCTAGAACATCTATTTCATATTCATTAGCTAGGGTTTCACAAACCTAGGCTCTAATACCAACTATCACAACCTGGTCTACTCACTGGTTGTGAAAAACACACAAACACAAAATTTTTATTGAGAGCATAATTAAAAATTGTACAAATTTTTTGTTTTACCCAACTAGATATTTTTAAATGGTATAATGTTATCACACTTCAATATTATTCACCACTACAACTAGTGTCTTAAGTGCTCAGGACTGGCCAACTTCCCACAATACATTGCCTTAGTCAGAACTTTACCCCTTTTGCGGGTATCTCTTGTTCTTGGCATAGGGTTTGCCCTTCCAGGGATCATATCACCTAAAAGAGTGGATGCATTAACTCCCCTATTCCAAAGTATGATGAAAATAGATTCACAATCCCACTCATTTCCATGAGATTCCACTGACCCATACAATTAATAGGATAAAACTTCAGAACTAGCGTATTTATGCCTGTGAATGACCATTGACTTTCAACTAAAGTTTAGTTAGGATTCATCGTCACATGGATTCTGAACCAGATTACTCAATTCTAGCTTCGATTGATGGTAATGCTACATATCTCATATACCTTTGGACTTTCCAACCTCATATACCAACTCTCTGGTTATGATTCTAGTTGGCGATTCTACAATCAGAGCAGGTTGTGAGAATCCCCATGTACCATCTATGTGTTCCAGGGAAAATGTCCCATACCATGCTCTCAATAGCGTGTAAAATCTATCCAAACATTTTGATGAATATCAAAAATACATATACACGGTTGCCGCCACTGCTTGCCACCGAAGTTGGGTTAGTGCTATCATCCTCGATAGGCACTTGCTCTCAATGCAAGAATTGGGTTAGTGTCAACCTCCTCGATAAGCACTAGCTCTCAATGCAAGAGTTGAAGTTTTATTCCTATTGACTTCATTAAAACTCTTTATTTCTTTAGGCAAGGGTTTCCATATGGTTTAAAATTTGGTTTATGCTTGCATTATCATGATTACACCCTTTTCCATCAACAAAAATATAAGTTTTCATATAGCATAAACATTGAAGCTTTTTCTTTGTAAAATCATATAACTAGAAAATTTATGATGCCTAACTAAATGATAATGAAACAGAAAATATATATATATTCACCAAGTTTAAAACATATATTCACATAACTTAACTAAGGAGTCCGTTAGCAAGTCAACAACTTATTAAAAGAAACACATACCCAATTTTTTTTAACATGGTGGAATCGGTAGCCACCACGAATTCGGGCAGGCTGTCCAAATTTTATGGCCACCATAATATTCTGTGCTGTCCACCCTGAAAGTCGCCACACAGATCTTCGTGCAATCCACTCCTATAATCACCATGCCACAATCATTTTAAACCTTTTACATCGCTGAAAGCACCAGGAAATGGACAAGCGTTCAGTCCGACGAGGCCCAAGATTTAAACCTTGGACCTCCACCCCCTTATGAACACATGCCTATTTACTATTCCTATCTTTAGAAAGATTTTTTTTTAAATTTATAAGATCTAAGAAAAGAACTTTTTAAAATTATTTAAGTATCAGCCAACACATCAATGTACTCTATCTCAACTCTATGCATTATCAAACATGCATCTTAAACAAGCTTCCAAGTCATATTATCATCTTTTAAAAAGACCTTACTATGTAAACATATCCTCATATTAAAAGAAATATATATTTTTCTTATTTGAAGGAAAGAGAAGACAAAGTCTTTTGAACATAACAATGATTCCATTAGGTGTATTTCTTCGACAATATTTATATTTAACAGTTGGATTGTCTACTATATTCGAGGTTGTTTAGAGTTGAGAGTATACTTATTTTTTTTATTTTTTTATTTTTTTATTTTTGAAATTCTATCTTGGAAAACGAACATTCCTTTATTTTCTATGATTCTTTTCAAATAATTTTCAACATATTTATATATAAAAAAAAACATCTGACTTCCTATTATAACATTGCTCTTTTCAGATATTATTTCAATCCAACATAGTTCAAGTTTCCTCATATTTTTGAGATTGAACAACACACAGATATGAATTGCAATTTTATGAGAAGGTTCCTTTGATATTTAAAATACAATTTGTATGATAACACAGTCACAAAGAAACTATAGGTGAACACAATCTATAACTTCCCTTATCCACATAAATCTAAAAGTTTAAATATGCATATCCTTAACAGAAATGAATACATTTATATCCTCATGGTACATCTTTACTCATTCACATCGAGAAATAAAATATATGTGGCTAGACTTGGCTCACAAATCACTCTCATATAAATTGCCGAAGTATGCATGTAACTAAATAAGAACCATTTATTTTATAGACATAATATTACTGTTCTTTTAGAAAATGGCTACAACGCCATGGCTCTTGTGCAAGATAAAACTCGACAAAAATCTCCATTGCCTTCAGTAGACCACTCGATTAGGGAAAATACACGAGTCTAAAGGTGAAAGTATGGGATCAGCTTGGCCTTAGAATGCATCTATATGCAAACAACATTTATGCACAACACACATATGCTATGGAAACCTTCTCAAATTTTAAAAAGGATTCACACTCACACAGAGCAAGCAAACTTAGAATCCATTTCAGGTTTTAATAAAATAAATCCCTCTCATACAATACACAGAGCATATAAGTTATCGAGATCTTTTCAAATTTTTTTAAAACAAAAATATTTCCCAATCATGCATTACATAGAGCATGCAAACTATCGAGCTCTTTTCAGATTTAAATAAAGGATTTCCCACTCAAGCAATACATAGAGCATGCAAGCTATCAAGATCTTTTCAGATTTAAATAAAATATTTCCCACACAGGCATACATGTTATAGCAACAATTAAGATTTTAATAAAAGAATTTCCCATTCAAGCAATGCATAGGCATGCAATATATAACAACATTTTAGATTCATTGAAAATATCCTCTTATGTAAGCGCACAAACTATAAAGGCCATCTTTGGAAAATAATGACCCATCAATTCATTAAAACTAAGTGCTATGATTTTCATAATCGAAAATATATCATCATGAGAGAGTTTTCTACAAGTTATTTAAAAAAAAACAATAGTGGTAATATGGCAGAAATTAATCACATAAAAAGAGCATGCAGTTCAACAATGATAGCATAGGAAAAATATCTCACAAGTATCATACTTCTATTACCAGAAATCAAGTGTCTACCTGGTTACACAACACTCCGATTGACCACTTTTCCACCAGCCAATTACCCCAGCACTGCAACTAACTGATCAGCACCCTCTTCAAGTTCTCTTCGCTTGTGTATGTATTCCTAACCACTCTTTTCCTCAATGTCATAGATGATGTCCCTCTTCTTCATTTTCATTATCATCAAAAGAAACTTTCTCTGCCATCCCATGGTGATGCCTTACATGGTTTGTTATGCTAGATCATTTTTTTTACCCATACCGAGACAAGTATAGCTTATTTTTCTCCTTATCTGAGTGGAGGAGAGTGGTCTTAGTGGTTGGTCGTTTAATCATCATTAAACTTGATGACTTCATTGATGCCTTCTTGATATGTTTTACATTAGCTTTCTCCATATATCAACTATCAAGGTAATTCCTTTTTTTTTATATATATATTCAAATTAAATATCATTTGAATTATGTTTTATTATTTAAATAATTTTCTATATATATAGTCACACACACACACACACACACACATATATATATATTCAATAAATGGGAAGAATAAAAAATATAAATGAATAAAAAGAAAAAATATAGATATGTTGTTTGTTTTTGCTTGGAAGAAAACTCATGTATTGTAAAACAATATATATATATATATATATATATATGTTGTTTTACAATACATGAGTTTGCTTCCAAAACATATCTATATTTTTTCTTTTTATTCATTTATATTTTTTATTCTTCCCACTTATTGAACTTAACATTGACATTACACAACAACGAGTACACAATAAAAGCACATAAAATCAAAGAATATGTAAGAATGTAGTAGTGATCTTGTACGAAGTGCAATCACACACATGCTCTAATGAACCAATAGTCAGAATGATTCATATGCAAATTCTACGGTGGACTTCCATGTATCCACTGGCCAAGGTGCGATGAAGCACAACATCATATCCCACCTACCTGACGCCTTTCAACCTTAGTCTCCATTAGGGGTGGTTACTCTCTTCCGCCTCCATGCATAAACCTATGTCTGCATCACAAAACTCAACGCAACATCACATTCTTCCAAATAAAATTTTATCAAGAAAAATGGAAGTGACATCAGCTACTAATGCATCGCATATTCTAAGTGAAAGTTTTGACGTTCTACACAAGATTGATCTCTTGGATGATGTGAATGACATTTAAAGCAAAAAAATCTTGTGGAATGCTCGAAATTGCAAAAAGAACAATGAGTGTTAGAATCACGTCTATAGGGGGGACCAAATGTATGTCAACTTCCTTTTGAATCCTATTATTAAGACCATAGCGAAAATTAGATACCACCACTACTAGACTTAATTCATATGTATAGGTGAGTAGACTAATAAATTCAGAGATATAGTCTTCTATTGATCCTGTTTGCTTAATTTGCATAAGATGGACCACATATGATGTGGAAGATCCCTTATCAAATATTCTAAAAAAATCCTTAAATTGAGGCCATAAAAGAGGACACCCATTTTGACGAAGTTGCCATAACAACCATTGATACACCTGTTTACAAAGCTTAGAAGCTACAAAAGCAATATGACCTATTTTCAAAATATGTTACAATCGGATAAGGCCTTCCATTTTTGCCAACCATCCATGAGGGTTAGCTCCTTCAAATGTGGGCATGTCAATTCAAGGTAATTTGAACATCATGAGGCCATTCCAAATAATTGGAAGCACCACCTTCTTCTAGATCTAAATAATTGGTAAATCCTTGGTTAGAAGCAATCACTTGTCTTTGATAAATATTTAAAGGTTCGATATTGAGAGTATTTTTTGACCTGGGGGTATGAAGTGGTGTAGAAGTACCTATAGTCACTTGAATGGCTCTCAATGTAATACAAATATCATTCATAATTGCTTCTTTTTGAGTAAGATATTAATGTAAGTGGGGATCAACATTAATAGGAATTGAGAAAGATGGGTTAGGATGAGGATTATTGAGAGTTGGATAGGAAGGATCGGCATTGTCAGGAGAAGGTGAAGCCATGGAATTTAGTGAAGAATAAAGATGTTAGTTAAAACTATTAATATTAATAGGGGTATTATGATGTGTACCTTGATTTTGAGGTTTGCATTTATTTCTACTCATAGACACATCATTTGGCCTATCAGTATGTTGTAATATTTTTTTTGTTGCTCGAGTCCAATCAAAACTTGTATGAGAATCACTCATGCATTTGTTGCTACCCAAAATGTGATTTGGTTTCACAAGAAAGATTTAAATAGTTCAAATTAATTTCCAATGGTCACTATTTTTCCAATTTCCAATGGTCGTGTGGGTGGCAAAAAATTTAAAAATTTGAATTTCAATGATCAATTTGGCCAAAAAAATTTGAATTTTAATGGTCAAATTGGATCTCTGCCAAAATTTTTGGATTTCAATGGTCAAATCATGGGCAGAAAATACAACAGTTAAATTTAGTCCAATGGTAAGTTCAAAAATTGAGATTTTAAATTTTTGCAATGGTCACTGAAGGTAGCAAGTCATACTCTCAAGTCTACAATGGTCAAGTATTTTGGTGCCATGAGAGTGCGACACTCTAGAAAAAATTATCACTTGTTTACTACGTGAACTTAGGTATAAGTCACACACTATTTCTCCATGCAATTAATGTGGGACAATTTTCTACATAGGAAAATAAAATTTTATTTGCAACTACGCAAAAGTAAACAACAATTTTGACTAAGATAATTTTTTTTTTGCAACTATGCAAAAGTAAACAACAATTTTGACCAAACTCAAATTTCAATGCACAATAGTTTGTACCTTGGAAAGGTGCACCACTAACAACATGCCTTCATGCGAGTACAAAGCAATGGTAACCACCTAAATGTGGTCAAAAAATTATCCATGGCTCAGTGAATATAAACTCCCCTATCATATTCATCACGATGAATGTGGGACTAAAGTCCTAAAACAAAAAAATGTGAATTGCTCCGAACAGTGTGCAAGTCGTGAAACAACTATCCACCACTTGTCCACTATTGGTTAGGTGTTATTGATATTTTTTTGCAAAGCTGATCAGATGCCACGTATTCTTGTTAGGGTTTTTGAATCTTCATCTTCATGTTTTGATTGGGAAACTAAGCCTTAGCAACTAAATATTTTTTTGTTTTAAAATACTCCTAGTCCTCCTACGAAACTAAGTCTACCTGCAAAATTGCTCTCATTTTGAAATTAATCTGGATGCCTGCCTATTGATTTTTTTAATACCATGGAATGGGTTTTTTGTTGATGATATCATGGGTTGTTTTGAAATTGTTGGAACCCAAAAAAATATCTTGTTGAAATTTGATGTTACTGTGTCGCCTAATGGAAATCACCTACTAAAAAAAAATCTTGCCAAAACTTGAAATATTTCAAATGGCTATGTGTCCGCTGATGATTGGATGGGAAATTTTAGGGTTTGCTTCTTTTTGTGATTTTTTGGTAGGTTAACTTGTAAAAAATTAGTTTAAATATATGATTTTTTTCCTACAATTTGCTACACATCCACCTGTGCTTAACTTGTCAAATGCAATCTTCCTTCACATACAATAGCTGAATTTCTTTGAGTTGTTCCACAATAACTTGCTCTGAATCATAGAGTTACGCATAGCTTTGATTTCGAGGTCTAAAAATATTGAGAGAAACATTTTTTGGGTAGCATAAATTATGCCCAACAGAAGAGTGAGAATAAAACCCGCTAGAAGAGAATGGGATCCACCAGCAAAAACAAATTCTTGTTTCAATCGTAATAATATTTTTTTTACGTGAACTTCTAGAATTCATGGATTTGATACCACTTGCAGCGTTCCTTCCAATATTAAATTAAATTTAGTTGACGCTAATACAATTACAATATGAAATCAACAACGAACGAAATAAATTGAATCGATCCAAACTTAGCAATCCAACCACTTAGAGAGGGCAAAGTCTCTTGCAATTATATACAATATGATTATTATATTCGATGATGTGAAAGCTAAATAAATATACTCTTTATGAATGAATTCGATGAATAATAAATAAAATTGGAAATATAACCAACTAGGCTATATTAGGGTTGTTACACTTCCTTTATTAGTTGTCTTAAATCTAAAATCTTTTTCATAATGACAATACCTCTTACAATGGTAGCATTATACATTTCTCTTGTTAAATTTCCCTCTTTCTCTTGCTACTAAAGCTCCTCTTCTTCCTCATCCTCTTGATAAATTTAAACTTTGTCATCTTCCTTGGACTTGCTAATAACTTTGATTGATGGTGTTTTATCCTTTATTCTTGGAAATTTTTAATTTTGAAGAAAATGATTTTTCTTCATCTTCAAAGGCATCTCTTAGTCTCTCCTCATGATACATAAGAGAACCAACCAAGTTATCAATCTCAAGGGTTGTTAAAACCTTACTTTCTTCTATGATGATTGCAACATTGATCCACCTTGGTGTTAATGTTCTTACGACCTTCTTCACTATATAGTCTGTCTATTCATGTTTTCTCCCAATGTGGCCTTTTATTTACCACATCCTTAATTTTCACACAATAGTCACCAAATCCTTCTATTGCTTACATTCTAAGATTCTCAAATTCTCTTCTAAGTGTTTGCAATTTAACAATCTTCACCTAGTCACTACCTTGATATCCCTCTTATTGGGTCTTCCATGCATTTTTTTGTTGTTTTAGCATTTGTTATTCTTGGAAAAAGGCTCTTATCAAGAGTTGATTGTATGTGATATAGTGCAGACGAGTTCTTCTTCTTGGCTTCTCTTTTGGCATGTTTGTCATTATGGGGTAAAAAGGTCCAATCATGTGGTTCTTCATAGCCAGTCTCTATAATTTTCCATAAGTCCTTTCCTTTCAATAAGGTCCTCATATTATTATTCTAATAGTCATAATAAGATCCATTAAATTCTTGTATTAGAAGTTAATTAATGCTGGCCATGTTTAATTGTGATAAAGAACACCAACAAAAAAAAACTTCAACCCATATTTTGATCTATTAAGGCTTAGATACCAAATGTAGAAAATGAGAGAGAGCTTCCCTAGAGATTTCCAAGAACAAAGTAGTACCTATATGCTTAATGTTACAATAGTAAAAAATTATTAAGAAATCTTGCACTTTTATATGTATAACTGTTGTAACAAGTGTAACCAATATCCCATAAAAATTCCAGCCAAACTATTGTAAAAGGTGTAGCCAATATGCCATGAAAATTCCAGCCAAACTACTATAAAAAAGTGAAGCCACTATAATGTATCAATAAGCTCTAATTGTATACATCATCTATTCAACTACAACAGTATAATAAATCATGGAAAAACTAACTAAAAATGTATATCTATTTTTTTTACAATAGTGACTCATAAAAGAGTCAAAACTAGGTTTATAAAGATGCCAAAAAAAAGTAAAAGAACTAAAATTGTTCAAACAAAATCGAAACCTATTAAAAAAGGTAGTTGAAATATGCAATTTGGCATGGCTGGAAAATATTAAGAACAACTGTAGAAGGCACATGGTCAACACCATATGCCAACAATAACATATAAAGGCATGAAGTAAGAAGATGTGGTTTAGCACATATCTCTATGGTCTAACTAAGGTGAGATTCTACAAGAAAAGCACTAATGTTTAATAGTCACATAAACTCTTTAGCAATGCCTAGTTCCCTAAAAATTGTGCCAAAATGTGATGAGCATAGTTAATTGTCATACTTTAAAATTGTTAGTCTAGGGTGACATTTGATGGTTGTATTGCAAAAAATGAGAAGTGCATCTTGGTATTGAGGCTTCTAAGATTTCCTAAAAAAAGAACTTGTGGAACTATAAAAACACACTTGCATATATTAAAACTAACTCATAGACATGAAAATAAATCTAATATAGCAAGTGCATTAAACTACCCTAAGAAACCAATAAATTTATAATAATAAAATAATGAAAAAATATGCATTTATATGTTAGAGTAATAATTTATTAATAGTAATTATATTAGAAGATAACTAGGTGTATAGACCAAGGAGTTGAGTGATGGTGAGCAAAAGGGAGGCAGAGGCAAGCGAACATGCGGTGATCGAGTTATCGGTGAGTGGGAGGTAGAGGAATGGGAGTAAAAGTGAACACTTGGGGGGTGACGTGTCGGCAAATGGGAAGCAGATAGGTGACTTTGGTACCGGCTCACGATCACAATATGAATCCAACCCCCACCAGGTAGAGGATGAACTATCAAATGAAAAAAATCTAGGAATGGGAGATGGGAAAGGAGGACACAGAGGTAAAGACCCACCAGATAAAAATGAAATAAACGAAAAGAAGACCAACCAATATTATTTCGTAGAAGTGCTTCAAGGAAAATATAAACCTAGGTCCTCGATAGTGAACACCTTCATAAACCAAGGCTATAATGTCCTCTGTCTTGAGCAAGTCATGACGGAATATGGTAATCGAGACTCATTTTCCCTGGTAGGGAAATTTATTGGAGGGAGGTCGGACATGGACTCACTCGCCTCAAAAGCATAGTTGAAAAGGATTGTGAATCCTTTGAGTTTTAAATTAAACTCCATGGTGCATTGGTCTAAGGTTTTGTGACTATCAAGAGGTCACGGGTTCAAATGGGCTAGAAATAAATTTTTGTTTAAATTTTTTTTATTATTTAAACTTTAGAAATTTAAAATTATTAAATATTAATTTAATAAAAATTAATTTATAATTATTTTAAAACTTAGGTTTTAATGATTATAAAATTATTTTTTAATTAAATATGAATATTTGATGTTTTTTAATAAGTTTAAATTTTAAAATTTTGTTGTAAAAGCCTTGAAGGATTAATATTGTCATCCACAAAGAGATTGTACATTTCATTTTTTTGTGAAATACTCAGAGATTGAAAGAGAAATTGATAAATTTCCTAAGAGGAAAGAGTGTGTAATAAGCCTAAGAGGCTTAGTATTTTGTAAAAGACATTTGATGATCAAACCTAATGGGTGTTATCATGCCTTATGTGCTATTCTTGCAAGAGAAGGTGCATAAAGGTTTGATGAAAAGGTAAGAGGTTATTGACTCAACATTGTGTTTAGTCAACTTCAAAACGCAATAATCGCACATCAAAGGCATACTGACTCAGGGTACAAAACGAATTTTGAAGATAATTAATTTAGAAGTCAATTTGAACAATCAGAATCCATCCAAGCTGCACCACAAGAATCAGAGTACACACACTACAACATTTCAGTGGAAATACTAGAACCACCATCACCAAAAATCATACCAATAAGTGATGAAGAAGAAGAAGTGGCAGATAACTTTGTAAATCAAGAGATCGCATTCCCACATCAAGAGGAGAAAGTAGTCAATGATAGAGTAGAACAAGTCATATTTGACTTAAATTTATAATCTCTTCCTTCTTACTTCTTCTTCTTTCTTTCATTTAGAAAAGTACTTTTGTAACCATGAAATAAAGAGAGTTTTTTAGTAACTATGACCTCACACAATAGCTTACCTATCCCAAAATTTAATGGTTATGACTATGAGTATTGGTCTATAAAGATGAAGACCCTGCTCATAGGAAGAGGTTTGTGGGACATCATAGAGGAAGGCTATAAAGAACCCACAGACTGGACCACACTTAATGCAATAGACAAGAAAACTTGAAAAGAAGAGAAAAAGAGCAACTCATCTGCTCTTTCTCATCTCCAAACCGCATTGGATAAAAGCATATTTCCTAGAATTACTGCTTGTACGACTGCTCAAGATGCATGGAAAGAATTGAGTGATGGATTCCAAGGTAGTAATCAAGTGAAGCAAGTAAGGCTTCAAACATTGAAGAGAGATTTTGAAAATATCCAAATGAAAGATGATGAAAAGTCAATGATTATTGTGTTAGAGTAAAAGCAATAGTAGATAAAATGTTTAAACTAGGTGAAGCAATCAAGCCTGAGATAATTGTAACAAAAGTGTTACAAACACTTACACAAAAATGGAACCATATTGCCATAATTATAGAAGAATCTAAATGTATTTCCATTTTAACATTCTATGCATTAATTGGATCATTAATGTCACATGAAGAGAGGTTTCCTGAAACTCCTTCAACTAGCTACGAAGGCGATGATAAGGCCTTCACTTCCAATGAAAACAATGGAAGAGGACGAGGAAGAGGTCAAGGTAGAGGAAAGCAAAGAGGTAGAGGTAGAAGCAACTACAGAGGAGGCAATCAGAATAGAGGAGGCAACTCATACAGAGGAGGCAATCAGCAAAGAGGTGGAAATCAAAATCAAGGAGGAAATCTAGGACAAAGTGGAAATCAAGGGCGAGGAAGTGACAAGTCCAAATCAGCTTATTTCAACTGTGGCAAGCCATGTCACTTCGCTCGTGACTACTAGTCAAAATATTTACAAGGCAACAATAGTCAATATGGTAATTATGGAGAAGAAGATGATACCTCTAATATTTTTCTGTCATATGGACAATCAGAACAGAATCTAAATGACACATGGCAACTGGATATTGGTTGTTCAAACCATATGAGTGGCAAAGAACATTTATTTGCTACTCTAGATTCCACTTATAAATCCCAAATCAAATTAGGGGATGATAAGACATTGCAAGTAGAGGGTATTGGAGCCATGGAGGTTCCAACCAAAGAAGGACTAAAGAAAGTGCATGACATATATTACACTCCAAATCTCCAACACAATCTGCTAAGCATTGGGTAAATGATGGAGACAAATTACAAGCTTGTATTTGATGAAGGACAATGTATCATTTTTGATAAAAATAATTGTAATCGTGTCATCACACAGGTCCCCATGACCAAGAACAAGTTATTCCCTCTCAAATTTGATGAGCCAGGAGGAGCTCAAATTGCAAATGTAGCTATAACAAATCCAAGTGTGCTTTGGCACTTGCAATATGGTCACCTTAATTCTGCTAGCTTGAAACTTCTAACTTCTCAAGCTATGGTGACAGGACTTCCCAAAATCAATGAACAAAAGGAGGTCTATGAAGGATGTGCTTTGGGAAATCACTCAAGGTCAACGTTTTTGAAAGGACAAGCATGGAGAGCCAGCTATCCACTTCAGTTTGTACATTCAGACATCTGTGGACCAATGCAAATATAGAGTCTCGAAAACTATTCTTATTTTCTCACTTTCATAGATGACTTCTCTAGAATGTGCTGGATTTATTTTTTGAAACATAAAGATGAAGTTTTTGATTGCTTCATAGATTTTAGAAACAATGTAGAGAATCAAAGTGGGAATTATGTAAAATGTCGTAGGACAGATCGAGGAGGTGAATACTCCTCAAAAGCATTCTTGAAATATTGTAAAGCAAGTGGGATCAAAAGGCAATTTACCACTACCTATACCCCACAACAGAATAGTTTGGCAGAGCAAAAAAACCGCACCATAGTTGAGATGGCAAGATCGATGCTACAAACTAAGCATCTAACTCATATGTATTGGGCAGAGGCTGTAAGAACCAGTGTATATATTATAAATAGAAGTCCTACTTCTAGTTTAGATGGCGTCACTCCTTATGAGGCGTGGTACAAAAAGAAACCTAATGTAAAGCACTTCAAAGTGTTTGGTTCTTTAGCATATGCACACATTCCTTATGAGAAAAGGAAGAAGCTTGACACAAATAGTCAAGCTTGTATATTTGTAGGGTATTGTGAGTCTACAAAGGCATATAGACTATACAATCCCAATACTCATAAATTTATACTCTCCGGGGATGTAATTTTTTATGAAGGGGGAGAATGGGGTCATCAAAGAATTTTTGTTGATGATGAGTCCCAAGATGTAAATTCTTCACAAATACAGCAGGTATAGCAGGTGTCTCCCAAGAAAGGCACACCACCCCCTCCAGGTCCAAGCAGAAGTACTACATCAAGTACATCAACCACCAATCCAAGTCCTTCTCCACAGAGATCAGTAAATTCTTCACCGATGGACATTGAATCTCCATAAAGAGGTAGAAGAAATTTACAACATCATCCTTCCTTTCAAATGTTGGATCAAAATTTCCAAAGAATATTCACTAGAAGCCAAGCTAGTGAAATGAATTCAGTTTTGCAACAACTTGAGAATTTGCAATTGTATGGGGATGATAACTCCCAAGAACCTAGCAGAGATGTAGTCAATTATGCTTTATTGGCTAGTGCACATCTAGAACCAGCTAGCTATGAGAGACATGTACTCAAAATGTATGGCAAGAAGCCATGAAAGAGGAAATAACCTCTATAAAAATAATGATACATGGGAGCTAGTAAAGCTACCCAAAGGTAAAAAATGTGTTGGATGTAAATGGGACTACAAGACCAAGTACAATGCTGATGGAAGCATTGAGAGGCATACGAC
The DNA here is from genome assembly GCA_028583015.1 of Wollemia nobilis. Classification (NCBI taxonomy): domain Eukaryota; kingdom Viridiplantae; phylum Streptophyta; class Pinopsida; order Araucariales; family Araucariaceae; genus Wollemia; species Wollemia nobilis. Next base: position 518,022 of record JAQPPZ010001136.1, on the reverse strand, counting down.
GAGACTAGTAGCAAAAGGTTTTACTCAAAAATATGGCATTGACTATGAGGAAACTTTTGCTCTCGTTGCAATAAAAGAGAATCAAATTAGTTATTTCCTTAGCAGCCCATAAAGGATGGAATGTTCAACACATGGATGTAAAGAGTGCTTTTCTAAATGGATACTTGACAGAAGAGGTTTATGTTCAACAACCTCAAGGTTTCCAAGAATAGGGAAAATAGAACCTTGTTTACAAATTGAAGAAAGCACTTTATGGCCTCAAGCAAGCACCAAGAGCTTGGTACTCATGCATTGATGGCTATTTTAGTGAGTATGGATTCATAAGAAGCAAAAGTGAACCAAATATGTACTACCTAAAGCATAGAGTAGACATTCTCATAGTTTGTTTGTATGTGGATGATCTAATATTTATGGGTAGTAACAATAAAATGAATATGGAGTTCAAAAACTCCATGATGAAACCATTCGAGATGAAAGATCTTGGTTTAATGTGATACTTCCTAGGATGGAAGTGCATCAATCAAATAAAGGGATCTTCATATGTCAACACAATTATGCTCGAGACATGATCAAGAAATTTGCCATGGAGCAGTGCAAATCAGTTGCAACTCCTACTGGACATGGGATCCAATTGAGCAAGGACGATGGAGCATCAAAGGTTGACATGACCACTTACAAAAGCATGGTTGGGAGTCTGATGTTTCTCACCAACACCAAGCTTGATATTAAATATTTTGTTTCTCTAGTTTCAAGGTTTATGGCTAGTCCATCTGAGCTGCATTTACAAGCAACTAAAAGAATTTTAAGATATTTAAAAGGTACATTAGATTTTGGAATCCATTACCAAAAATGTAATTCTGTGAAATTAGTTGGCTTCAGTGATAAGTGATTGGGGCAGCAACATAGATGATAGGAAATCTACATCAGGGAATTTTTTTAGTCTAGGATCAAGACTAATTACATGGAGTTCCAAGAAACAAACTATTGTAGCATTGTCATCAACTGAGGCTGAGTATATAGCCATCACTCATGCTAGTACTCAGGACCTATGGCTAAGAAACGTTCTTCAAGAGATTAAAGAAAGTTAGAGTGGTCCAACTTGACTGTATTGTGATAACATAAGTGCCATTCAGTTGGCATACAATCCAGTCCACCATAGCAGATCAAAGCATTTCGATATGAAGTATCACTTCATTCGAGATATGGTGGAACAACAAATAGTTGAGCTTCAATATTGTAACACTTTGGATAATATTGCTGAAATCTTCACCAAAGGTATAGCTAAAGCTCAATATATAAAGTTGAGAGACTATATAGTTAGTACTCTCAACTTTAATGGGGAGAATATTGGAAATAAAGCTAGTAAAAGGAGCAAAAAAGGTAAAAAATTTGTTTCAATGGTAAGCTTTGGATCTTACCCCTTTTACCTCCTTGGACGACAGCTGAATGGGCAGGTAAGTTTGACTTGGATTGCAGCTGACTGGGCAGGATTGGATGGCAAGGGTGAAAAGGTGAACCAACTCATTTTACCTTTCTCTTTTCCTCCCTATTTCTTCTATTTCCCTAACTTCCCTATATTCCCTAAGTTCGTTTATTTTTATGAGTATAAATACCAATGTAACCTATTATTCCTAAAGGTTGAATACAATATTAATTTCCTATTTTTCACTCCTAATTTCTCTCAAACCACATCATATAGGATCGATATTGGCCACTATACATCCCTGATTATCTCAAATTGGGTTTACTAAGACCATTGAATTACTCCTTTTCTAGCCCATATAGTGTATTTTGGGTGGTGTGAAGCCTTGGCTAAGTTGGTTGGTCATTGGAATATTTCATTTTGATGAAATAGGACTTGACATGAGGACCTACTCAAACTCATCCTCCATATGCACCCACATAGCAAATTGTTCTTTTATTTTCCCCTTTCTATTTATTCGATGAAATGAAACTATGTATGTCAATCAATGTTATTTTCTTACGTTTTGAGATTTAGATCATATATTAATATGCTTATGCCTATAAAAACAAAACCCTTGGGTAAAAATTTAAAAAATTAGGATCAAAATCTAAAATATTTCAAACTTTACCTATTTTGAGTGATTCACTTGCTATTTTAGAAGATTCACTTCTAGAACGTAGCTTATCGGTAATATATTAATTTGAGAAATCCATTTACAAATCCGAGCAATTTGCTCATAATTTTGGGTGATTTGATCGCTATTTATGGAGTTTTGATAAACAATAAAAAATTATCAATTAGCTAAGAAATTCAAGTAAACTGCTTGCTTTATTGAGCAATTTGCTCTCTTTATTGGACTTAGAAAATTTATATAAAGAAATAAAATTGTCTTGGTACATCTCATTGAGTGAATCACTTGATGGAAGTGAATTGGATGCATTCCACATTTTTCAAGTGAATCACTTGCTTTTTCAAGTGAATCACTTTGCTTTGTCAAGTGAATCGCTTTTTGTGTTAGACTTATATAAAATTAACTTAAAAATTTATTGTAAGTGCTCCTACTAATAGCAGATACAAATACAATGTTAGATTCAAGTTTATTTGGATGTTTTGTCTAATAATTCTTTGCAAAAAAATATTCTTTTGAAGTTTAAGTCAGAGTCACCATCCATAAACTACATACAAAATAGAAGCACACAAATAAAAAAGGGTAAATTTTTTAAGCAAAACTAGTTTTAGTTCTGAAAAGTAGATGAATCGCTCAAAGTTTAGCTTTTTTAGAAATACAAAAAAATTGACTGATTCACTTACTGATTCAAGTGAATAATTTGGTTCTTATTAGTCACCATCCATAAACTCCATACAAAATAAAAGCACACAAATAAAAAAAAGGGTAATTTTTTTAAGCAAAACTAGTTTTAGTTCTGAAAAGTAGATGAATCGCTCAAAGTTTAGATTTTTTAGAAATACAAAAAATTGACTGATTCACTTAATGATTCAAGTGAATCATTTGGTTTTGTAAGAAAAAATGAAATTTGTTTAAAATTAAGTAAATAGCTCATTTTTATGAGTGAATTGCTTGCAAAGTTAATCTTGGCAAAAAATTGCCCAATTTTGAGCCAATCACTCTGTCTATGATGGATGCATATTTGGGCATGAAAAGTGAGAAAATTACATGAAAATGGGGTTTGTCCCACTAGGCATGCTAGAAACTATGTTGATTTGAGGAAGTGGATTGACTTTTATTTTAATTATTGTGGCTCCAAATCCAAGTTTCAACAAGGTTGGATGGGTTTTCCATAGGTTTCCCCTAACCTCTAGATTAAGGTCAACTACCTACTCTCCTTGTTTGGACCTCTAATCTAATTTAGTTAAATTATATGAAATTAAATGCACATACAAAAGTAAATGTAGAAATTAAAATGCATAAAATAAAATACAAAAAGTAAATGCATGAAGTTTAGAGTGCAAGATATGAAAACAAATATGATTGTTACACCGTAGTAAGGATACCATGTGATCAATCAACATACAATAATATGCTATGATACCTAGGAATAGGTATATGGTGATATGATAATATATTGTATAAGGGTATTATGGATAGTTGACATGGGCCATACATATTCCAAGGTTTATTATATTATTTTATAAAATTATAATAATTAGTGGGATGAGGGTTTAGTAGTTAGCTCCCATAAGTAGAATTAGAATATGGGGTATAAAGAAGGGATGTTGTCATTGTAATCATCATTCATATCGAGTATTCTATTGTAATGGTCTTTGCACATGAAGTGGCTTACAATACATTGTCATCTGTAAGTGGTGCTCTCATCTTGGGAGATTAAGTGGAGTTATTCCTTCCCTAAGAAGTATTGATGGTGTTTCCCTTCCATAAGGGTGTTATTTATATATGTGTCTCATTGTGTGGATTATATTTATGGAATATTATTTGTAAATAAAGTGATTTGATATTCCTCCATATTGGTGAATTATTTCTATTAATAAGAATAAATTTATATAATATGGTATCAGAGCAATGAATTATCACAAAATGGGCTTGTTTTATGGATTATAATATTTTAGAAAAAATTCCAAAAATTATCTCATTTTTTAGAATCATACCTTGTTGTAGAGTTGTCTGATTTAGAAAATTCTTGTGCCATTTATTGAAGATATTTTAGATGAGTGCTTATATGAAGGAATCTAATTATTATTTAGGGGGATACAACCTTGTGAACTCAATAGTCTAGTGTAGACACCTAAATCGCATAAATCGGATAAGACTATCAGTGCATTACATATGCCCTCTTATCGACAACATATGGCCTTATTAGGCACCCCTATAGGCTAGAAAAAGGATTCCAAAACCATCCATAAATTAGTTTGGAGGGTTCATAGTAGTCTGGGGTAGTTTTGGGGTCCCTACTGGTGACCGTCCCACCCAGGGATGACCATAGTTGGTGACCGTCCCACCCAGGTACGAGCCCTAACTGGACCCTTGAAAAATTTAAAGGACATGGTAAATGGTTATCCAAGACTACCATTAGCATGTCCAATCACCCAATATTTATTGAGGACCTACTAATGGACTGTAGGGTAGTATATTAGGATCCCCATAGGGGCAACCTTCCCCTCCTCAATCAAATGACGCAATTAGGACAAGTGGAATAACTTGTCTCGCATGGCAAAGATGCCATTTGGCCCTAGATGCCATTTTGGGCTATAAAAGGAGGCCTAAAACCTCATTCCAAAAGGATATAAGGATAGCATTTGGAGCAACGAAGTGCTACCAAATTATACCTCCACTCATACCCAAGATTTTTGCAAAACACTCACCTCGCCTTGGCCTTGAAACTCCCCTTGCTTAGAAGGTGATTTCAGGGGCAACTAGGCTCGATCTGTTGAACCCAAAACCAGAAAAATTGAAGAACATTTTGGCCCCATATTTTGACAACACCCTCACCCTATTTTGGACCAATTCCCAAGGCCATAGGTGAAAAAACTAAGGTAGTTTTGTAACCGTCCCACTTGGGGACGACTAGAAATCATCCCATGACACTCATAGGGATGGTCCTAAAATAGTAGATAATTTTGGATAAATTCCTCCATAGACCTCCTTAGGATATCTAGATGAACCTCTGGCCCAAATTTGATGTCATTTGGAGGAGTTTTGGTTCAGTATTTGGAGTCCCCAATGTTGCAGGTCTACATGGCTCACCCCAAAGCGGCTGCTATTTCTACTTAGTTTTACATTAAATATTGCTTCCAAATCTGGTTATTATTATTTAGATTATATTAGAAGATGTTCATGCTTACTTTAGATCAGTTTTTATGCATATAGATCACTTTTATATTGCAATATTGACCCCCATTTCTTCATGTTTCTAAGGATTTTATCTATGATATGCAGGTGCTACTGACTCTCTTGAAATATCATGTGTATAGGTGCAGCTAAGGAAAAAATTCAAGACAAATCCATTATTGTATCTTGGGCATGGGGAACAAGTTTCACAACTTGTGTTAAAATCGCCTTAAAAGCTTCATTCCAAGGGGCTAGATCCATTGGGAAATTGTAAAATTTGAATGTATCACATTTGTAAAGCCCTCAAGGGGATGTTTTGTAACCTGACTTTTAAGCTATGAATAAATAAATGCAAGGAGAAATCCATATTTTATTATATACTTCGCTTCTTTTCACATAGATTACTTATTGCACACTTCCCTTTGAATGCATGCTTTAAAAGTGACATATACTGCAAGTAAAGACCCTTAAGGCGATATCATGAAATTTTCTTCTTCATCTAGAATAAGGGCAATGACACTTTTTTAAATCACATTTTTTTCTAAAAAATGAAATTTGAGATATCTGTTAGTTGTGGTAAGTAAATAATTTGTTGTTTTTTGGTTCTAAATTAATATGTGAAATTTTAGATTTAAATTTATGGGGGGATATTTGTTTTTATAAAATTCTTGTTTGAATTATCATTTTTTTGAATGTGATCTCATGGTACTTCAAAAGTTTTTTGGAGAAAATAATATTGATGTTAGAAAATGGTGTACATATTTAAGTCTTTATATTTTGTTTATACTTATTGGAAATTCAACCTTAATACATTTTTAGAAATTGAATCTAAATAATGGTTGTTAAGTTTTATGACTAAAAATAATAATGGGTACACTTGGAGAGAATTGGAGCATGCATTCTTAAGTCATTATCACCCATATAAATAAATAGCTAGTTTAAAGGATACACTTAAAGCCTATGTAGAATAAATAAACAAGCTTTATAAAGAACAAAAGGAATTAAAAAAAGAGCTAGCAAATTTTAAAGAAGTGGTTAAGGAAAAATTGATGTCAATGTGCAAATTGAAGGAACTACACCTTTAGTTGCAGATAAGCTAAAAAGTGGACAAAGGAATTTGTTTGAATCTAAAAATTATATTTTATAGGTTCATGGATGCATTTAGAAGGAAAAGGTTATCATTTCTATTAAATCTAGTAGCAAATATAATTTTATTAGCATTTCTTTGGCTAAGAGGTTGTAGTTTCAAACAACAAAAATTAAGGATGTTCAGATTTTTAAATATTTGAAGATCACCATGATAAATATGTTTTATATTCAAATTTTTATTTTATTGATATGTATGATATGGATATTATTTGGGTTATCCTTGGTTAGATTCTTTGGATACTTTTAGCATTAATGTGCAAAATAAGTTTATGAAGTTATGGTACAAGAAAAAGAAGATAACACTATAGGATATTTCTTAGCTTAAGAATAAAGGATCCAAGGAGGAGCAAGAAGTTGTTATGGTAGGGGAACAATTGGAGGAACCAATAGAATAATATAAATTAAATTTATAGTAGCAAAAATAGTAAAATCCATGGAATAAGTAGAAGAAAAGTCCAAGGAGGCTTTGTTAGAAGAGCATAAGAACACACCAAAAGAAGGGAACAAGAGAGAAGAGCATGAGGAAGAATTTAAAATAGAGGGAAAATGTTGAAGAATCAAAGGAAATAAAACACCGGGTTAAGGTTGTAGCATATTGCCACCCACACCACCATGAACAACAAAATTTTTGGAGGTATGGCTTAGGGAATCAATATTATTATGGATCTACATGGATTCATAAGGGCATCAAGTATGGTAGTATTTGAAAATTTGAATAATAATTCTAGATTTTAGAGTGGTTGATAAGGGTCATCCATTTTTATAATATTATATTAAAATACCTTTTAGTAATATTGTGTATTTTATAATGTTGGCCACATTTTGTAAATATAACATGTAAATAGAATATTGGCCACAGGTGCATGGCCATCCTTTATGTAATGTAAAACTTGCAATCCATGGAAATACTCCAATCTGCCATATGAAAGAATATATAAATGGCCACATTTATATTCATGTCCATCCTTTTTGTAATGTAAAACTTCTAGCCTGTGGCAATCCTCCAATTTTCCATATAAAAGAATATATAAATGACCACCTTTTGTAATATTAAATGTAATATTATCTTTCTACCTGTGACCACTCTTTCCATACAATCTAGCATATGGAGGAAAATTCAATATGTAATAACTTTACGTAGCCTTCCAATCTATCTTAGGCCTCCACTTGGCCATCTTCGTAGCCACCAATTAGCACATAATCTTGGCTATTCAAAGCCCTTTTTATGAATAAAAATTTAGGTTGGTGTTTTTTAATTTGTCTCATCTGTGTCTAGAATATTTGTATTAAGTTGGTATTAGAGAGATGTTCCTCTTCCTATATGTATTTTACACCATGTTGCCTGCTTAGGAATCTATGATATATATGAAGGATTTAGCACAATGAGCTAAGGAGCTCTATGTTTAGATAATTACCACCATGTCAAAGTATGGCTCTTATTGGAATGGAATGCTTTCCGTTCAAGAACAAATTTGTTCTATTGAAAAAAGATTTATGATACTGAAAAAGCAAATTATTGATGAATAAAAAGCAATACTTAGATTTGAACAAGGATTTATGGGCAAGCCCATCATATTGCATTTTGACCATATTGCTAGTATTGTTAATCTTGAAAAAAATTGAAAACTCTTCAAAGGAAGAAGAGAAAGATTCAAAATTGAATCATGATGTTGTTTTATTTGTTGCTAATGACATTGTTTTATCTGGTGATTTTGTTATTTTTAATGATATTATTAATTTACTACTCGATGTTTTTGTCACAACATGTGCTCTTAAGGTGTCTCTTCATGGTCCTCCAAGTATACAGTCATCCACATTGTAGACGAGATATGTTCAATATTCCAGTCGACATCAACGCAACATGCTAGAGTTTAGTTTCATATCCCACTGCCCACTATATGATATTTCTTGGATGCAACAACTATATTTCTATTTATTACCACCTCCCATGACCCAAATTCAACTACCAACCCACTACAGCCTATCTACTCCGCTACTCAGTGATACCTCACCATAGGCCTGTGTGCAGTTCCATGTGTTTAGGTATGCCATTAAATTTTAGTTATATTTCCATGTAAATTTCTCTCAATGGCCCCTTGATTTCCCTCCTTAGCCACTACCCAACTATTCATAGATGATGCCACCCCCATTTTTTTATGGATCATTTGCACTCCCAAACATATAGCCTCATCATTCACCCATCTCACTAGATTTTTGTTATTTATATTTGCTTTGTGTTTCTCTCATTGCCACCATCCACCTCTACTTTTGTTCTCTATCAATTATGCTCATGGAAAACCCCTATGACCCATCCCATGACCACCTCCATTGCCTCTACATCACCCAAATACTAGATAAATCCCCACAAAATTCTACCATGATCATCCTTTTATTCATTGTCCATACACTTACTTCTCTCCTACCTCCATGCAATTTTGTAATGATCCATAATCTCGATCCAATGAATAGAGCTATTTTTTTATAAATATTAACTTACAAAGAAGACCCAATATTTTTCATCAATATAAATGTATAACCATCTTAAATTCATTGTTGCTATAGATGACACTCAAGTAGATAGGAGTGGCCAACTTTCCATAACTTTTGTGGTTCACTTTTCTAATCTCACCAAAATATGTCACTAGTGGTCCCCTCATTTCCCATAAACTCACATATATGAGACAACTTTACCACAACATAGGGATTGCCCTTTAAGGCACATATCACTTAAAGGTGATGCCAATTACCTAATCCTACATACTGTCATATATGTAGTTTTACAATTGTGTGATACCTTAGTGATTAGTTAGTTTCAACTAACCATTGACTAACTAAGACCATTACCACTCTCCTAGTAATGATCATGGTCATTATTTCCTACTTGCAAGGTGTCACCACTATACTTTTCTATGAATTATTTGGTGGATTTTCCCATACCAATACACTATTAAGATTCCAAAGCCTCACTGCTAGGTATTATCCAAGTCTCATTGCTAGGACTCGTCTAGGCCTCATTGCTAGGACCACCCAAGCCTCACTGCTAGGGTATATCATTCATAATTATCTAGTTAAATTTTCTATCCATAACTCAACCAGTATTGGGTACAACTCAACTCTATGGATTGCTACTATGATGCTGAACAAGCTCATAATCCCCTTCCAACCCAAGGGTCCCAACATCAAAAGACTAGTTACCAAAGGAAAATAGAGTACTATATTAAATCACACTCAAAATTCATAACATATTGATAAATACGTAAGAATTTAAATACTTATTTAAATCATAACATTAGAATTATTTATTTCCTTTACTTACATGAAAATATAAAATTAGCATCTTAAAGATTCATTACCATATTTCATCAAATAAATTATTTCCTTCTCTTCAATAAACACAACTATCCATTCTGAAATCAATGATTTTTTTCCAAAGAAATTAACTTAGAATGAAATATTAATTCATCTTGATAATACATAAAAAATGTTTACAAGGATATCCATTCTTTATTCATCATTAATGTATAGCATAACTTCTACACATCGAGCCTTCAAAATATTTATTTTTTATAAATACACTTATTTCAATACAAAAATACATAATGAACACTAGTCGCATCTTCTTTACAAAAGCCTTCTACTTGATAGATCTTTTCCATAAAATATTTTGAATATCATAATAGGAATCAACAACTCTTTGAATGAATATGCAAGCCTAGAATGCATAATGCAAGAAGAACACACAACAAAAGGCAAGATCTCATTCTCTAAATTTTAACATTAAAAACATTCTCCCAATGTTTAATAGTCATGAATGAGAGAATCCCATACTTCTCTCATTCATAAATGAATCTTTTGCTTATACAATCCAAGCTAACCCCTTGGATAAATTTACTACACAATCCTTCGAGAGTAAATAATAACTTCCTCATTCTTTAGACATAAGTTTAAGTACATTATCTTCATTTATGAAACTTTCAATGCTATACTTGTTTTACTACTCTCCTACTAAACCAATAATTATCTCTTCATATAATCAAACAATTATTTTCTTCTTTAGAATAATTTAATATTGATATATTAACACAATATTCCATTAATATTAAAAAAAAACTAAAGGCTAAACTTTTTACTATCAAGTTTCAAAACTTCTATTAATATTAGATAAATAATCAATATAGATATCTAAACAAATATAATGTTTTCAAATCTAATATCCCAAAAATAATAAGGTGTGCATAGCCTAGAATAAATTTCTAAAAAAATTAAATCATCTCTACCATAGACAAAATAATCTAATTTGAAGGGATAAAATGATCACCGCATAAACAAAACAAAGAGCATCACTTTTAAAGAAGCAAACTTGACCGCCATAGGAAAAAATAATGGAACTAAAAAACCAAATCAAAATGTTTTAAAACCTTAAGAATGAATGATCTCAATCCAACACACATCAACCAAACTATAAAAGCCACAACTAAAAATATACAACAGTCCAAGATTCAAAGCATAGAACCAACAAAAACAGTTTTCCCTCTATGGATAAATAAATAGCTAGCTTTGGTAGACAGAACCTAAAATTCCATCCAAAAAGAGTCTATTAGTACTCGGTCCTTGAGATTCACTTTTGGAAATGTGTAACAATAGCAACAGATACTCAACCTACCCCAATTCTAGAAAAGGATTCATCAAATAAAGCCAAAATATGTCTCACAACAAGCATCAATTGAACGTTAAATAAAAATATTTTTGGAATTGGAACATGACAAGCTCAAGCATTCTATTTTATATAAAAATAATAGGTCTTGAATACGTTGGTTGATGGGTCAAGATTTACTTAGAAGAAAAATAATATTTGGAGATTATACACATAAGTAACAACATAGAACTAGCATTCAACATGAGAACCATTTTAAATAACACCAAATAGAGTGAACCATTTATAACTTACAATTTATATTGCTCTTACCAACACTTCATGCTTTGATAAATCTCACAACCAACCCCAGTCTCCTTACCTTCTTCTATTCTTCCTTCTAAAAAACCTCCTAGCTAGAAGATTCAATTTGCCTTTTGTAGAGGTGAGGAAGATCGAGGAATATGAAGCTAGAACATTAGTAACTCCATCATAATTTTCTTTCTTGCCCATTTTGAAAATATTTAATCTTCCATATCCTTATATGCTCTTCAAGGATAAACTTCCCATAGTCTTTGCATTAATGAAATTTAGAGTATATTTTCATAAAATGTGTCTTTCCCTCCTTTAAAATATTTAACTTTATAAAATATTTAACTTTAATCGATCCAAAACCCTCGTGCAACAAGGCAAAGGGGTTAAAAAACCCTCCAAAATTTCCAAATGAAAGTCCTCTCCTAGAATGTGAGAGGACTAAATGGGGCAACCAAACAAATACTGGCTGCTGCCATGCAAAAGGATACAAATCCTACTATTTTCCTTATCTAAGAAACCAAATTAGATGAGCACTAGTCACCAAGAGTTTCCAAAATTATCTGGAGGAAGTGTGAGTTTTCCTACTCGTAAGTGTAGGGTACATCAGGCAGACTCCTTTGCCTCTAGTATCCAGCAAAATTTGAAGGACAAGTTATCTCAGGCGATGGGCGCCTGTCCAATATCCTTTCATGATTATAACACCCAACTCTCCTAGATATTTATCGTGTATACTCCTAACACCTCGCAGGACATAATGATCCTATGGAACAACCTTTCCCAGATGAGACAAGCATTCAGTGGCATCCCCTGGGACCTGGATCTTAGTAGAGGACTTCAACACTCCCTTGCATCCTTCTAATAAGAGAGGTGGGAATGCCATTACTTCCAGAGCCATAGATGACTTTGCACACTTTGTAGACTCAAGAAAACTTATGGATGTCCAGCTGAAAGGGTCCCAGTTCACTTGGAGCAATAGAAGGGGAGTGAAGACCTTATTCAAGAGAGACTAGACCATTTCCTATTGTCCCAAGAAGCACTCCTCCTCTTTGGGGATGCTAGTCTGCAGGCACTTTTGAAAATTGGGTCTGATCACAGTCCTCTGATTTTTGAAACTACCAATAGATCCCAGTTCAAAACCTCTTTCTAATTTGAATCTATGTGGATCCAACACTCAGATATCAAGAATTTGATTGTTGAGTGGTAGGGGGAAAATTTCCCTGGGACTAACATAAACCAGGTAATGTAGAAACTTCAATCAATTAAGGGCAAGCTGAGGGTTTGGAACAAAGAGACTTTTGGAAATATCTTTGAAAATAAAAATATCATCAAAAATAGACTCAATCATATTGAGGATAGGTTCCAAAAAAGGTAGGGGGGTGAAAATATCAGAGCAAAGGAGAGGATTTTGCTTTTAGAATACCATAATACTTTGTGAAAAAAGAAATGTTCTAGCACCATAAATCAAGATAATTGTGGCTTAAGGAAGGATATTGCAATTCCAAATTTTTCCACATCTCCACCCTTAGGCACAAAGGAGCCAACAGGATAAATACCCTCACCAAGCAAGATGGTTCATGCACCTCTAATATCCACCAAATCTGGAATGAAGTTGTTAACCAATTCAGAACCCTCCTCGATGTCCCCTCATCCCTCCACAGCTAGGCTATGGACACCCTCCTTGAGAACATTCCCATATCCATACTAGAGGCTATGAATGCCCACGTTCTTAGCCCTCTTACCCTGAAAGATAGCCATGAGGCCCTCTTCTCCATGTAGCTAGACAAAGCTCCCAACCCTAATGGGTTTTCTCCCAGGTTCTTCCAAACCTACTAGGACATCATTGGGCCTGACCTTTGCCTAGCCATTTCTAAAATGTAAGCTACCAAATTCATTCCTAGGGATGTCAACTCGAATTTCCTCGCTCGTATTCCTAAGGAACCCAATTTCCAGTCCTTGTTCAATTATCGCCCCATCATCTTATGCAATGTCATTTACAAAATCCTATCCAAATCCATGGTTAATAGACTGACCAACATACTCTTGTCCATTATTGATCCCTACCAAGGTAGTACTGTCAAAGGTTAGAATATTGTTGATGGAGTCATCACTATCCATGAACTCATCCATTCAAACAAAAATTCCAACAATTCATCCTTCTTTCTTAAGCTTGATATGAACAAGGCCTTCGACAAAGTGAACCAAGAGTTTTTGAACAGAATCCTCCTCAAGTTCAAGTTTCGTGAGAATAGGGTCAATCTGATCTCAAATTGCAGCTCCTCTTATTGGTTCTCTATCTTGGTCAATGGTTCAATAGTAGGGTACTTTTCTAGTTACAAAGGGATGAGACAAGGGGATCCCATTTACCCCATCCTCTTCATCATATTGGATAAAATCCTGGGAAGAGCTGTCAAATCTGCTTGCTCAAGAAGACTAATTTTTGGTATCAAGGTTGCTTCCAACCTTCAACCCTCAACCCACCAACAGTTTGTGGATGACACCTTGCTGGCCACATCAACCTTTGTCTCTAAATCCAAGGTCATAAATTCTATCCTCAATCTGTATGAGGAAGTTGCTAGCCAGAAGGTTAATTAAAAAAAAAAGTAAGCTCTACTTCATAAAAACCCTTGCAAGGTAGCAAGTAAAAATTGCATGTATTTTGGGTTGCACAATCACTTATCTCCCTACCACCTATCTTGGGCTCCCAATGTTTCAAGGAAGGTCAACCAAGACCATGTGGAGCAGTATCACTGAGATAATCCATAAGAAGTTGGTAGGGTGGAAAGGGGCTCTCCTCTCACAAGCAGGTAAAGCCACCTTAGTTAAGTCTGTTCTCCAAAGTATCCTAGTTTTTTTTATTTTTGTTTTCAAAATACCAAATGCTATGGGATAAAGCATAGAAAAGATTCAGAAGCACTTTATTTGGGCATGGATGGATAATCAATGAAAATTTCACTTGGTGGCCTAGGACAAAGTCTGCACCCTGAAAGACAAAGGTGGGCTAGACTTGCGTAGAATTGGCATCATGAACCAGGCCCTCCTGGCCAAATAGGCATGGAAGGTGGACACCAATGCCAATTTATACTGGGTCTCTATCATTCAAAGGAATTACCTCTAATAACACTCTTTCAAGGATGAAGGGACTCCTAAAATTGGGTCCCACTTCTGGCGATCCATATCCTAAATAAAGTACCTCATTCATCAGGGAACAAGGTGACAGCTTGGTAATGGCATGGACATTGACTTTTGGCATGACCCATGGGCTAGGGTTGAGCCTTTCATAAAAGACCACAACATTGTAGCAATTAAACACCTCACTGATAGTAGATTCGATCACAAATTTTTTTATTTTATAACCACTCAAGATAGCCACAGGTGGAAGTTGATCCAGTTCAAAGTCAGTAATGATATTTTAGACATAGCCAAGTTTACCCTTTAGTCTATTCTCAAGGAAAATTTCATCCCTCAGACCCAAATGACTAAAAAGCTCTGTTGGAAAGGCACCAATAACATGCAGTTCTCAATGAATTCAGCCTATCAACTGGTTGACACCCCTCTCAAGCGATCCAGCTCCATCAACAACCCCACCATTGCTAGGTCCATTTGGCTTAAGCACCTTCTCCTGAAAATCGCTCACTTTTGCTGGCTTGTGGTCCATAACAGAATTTTGACCACAGACAACCTGATAAAGAGGGGCGTCATCATACCTAATAGATGCTACCTTTTCAACTAGGCTTGGGAGTCCACCCAACACTTATTCATCGATTACCCCTTCACCATTGAGGTTTTTTACTCCCTAACTAGTAGGTTCCAAGTCAGCTGGGCCTGGCCCAAGTTTGTCCTTGACTTGGTCACCCAGTGGCCCAATGTCTTCAAAAATCCAAGACTCATGTTTCTCTAGAAAGCCCTACTGCACCATGTCTTCTGGTAAATTTGACTGGAGTGGAACAATTGCACCTTCAATGACAAGCCTAGGAACCCTGAAGTTGTTGCTAACAAAGATTTAGATTTTGCTCTGTAAAATTCTAGCATCATCCTGTGCACATAATCCCCTTCTTGCGAAAGGGATTTATTAGTGATCAAGAGCCTGGGGATATCCACTAAGTGTTCCAGACCTCATAATACCCCTAGTTCCTAGAGTAACGCCAAATGGATTCCCCCCCCTGGTTGGCTCAAGGTCAATTTTGATGGGTCCTCCAAAGGTAATCTGGGAGATGTGGGGGCCGAAGGAGTCATCAACGACCATATGGGCAACATAATTTTGGCCTTCATATAAAATATTATTATTTAAACTAATATTTAGGTAAGCAAACCTATGGCCAATCCAATCATCTTCGAGGGCGATTCACTCATTGTGGTTAACCATATCAACAACAACAACAATAGGGGTTGGAACATCCACAACATAATCCAAGACTGCCAGGTTTCCCTCTGGTAGTGTCCTCAAAATGTGACCCTTCACGTTTTCAAAGAGGCGAATAAGGTGGCAGATCTCTTGGCCAACATAGCGACCAATCAAGCTAGCCTGATCATTTGGGAAGATGTATTCCCCCAAGAAGTCAGCACAGTAGCCAATCATGATGTAAGGTGTATTCGTAGGGAGCAACACTAGCTACCACAATGGTGTTTCATTAACACCTAAGGTATTTTTTTCAACACCAAAACAAATCTAAGGAATGTTACAAATGGTAGCTCTAGTAGCCACAAAGGCGTTCCTTCAACACCAAAAATGAGTTCTCTTAACACCATGATCATCGAGAACTCACTACTCATCAGGGAGATTGGCCCCAACATGTTCAATGCCATCAACAAATTTCAAAAGTTACCTAGCATGCTCGAGGTCCTCCTCGGCCCTAACCAAAAAGAGGTTGATCACCAGGATGGGAAAGAGGCATCCCAGTAGCCTTGGGAAGGTAGTTTCAGGCAGGTGGACTGCCTTTGATTGTAATAGCATTTGTTTAGCTCTGTACTGGTTGACTGCTTTTTTGTTTTGCCTTGGATGGAAGGGTTGGACCCTTAGACTATGTGTTCAAAACTAGTTCATTTTTGTAATATTGGCATTGTTTATGCCCTATGTAACAGGGACGGGTCCCTTCAACCCGATTAGTAAATAATTTTTTTTTACCTACCAAAAAAAAACATTCCTTAATAAAATAATGAAATAACAAATTATTAATTCTAAGGACATACCTACAAAGGTAGCTAAACAAAACTTTTTACCATGTTATTGGAGTGGGCCCTTGCTCCTTAGTCTAGTGGAAAGTAAAATTAATTTAGAAAAAAACTAAAAATATAACATGATTGAGAAGAGACTAAAATTATACTTTATTAAAAAAAGATGAAATACAACTTCACATTAAATTACAATTAAAATCTTCTCCAGAATCATCCCATTTTTTAATACAAAAAGGTATATCTATATCTATATATATATACACACACACACATGGTATGCTATAACATTATGTTTGGTGAGAATAATTTCCACTTTATTGAAAATAACTAAACAGTCATAATATTTGTAGGTGAAAGTTTTTGGTGTTTGTTTTCCCTTTAGATAGGTCAACATAAGTGCAGATTTTGATCTAACAATTTTTAATCTGTGTAATTTCGAAAGAAAACAAAATCTGTTTTTTTTCTGAGAGACCTATATATCCACTACTAGTCCATTATTTTTTAACTACTTTATACAACTAGAAAAAATTTGAATTCACTACTAGTTTGTTATTTCTCAATCACTTTGTATAGCTAGCAAAGACACTCTTCTAGAACTATGGTCATTTTCCAATGTTGTCTCTCCATCAACATCTGGAATCATCTTGTTAGATTTTAGTGCTAGGTCCTCTGTCTACTGTGACTATATTAGGTTTTGAAATTGATTCTTTTGTCTAACATGGCTATGTCAACTTCTGGTGCTCTAAGAAATTTTAACACTTGATGTGGTTGTATCAACTTTTTGATGCTCTGAGAGCTTTTGATGGTAGATATGGTTGTATCAACGTATGGTGCTCTAAGATATTTTTATGCTAGATATGGTTGTATCAACGTATGGTGCTCTAAGAGATTTTTATTCTATATATGGTTGTATCAACGTATGGTGCTCTAAGAGCTTCTGATTCCAAAGTGTTAGAAGTGCTTAGTTGCTCCAAAATAAGTTCCAAAGACCTACAAGCCATCATATTTCTGTTTAAATCCTAAATGTTATTATTTCAATTCTTATAAAAGTGTCAAACTAGACGTAAAACTAAGTCTAAAATCATATGAAACCTATCTATAACAACTTAGCAATTCATCTTACCTATTCACCATGTCTAGTAAAAATATCAGTGCAAATGACAATCTAGTCCATAATTTACCAACACATTAAGGGGGTTAGAAATTATTACTTTGCTACATGGAATAGGGTATTTTAGGGTCTCATCACTTATCTATTCATAATTATTTATGCAATTCTGAGTGATAGTATCTCTATGAATCTGTATTTTTCAAAAACCTTGTATTGTTCTTGTTGGTTGTAGCCAATCCATTCCCTTAGGCTTATGGATAGTAATTGGATGACATCTTAAGTAGGAACACATCTTTAAGGATAAAATTTATCACCTTAGATCCCTTGAAATAAGTGGTATTGTCTATCATGATGGAGATAGGTGTTTCATATCAAGTGATTATATCTTCAAATAGTTGCACCATTATCTCTTGATTGGTAGCTTTTATTGGAAATAACTCTATTAAATAAACTAATTGGTGGTAGTGATGCTTGATAATAGATTTATTTTCAATAGAAAATCAAGGCCCCACTATTGGTATAGTTCAATCACACCTAGTTGTAGTGGTGGTAGAGCTCTCTTCTTCTTTCTTCGGAATATACAATAAGATTTACACTCCTTGACCCATCGATAACAGTTAATGAATAAGATGGTCCAATAATACCCAACTCTCAAGATTTTGTGAGTCATGATAGGTATAAATAATTACCCTCCTTCATCATGGTGTTATTTTATTAGGGCTTCTTATTTTTCTTCCTCCACATATTGGGGTAAAATTCCATCATAGCTTTTCTTGTATAAGACATTGTCTAGAATTTGGTAATGGGTTACCTTTTGTCTAATACTAGTCCATTATTTGGAATATAAATACCCAAGGACCTATCCTATAGCTATATACCTACACATATTTCCCATCCATACAATGCTCTAGTAATTATCCATTTCATCAATTAGAGTGACATTATTCAAACACTGTCCTCACTAGTATTTTACATAAAGCTTTACCTCTAATAAATTTATTAGGCTTAATATAAACACCAAGCTCTTATCCCACTTCTCACACAATTCACCATGTAAAAAAATAGAATAAACATTAGGATTTACCATAAAGATAGTTCTCTTGCTCGATGAGAGATAGTATATGAATTTATTTAGAGCCTTCATGATGAAAAATACCTATTTTTTAACAATGGTATATCTCTCTTCATAGTTGTAAAGTCATTAAATAATGAAAGATATGGGATAGTTTTCATCTTCTTAATTCTAATAATTTAATACGACTATTATACTTTATTCTATTCCAAACACATATAACTTGAATTCTTTTAAAAAATTAGAGTTGTCTAGGATAAGGGCTTTGGTGATAGCATCCTCTACCTCTTGGAAGGCTTTATTTCCTCTTTCAATCCAATCTAAGGAGGCATATTTCTTGAGCATCTTGGTTATATCTCTGACCATGTGCAAAAATTTAGTAATAAATTTGTTCATAAACTAGATTTGTCTTAAGAATGAGCTAATCCACTTAACTGATGAAGGCAATGGTAGGTCTTGAATGACTTTGATTTTATCAGGATCTATGGTGAGACCCTCTTTGGACACAACATGACCTAATTAATTTTCTTTCTAGACAATGAATATAGACTTCTTAGGATTTAGAGAGATATTAAATTCCTTGCACCTTTGAAAAACATCTCTAGAAGCTCTATGTGTTTACTTCTATTTTTGGAAATGACTGTCAAATCTTCAAGGTATATTAGAATGATTTCATCCAGTAGCCCTAAGAAAGCTATGTCCATCACTCTTTAGAAGGTTTCCATAGAATTTTATAGATCAAAATTTATTTTTTGGTAAGTAAAAGTACCACATTTTATGGTGAAAGTTCATCCTAACCCAAATTGGATTATACCCAAAGAAATTATCTAGAAATGACATCTATGAACCAACAACCTTTTGTAATATCTAATTAATAATGGATAAGGGATAGTGGTATTTTAATGATGAATTCAAGTTGCTAAAATTAAAATATAATATGATATTTTCATTCTTCTTATGTATTGGGATAAGGTTAGTGACCTGTATTGAATGCTTCATCAAGAGTATGATATGGCATTGTAGGAGCTTAGGAAACTATTTTTTATAATGGCCTCCATTTGTGGATTGACTGGTCTTTGTTTTTAGTAGAAATACCCAGAAGTTGGTTCTAGTTCAATGGTATGATCTATCACATTACAATAATATACTTTTAAATCTTTGTATGACTAGGCAATTATGTCTCAATATTTACAACAAAGTTCTTTGAAAAGGTCTTGTTATTGCTAGGTACAATCTTTTCCAAATAGTAGACTTATCCTTTTTGCTACCTTGATGGGATGATATGCAAAATATTTCTCCTTGAGATTATTTTACCTTGATCTAGCATCTAGATTAAACAAACTATCTAGTGTGATCATACCCTTAGGCATTTTATTTAACTTTAATTATATAATTTCATATTTTGACATCATCCACATATTTATTTTGCTCCTCAACATACTAGGCCTCCCTCATCAAGAACTCTATGATCTAATCATTGTTGTTGAAGACCTATTAATAATTATAGTTATCTGGATTATTGATATGAATACAAATTCTAGCTCCTTTAGTTTATTCCACATGTGATTTATAGGATCAAAGAATGTCATCATGCTTGCCAACTCATTTGCTTTTATGTTTATCTCCTTAGTTATTGATTTAATTTGGTAGGAGCTAAAAATTTCAAGCAAAGCATAAACTTGATGTTTGTAGGACTTTAGATGTTTATTCTTGGTGACACACTAGGAATTTACCTATTTTACTATTAACTTAGAGTTTCCATATACTTGTAGGTCTTTAATTTCCATATTTTTTCCTTTCTTATACTAGTGCAAAGTGCTTCATACTCAACTACATTATTCATGCAATTGATTAGTAGTATATAAGAAAAATGGATTTGTGCTCCTTAAGGATAGATGAAATAAATTCTAATGTGTATCCTATTATTAGTTTTGGTGTTGTCAAAGTACATTGTCCATGTCTTTTCAAATTCACAATTTGTTAAGGTAGCAATTTTGGGAGTGGTTTTTATTATTAGGTATTTCCCCAACTTTGTTTCCTCACACTCCCACTTAAGATACCTATCATATTATAGCACACCAATTATCATTTCTACTTCTAGGTCTTAATCGTCCTCCTGATACCCATATTCAGTATACTCCAGGAGTTCATTCAAGTTTACTATATCATCATCTTCTATTTTGAGCAAGAGATAATGATAGAGAAAATCATTCTTAATCGTAATTGTATTTCCATATCTAGGCACCTTCATGTGCATATAATCCATTGATAGATAACCATATCGTGATAGATTTCATATCCATTCCTAAGACAATTTCTTAAAGTGTAGGGGCAAATCTATGATTATAACCTCCTGAATGACTATGAGTTTTTGATATTGAGTTATGGTCATGACTAGATCTTTGAGGATATCTATTGCATTGATCATAGTTCTATATGTTGGAATTATGTTGAATATTTTACATGTTATTCAGGAGGGGTTAACTCTGAAAGGAATTTACCTCATAAAAAATTCCCTTGCCGAGGTTCAATCTAGCTTTAGATCCATATGGGTGTTTTTGGTTTAATGTAATGTCGACCCATGGAATTGTAAAACCCCTTGTTGTGTTGTTGATATATAAAGCAACATGTGAATGAGGGTTTGGTAATGAATTTGAAAGAAATGTAATCGCAAGCAAAAAGTGAGTGAAAGGATATTATTGTATTGAATATGGTCAAGTTTATACAATAAGAAAATATTCTTGTTGGGAATTTTCCCGAAAGGGTTTCCTAGGATAAATTCTTGTGTAACATGTTCTTTGTCTCTGCTTTTCCTTTGATTCTACAATTACTATTTTTTTCATAATTTGTTTATCGGGGTATTATTTCTCTTCACTGTCCATCTGTATTAGTTGTTTAGCTATTTTGGTAAAAGGAAGACCCACCTCCACACAGCCTTAGGCTCACCCATGACTATTGCTATTGAATCAACAATACAAATTCTAAGGATGTAATTCTCAATTTTGAGTCTTATATAAAATAGAGGTAACTTTAGATCTTTAGATTTTAGATCATTCTACACATAGAAATCACTAACTTCGATATTTGATGGTTGCTCTATAATTAAATTATATTGGTTGGATACTTGAGCTAAGGAAAAGTCTACTCATTTACCTTGTGCATAAATTTTATCCTATTATTTGAAGGCTTCTCGAAGTAGTTCTCATTGTCTAGATAGTACTTAGACTTCTAACATGCTGACTTTGGTTGATGTCTTCATTTCTTTGACAATGTTGAATTTTATGATAGGGGATTCTCTCCTTATGGAAAAACTTGAGGTATACCTAGGATTTTTTTGACATCCTTTACATGTAAGAGCAAGATATTTAAACCTTCTTTCAACCTCTCTTTGCAATGGATCTATCTCTATATTGATTTTCTTGGATGCTTCTCTATTTCTATCATTTATTATTGGTTCCTTCCCTTCATTAGTCCTTTGGATATTTTTGATCTTGTATTTCTTAGAAATTTTTTAAGATGCCCTTATGATCTCTCTCCTCCTACTTCTTCTATTGTGTTGTGATGGGTCCTTTATATTTTATATGTAAAGGGGGTCTTCCCCTTCTAAGGACATTTATTCCTCCATGTGTCATATTACTTGTCAACTAATTATTCTATTATTATTTTTTTTTTTCCCTAGTTTTTATGCCTTGTTGGTTAGTAAATACTATGCCTTCTTCAATGATTGACTTTTCATTTGTCTTAATAACATTAAAATTTATTAGTATTACATTAATAGGATTAGACAAAATAGACATTAAGTGTGCAGTATAAGGTTACTAATACATGATAGGAGGTACTTTCCTAGTGGTAATGGATTTTTGAACCTAACATCATTGAGTGCATTTTCTAGTTTGGGAATCTTTGATGCCACCCATGAATTTAGTAGGATCATACCTATTATTCCAAGGTTAGCACCACAAAAATTCTACTTTTTCATTTGCATTGACCATATGATTATAGACTTGGTTCATTCCATGGTTAGCACCTTGGTAAGGGACATGATATTTTATCAAGTATAAAGTATTCCATGTCTTCCAATTTTTTAGTTTCTACCACTATTGTTTTGTAGCATTGTTATGATTTACTAGGATATTGATTACCTCCAATATTTTGTTCATTGTAAAGTTGTTGGACTTGATGCTTGGATTGGATCAAGTAGGGAGGGATGGAAGTAGAGGATGAAAGGCTATTATGGATGAAGAATTTTGGTTGGGGTGAGTAGTAATATATGTCAATTAAGAAGGATAGATAGAGGTACCTAATAGAGGCATTGGAATAGGAGAGAAATTGGGTGTTGTACCAAGTATAGGGATATTTTGAAAAATATGGCCGCATAAGCCATTAGTGGATTAGGGGTTATTTTCCATAACTTAATGAGGATATCTTTACATCTTACTACTTTCTCAAATATTGTAGATAGTGTATAGTGGTTAGCATTACAAACCACTAGTGCTAAATCAGACTTTAAACCTTTGATATAGTATGGTAATACATATTCTTCATTTGGTCTAACATTTTGTAGAATTATGGTTAAGGTTTTCAAGAATCTAGTGTTGAAGTCATGTATATTTTCATAAGGGGCTCTTCATATGGTATTTAATTAAGATAAAAATAAATACTCATTTCACATAGTTCCAAAACCTATGCATAAAGGGTACAACTATTGATCCCTAATCAATTACTAAATTTCCATGTAATTTTCTATGTTATAATGTAGCCTTATCATGAAAAGATAAAATTATCAAGCATAAAATTATGTCCTGCTCTTGAATATAGTGGATATAATTGACAGTAGACAACTTGTTGAGGCAATTCAATACAATCTTATTCCCATTCCATGAAAATTAGATAAAACCTTCATAGAAACTAGGGGGATAGGTGAGTAGACCAATAGGTTTAAAGGGCCTTGATAGGTCTAGTCAAGAAGTTGGTTTGGAGGCATAACAAGCATGTTGGGATTCTTTTTTATGGAGGAAACTAGTAGAATTGTTGATGAGTATGGATACCATTTAGAACTTAGATGTTAGCATGGAAGGGACGGTATAGGTATGGATGGTAATTTGGTGAATATTGAGGTGGTAGATTTAGATAAACCCATTGTTTATTAGGAAAGAGAGTAAATTTTGTTGAGGAATCCAGTTTAGCCCTATCTATTGGACCTGTTGGTTTTGAGGAGTTGACCCTTAAACATTTTACTATTCTTGGCTTTATTGGAGGTGGTGTCAATACTTGTGTATTTCCCTAGGATACCTATGACCCCATATTTCCATTAATTTCTTGTGTATTTTGCACAAGGTTCATAGGTTCATATTTAAGCCTACTAATCTTGTTTGGGATGATGACTAGTCTAGAGGGATGTTACTAGTCTTGGTTACAATAGATGCAGGTGGGTTGTGCATTAGAGGCAAGCTTATGGGTGTTACATTTTAAGTATTTTATACTATAGGATGATTGTAGATTTAATTCATAAAATGTAGTTTGTTTGTTAGGTTATGTACATAAATTAGTATTTGGTAAATAGTGTTCGAAATAAAGCTAGTAAAAGGAGCAAAAAGGAGTAAAAACGATAAAAAATTTGTTTCAACGGTAAGCTTTGGATGTTACCCCTTTTACCTCCTTGGACGACAACTGACTGGGCAGGTAAGTTTGACTTGGATGACAACTGACTGGGTAGGATTGGATGGCAAGGGTGGCAAGGTGAACCAACTCATTTTCCTTTTCTCTTTTCCTCTCTATTTCTTCTATTTCTCTAACTTTCCTGTATTCCCTAAGTTTGTTTATTTTTACGAGTATAAATACCAATGTAACCTATTATTCCTAAAGGTTGAATACAATATTAATTTCCTATTTTTTACTCCTAATTTCTCTCAAACCACATCTGGTATCAGAGCCAAATCCGAGAGGGCATGAGGATCGAGGTGAGGGAAGTCCGAGGACCGAGGAGAGTGTTGCGGGCCAAACAAGGTTAACTTCTTTCCTACTTTTGTCACATGCCCATGCATTTAATTTATCAACCCAGGGAGCTTCGTAAACTTGCGAAGGGTCTTGAACAAGATTGCTTACAATACCACTTGAGATGAGTCCGCTAGTTCTACTATTGGGGGGTGTTTCAACGGTCGTCAATCATTCATACACTCCTCAATAATTTACGTAAAAACAATTAAATCTATAGAAAGGAAATATTCATGCATTCCTAGAAATAAACCTATTGCAATACTAGAAATAACAATGCGATAAACAATCTTATAAAAGTGGTAAACTAATCTAGAAAACACAAGAAAAATAGGGGAAGAAATACTGGCTTGGAGTGGGCCCAGGCTCCAGCAACTTCCTCCCAGCTGAACACGCACTTAGAAACTCTTAGAACTGTATTATAATTATCAAAGTATTACAATGCTTCTTTTGTATATCTCTCTACATTTACTATCAAAATATTCTATATATCCTCAGAGAGGTCTGCATGTGTTTATATAGCACACCCGTAGATCTTCTGTTACAAAGAAGTTATAATAGTCGATTCATTCCAGACTAAACTAAGACAGTCTGGTAAATGTGATCGACGTCTGCTAAAATTGGCATTCATTTCTAATGGTGGCATGTTCACTGATTGGTTTGTGCTTCACCTGGCATTGGTAGGACATTCTCATACATCGATGTGATCCCCAATTTAACTCTACATGACGTAGAGTTGGAACTACACTAGTCTCTATTGTCCACGTCATGCTTGTCTGGTCAATGGGTGAAGAACAGGGGTGCCTTCCCTATGAGGAAGGTGCCTAAGTATGTCGGGCGCCTTCTCTATGTGGAAGGTGCCTTACTGCCATTGGCGCCTTCCTAGAAGAGGAAGGCGCTTATCTTCTATTGGCGCCTTCCTGTGAGAGGAAGGCGCTTGCCTTCTAGTGGTGCCTTCCTTATGAGAGGAAGGCGCTTGCCTTCTAGTGGTGCCTTCCTATCGGTGCCTTCCTGTGAGAGGAAGGCACTTATTTTCCTTTGGCACCTTCTTGGAAGAGGAAGGCACCTTCTTTTATTGGTGCCTTTCTGGAGAGGAAGGTGCTTGTTTTTCTTGGTGCCTTCCGGAAGAGGAAGGTGCCTACTTACTTGGATGGAAGAGGAAGGTGCCTACTTATGCTTGGTGCCTTCCTGGAAGAGGAAGGTGCCTACCTTCTCTATGTTGATTTTAAAAGAAACAAAGTGCTAGGTCCATGAAAAGACCTCGACTGATCCAAATATGACTAAATCAACTACAATTCCACAAAAACACATTGAAAACACATGAATTAGATAACATGCATAATTTCATCAAATAATTATATAATCATTCATAAACATATGCAATCCTTATTATATAGCCGCATAATAATCAAGAAAATGTATACAAAATATGAGCATTTTTGATGCTCATCATCCCCCCATGCCTAACATATGCCATGCCCTCATGGCATCAAAACTATAGGTAGCCCTGTTGACCCCTCATCATTGTCATTTCTTGGTGGATCCGGCTGTACCTACGGCCCGTGTCTACCTCTTCTATGCACTGGCATCTAGAGGTGTGGCTCCTCTTTTTCTATGTGGGGCTACGGGTGCTGCTATCGGCTTTGCTTTCCTCATCTTGGCCGCTATCGAAGGTGATCTAGCTAGCGTCATCTCTGTTGCCTAAAATGTAGCTTCTGTAGCTTGCCATAGGTCAGCGTTCGAAGGTCTGACCACTACAAGAGGGATATCTGAATTATCCCTCTTGAGATGAACTACTTGGGCTTTGTACAATCAAGCTGCTTCAGGAGTAAGCCCTACGTTCTCCTTTGCAATGGTAGTGACTTCCAATTCGGGGCCATATACCCCCCATCATTCAAAATACCTTCTTATCTTGGAGGGTCATCCCCGGGATGACCCGTAAATCTCCTAGAACTGGCTGTCCTCTGTCGGATTGATGTAGATACTAGAGTCCCCCTGCATCCTCGAGGTTGCCTTCCTGGTCTCCTTAGCTACTGTCATCTCTTTGAGCAGTCGTTCAAACTATTTTTGCCTCTCTACGAATGGTTGCATATCCCACTCATCTTCTTCTAGCTCGATGAAGGTCACCTTCACCTTCTTTCGAGCCATCCTGGGCCCTTTTCCTTTGGCCTCTATAGAAAATGTGGTGGCTCAAATAGGGGTTTTCCCTTTCTCCCTGGTGGACGTCTTCTCACTTTGAGGGGCCTGCTCTATGGTCCCTGGAGCATTCTCTTCACTCTGGGGGACCTGTGCTGCCATCCCTAGGGGTGCTTCTTCGCCCCCCTGTCTGTCCTGTGCTGACCCCTCAGGTTCTTCTCTTTCTTCCTTAGGTCCAGGGAGTTCTTCCTTATCCCTCGGTCCTGTCTGCTATTGTTGGTCCTCGTCCTACTCTGTATCACTCAGGTCGATGATAGGGGGTGTTGTGGGACTTCTTTCCCCTTCACTCCCAAAAATAGAGGAATTCTCCCCTACCTCTAGGCTGCTCTGTCGGGCGTCCGATCAAAATTCTCCCAAAGAGAATACTCATTCTGTAGATGTGGGAGAATTCTTCGGGACCTCTATTGCCCAGTCAGTTTGGGTCGATGCATCCCTTCTTTCTGTTCCCCTATCCTGGAGTTGTTGGTTCTCCTCCCGCAACTGCTGGACCAGCTGCTCGAGCTGGGTGATTCATCTTTCTCATTCTTCCAATTCCCCTCTATGCTCATTCTGGTAGTCCTCCAAAATTTGTTGGGCCATCCAGCAATTGGTCTGCCACTCCAACGCTTCCTCCAAGGCTGCATCGACTTGATCATTGCTCCCGAAAGTCCCTACATCTTGTGGGCTCCAGTTTGTCAATTCCTAGAGGGTTTGGGCTACAATGTCGACTTTCGGGTCATTCTCTTCTTCTTCTATCGAGAGGAGGAGTCACCATAGGCGTTTCCTCCTAGGGACTGGTTCTAGTGGCCAGAACTCGGCCTCACTGCTAATAAGCGGTGCTCCTTCCTCTTCATACTCGAGCACTAGGGAATGCCCTCTTTCCTCTATGCATTCGGGCACTGGTGAATGCCCTCTTTCTTCCATGAAATTAGGCAATGCCAATTTCCCGATACTTGCCATCTCCTCTATAGGGCTTCCCTCTTCTTGCCCTATTTTGGCAACAACATCCTATTGCCTTTCTTGGCCGCCATCTCCCTCTGCGTCGGGGTTCTACCTCTGCGCTTCTGCATGGCGGACCAGTGTTGATATCAGCCCATGGTGGGCCAAGGTGGATGGTGCTCCCTTCTGGTACCTAGCCACTTCTTCCTTCAGGGCATTTTCTAGGTAGAAGGGCATGTTCAACTTCCTTCCATGCACCAGGTGATTCAAAAACTGCACATGGTTAGTGTGCAAATGGGTATACTTCCTGGTGCATGTAAAGAATCGAGCAACCTACTCGAATATCTTCCATAGATTCATGGGAAGGCTACTTTTGGGTAGCCCTTCCTTATCTATCTACACATTTTCTCCTAGAATAGCACTTTGGCGTATGGCTTTAGTAGTCCACCTTTGTATATGCATTCACCTGTGAGGGGCAATCCAGTCACTTGTGAGATGTATTCAGGGGTGACCAAAATTTCTACCCCTCGCACCTGAGCTACGTCGCCCCTCAAGGAGGTAGCGAATTCCTTGGCTGCCTCCATATCCTAGCCCTGACTGACCAGGGTACAGTATTCGAACCATCCCTCGGCCTCGAACTATGTTTTTACCATCCCCCTGATTCCTTCCGTATCACTCGGCTCATTCTTTTTCACCGCATGATTCTTCGACCTTCCTCCCATGGCACCTTCCCTTACTACTGCACTTCTTTTTTTCTGTCCTTACTTCTTCAGGAAGGCGCCTTCTTATAGGGAAGGTGCCTAACCTTAGCATTTAATTCTAGGGTACGCCTTTCGAGCCATATCATTGGCACGTGGTTCCGGCCATGGGGGTATATGATTTTTATGATGACAATATTTTTTTGGTACTGCATAATTTATGAATAATTATATAAATATTTGAGTTAGTATGCACGTACCTTATTTGGTGTTTCATGCATCATGAAGAGCATTGATTCATTGATTTGTGACATGGGGGAGGGGTATTTCATTTGTGCGGATTACGCTGGACTTTGGTGCTGAGTTGTTTGATGGTTGGTGCTGAAGATAGACTCTCGATTTGCTCAAAAAACTATCTGTCCATCATCTTTGGAATGTGCATGCTGATCTCGCCCCATAATTCTTTAAGATTTTTTTGATTGGGGTAGATTTCCATCACATGGGCGATGGTGGTAATCTGATGCCGCTCGTTCGTGTGGTGATTTCATTTCGATCGAGGCATCCATGAGACTTAAGTGTTGGTTGTACATGGAAGGCACTCTTTGGTACCTTCCCAATGTGGAAGGTGCTTATGTGGTGCCTTCTCGATGTGGAAGGTGCTTATATGGTGCCTTCTCAATGTTGTCGGTGCTCTTTGAATGGATGCGCCTTTCGATGGTGGAAGGCACCCTTTTGATGATGGCGCCTTCCTGCTACGGAAGGTGCTTCTGAATGGGTGCACCTTCCTGATGTGGAAGGCATTGCTGAATACCTGCACCTTCCTAGGGTGGAAGGCATCGTTGTATACCTGCGCCTTCCTGGGGTGGAAGGCACCTCGGTCTGTATGCGCCTTCCTGATGTGGAAGGCGCCTCGGGTCTTTTTTTTTTGTGGTTATTTTTTATGTGGCGCCTTCCCGATGTGGAAGGCGCCTACTTTTTTTTTTTTTTTTTTGTGTGCCTTCTTTATAAGGAAGGCACCTTCTTCTGGCCTTCTTCATAAGGAAGGTGCCTTATTCTGGTGGGGTGCCTTCTTCATAAGGAAGGCGCCTTATTCTAGTGGGGTGCCTTCTTCATATGGAAGGTGCCTTCTTCTGGCTGGGCGCCTTCTTTATAAGGAAGGCGCCTTCTTCTGCGCCTTCTCGATGTGGAAGGCACTTTATTCTTGGCAATCATGTTGCGATTGACTAGGAAAGGGTGATCAAGCCTTCTCAGTCTCGCTTCACGCTGCCTCAGCTTCTACCTACGAGTGTCGATGTCGGAATGCTGAGCCGAATCAGGCCTGGTTTCCCAGATACCTATTCCTCGTGCTGTCAGGTCCTCCACCTACAAAAAGCAAATGAAAAGAAAGAAAAATAAAGGTAGTTAGATGCATTCCATGCCTGTTAGGCCCTGGATTAGGATGCCTATAGCTTGCATGCGGGCGTCATCCCTGCAAAACACATCGTAAGAAAAAAACTAAATTAACTAATTTTGGTGAGCACCTCCATGCCCACCGTTTTTCCTGTTAAGAGTTTGGTCCGGATCTAACAAGATGGGGTCTCCCCCATGTCTATTCTGGATTCCACCTGTAAGGTTTTGGATGTGTTATAGGGGTGCAGTTGGTGGCCATTGACCGTTAACATGGTGTTGCTACCATCAATTGTTCTAACATGCACTGCCCCATTCTTGATGAGCTCTACCACCTCATACGGTCCCATCCATATTTGCATTAATTTACCTTTTCTTTCTTGGAATCGAGAATCATACAACAACACCCATTCTCCTTCTTGGAACTACTTCAGTTTAATGTGGTGATCATGCCACCACTTTCTTTGCTTTTGTATGATTTCCATTCTCTGCAAAGCATCCATTCAGATTTCGTCCAGCTGATCTAGCTACCGAATCCTTTCTTTTTGAGCATCATCCAAGCTCAAGTTCAATTCTGAAGCCATCCTCAATGTCTTGATTTCAAATTCAATGGGCATCATCGCACTCTTCCCATAGACCAGTTGGAAGGGTGTGAAGCCTGTGGTGGATTTCCACGTGGTATTATACGCCCGGACTACCTTCGACAACCGTGTAGCCCAATATTTTCTGTGTTGTTGCACGGTCTTCATCAGGATGTTCTCTATTTCTCTGTTCATCACTTCCACTTGCCCATTTTCCTGTGGATGGTAGGGTGTAGTTTTATTGTGCCAAACTCTGTATTGCTCCATCAGCTCCTTGATCAACTTGGAGGTAAATTGAGGCCCTTGGTCTATTGTTATCTCTCTAGGGACCCCAAATCATGTAAAAATATGGGCAAATAAGAAATCGATGACTGTTCTTTCTTTTGAATCTCTCAATGCTTGAACTTCAACCCATTTGGTGACGTAATCTGTATAGACCAAAATAAACCTCCTCCCTATTGAAGGTGGATTAATTGGTCCCATGAAGTCCATGCCCCACTTATCGAAGGGTTCTAGGTGTACCTGAGGCTGGAGGGGCATTTCATCTCGATGGGTTGGTCTACCCATTCTTTGGCATTCATCGCACTTGTTGGCATACGCAGCCACATCCTTGAACAGAGTGGGCCAAAAGTACCCAGCCTGTAGGATTTTGTAGGTAGTTCATTTCCCTGCAAAGTGTCCTCCGCATGGTTCATCGTGACACGCTTTGAGTACTTCTGAGAACTCCTGTTCTGCTATGCATCTCCTTATAATCTGGTCACGTCCTATTTTGAATAGGAGGCCATCAATCCATAGGAACGATGCACTTTTCTCTATGACCACCTACTTTTCTCGAAAAGAGAGAGCAGGTGAGGTTCTTTCGATGGCCAAGTAATTGGCTATATCTACGTACCATAAGATTTGCTCACTAATGGTGAACAAATGTTCATCCAAAAATTGGTCTTCCACTACTGTATGGTCTACCGATATCAATCTGGATAGAAAATCTGCTACGACGTTGTCTTTGCCTGGTTTGTCGACTATTGTGATGTCGAATTCCTGTAGTAACAAGAGCCACCTGATAATTCTTCCACCAATGGCCGGCTTGCTCATCAAGTATCTGATGGCCATATGGTCCATGTGGAAAAATACCTTATACCCAATGATATAATGGTAGAATTTGTTTATGGCATGCACAACTGCAAGGAACTCCTTCTCCGTCACCGTGTAGTTGAGCTCGGCTCCTGCCAAGTTTTTGTTGACATAGTAGATGGCATAAAATTCTTCGCCATCCTTCTGTCCGAGGACTGCTCCAATCACATTGTTGGATGCATCACAGTAGATATGGAATGGTATGGCCCAATTTGGTCCTCTTAAAATTGGTGTGGATATCAGTTTCTCTTTAAGCAACTAAAACGCTTCTTCGTAGTCTTCCATCCAATTGAACTCCACATCTTTAGATAATAGAGTGTGCAGTGGTTTTGCAATTTTATTGAATTCGATGATAAATCATCGGTAGTACCCGACTGATCCAAGAAAACTCCTCACCTCTCTCTACGTTCTGGGGCTGGGTAGGTCTCTGATGACCTCAATTTTTCTTTTATCAACCTTTATTCCTTCTACGGAGAGGTGGTGTCCCAGTACGATGCCTTCTTGCATCATCATAAAGCATTTCTCATTGCTCAGGGACAAATTGTTTTCCTTGCTTCTTTCGAGCACTCTTTCCAAGTTCGTCATTGCTTCATCAAAGGTTTCTCCATAGATGGTGAAGTCATCCATGTATACTTCGACCGTGTCTCCCATCATGTCTAAAAATATGCTAAGCACCACCCTTTGAAAGGTGGTAGGTGCATTGCATAATCCGAAAGGTAATACCCGATAGGCAAACGTTCCCCATGGGTAGGTGAACATTGTCTTATCCTGATCCTCTTCTCCTATCTGGATCTAGTTGTATCCACTGAATCCATCTAGGAAGGAGAAATACTTCCTCCCGAAGAGTGTATCCAAGACTTGATCAATGAACGAGAGCGAGAAGTGGTCCTTCTTGGTCACTTTGTTTAACGCTCTGTAGTCCACATAGATTCACCACTTCCCATTCTTTTTAGGGACTACCACTAACGGTGATACCCACTCACTGTCAAAAATTGGATAGATGAATCCGATAGTCAAGAGTTTTTGCAGTTCTTCCTTGACAATGTCTTTCATTGCCGGATTCATTCTTCTCTGTGGTTGCCTGCTTGGAGTTGCTTGATCATCGAGGTATATACGATGGGTACAGATCTCTGGGCTGATACCCTTCATATCTGAGTAATCCCATGCAAATGCCTATTGGTGTCTAACCAGGAGCTCTTCTACTTTCATCAATTATGTGGGAGTCAACCCACTGCTGACATTCAACGTTCTTCCTGGCCCGACGTGTATCTGTTGAACATGGTGATCTTGGGCACCAGCCAATGGTGATCCAGGTGTAGAGATGGAGGACTCCCCATGGAGGAACTCCACAATAGCACCATCTTCATCTTCTTCTGCCAACTCATCCAATGTCATCACTGATTGGATCATGGATAGCTCAGGATTTTCATGCTCGATCAACATGGGTTCTCCTAATGAGTCGACGGACTACGTTGGGGGTGAAATAGTCAACCTTTTAATATTTCATCCATCAGAGATGGTCATCAGCCCATCCCAATAGCTGATGTAAGCATCAACTATTGCCAGCCATGGCCTTCCCAAGATGAGCGGGTAACCACCCAACCTAGTTTTAGATTGCAAGACTAAAAAGTTGGCTGGGTATTCCCATGCACTGATTGTCACTATTACATCTTCCAACATTCCTTCTAGTGCCATGATCGATCGATCGACCAACTGTAGCACTGTCATAGTGGGTTTCAGGTTCATGAGCTGTAGCCTCTACATGGTCTCCTAAGGCATTACATTGATGGCTACTCCGAGATCGACCAACGTATTGGATAGGGAATGTCCCTCAATTTTTATAGTCAGCACCAGGCTGCTCGGGTCTGCATACTTAGGATGGCACATTTTGCCCATCATCAAATCTACTAGTTTACCCATGACATTGATAGTCTAGGTTGCTCTTCATCCTGGCTTCCTTAGACACATCTCTCTTATCACCTTGGTATATATCGAAACATCTCGGATGGCTTGAAATAATGGAATTGTCATGATGAGGTTCTTCAAGCTAGACAAGATATCAAACTTCGGCTGTGTTACTTTCCTCTATTCTTGCAACCGGTTGGGAAATGGAGCCTTTGCTCTCTTAGGTGTTTCTTCTATCACCTCTTCTACAAGAGGTGTTTCTCCTACCTCTTCCTCCTCTTCTACCAGTGGAGGCATTCCTACTCCTAGTTGTCTACCAGACCTAAGCTGAATATGGTACATCGGATACATCTCACCCTCCACATTGTATGTTGGTTGGTTCACCCTGTTATTAGGATTTGTCATCGATTGTGTGGGTAGCTACGCAGGTCTCACTACTGGAAACATCGATAAATTCTGTTGGGGGTGAGCTGGTGCTACATTCTATGGAGCCTGATTCCATGCAGTGTGGCCTCTCCACTGCTGCCCAGGATATGGATATGGCATCCATGGCTGCTGGTTTGGGAATGTTGTTGGGGGTGCGTTGGACCAGGGTGATGGCCCCCACCACCCCATGTTAGGTGGTTGAGGTGGGCCTTGGGACATGTATGGTCCTCCCCCATATGACGACATTTCGGTTGGCATATTCCCTACAAGGGGTTGTGGCCAACTCTTTCGATTGCCTATGAAATAGGCATCCATGCTTTCAACATCCTCCTGATTACTGGGCAGTTGTGGGCACAATCGAGTTTTATGGTTCAGCCTACAAACTGTGCATACTCTAACTTTGTTCTCTGGGCATGCATTCTTTGCATGCTTCCCTCTACATTTTGGATAGAAATAAGCCAATGTTGCTTCATTTTCTTGCTTCTTTTTCTCTAACAGTAACGTATCCATCTGCAATGCTAGAGATGAGAGCATTTCACTCTTTAAATCTTCTAGCATGTTACCTATTTCTGTCTTCATGACTGAAGCAGTCACTTTCATGGTTCTAGAAGTGGTCTTGCCTCTCCTTCTTGAGTAGTTCCGGCATAGTTTTCGGATGTCTTCCATAGCGTGCTGGTAGACATCACCTCCAAAAATCATGTTAAGAGCCTCCAGTGATTCATTGGTAAGTCCTCTCAAAAATATGCTTTTGAGGGACTTATCAGATAGTTTCGTGTGAGGAGATCATTGAAGATTGAAGTTGAATCTCTCCCAATATTCCTCGAGAGACTCATCTTCTTTCTGCATCATGCTCAGGACCTCTTCTCTGGAGTCTCTTGCTCTCCCAAAATCTTGGTATTGCTCTAAAAAGAGCTTCTTCATTTGATCCCAAGTGGCAATGTGTTTGTCTCCCAGATCGATGAACCATCATAGAGCTGCATCATCCAATGTGGAAGGAAAGAGTTTCAACTTCTGCGTATCAGATTTGTAGTCCACAGACCTACATAAGACATCAAACTTAAATAAAAATAGGTTAGGGTCCTCAGTTGGGTATCCTCTGAAGGTCGAAAGGTGAGCAGGGGATATGTTTTTCATTTTGGTATCTCCTACTCCTTCATCAATCGAGAAACTAAAGCCAGATGAGACTTCTTCATTGTCAGCCATTTTTTTAGGAAATGCGGTCTCTAATGCAGTATTTATGGCCTTACGATCATTTAAGACTTTCTGAGTCAAGGCTCTAAGGTTGTCTGGTGTTATCGTCCGATCTTCTACAAGCTTTCCACAATAGGGCTTCCTCTAAGGGTGTCCTATTAAACAGGGGATTTATGATGATTCGTTCTTCCCCAAGTTGATGGGATGAGGAGGCACTTTGCACAAAGTGTGGATCCTCACTCCAATGGATTGCTGGTGGTGGGTCGAGCGAGTCTAATTCAAATTTAGAATGTTTGGCTGACTCAGGTTCTAGTGGATTGGTTTTTATAAACCGACCGTCAGGTCCTCTTCTTCTCGAAGAACTCATACAAGGTCAGATGGAAGGTTTCTAGGTATTGTAAATAATCTAGTTGAGATGCTTCCCCAACAATGATGCCAAAATGTTGCGGGCCAAACAAGGTTAACTTCTTTCCTACTTTTGTCACATGCCCATGCATTTAATTTATCAACCCAGGGAGCTTCATAAACTTGCGAAGGGTCTTGAACAAGATTGCTTACAATACCACTTGAGATGAGTCCGCTAGTTCTACTATTGGGGGGTGTTTCAATGGTCATCAATCATTCATACACTCCTCAATAATTTACGTAAAAACAATTAAATCTATAGAAAGGAAATATTCACGCATTCCTGGAAATAAACCTATTGCAATACTAGAAATAACAATGCGATAAACAATCTTATAAAAGTGGTAAACTAATCTAGAAAACATAGGAAAAATAGGGGAAGAAATATTGGCTTGGAGTGGGCCCAGGCTCCAGCAGCTTCCTCCCAGCTGAACACGCACTTAGAAACTCTTAGAACTGTATTATAATTATCAAAGTATTACAATGCTTCTTCTGTATATCTCTCTACATTTACTATCAAAATATTCTATATATCCTCAGAGAGGTCTATGTGTGTTTATATAGCACACCCATAGATCTTCTATTACAAAGAAGTTATAATAGATCGATTCATTCCAGACTAAACTAAGATAGTCTGGTAAATGTGATCGACGTCTGCTAAAATTGGCATTCATTTCTAATGGTGGCATGTTCACTGATTGGTTTGTGCTTCACCTGGCATTGGTAGGATATTCTCATACATCGATGTGATCCCCAATTTAACTCTACATGATGTAGAGTTGGAACTGCACCAGTCTCTGTTGTCCACGTCATGCTTGTCTGGTCAACGGGTGAAGAATAGGGGCACCTTCCCTATGAGGAAGGTGCCTAAGTATGTCGGGTACCTTCTCTATGCGGAAGGCGCCTTACTACCATTGGCACCTTCCTAGAAGAGGAAGGCACTTATCTTCTATTGGCGCCTTCCTATGAGAGGAAGGCGCTTGCCTTCTAGTGGCGCCTTCCTGTCGGTGCCTTCCTTATGAGAGGAAGGCGCTTGCCTTCTAGTGGCGCCTTCCTGTCGATGCCTTCCTGTGAGAGGAAGGCGCTTATTTTCCTTTGGCACCTTCCTGGAAGAGGAAGGCGCCTACTTACGCTTGGCGCCTTCCTAGAAGAGGAAGGCGCCTACTTACGCTTGGCGCCTTCCTGGAAGAGGAAGGCGCCTACCTTCTCTACGTTGATTCCAAAAGAAACAAAGTGCCAGGTCCATGAAAAGACCTCGACTGATCCAAATCTGACTAAATCAACTACAATTCCACAAAAACACACTGAAAACACACGAATTAGATAACACGCATAATTTCATCAAATAATTATATAATCATTCATAAACATATGCAATCCTTATTATACAGCCGCATAATAATCAAGAAAATGTATACAAAATATGAGCATTTCTGATGCTCATCAGAGAGACAAGCCCATAGCACACATCTCGTAGTGAGGTCGAGGTGGGGCATATAACATGTAGTTCAAGGCAAGAGAAGCTTGAAGCACATGGATCGAGGTAAAGTCTGGAGCAGGCCAACACAACAAGCACATGGAGACATAAGCGACGCAAGAGAACCAATTAGAGAGCAGCACATTATGAGAGGAGAACAAGACCCACGTTGACTAGATGAATTAGAATCTGACGCAGATAGACAACATGGCAGCGAAGGTAGCAACGTGGCAAGGAACGGTTGGCTAATCAAAGGCAAAAGGGACGATCACTGATTTCCCAAAGGTAATCGTTTCAAAAGATGCATGCCCAGGGTTATAAACCCTTGCATTGCCTCCATCCTACTGAATGTGGGATTATTGTTCTTTTTTCTTTGCAATCAGTGATAAGATCTTGTTAAATACAAAACCCTCCTCCTCCATACTCAGTCATGGGCGTAACTCGAGCGGCTATGGCACAGTGCTTGTGATCTGGGTGTCACGGGTTTGAATCCCGCTGGGCACTATTTTACTTTGTTTTTTGAAATCGCCTCGAAAGCATAGTTGAAAAGGATTGCGAATCCTTTGAGTTTTAAATTAAACTCCATGGTGCATTGGTCTAAGGTTTTGTGACTATCAAGAGGTCACGGGTTCAAATGGGCTAGAGATAAATTTTTGTTTAAATTTTTATTATTATTTAAACTTTAGAAATTTAAAATTATTAAATATTAATTTAATAAAAATTAATTTATAATTATTTTAAAACTTAGGTTTTAATGATTATAAAATTATTTTTTAATTAAATATGAATATTTGATGTTTTTTAATAAGTTTAAATTTTAAAATTTTGTTGTAAAAGCCTTGAAGGCTTAATATTGTCATCCACAAAGAGATTGTACATTTCATTTTTTTGTGAAATACTCAGAGATTGAAAGAGAAATTGATAACTTTCCTAAGAGGAAAGAGTGTGTAATAATCCTAAGAGGCTTAGTATTTTGTAAAAGACTTTTGATGATCAAACCTAATGGGTGTTATCATGCCTTATGTGCTATTCTTGCAAGAGAAGGTGCATAAAGGTTTGATGAAAAGGTAAGAGGTTATTGACTCAACATTGTGTTTAGTCAACTTCAAAACGCAATAATCGCACATCAAAGGCATACTGACTCAGGGTACAAAATGAATTTTGAAGATAATTAATTTAGAAGTCAATTTGAACAATCAGAATCCATCCAAGCTGCACCACAAGAATCAGAGTACACACACTACAACATTTCAGTGGAAATACTAGAACCACCATCACCAAAAATCATACCAATAAGTGATGATGAAGAAGAAGTGGCAGATAACTTTGTAAATCAAGAGATCGCATTCCCACATCAAGAGGAGAAAGTAGTCAATGATAGAGTAGAACAAGTCATATTTGACTTAAATTTATAATCTCTTCCTTCTTACTTCTTCTTCTTTCTTTCATTTAGAAAAGTACTTTTGTAACCATGAAATAAAGAGAGTTTTTTGGTAACTATGGCCTCACACAATAGCTTACCTATCCCAGAATTTAATGGTTATGACTATGAGTACTGGTCTATAAAGATGAAGACCCTACTCATAGGAAGAGTTTTGTGGGACATCATAGAGGAAGGCTATAAAGAACCCACAGACTGGACCACACTTAATGCAATAGACAAGAAAACTTGAAAAGAAGAGAAAAAGAGCAACTCATCTGCTCTTTCTCATCTCCAAACCGCATTGGATAAAAGCATATTTCCTAGAATTATTGCTTGTACGACTGCTCAAGACGCATGGAAAGCATTGAGTGATGGATTCCAAGGTAGTAATCAAGTGAAGCAAGTAAGGATTCAAACATTGAAGAGAGATTTTGAAAAAATCCGAATGAAAGATGATGAAAAGTCAATGATTATTGTGTTAGAGTAAAAGCAATAGTAGATAAAATGTTTACACTAGGTGAAGCAATCAAGCCTGAGATAATTGTAACAAAAGTGTTACAAACACTTACACAAAAATGGAACCATATTGCCATAATTATAGAAGAATCTAAATGTCTTTCCATTTTAACATTCTATGCATTAATCGGATCATTAATGTCACATGAAGAGAGGTTTCCTAAAACTCCTTCAACTAGCTATGAAGGCGATGATAAGGCCTTCACTTCCAATGAAAATAATGGAAGAGGACGAGGAAGAGGTCAAGGCAGAGGAAAGCAAAGAGGTAGAGGTAGAAGCAACTACAGAGGAGG
This sequence comes from Wollemia nobilis, assembly GCA_028583015.1. Classification (NCBI taxonomy): domain Eukaryota; kingdom Viridiplantae; phylum Streptophyta; class Pinopsida; order Araucariales; family Araucariaceae; genus Wollemia; species Wollemia nobilis. The sequence goes on along the minus strand of JAQPPZ010001136.1, from coordinate 478,760 downwards.
CAATCAGAACAGAGGAGGCAACTCATACAGAGGAGGCAATCAGCAAAGAGGTGGAAATCAAAATCAAGGAGGAAATCTAGGACAAAGTGGAAATCAAGGGCGAGGAAGTGACAAGTCCAAATCAGCTTGTTTCAACTGTGGCAAGCCAGGTCACTTCGCTCGTGACTACTAGTCAAAATATTCACAAGGCAACAGTAGTCAATATGGTAATTATGGAGAAGAAGATGATACCTCTAATATTTTTCTGTCATATGGACAATCAGAATAGAATCTAAATGACACATGGCAACTGGATATTGGTTTTTCAAACCATATGAGTGGCAAAGAACATTTATTTGCTACTCTAGATTCCACTTATAAATCCCAAATCAAATTAGGGGATGATAAGACATTGCAAGTAGAGGGTATTGGAGCCATGGAGGTTCCAACCAAAGAAGGACTAAAGAAAGTGCATGACATATATTACACTCCAAATCTCCAACACAATCTGCTAAGCATTGGGTAAATGATGGAGACAAATTACAAGCTTGTATTTGATGAAGGACAATGTATCATTTTTGATAAAAATAATTGTAATCGTGTCATCACACAGGTCCCCATGACCAAGAACAGGTTATTCCCTCTCAAATTTGATGAGCCAGGAGGAGCTCAAATTGCAAATGTAGCTATAACAAATCCAAGTGTGCTTTGGCACTTGCAATATGGTCACCTTAATTCCGCTAGCTTGAAACTTCTAACTTCTCAAGCTATGGTGACAGGACTTCCCAAAATCAATGAACAAAAGGAGGTCTATGAAGGATGTGCTTTGGGAAAACACTCAAGGTCAAAGTTTTTGAAAGGACAAGCATGGAGAGCCATCTATCCACTTTAGTTTGTACATTCAGACATCTGTGGACCAATGCAGATATAGAGTCTCGAAAACTATTCTTATTTTCTCACTTTCATAGATGACTTCTCTAGAATGTGCTGGATTTATTTTTTGAAACATAAAGATGAAGTTTTTGATTGCTTCATAGATTTTAGAAACAATGTAGAGAATCAAAGTGGGAATTATGTAAAATGTTGTAGGACAGATAGAGGAGGTGAATACTCCTCAAAAGTATTCTTGAAATATTGTAAAGCAAGTGGGATCAAAAGGCAATTTACCACTACCTATACCCCACAACATAATGGTGTGGCAGAGCAAAAAAACCGCACCATAGTTGAGATGGCAAGATCGATGCTACAAACTAAGCATCTAACTCATATGTACTGGGCAGAGGCTGTAAGAACCAGTGTATATATTCTAAATAGAAGTCCTACTTCTAGTTTAGATGGTGTCACTCCTTATGAGGCATGGTACAAAAAGAAACCTAATGTAAAGCACTTCAAAGTGTTTGGTTCTTTAGCATATGCACACATTCCTTATGAGAAAAGGAAGAAGCTTGACACAAAAAGTCAAGCTTGTATATTTGTAGGGTATTGTGAGTCTACAAAGGCATATAGACTATACAATCCCAATACTCATAAATTTATACTCTCCAGGGATGTAATTTTTTATGAAGGGGGAGAATGGGGTCATCAAAGAATTTTTGTTGATGATGAGTCCCAAGATGTAAATTCTTCACAAATACAGCAGGTATAGCAGGTGTCTCCCAAGAAAGGCACACCACCCCCTCCAGGTCCAAGCAAAAGTACTACATCAAGTACATCAACCACCAATCCAAGTCCTTCTCCATAGATATCAGTAAATTCTTCACCGATGGACATTGACTCTCCATAAAGAGGTAGAAGAAATTTACAACATCATCCTTCCTTTCAAATGCTGGATCAAAATTTCCAAAGAATATTCACTAGAAGCCAAGCTAGTGAAATGAATTCATTTTTGCAACAACTTGAGAATTTGCAATTGTATGGGGATGATAACTCCCAAGAACCTAGCAGAGATGTAGTCAATTATGCTTTATTGGCTAGTGCACATCTAGAACCAGCTAGCTATGAGAAGACATGTACTCAAAATGTATGGCAAGAAGCCATGAAAGAGGAAATAACCTCTATAAAAATAATGATACATGGGAGCTATTAAAGCTACCCAAAGGTAAAAAATGTTTTGGATGTAAATGGGACTACAAGACCAAGTACAATGCTGATGGAAGCATTGAGAGGCATACGACGAGACTAGTAGCAAAAGGTTTTACTCAAAAATATGGCATTGACTATGAGGAAACTTTTGCTCTTGTTGCAATAAAAGAGAATCAAATTAGTTATTTCCTTAGCAGCCCATAAAGGATGGAATGTTCAATACATGGATGTAAAGAGTGCTTTTCTAAATGGATACTTGACAGAAGAGGTTTATGTTCAACAACCTCAAGGTTTCCAAGAATAGGGAAAATAGAACCTTGTTTACAAATTGAAGAAAGCACTTTATGGCCTCAAGCAAGCACCAAGAGCTTGGTACTCATGCATTGATGGCTATTTTAGTGAGTATGGATTCATAAGAAGCAAAATTGAACCAAATATGTACTACCTAAAGCATAGAGTAGACATTCTCATAGTTTGTTTGTATGTGGATGATCTAATATTTATGGGTAGTAACAATAAAATGAATATGGAGTTCAAAAACTCCATGATGAAACCATTCGAGATGAAAGATCTTGGTTTAATGTGATACTTCCTAGGATGGAAGTGCATCAATCAAATAAAGGGATCTTCATATGTCAACACAATTATGCTCGAGACATGATCATGAAATTTGCCATGGAACAGTGCAAATCAGTTGCAAATCCTACTGGACATGGGATCCAATTGAGCAAGGACGATGGAGCATCAAAGGTTGACATGACCACTTACAAAAGCATGGTTGGGAGTCTGATGTTTCTCACCAACACCAAGCCCGATATTCAATATTTTGTTTCTCTAGTTTCAAGGTTTATGGCTAGTCCATCTGAGCTGCATTTACAAGCAACTAAAAGAATTTTAAGATATTTAAAAGGTACATTAGATTTTGGAATCCATTACCAAAAATGTAATTATGTGAAATTATTTGGCTTCAGTGACAGTGATTGGGGCAGCAACATAGATGACAGGAAATCTACATCAGGGAATTGTTTTAGTCTAGGATCAAGACTAATTACATGGAGTTCCAAGAAACAAACTATTGTAGCATTGTCATCAACTGAGGCTGAGTATATAGCCATCACTCATGCTAGTACTCAGGCCCTATGGCTAAGAAACGTTCTTCAAGAGATTAAAGAAAGTTAGAGTGGTCCAAATCGACTGTATTATGATAACATAAGTGCCATTCAGTTGGCATACAATCCAGTCCACCATAACATATCAGAGCATTTCGATATGAAGTATCACTTCATTCGAGATATGGTGGAACAACAAATAGTTGAGCTTCAATATTGTAACACTTTGGATAATATTGCTGAAATCTTCACCAAAGGTATAGCTAAAGCTCAATATATAAAGTTGAGAGACTGTATAGTCAGTACTATCAACTTTAATGGGGAGAATGTTGGAAATAAAGCTAGTAAAAGGAGAAAAAAAGGTAAAAAATTTGTTTCAATGGTAAGCTTTGGATCTTACCCCTTTTACCTCCTTGGACGACAGCTGAATGGGCAGGTAAGTTTGACTTGGATTGCAGCTGACTGGGCAGGATTGGCAGGTAAGGTAAATTTTTTAAGCAAAACTAGTTTTAGTTCTGAAAAGTAGATGAATCGCTCAAAGTTTAGCTTTTTTAGAAATACAAAAAAATTGACTGATTCACTTACTGATTCAAGGGAATCATTTGGTTCTTATTAGTCACCATCCATAAACTCCATACAAAATAAAAGCACACAAATAAAAAAAAGGGTAATTTTTTTAAGCAAAACTAGTTTTAGTTCTGAAAAGTAGATGAATCGCTCAAAGTTTAGATTTTTTAGAAATACAAAAAATTGACTGATTCACTTAATGATTCAAGTGAATCATTTGGTTTTGTAAGAAAAAATGAAATTTGTTTAAAATTAAGTAAATAGCTCATTTTTATGAGTGAATTGCTTGCAAAGTTAATCTTGGCAAAAAATTGCCCAATTTTGAGCCAATCACTCTGTCTATGATGGATGCATATTTGGGCATGAAAAGTGAGAAAATTACATGAAAATGGGGTTTGTCCCACTAGGCATGCTAGAAACTATGTTGATTTGAGGAAGTGGATTGACTTTTATTTTAATTATTGCGGCTCCAAATCCAAGTTTCAACAAGGTTGGATGGGTTTTCCATAGGTTTCCCCTAACCTCTAGATTAAGGTCAACTACCTACTCTCCTTGTTTGGACCTCTAATCTAATTTAGTTAAATTATATGAAATTAAATGCACATACAAAAGTAAATGTAGAAATTAAAATGCATAAAATAAAATACAAAAAGTAAATGCATGAAGTTTAGAGTGCAAGATATGAAAACAAATATGATTGTTACACCGTAGTAAGGATACCATGTGATCAATCAACATACAATAATATGCTATGATACCTAGGAATAGGTATATGGTGATATGATAATATATTGTATAAGGGTATTATGGATAGTTGACATGGGCCATACATATTCCAAGGTTTATTATATTATTTTATAAAATTATAATAATTAGTGGGATGAGGGTTTAGTAGTTAGCTCCCATAAGTAGAATTAGAATATGGGGTATAAAGAAGGGATGTTGTCATTGTAATCATCATTCATATCGAGTATTCTATTGTAATGGTCTTTGCACATGAAGTGGCTTACAATACATTGTCATCTGTAAGTGGTGCTCTCATCTTGGGAGATTAAGTGGAGTTATTCCTTCCCTAAGAAGTATTGATGGTGTTTCCCTTCCATAAGGGTGTTATTTATATATGTGTCTCATTGTGTGGATTATATTTATGGAATATTATTTGTAAATAAAGTGATTTGATATTCCTCCATATTTGTGAATTATTTCTATTAATAAGAATAAATTTATATAATATGGTATCAGAGCAATGAATTATCACAAAATGGGCTTGTTTTATGGATTATAATATTTTAGAAAAAATTCCAAAAATTATCTCATTTTTTAGAATCATACCTTGTTGTAGAGTTGTCTGATTTAGACAATTCTTGTGCCATTTATTGAAGATATTTTAGATGAGTGCTTATATGAAGGAATCTAATTATTATTTAGGGGGATACAACCTTGTGAACTCAACAGTCTAGTGTAGACACCTAAATCGCATAAATCGGATAAGACTATCATTGCATTACATATGCCCTCTTATCGACAACATATGGCCTTATTAGGCACCCCTATAGGCTAGAAAAAGGATTCCAAAACCCTCCATAAATTAGTTTGGAGGGTTCATAGTAGTCTGGGGTAGTTTTGGGGTCCCTACTGGTGACCGTCCCACCCAGGGATGACCATAGTTGGTGACCGTCCCACCCAGGTACGAGCCCTAACTAGACCCTTGAAAAATTCAAAGGACATGGTAAATGGTTATCCAAGACTACCATTAGCATGTCCAATCACCCAAGATTTATTGAGGACCTACTAATGGACTATAGGGTAGTATATTAGGATCCCCATAGGGGCAACCTTCCCCTCATCAATCAAATGACGCAATTAGGACAAGTGGAATCACTTGTCTCGCATGGCAAAGATGCCATTTGGCCCTAGATGCCATTTTGGGCTATAAAATGAGGCCTAAAACCTCATTCCAAATGGATATAAGGATAGAGTTTGGAGCAACGAAGTGCTACCAAATTATACCTCCACTCATACCCAAGATTTTTGCAAAACACTCACCTCGCCTTGGCCTTGAAAATCCCCTTGCTTAGAAGGTGATTTCAGGGGCAACTAGGCTCGATCCGTTGAACCCAAAACCAGCCAAATTGAAGAACATTTTGGCCCCATATTTTGACAACACCCTCACCCTATTTTGGACCAATTCCCAAGGCCATAGGTGAAAAAACTAAGGCATTTTTATAACCGTCCCACTTGGGGATGACTAGCAATCATCCCATGACACTCATAGGGATGGTCCTAAAATAGTAGATAATTTTGGATAAATTCCTCCATAGGCCTCCTTAGGATATCTAGATGAACCTCTGGTCCAAATTTGAGGTCATTTGGAGGAGTTTTGGTTCAGGATTTGGAGTCCCCAATGTTGCAGGTCTACATGGCTCACCCCAGAGCGGCTGCTATTTCTGCTTAGTTTTACATTAAATATTGCTTCCAAATCTGGTTATTATTATTTATATTATATTATAAGATGTTCATGCTTACTTTAGATCAGTTTTTATGCATATAGATCACTTTTATATTGCAATATTGACCCCCATTTCTTCATGTTTCTAAGGATTTTATCTATGATATGCAGGTGCTACTGACTCTCTTGAAATATCATGTGTATAGGTGCAGCTAAGGAAAAAATTCAAGACAAATCCATTATTGTATCTTGGGCGTGGGGAACAAGTTTCACAACTTGTGTTAAAATCGCCTTAAAAGCTTCATTCCAAGGGGCTAGATCCATTGGGAAATTGTAAAATTTGAATGTATCACATTTGTAAAGCCCTCAAGGGGATGTTTTGTAACCTGAATTTTAAGCTATGAATAAATAAATGCAAGGAGAAATCCATATTTTATTATATACTTCACTTCTTTTCACATAGATTACTTATTGCACACTTCCCTTTGAATGCATGCTTTAAAAGTGACATATACTGCAAGTAAAGACCCTTAAGGCGATATCATGAAATTTTCTTCTTCATCTAGAATAAGGGCAATGACACTTTTTTAAATCACATTTTTTTCTAAAAAATGAAATTTGAGATATCTGTTAGTTGTGGTAAGTAAATAATTTGTTGTTTTTTGGTTCTAAATTAATATGTGAAATTTTAGATTTAAATTTATGGGGGGATATTTGTTTTTATAAAATTCTTGTTTGAATTATCATTTTTTTGAATGTGATCTCATGGTACTTCAAAAGTTTTTTGGAGAAAATAATATTGATGTTAGAAAATGGTGTACATATTTAAGTCTTTATATTTTGTTTATACTTATTGGAAATTCAACCTTAATACATTTTCAGAAATTGAATCTAAATAATGGTTGTTAAGTTTTATGACTAAAAATAATAATGGGTACACTTGGATAGAATTGGAGCATGCATCCTTAAGTCATTATCACCCATATAAATAAATAGCTAGTTTAAAGGATACACTTAAAGCCTATGTAGAATAAATAAACAAGCTTTATAAAGAACAAAAGGAATTAAAAAAAGAGCTAGCAAATTTTAAAGAAGTGGTTAAGGAAAAATTGATGTCAATGTGCAAATTGAGGGAACTACACCTTTAGTTGCAGATAAGCTAAAAAGTGGACAAAGGAATTTGTTTGAATCTAAAAATTATATTTTATAGGTTCATGGATGCATTTAGAAGGAAAAGGTTATCATTTCTATTAAATCTAGTAGCAAATATAATTTTATTAGCATTTCTTTGGCTAAGAGGTTGTAGTTTCAAACAACAAAAATTAAGGATGTTCAGATTTTTAAATATTTGAAGATCACCATGATAAATATGTTTTATATTAAAATTTTTATTTTATTGATATGTATGATATGGATATTATTTGGGTTATCCTTGGTTAGATTCTTTGGACACTTTTAGCATTAATGTGCAAAATAAGTTTATGAAGTTATGGTACAAGAAAAAGAAGATAACACTATAGGATATTTCTTAGCTTAAGAATAAAGGATCCAAGGAGGAGCAAGAAGTTGTTATGGTAGGGGAACAATTGGAGGAACCAATAGAATAATATAAATTAAATTTATAGTAGCAAAAATAGTAAAATCCATGGAATAAGTAGAAGAAAAGTCCAAGGAGGATTTTTTAGAAGAGCATAAGAACACACCAAAAGAAGGGAACAAGAGAGAAGAGCATGAGGAAGAATTTAAAATAGAGGGAAAATGTTGAAGAATCAAAGGAAATAAAACACCGGGTTAAGGTTGTAGCATATTGCCACCCACACCACCATGAACAACAAAATTTTTGGAGGTATGGCTTAGGGAATCAATATTATTATGGATCTACATGGATTCATAAGGGCATCAAGTATGGTAGTATTTGAAAATTTGAATAATAATTCTATATTTTAGAGTGGTTGATAAGGGTCATCCATTTTTATAATATTATATTAAAATACCTTTTAGTAATATTGTGTATTTTATAATGTTGGCCACATTTTGTAAATATAACATGTAAATAGAATATTGGCCACAGGTGCATGGCCATCCTTTATGTAATGTAAAACTTGCAATCCATGGAAATACTCCAATCTGCCATATGAAAGAATATATAAATGGCCACATTTATATTCATGTCCATCCTTTTTGTAATGTAAAACTTCTAGCCTGTGGCAATCCTCCAATTTTCCATATAAAAGAATATATAAATGACCACCTTTTGTAATATTAAATGTAATATTCTCTTTCTACCTGTGACCACTCTTTCCATACCATCTAGCATATGGAGGAAAATTCAATATGTAATAACTTTACGTAGCCTTCCAATATATCTTAGGCCTCCACTTGGCCATCTTCATAGCCACCAATTAGCACATAATCTTGGCTATTCAAAGCCCTTTTTATGAATAAAAATTTAGGCTGGTGTTTTTTAATTTGTCTCATCTGTGTCTAGAATATTTGTATTAAGTTGGTATTAGAGAGATGTTCCTCATCCTATATGTATTTTACACCATGTTGCCTGCTTAGGAATCTATGATATATATGAAGGATTTAGCACAATGAGCTAAGGAGCTCTATGTTTAGATAATTACCACCATGTCAAAGTATGGCTCTTCTTGGAATGGAATGCTTTCCGTTCAAGAACAAATTTGTTCTATTGAAAAAAAATTTATGATACTGAAAAAGCAAATTATTGATGAATAAAAAGCAATACTTAGATTTGAACAAGGATTTATGGGCAAGCCCATCATATTGCATTTTGACCATATTGCTAGTATTGTTAATCTTGAAAAAAATTGAAAACTCTTCAAAGGAAGAAGAGAAAGATTCAAAATTGAATCATGATGTTTTATTTGTTGCTAATGACATTGTTTTATCTGGTGATTTTGTTATTTTTAATGATATTATTCATTTACTACTCGATGTTTTTGTCACAACATGTGCTCTTAAGGTGTCTCTTCATGGTCCTCCAAGTATACAGTCATCCACATTGTAGACGAGATATGTTCAATATTCCAGTCGACATCAATGCAACATGCTAGAGTTTAGTTTCATATCCCACTGCCCACTATATGATATTTTTTGGATGCAACAACTATATTTCTATTTATTACCACCTCCCATGACCCAAATTCAACTACCAACCCACTACAGCCTATCTACTCCCCTACTCAGTGATACCTCACCATAGGCCTGTGTGCAGTTCCATGTGTTTAGGTATGCCATTAAATTTTAGTTATATTTCCATGTAAATTTCTCTCAATGGCCCCTTTATTTCCCTCATTAGCCACTACCCAACTATTCATAGATGATGCCACCCCCATTTTTTTATGGATCATTTGCACTCCCAAACATATAGCCTCATCATTCACCCATCTCACTAGATTTTTGTTATTTATATTTGCTTTGTGTTTCTCTCATTGCCACCATCCACCTCTACTTTTGTTCTCTATCAATTATGCTCATGGCAAACCCCTATGACCCATCCCATGACCACCTCCATTGCCTCTACATCACCCAAATACTAGATAAATCCCCACAAAATTCTACCATGATCATCCTTTTATTCATTGTCCATACACTTACTTCTCTCCTACCTCCATGCAATTTTGTAATGATCCATAATCTCGATCCAAGGAATAGAGCTATTTTTTTATAAATATTAACTTACAAAGAAGACCCAATATTTTTCATCAATATAAATGTATAACCATATTAAATTCATTGTTGCTATAGATGACACTCAAGTAGATAGGAGTGGCCAACTTTCCATAACTTTTGTGGTTCACTTTTCTAATCTCACCAAAATATGTCACTAGTGGTCCCCTCATTTCCCATAAACTCACATATATGAGACAACTTTACCACAACATAGGGATTACCCTTTAAGGCACATATCACTTAAAGGTGATGCCAATTACCTAATCCTACATACTGTCATATATGTAGTTTTACAATTGTGTGATACCTTAGTGATTAGTTAGTTTCAACTAACCATTGACTAACTAAGACCATTACCACTCTCCTAGTAATGATCATGGTCATTATTTCCTACTTGCAAGGTGTCACCACTATACTTTTCTATGAATTATTTGGTGGATTTTCCCATACCAATACACTATTAAGATTCCAAAGCCTCACTGCTAGGTATTATCCAAGTCTCATTGCTAGGACTCGTCTAGGCCTCATTGCTAGGACCACCCAAGCCTCACTGCTAGGGTATATCATTCATAATTATCTAGTTAAATTTTCTATCCATAACTCAACCAGTATTGGGTACAACTCAACTCTATGGATTGCTACTATGATGCTGAACAAGCTCATAATCCCCTTCCAGCCCAAGGGTCCCAACATCAAAATACTAGTTACCAAAGGAAAATAGAGTACTATATTAAATCACACTCAAAATTCATAACATATTGATAAATACCTAAGAATTTAAATACTTATTAAAATCATAACATTAGAATTATTTATTTCCTTTACTTACATGAAAATATAAAATTAGCATCTTAAAGATTCATTACCATATTTCATCAAATAAATTATTTCCTTCTCTTCAATAAACACAACTATCCATTCTGAAATCAATGATTTTTTTCCAAAGAAATTAACTTAGAATGAAATATTAATTCATCTTGATAATACATAAAAAATGTTTACAAGGATATCCATTCTTTATTCATCATTAATGTATAGCATAACTTCTACACATCGAGCCTTCAAAATATTTATTTTTTATAAATACACTTATTTCAATACAAAAATACATAATGAACACTAGTCGCATCTTCTTTACAAAAGCCTTCTACTTGATAGATATTTTCCATAAAATATTTTGAATATCATAATAGGAATCAACAACTCTTTGAATGAATATGCAAGCCTAGAATGCATAATGCAAGAAGAACACACAAAAAAAGGCAAGATCTCATTCTCTAAATTTTAACATGAAAAGAAACATTGTCCCAATGTTTAATAGACATGAATGAGAGAATCCCATACTTCTCTCATTCATAAATGAATATTTTGCTTATACAATCCAAGCTAACCCCTTGGATAAATTTACTACTGAATCCTTCGAGAGTAAATAATAACTTCCTCATTCCTTAGACATAAGTTTAAGTACATTATCTCCATTTATGAAACTTTCAATGCTATATTGTTTTACTACTCTCATATTAAACCAATAATTATCTCTTCATATAATCAAAAAATTATTTTCTTCTTTAGAATAATTTAATATTGATATATTAATACAATATTTCATTAATATTAAAAAAAAAAACTAAAGGCTAAACTTTTTACTATCAAGTTTCAAAACTTCTATTAATATTAGATAAATAATCAATATAGATATCTAAACAAATATAATGTTTTCAAATATAATATCCCAAAAATAATAAGGTGTGCATAGCCTAGAATAAATTTCTAAAAAAATTAAATCATCTCTACCATAGACAAAATAATCTAATTTGAAGGGATAAAATGATCACCGCATAAACAAAACAAAGAGCATCACTTTTAAAGAAGCAAACTTGACCGCCATAGGAAAAAATAATGGAACTAAAAAACCAAATCAAAATGTTTTAAAACCTTAAGAATGAATGATCTCAATCCAACACACATCAACCAAACTATAAAAGCCACAACTAAAAATATACAACAGTCCAAAATTCAAAGCATAGAACCAACAAAAACAGTTTTCCCTCTATGGATAAATAAATAGCTAGCTTTGGTAGACAGAACCTAAAATTCCATCCAAAAAGAGTCTATTAGTACTCGGTCCTTGAGATTCACTTTTGGAAATGTGTAACAATAGCAACAGATACTCAACCTACCCCAATTCTAGAAAAGGATTCATCAAATAAAGCCAAAATATGTCTCACAACAAGCATCAATTGAATGTTAAATAAAAATATTTTTGGAATTGGAACATGACAAGCTCAAGCATTCTATTTTATATAAAAATAATAGGTCTTGAATACGTTGGTTTATGGGTCAAGATTTACTTAGAAGAAAAATAATATTTGGAGATTATACACATAAGTAACAACATAGAACTAGCATTCAACATGAGAACCATTTTAAATAACACCAAATAGAGTGAACCATTTAGAACTTACAATTTATATTACTCTTACCAACACTTCATGCTTTGATAAATCTCACAACCAACCCCAGTCTCCTTACCTTCTTCTATTCTTCCTTCTAAAAAACCTCCTAGCTAGAAGATTCAATTTGCCTTTTGTAGAGGTGAGGAAGATCGAGGAATATGAAGCTAGAACATTAGTAACTCCATCATAATTTTCTTTCTTGCCCATTTTGAAAATATTTAATCTTCCATATCCTTATATGCTCTTCAAGGATAAACTTCCCATAGTCTTTGCATTAATGAAATTTAGAGTATATTTTCATAAAATGTGTCTTTCCCTCCTTTAAAATATTTAACTTTACCATATACTATAACATATGCATATAAACATTCCTAATGATAAATTATAAGTCTAAGCAACACAAGGGCTCTTGCCAAAAGCTATCCTTACCTGGACTAAAATGCAAATCAACAATAAGCAAGAATATGTACAAGCAATACTCTATTTTTTTCCCTTAAGTAGGAGGTATTATGATAAATTTAAGGTTATCAACCACCTACGAAGGACCCCTAAGCATAGGGTAAGGGATATTTTGCTTTTATAGCAACCTCCTTGCTTGATGATGCATTTAATCACACATACACATACAAATGCTTCTACATGATTGTTTTACCCTTGTGGTTGTCCATGAAAAATTCATCCATTATTTCCCATTTATATCAACTCTTGTGGTTGTCCCATACCAATCCATCCATGAGAGTACTTGGTACTACAACCAAAACATTCATCTAGAATACCATATTCTAAAAATAGCATAATATTTAGATAACATAAAGTACAACTATCAACTCATCTTGATAGAATAATATAGGATCATGCATTAATTATCAAAGCATTAATACATCAATCAAATAACATGGGAAGGTCCTACCTAGATGGGTCATTACATACTACCCCCTAATACTAAACACAGTCCCTTGTGTTTTCTAAAACAATTTTTTTTATTCAAACAAAAATGGGAATTGCTTTCTCATTTCATCAACATCTTCCCAAGTAGCACAATTCTAAAAAAAATGGTCCCATTGGACCTTACATTGATCTAAGGTATGTTTTATCAAATTTTTTGAATGAAACCCTAAAATTATAGGTCACACCTCAATAGCTATGGGATCTACCATTTGTAATTTAGACATATTCCAAACATGAGAGATTAGCAATATACTTCCTAAGTAAGGATATGTGGAAAGTGTCAACGATTTTTGATAGGTTGGAAAGTAAGACAAACTTATAGGCTACTGGACTAATCTTATCAATGATTTAAAAAGGCCCAAAAAAATGAGAATATAACTTAGTTGACTTGATGGCACTTTTCTTGGGTTGCACCCTTAAGAATACTTTATCTCCCATATAGAATTCTCTTGGTGATATTTTTAAATAATCATAGCTCTTTTGGTGATTAATTGCTTCCTTGAGCCTTTGCCAAATAACCCTATGATATTCCTCCATCATCTTGATAGTGTCTGATCCAATCACCACCCGATATTCTAGATTATCCCAAGATAGACGTGTTCTACACATCCTTCCATACTAGGTCTCAAGTGGAGCCATTCCCAAGGATGCATGGTATCCATTATTATATGCAAACTCTAATATATGTAAATGGTCTTTCCACTTAGACTTTTGATCCATGCACTACATGTGAAGGATATCTTCAAGAACTTGGTTTACACTCTCCTTTTTTCCATCTGTTTCTAGATGATAAGTAGAACCGATATTCAACTTAGTACCCATACTTATCCAAAACTCATATCTCTAATATCTTATTAATGCTGCTAAAATTTGCAACCAAAAACTCTTCAATTCACTACTCCAAAAACTAATTTCTTCTCCTTTATCTCGCTGTCTAAAAATAGCATTCAATTCCTTCATATTGTTGCCTTTTTTTTTTCAAATCCTCCTTCAATACGTTGTCCAATGAAACTTCAAAAAACTGGCTAAATCTTCTCCAGTTCGTAGCTCTTCTATCTCCTTCCAATGCTACCCAAATTTGCAATCTAAAACTCTTCAAATGCTACTATGAAATTTTTACGTCTTCTCCTCTATATTATTATCCTGAAACAAACTCTAAATCCTCCAATCCACTACCATAATTTGATGTCACGTTTTCCTTTGATTGGCTTGTCAAAGGCACTTCAAAATATTCCTAAATAATTTTCAATTTGCAGCTCTATGTCACCTTTAATCTTCTATCCTATGACCAACTTTTGTCACGAATATTAGCAATCTTCTCCTCCATAAATTAGCCTTCAAAAATTTTAATGGGTGTCTCCAAAAATTTCAATTTGGTGGCCTCTTCTTTCCTTTTCCTCCTCCTTAGCTTTCGCTGAATACTATCTTCAAATTTGGCCTCTTTGTTGGCCTCTTTCTCAAGAATCTCAATGTCTTGAGATCCTCAAAAATACTTTCCAAAATTTGGTAAAATTCTTTCTAAATCATTTTTCCTTTTGGTATTATTGTTGAATGGCGACAATTATCGTAAATTTCTCTTTCCAATATCTTCTCTTATTTGCAATATTCTTCCTCAAAATTTCTTCAAATATTCTCCAATGGCCACTTCTTCAACTTCTTCAATATGGCTTCTCTAGCCTTGTTCTTTCTCCTTCCAACTTTGCTTGAAAAATCTTCTCTTAGGTTTCCAAATTCTTCAATATTCTATCTCCTTTCTCAAATATTCAATGGGGACCTCTTCTCTTGGGTCTTCTCTACTCCAATTTTCAATAGGGCTTCTCTTGGCATATTTATCTCTTCTCAATCTTCAATCTGCTATGGAGACCTTTCTTGAGTCTCCTCAATCCTCAATCTACAATATTTAATCTACAATGGGGACCTCTTCTATTGGATAACCTCCTTATTCAATATTTAATATCCAATGGTACCTCTTTCTTGGACCTCCTTAATATTCAATGTCTACTCTTTTACTATAACTCAAAACTATCCATGCATGAGGAAAGAACATAGAATTTTAGGCAATCAAAGATGAAATTCTTCTCTATTTGTTGTAGGAAGCTTCTCCACTTCTGAGAACTAATGTTTTGCTACAAAACATAGACAACAACAATCAACAAAATCTCCAGAATTCTAAAATAAATAAACTTCACTAGTTAATCTTCAATCTAGTGAAAAGAAATCTACGTTGAGTCCTAGTATTCACGAGTTTTTCTGCAACTCTATGGAAAGACTCTAGCCAAAAAGCAAACTAAAATACTCTTCTTAAAATCTATCAAACTTCTCAATAGGACCTCATTATTTGTTCTCTTAATATTTTCAATGTCAAGGTCTATCTTAAAGACCTGTAAACTTCCTTCTATTCAGAATTTACTCTTGGAATAGGTAAATTAAATCTTGAATCTTCATCGGTTCTCCTTCAACACAGTAGAAAATACTATCTTCTTTGGTTTTCCTTTTTCAGAGGCAATTTATCCAACTTCATAGGTTTCTCCTTAACCAATGGAAATATCGTTTGAATCTTTTAAAAACCTATGTAAGATAAAACCTTGTTGTACCTCAAGCATGTTAGCTTTTGATGCTAAATACTTAAATCAAAATAACCTCAAGATAAAAAATAAAGGTACTATAATAAATATAAGATAATGGAAAATTCTAAACATATAAAACTCATAACTTCTGCAATAACTCATAAAATTATCATTAACAAATGCTCACAAAAATAGTAATTTGATATAGATTAAGATCTCAAGTACGTAAAAATTTACTCTACATTGTGTTACATTATCTCTCCATTGTATTGTGTGCACACACATATAGAGAAACATATATAATGGAATGTGACTCTTCATATGGAACACTCTTGTTCTTAACTCTTCTTGAGACTCTTCACTTTCCTATTCTAAGGACACATGTGCGCATGGACTATTATGCACATTTACATTATTAAATACTTTGTACATAGTAATAATACTTGTGCATTTATTACATTGCATAAAGTAAATTCTCACACTCTAATATAATATACTCCTAATATAAATATGTACCCAAGGTGGTACATTAGCATGTACCAAATAATTTAATATTCTCCAACACCCCCTGTATTATATTATTTGGTTATTGAAGACTTTAGTCTTCAATATGATCTTCATCCTGATTTTGGAGCCTATGTTGTCTTCTCTTGCTTTTTTCGATCTGCTACCTTTCTATATATTGATCAAATGAATGGTTAATATATTCTAGTATTTATGGCTTCAATATTACAAGTGTCTTGAACTCTTTCATAGTCATCAAATTCTTGTATAAGAATTTTTTCATTGAATCATTATATCCTTTATTTTTATGTATAGAAACTTTTGCTTCATCACCTCCATTATTTGAATCTTCATTATTTGATTTACAGACTAATTGAGATTCTCTTAATTCTAATGCATGAACATGGTAGATAATTTTGAATCATAATTATTCCATTTTTATTTTTCTTGTTTTATAATATGACACTGTTTCTTCCCATTTATAACTTTAAATTCTATTATCGTATTTTGATCCATAAGCTGATAAACTAAAATAATGTTGATAGTCCATCCAAGAACATATAACATATTGTTAATTATTCCTTTTCCATTTATTATATTGACTAGAACATTTTCTATCCCTTTTACTTCATAAGTATTACTATCTGCTGTAGTAACTAGATTCTCATTTTTACCTCGTAAAGAATCAAACCATTGTTTGTTTCCAGCCATATGTTTACTTGCTCCTAAATTTTTGTACCAATAATCCATAATTCCTTTAGTTTTGAATAATATATCCTTTAATTCTCTAAACCTTTTAAGTTGACTACCTTATGTCTCCCTAGTTTGATTTATCAATCAACAATCTTGACACAATTTCAATTTTCAAATTTTCCAATTTTATGTCTCTTTAATTTTGAATGAGAGACTAGATATCAATGTAATTTCCAAATTTCCAAATTCTAAGTTGAATCCCTTTTATCTCCCAAATTTTAAGTATATAAATGAATAGGTTCTAAATTTCATAAACCTAATTTGATGTTGAAGTCCTTATGGCTCCCAAATTAGAAATTTAGAATTTTTGTAAAGTATATTTGCAAATTTTGTAACCCTAATTTGATGTAGGAATCCTTATCTCTCCAAATTTCAAAATATTTGCAAATATCAAAAATGCTTTACAAAAAATTATAATTAAATTTCAAAACTTTATAAAATCTTCTCAAACTTGAAATTGATTTCCAAGATTTTCCAAAACAATTTTAAGGTTTCTCAAAACTTTCCAAAATAATAATTCAGCTTTCTAAACTTTCTAATTTCTCTTCTACACCTTATTTCTCCATCAATTAAATTAATATAAATTAAATAGATTAATTTTTTAACAACCTTAGAAAAATAATTCTACTTCTCCTTATAGCTCCTAAGTTAAGCAAAAGTTCAAAATTCAATTAAATTAATTTTTACCTCTGCAATAGGTGTGCACAAATCACAGTCAATAGTAGTTGACCTCATCCTCAATATTTGTTCCTTATTGAAAGCCTCACATGATATAGGTCTTATTAAAAAACTCTACTACTTGGATGTACTAAGGATAGTCTTATTCCATGCTTTTAATACATGTAATAAGATGTTTCACCTTACTCATATGATGATTGGTGCTCCTCCTTACATGATGACATGTGGCATTCAATCTCTTCATATGCTTTTAAGTAGAACTTCTTCCTCCTGAATGTTATGTACAAGATTCTATTTTACTAAAAATGACTTCTTGTAAATGTTACAATGATGGCACTTCTTCCAAGGCTTTTCAAACAAGCCAAACCTTAGACAAATAATTTTCAAATGAATTTTTTGCTTGCTCTTGCGTTGCATAGTTATGTATCTTTGGTTTTCACATTTTTGAGAGTGAATATTCAATAGAATGAATGTAAACAGTCATTTGTGTCCTTAGAATGACCCTTGAGCCTCTACAATCTCCAAATAATCACTTATAGTGGCACTTTGGCATTTCCTTCTTGCACGTTGGTAGCTCTTCCTTGAGCTACGATAATTTTTTGCACTTCGGTGGCACTTCTTTCCTCATTTGTATGGTGGCTCCACCTTTCAATGGTGTATCAAATTTGGTGGTGCTCCTTTCATTCTATGTATGGTGGCTTCTTTGGCTACCACTTCTATTGCTCATTTTTAGAAGATTCTACCTTGTCTCTGGTGTGGGTGAATCTCTTGTTATTCTCCAAACTGCTTATATTACCTTTCCTTTACTTACTTTGCTAAATTATTTCTCTAAAATTTTCTAGGTTTTGAGGATGCTCTTGTGCCTTCAAATACTTACTCTGCTTCCTTTCAAAACCATATATTGAGCACAATATTTTGAGTGTTCCTTAATGCATTCGTAGCTCCTTAGCTTGGTGTTTCTATTTTAGAGTAATATTTACTTATATAATACAAATATTATTTTGCTAATTTCAAACTTAAAAATGAACCACCTTCTTTATGCTATATCAATACACTAATTTGTAAGCTTCTTAAAATCCTTCTTTAACTAGGAGATAATAAACTTAGATTTCTTATATTTCTTAATTTTTTTTTTTTTAAGTGAAAAACCCCTTGCGGGGCCTCCTTGGTCTAAGAGACCACGAATAGGGGGTTCTACACCATCAAAGTCACCCGAGGGTTGCACCTAGCCCTGCCCGCACCAACATTATCAATTGGATTTTGGGTACCCAATTCAGCTTTTTGGTAGGGTGGAGATTTGAACCTGGGACCTCCCTTGGAGGATTGCCCTCTCCCCTCCAACTCACCTATAACACCTGGGTAAAAACTAGTTTATAGTGGAAAACACCCCTTTCAAGGTGCCACTTTCAACAAGTTAGGCATATGAGGAATGGAGCCTTGTCGGCCTCTACCAACACATAGGACATTCCTAACTATACCATATATCTGCAGGATGGAGACAAGGGGAATGGAACCTGGGTCGGCCTCTACCAGCACCCAGGGCATTTACCACTACACCACAACAAGTAGATAAACTAATTTATAGTGGAAAACACCCCTTTCGAGGTGCCACTTTCAATAGGTTGGGCATAGGAGGAATGGAGCCTTGTCGGCCTCTACCAGCACATAGGACATTCCTAATTATACCATATATCTGCAGGATGGAGACAAGGGGAATGGAACCTGGGTCGGCCTCTACCATTTTTTTTATTTAAACTCTCTAATATATGGTGCCAAATAAACTTAGATTAAATCAAATTTTCATAAAGCTGAAATACTCTTTTAAGAACCTAATTTCAAACCTCTTTGGTTGTCTTTTGTATCTCGTCTCCTCTCCTTTCTTGCTACTCAAACTTGTTATTCTATAACCTCAAATTTGCAGCTTTACTTACACTTTTCTTGTTGCCAAAAAATAAGCTTCTATGTTTTCCAAAAGGTTATTACAAAATGCTGAAAAGTTTTAGCCTTTCTACCCTTTCAAATGTTGGTCAAAACTTGCCTTCTTTGTCTTCAAATTCTCTAAATTTTACATATCCAAATACTGCTTTCTTGTTGTCCAAATTTTTTGCAATTTGCAGCTTCAATTTCTGCCAAATATTTCTTCACTTTACTATCCAAATCTCTCTCAAATCTATCCCGAACTTCTCCAAAATGCAGCTCTCTAATATCTTCTTAATGCTTCCCAAATTTATAGCCAAAAAATCTTCAATTCACTGCTCCAAAAACTAATTTCTTCTCCTTTATCTTGCTATCCAAAAACAACATTCAATTCTTCCAAATTGTTGCCTTATTTTTTGTCAAATCCTCCTTCAATATGCTATCCAAGGGCACTTCAAAAAACTACCCAAATCTTCTCCAATTTGTAGCTCTTCTATCTCCTTCCAATGCTGCCCAAATTTGTAGTCCAAAACTCTTCAAATGTTGCTCCAAAATTCTGACTTCTCCTCTATCTTGTTGTCCAGAAATAGTCTCTAACTCCTCCAATCCGCTGCCTTAATTTATTGCCAAGCCTTCCTTCAATTGGCTGTTCAAGGGTGCTTCAAAATCTGCCCAAATATTTTTCAATTTGCAGCTCTATGTCACCTTCAATTTTCTGTCCTATAACCCTTCAACTTCTATCACAAAAATCAGCAATCTTCTCCACAAATCAGCCTTCAAAACTTTAATAGTTATATCCAAAAAAAAACAATTTGGTGGCCTCTTATTTCCTTTTTCTCCTCTTTAGCTTCCACTAAATAGTGTATTCAAATTTTGCCTCTTTGTTGGCATCTTACTCAAGAATATGAATGTCTTAAGATCTTCAAAAATACTTTCCATAATTTGGCAAACTTCTTTCCAAATCCTTCTTCCTTTTGGGCTTGCTTTCGGTTGGTGATAATTGTCCCAAATTTCTCTTTCTAGGAGCTTCTCCTATTTGCAATATTCTTCCTTAAACTTTCTTCAAATATTCTCCAATGGCCACTTCAACTTCTTCAATACGGATTCTCTAGACTTCTTTCTCCTTCCAACTTTGCTTGAAGCCTCTTCTCTTGTATTTCCAAATTATTCAATCTTCTATATCCTTTCTCAAATCTACAATGGGGACCTCTTTTCTTGGGTTTCCTCCTTTTCCAATATTCAATAGGGCTTCTCTTGGCCTCTTTCTCTCTTTTCAATATTCAATATACTATGGAGACCTCTTTCTTGAGTCTCCTCAATCTTCAATCTATAGTCTTCAATATTCAATGGGGACCTCTTCTCTCGGGTCTCCTCCTTCAATCTTCAATCTCCAATGGAGCCTCTTTCTTGGACCTCCTTAATATTCAATGTCTACTCTTTTGTTGCAACTCAAAACTAATCCTTGCACAAGGAAATCACATAGACTTTTAGGCAATCAAAGATGAAATTATTCTCTATCTATTGTAGGAAGCTTCTCAACTTTTGAGAACTAATTTTCTGCAACAAAACTTAGACAAAACCAATCAACCAAATCTCCTGAATTCTAAAATCAATAAACTTCACTAGTTAATCTTCAATCTAGTGAAAATAAATCTATGTTGAGTCCTAGTCTTCATGAGTTTTTTTGCAACTCTATGGAAATACTCTAGCCAAAAAACAATCTGAAATATTCTTCAAATCTATTAAACTTCTCAATAGGACCTCCTTCTTGGGTCTCTTAATCTTATCAATGTCAAGGTCTATCTTCAAGACCTATAAATTTCCTTCTATTCTGAATTTACTCTTGGAATAGATAAGTTAAATCTCGAATCTTCATTGGTTCTCCTTCAACACAGTGAAAAATACTATCTTCTTTGGTTTTCCTTTTCTAGAGGTAATTTCTTCAACTTCATTGGTTTCTCCTTAACCAATGGAAATATCCTTTGGAAAATTTAAAAACCTATGTAAGATAAAACCTTGTTGTAGCTCAAGCATGTTAGCTTTTGATTCTAAATACTTAAAGCAAAATAACCTCAAGATCTAAAATAAAGATACTATATCAAATATAATATAATGGCAATATTCTAAACATATAAAATTCATAAATAACTTCTACAACAACTCATAAAATTTCCATTAACAAATGCTCATGAAAATAGTAATTTGATATAGAATAAATATCTCAAGTACATACACACTCCCTCTACATTGTGTTACATTATCTCTCCATTGTATTGTGTGCACACATACATAGAGACACATATAATGGAATGTGACTATTCATATCAAACACTATTGAGGATACTTAGGCTTATTAATTTATGCGTAAGTTATTTATTATATTATTTGCATTGTATTCATGTGATTGGTATAGTATACCCATGTACAGTATTTATTTGAACTATTAGTCTTGATTTGTTTACTAGCAATTCGATGGCTTATTTATTTTCTAGATTGTTGGTGCGGATTACCCTTGTTGAGTGTGTTGTTGCAGGTTGTTATAACCCTCCACCATATTGCATTGTATATATTTTTGTATTGTGTGAATAAAATTAGCTTCACATTTTGTTCCTATTTCACTAGTATCAGAGTCGAAGGAGATATGTATCCCAGATGCTTGCATGAAATTGGTGATGCCCACAACATTTTTGTGAAGCTCTCAAGGTGACAACGGGCAAATGTTTCCCCTGCACCCATTTTCCTAACAAAATTTTAGAGGGTTAGCCCAAAGTGGGTGACCTCAATTGCCTATTTGCAGGTAAAATCGATTTATATTGGATCAAATTCTTGTATTGTAGCTCTTGCAGTCATAGCGGTGAGCTCATAAAATTTTAGCACGAAAAATATTTTTGATGTCCCCAAACTTTATCATTTCTAAATTTGAATTGTTAATTTTTGGAACATGATTAGATTTTCAATGAAACTTCCCCTGGCAATGTCCAATCTCTCGGTGATTTTTCTCTTCCTTCAACGATGAACCATGACTACACCCTATAGTTAAAGAAATAAGAAATTTAGTGCACAATCACCTTGTGATTATATACCTTGATATTTGATGCCAACTAGTTCTTCTAACGATCAAGCAAGCCACAATCCATTAGTAGATTTAACCTCGTTGTCATAGGCCCGTGATAGTAAGGGTAAGAAAATCTCCTCAATGTTAGCATTGATACACCTCCTCCCAATGATCTTCGACAAGCACGATGCTCCCCAGTTATTTCATTTCACTATTTATAGATTATGATATCTACCATGCCATTTCTCTAGCCAAAGGACAAAATTGCATCACATGTTAAAATTTTCCAAATTGCATGCAACCTTCCTGCTCGCATTATTTCTTCACACCAATGAAAAATAAAATCAACTATTACCTAAGGTTCGTAAAAAAATTGTTTTCAAATTTTTACCAGTTTTCGCTTGATGGTGAACAAATTCAGCACCACATATTTTTTGGCCACCGAAAGAGAGGGGAATCATGTTGTTTTTACAATGCAATTATCCAACATTACAAGAGTGGGAGGCCTTAAATGTTTTATCAAAAAGCACGTGCCCAAGGTATTTTGATTACCTTGTGGTAATCACATGTGGGTGTTATATGCGTGTCATCGTGATAGTTGTCATCGCTCGTCACATAGCATGCTTGGACCCTCTATTGAACACGTGTTGACTTGCACTCAGAACTTCGTTGATCATGCTATGGACTGTTTCCCATAATTTACTTATTTGACCGCATCGTGCACTATTACTTAGTATTGATTTCATGTAGTTTACCACCCTATTTGACCCATCAAATTTTGCTACGGAGACTTTTTACAACTTTGAAGATGAATTTTTTTCTAGTTTTTGCAAAAAACTTCACTTATTTTTTCATAAATTACTCAATTTTTACCACAAAATATCATAATTTTGTAGTAGGGATACATTTTTCAAAGTTTTAAGTGTAATTTTTTCTTGTGAAATTGGAAAAAGAGTTGAATTTTGTAGCACTAAAACTCACCCTAATTTGCAATTTGAAGAGGCAAAATTTGTGATTTGGTCTAAATTTTTGCAAACCTATACTGGCATACACTAGAAAATAAATGGCAAATGATCTTGCACAACAAGTAGCCAATATTGCCATTGTTGTTGGTGACTTAATTGATAGAGTGAAGGATATTTCTATGAATGTCCCTCCTCAAGGAGATGTCAAAATTTACAACAAACAAATTTCTAACAAAATCAAATGTGATTTTAAACCTTATGAGGGATCCAGAAATCTTGATGTGTTGTCTACCTGGATCTTGGATATGGAGACTTGGTTCTCATATGCCGAGCTCCAATAATATGGACAATTATCTTTGGCAATGATAAGACTTATAGGTTTAGCAAAAATGCTGGTTTTTTTATGGCACAACCAAGGTAAAAAATTGGAAAGAATTAGTGGCACTCTTAAAAGAAATATTTTTTCCACCTAATTACCAGGGTGATCTACGGATCAAATGGCATAGGTTTAAGCAAGGTTTTAATATGCTAGTTTTTTATCACATTTTTAGTTCAATAGGCTTTGAGTTCTTTTTGGAGTCACTTATTCAGATCTAGATATTATTGAAAAATTTGTAAGTGGTTTTCAATATCCTATCATGAGGGAAGTGAAATTCATTTCTTTTGCTACTTTTTCAATGATATTCAAGCATGCAATATTTGCGGAGGAGAAATTTGGTGGTTCTCAAAAACCTCGATCCTCACGGGAGAGCTCAGAAGGGTCACATCAACACCAACAAAAGGTAAATAATTCTTCATATTCTTCTTCCTCTCATTCTTCTTCTCCTCTCGCTTCATCTAAAGCCTCTTTTTATTCTTCTTCTTCTACAATGTATTGTGATTATTGTAAGAAGCCTGGTCACACCAAGGCTAAATGTTATGCTCTTGAATGAGCAAAGAAGAAAAAGTCACTTGTTGTACAACCTACAAATGAGGAACTACAAGATGGTTCCATTAGGGCTACAGGTACAGAAGAGTATTTGCCTTTAAAATCAACAACATTATCCTTATGAATATTTTGGTACAAGGGGGTCGTGACCATTTGTTTGTCACTAGAGCCCACCTTACACATGATTTTTATGTGGATTGTATCATAGATAACAACTCGCAAAAGAACCTCATCATGAAGTCCGTTGTAGAGAAGTTGAAGCTTCCCATAAAGCCACATCACCAACCCTATGCACTTGGGTGGAAGGATGTAGACTCCACATCTAACATCACACACACTTGCAACTTGACTTTTTCTTTTGGTGATACGTTTGTGGATAAAGTAAGATATGATGTCACTGAGATGGATTATTGTGGACTATTGCTTGGTAAACCCTATCAATTTGATAGGAATGCAGTGTATCATGCTAAAAAGAACACATACACCTTGGATTTGCATGATAAAACATATTTGATACAAAGCACTATACCCACATAAAATTTGATGCTAAGTTGTAGGTAATTTTGTAAGCCATTAAGTCAAGCACTTATTTTGGCTCCTACTTGCATAAGTCCCACACAAGAGAAAGAACAAGCACCATCAAAGACTCATGATAAATAAGAAGCTTCACTTCCACAAATTGAACAATCACAAGAGCTCATGGTTAAGGAACCCATCACTCTCACTCATGAGAAAGATACCAACCATTCCATTGGCATCATTTTAGGTACACATTTGAACACACAACCACTTGCTCCACAAAAATTGCCCTTGGCTTTGCCCTCTTCCACTATTGCACATTCGGAGGAGTAAGCTAAAGTCACTTTCTTCATTCAGTACCAATAGAACCTTCAGGGTAAGATAACATAGGACTTGTAGGAGACTCAGCAGGAGTAGCAGAGAGTGATGTGCACGCATCATAGTCCTCACTCATTATAGGTTGGAGATAGAGTTTTGCTTCCTTTGTATAAGCAATACTTTCCAAAGATACCATTTTAGAATATCCCTTTGGTATATGAATCTATCATCAGCCCTCCAGTAGTAGTAACAGCTGATCGTCAACTTTCACTCACTACAAATAGAGTTTTTGAGATGAAGACTCATCACACTCGAAAAGGTTCTTCCACTTCTTACCTTATCGTCCGTCATGGTCACTTTCCACATATGGCTTGCTGGATTCCTCACCATCAGATGGCCCATGACTTTTCACATTTTTTGATAGTATTAGGTTCCAATGCTTCTATGGTTGGGAGGAGTGTTGAGGATACTTAGGCTTATTAATTTAAGCCTAAGTTATTTATTATATTATTTGCATTGTATTCACGTGATTGGCATAGTATGCCCACATAGAGTGTTTGTTCGAACTGTTAGTCTTGACTTGTTTGCTTGCAGTTTTATGGCTTGTTTGTTTTTCATATTGTTGGAGTGGATTACCCCAACTGGGTATGCTATTGCAGGTTTTTATAACCCTCTATCGTATTGCACTGTATATATATTTGTATACTACGTGAATAAAATTAGCTTCACATTTGGTTCCTATATCAAACACTCTTGGCCTTCACTCTTCTTGAGACTCTTCATTTTCCTATCCTAAGGACACGTGCACATGGACTATTATGCACATTTACATAATTAAATACTTTGCACATAATAAAAATATTTGTGTATTTATTAAATTGCATAAAGTAAATACTCACACTCTAATATAAGACACACTTCTAATCTAAATATGTACCCAAGGTGGTACATTAGCATGTACCAAATAATTTTATATTCTCCAACAAAGTATTATCTTTTATTAAAAAACAACAAGTCTCGAATACGTTGGTTGATGGGTCAAGATTTACATAGAAGAAAAATAAATTTTGGAGATAATATGCGGAAGGAACAACATAGAACCAACACTAAACAAGAGAACCATTTAGAATTTACAAATTATATTGCTCTTCCTAACACTTCACACTTTGATAAATCTCACAACCAGCCCCAATTTTCTTTCCTCCTATTCTTTCTTTCGAAAAACCTCCCAACCAAAATATTCAATTCACCTTTTGTAGAGGTGAGGAAGATCTAGGAATATGAAGCTAGAATGTTAGTAACACCCTCATAATTTTCTTTCTTTCTAGTTTTGAAAACGTTTAATCTTCCATATCATTATATGCTCTTAAAGGATAAAATTCCCACATTATTTGCATTAATTAACTTCAGAATATATTTTTATAAAATGTGCATTTCCTTCCTTTAAAAGGTTTTAACTTTATAAGATAAATTTTCAATCAACTGTTTCTCTTATTGTTTAAGAAAAACAAGGTAATAATAATAAAATTAAATGCTCTTTGCATAGAATTAACTTCATTAATACCAATATGTTAATATTGATTATTAACATCAATATTTAATATTTTTAATTATTAATAATACTAACATTTTTATTATACTTTTCTTTATAAAATATTAATGAACAAATTCCATACACCAGAACACATGCATAAAAGCATTCCTAATGATAAATTATGTTAGCTTTTGAAGCTATAAACTTAAGATAACTTAACCATAATATATCAAATAAAGTAACCAACTATTGTATATGATAATGACAATATTTTGAATATATAAAACATAGAAATAAATCTAATATCTACTCCTAAATATGGCATAACCAAATACTCACGAAAATGGTGCCATAGCACTAAAAGAACCAAGTAATGTTATTACAAGTCATGTCATCTTACATATTCACATTACTCTGCATATATAATGTAATGTGACTCTTCATATGGAGCACTCTTGGCCTTCACTCTTCTAGACTCTTCAACTCCCTATTCTATGGACTCATGTACACATGGACTAATGTGCACATTTACATTATTGAATATTATGCACACTTGTGCATTTATTACATTGCATAAATTAAATACCTAATATAAGACATGTACCAAATAATGTAATATACTCCAACACCCTCCCGTATTACATTATTTGATTATTGAAGACTTTAGTCTTCAATATGAGTCTTCATTCTTTTGTTGGAACTTGTGCTCTTATTCATTGTCCTCCTTGTTTGTATCCTAATCAAGCAAATGATTAGTATATTCATAAAATAATACTGAAAGTGCCTTGGCTTCATGTTATTCTGTAACCTCTTCTAATTCTTGTATCTCTTGGACTAAGTTACCCTTTTGATTTCCTTCTCTATATTGTAGTCGAAGAGGATTGTACTATCATTGGAACTGTGGCTGAGGTGGTCTATATTGGTTTGGATATTGTCTTGGTTGAAACAACCTATTTGGTTGATTCATTTGATTCCCTTGAAATTGATTCCTTGGATTAAATCTGCAATAACTTGTACTATGACCTCTTCTCTTACAAATGTGACAATATCGATCATTCCATTTTGGTTTATTTCTTGGGTTTAAAACAATGTTTCCTTTCTGATTATATTTTGAGACTAATGCATTATTATTCATTTCATATTTAGTCGAATTCACCATTTCATGTTAATTTAGTATATTAACCAATTCATCAAATTATGTATCTTTACCCATAATTTGTAAAGATGTAACCAAGTTCTTGTAACTTTTAAGAAGTGCTCTCAAAACTACTTGAACCAAAAATTTATCTTCTACTATTTCTCCTAAGGTCAACAACTTTCCCTTTATATCTGCTACTTTCCTTAGAAACAACTCTATACTTTCTCCACTATTAACTTTTAGAGAATGTAGTTGAGTTTGAAGATTTAAGATGGTAGCTTTATTCTTTCCTTCAAATATTTTGGATAGAGTGTTCCATGCTTCTATAGATGTACCAGTTGAACTAATGTATGCCTGAATTTCATCTATAATTGTAAAAGTTATTATAATTATATTTTTTGCTTCATATTCTTCATACTTTTGTATTATTTTTGCTCCTTTAACTGTCTCCTAAACCTTTTCTACTATTAACATATCTTACTTTATTTTTACCTAATGCATAATTAGGGTTTTTAAGTAACTAGGGTTTTGAGAGAAACAACTTATGTTATGTCATGATTCACCTTTGTAGATTCCTAAATATCTTAATCTTATGTTGATGTCAAATGCCTTATAACTCCAAACATAGAAATTTAGATAAACTAAATATTATTTGCAATTTTGTAAGTCTAGTTTGATGTAGAAATCCTTTTTACTCCAATCTAAATTGAATTGCAAATATCCTTAAAATGTTTTGTAAATTCAATAATTAAATTACAAAACTTTTTTTGTCTCCTTAATTCCTCCAAATAAACTATCAAATAGATTTTCAACTCCTTCAATATTATATCTAAGGTTTTATGTTTTTCCTTTTCCAAAATACGTCCACTTTATACCTTAGATAATAATAGTTTTCACTTAGCCTTCTTTCTCCTAACTTAGGGCTATAAATATATCTGCAAAAATTATATTACCTCAACCTTACACTAGCGGTAATTTTATGGTCAATCTATGCACATATTTGAATTATGTGCTCTTCTAAATTTGGCACTCTTCTTGTTCTTCCAATGTTGGCTCACTATGACCGTTGATGTCCTTCTAATTTTAACACTCTCCACGTCCTCAAACTTGTATGTTCCCTAGCTCTTCTAAAATATGTTATTACCTTTGCATTCACTATCCATGTATGGTATTACACAACACTTCATCCTTCTGGTTTAGCTTCTACGATGCACTCTTGTAGCAAGATTCGATGCTTGACTGGTTAACACCTTGGACACACTGCCAAATGTGATTTCTCTACCAAATATATCTCCTCTTCATTGTAAATTCTAATACATTTTCCACACCTTGACTCTTATGCCTTTATATTACTATGTTGTGCATTCAATGATCAATTGCATCTGTGAATTCCCTATGTATGCATTATTTTAGTTTGGCATTCAAGATTCCAATTCATTCACCATTCAATTTCTAGATGGTGCTCCAATATATATCATGACTATTACACGGATGTTGGTTTTCGCTCTTACACGATGGGCATTACACAATGGACGTTATATGAAAATTGCAATATGCATTATAACATCTCTTGCAAACACTTGTCACTTGCATGTGATGCTTTGATATCTACCCCTTGAGTTTCACTTGCTTTATCTTCTCTTTGAATATTCTTTCACCTTATTTTATAGGGATAAATTCACTTTTACTCCTTAGTCAAAATGGTTAGTGGACTAAATGGGATCGCTTGATGGTGGCTTCTCTTGGGCTTGGTTTACGTAGCACTCGGGTGTGGCTTCTCTTGCACATTGTTGGCTTTTCTCTTTATCTATAGTGGTTCTCTCTCAATGCACCCTCGTACATGCTCCCTTAAATAATGGTGTCTTAGATGGTGGCTTTCTCTTTTTTAGCAATATTTTTATCCTTCCATGATGGATATTTGTTTATCCTCCTCTATACATTGAATGCTTAGTATCTTTAGACACTGGAAAACCTAGATTTGCTTTAATCCTTTTTGTTTTGCTTAACAATGTATTTTTCTATAGTTCTTTTGCTTTCAAATTACCTACAACTTTGCACTTCACTAATAATAACAAATTTTACTTATCTCTCCTCTTCAAATGCTTGTACACTAATAATAATGTATCCTACTTATCTCTCCTTTCCAAATGCATGTAAATACTAATTGTTGTAGTCTTACGAATAGTTAGAATGTAAGATGCTATAGCTTGCTTTTGAATACTACTTTCTTTAGCTCTCTTTTTAATGAAAGTAATATGGTGCTCTTAAATCCTTGATGTAATGTTGATTTCAATGTTCAAATAATAACTTTATATTGCATCAATTTTGCATACCTTTCTAATATTTGTTTTCTAATTTTGTTGGTGATTATATTCACCCAACTTGCTATCTCAAACTTGCACCTCTATTCTCCTTCACTCTTCTGCTTAAATCTTACCAAATTTGCATCCCTACTTTCTGCTCAAATTTCTCCTTGCTTGTTGCCTAATAACACTTCTCAAAATAGACCCAAAATTCTCCAAATCTGTAGTTCTCTATCTTCCTCTAATTTTGTTCATAAAATCTGATTTTGTTGCTTCCAATATCCTCCAAACATGATCTCCCAAATGTTGAAACTAGTAGCTATTGATGCTACCCAAAATGGTATTCATAGACTTGCAACTATACAATCAATTCCTTCCTTATTTTGTTGTCTAAAACTTGCAATGAAAGTCTCCAGAATGCTACCTTCTATCATAGTTCAAACTCCTTCAATATCCTGTATACAAGTACACCAAAATCTACCCAAGTCTCCTCCAAATTGTAACTGTAGGCTTCCTTCAATATGTTCTCCGACAACCCTTCAATATTTGTTCTAACACCTACAACTTCTCTTATCAATTCAACCTTTTAATCTCTATGGATGTCCTTAGATTCCCAAAATCTTGGACTCTTCAAAATTCTCTTCTCCTGCAATCTCCTTGTCAAATTCTAACTTCAAAATTGATCTCCTATGTTGTCTTCTTTCTCAAGAATATAAATATCTTGAGATATTCAAATCCCTTCTCCAAAATCTGGCAAAATTCTTACCAAACACTTATTCCTTTTGGTATTGTTGTTGGATGGCGATAATTATCTCAAATATTCTTTATCAAAAACTTCTCCTTACTTCTAATCTCTTGTCATGAACCTTCTTCAAATATCCTCCAATGATTACCTCTTCGACTCTATAGAGTTACTCCACCTTGCTTGTACTTTCTTGCTTCTAAATTTCTCCAAAAATACCTTCAATGGTTGCTTCTCTAAAACTGCAATAAGGCTTTATCTTACCTTCTTCCTCTTCTCCAAATTATCCTTAATACCACTTCTATAGGGTCTTCTAATTCTCCAAATCTTCAACTCCTTTTGGTAACTCTTCAGCTTATCTTCTCAAAGATTCAATGAGACCTTTTCTAGTCTCCTCAATCTACCAACTATAGGATTACTATAATGAGATCTATTTGCTAGATCTCCAAAAGCTGCTACTCTCAGTCTCTTGAATCTCTAAAGTCTTTTATTGATCTTAAAATCTACAAAAGGACCTATTATTAGGTATTTTCTATCTCCAATCTCCAATCTATAACTAGAACATTTTGCACAAGTCTCTTCGGTCTCCAATATTTTATCTTCCAAAATTGTAAGTTCTTCAATATGACCTCTTTCGGGTCTCTTCAACTTCTCCAATTTGCAGTCTTCTATTTGGAATATTCTATGGGAAATTCCTTCTCAATTCTCCTCAATATTCAATCTCCAATGGGATATTTACCTTAGACCTACTCATTCTTCAATCTCTAACTTTTTGCAACAAAGAATTAATCCTTGCACAAGGAAAGCACATAGACTTTCAATCAATGAAGGTGAAATTTTTCTCTATATATTTTAGGAAGCTTCTCAACCTTTGGGTGTTAATTTTTTGCAATAAAAAACTTATATAATAGTACCAAATATATTAGGATATCTGGAATTCTAAAATAAACAAACTTCACTAGTTATCCTCAAAACTAGTGAGACAAATTTTGTGTTGAGTCCTAGTCTTCACAATCCTATGGAATGAAGAACATGTGCTTATACTGAGAGGGGGGTGAATAGTATAAGATAAAATTTTTGCTTTTTAATCCAAATGATAACATCAACAATATTAAAGCAATAAATATCACACAAAGCATCACACACATGAGAGACATGATTTTTACGTGGTTCACCCAATGTGGGCTACTCCATGGAGAAAATATTTCTTATAAATTTTTCTCAAATAAATTCTCTTGGGAATCCTTTCCCTACAATGTTTATGGATCTCTTTCCAAAGGAGACACCAATCCCCTAATCAAGTTTGTGGATCTCTATCCATAGGAGAACTCCTTTCTCCTTAGCTTTGACTGGTGATCTTCTAGAAGAACTATTGCCCCCACTGCTCTAGCTAATGGATCTCTATCCACTGAAGACTCCTATCCTCACTACCCTGGCTAATGGATCTCTATCCACTGGAGACTATCATCCTCTATACTCTATCACCTTCAAAGCTCTATCTCAAATCTGCACTAAACATAGTCCTTCGGTCTAGCACAAATCTGCTCAATCTCTATCTCTGGTCTAGCACAAACCTGTCCTCAAATCTGCACCAAACTCTATCCTCAATCTCTGTCCTCAAATCTATCCTCAATATTTGTCCTCAAATCTATCCTCAATCTGTATTGTAAGCTTCCACAAAATCTCACACAAATTTGTCCACAAGTCTTCTCTAAGACTTACCTCAAATCTGTTCAACAAGTCAATACTAGAACTTGTCCAATCTCATAGAAACATAAAGAGAATTGTTAGAGACTCAATATGCTCTACACTCATCACAATGCTCAATCACTTTCAATCACTCTCTTAGAAACATATAGAGAATTGTTAGAGACTCAATATGCTTCACACTCATCAATACTCAATCACTTTCTCAAATCAATTCAGAATATAGAATAATTTGTTTCATAGAACTTGAACAATCACTTCACACATTCACTTGACTAGGCTCAACCAACTCTACTCAACCAATCACTCAATGAAATGATCCTTGCTCACAAACCCTAGTCCAAGCATATGAATACTCACTCAAATATTTCCAACAATGCTTTATCAACCAATCTCACATAACAATGATACTCATGTTCTTTCCAAACCCTAGTTCAAGTTCTTCACTCAACTCAAACACTTCAACAACAATGCTTATAAAACAAGGTTTTATCAACAACTCTTAATTCCATAAAACCTTGAAGCATTAATTCAAAACACTCTCAACAATGCAAACCAAACAATCCTTTTCACTCCAACTTTCTATTCACAATTTTCAACAATCACTCACTAGGAAGAATATGCCCATACCTTTTGTTGGATGTAGAAGTGCCTTTAGAAAACCTGTCTTAATCACAATTTCTTCTTTTCAATTCCAATGGTTAGACACAACAATATTACTTCAACACTTTCCAAAATATTCCTTGGACATAAAACAATCACAACTCAATTTATGCCTTATTGCTCCCTTTTAAAACAACACTCATCATACCATACATAAAGATAATTTCCTTGATACACCTTATAAACTCCAACTTAAAATAATATCCAACACCATAAAAATATCAACCAAAACACCTTACAATATTTTCAAAACATTTGAGCACACAACATTAAAAATTTAATTTTGCAAAAACCCTTATAACTCCTTTAGCAACCTTAGAACCAATTTAAATATGCAAAAATTAATTTTTAAATGCCCAACTATATTTCCAAAAATTTTGGCGACCAATTTACAAGCATACCTTATACTTCCCACAAAAGGGGATTCGGTGAGATTCGATCCGTCGTCTCCTCTAGCCTAAGTGCCTTAGCGCTTGGGAGCCCACCGCGTGGGCTACTAATGCCCATGTGAAGGAAGGTATAGCACCTTCCTCTTATGCCTTCACTCATCGTCTATTCCTTTCAAAACGTGCACACTCCTCCTTCGCTTTGGACGCAATGCAATTCGTATAGCTCTCAATTCTTAGGCTCGCATTAATTTTCGAAGGTATGGTAAGTATGGTAGGGTGGGAGTTCCCCCATTTTATACACACTTTTAATTTCTCCTCACATCGGTGGTGCTTTATTCGAAATCAAATTTCGAATTTCAAATTTGATAACCCACCTTAGGGTTATTTAACCTTAGCTTAAATTAATTTATAATTAATAATTAAATTAATTAATAATTAATTTAAATAACTTTATAAGTTAAGTAAATTAACTAATAAATTAATTTATTAATTTTAAACTTCCTTGGCATAATATTATAAAATAATATTATAATATTATTTATTTGGGCTTTTTCTTGCACTTTGGACCTCATCTGACTTCCGTGAACTGGGTCTTGAAACTGAAACCGAGACGGATGCTGCCAACTAAAACTGCCACTAATTGGTGCTGAAATTTTGACATCAATGACAACTTATCACTCAAAATGTCCAACAATATCCCCCTTTGTCATTGATGGCAACCCAAATTATTTTTACCAAATCTTTGACCTTTTTCCTGTTCTGCTCCCCCTGGGAAACTGCTCCCCCTGACTCAATGCTTTCTCCTTAATCCAAATCTCTCCCCCTTACTCAAATCTCTCCCCCTTTGACATCAATGGCAAAGGGTCACCTTTGGGGCTCGGGGCTAAGAATGAATCTCTTAGCTTAGCCCCTCCCCCACCTCCTCTTGAGGTGGTTAATTCTAGGGTGGGAGTCTTACTCCTAGTTTTCCTCGAAGGTACTCAAAGGTTTCTCTTGAAAGTGGCTTAGTGAAAATATCTACTATATGTTCCTTTGTAGTAACATATTCTAATCTGACCTATTTATCTGTCACATGTTCTCTCAAAAAATGATACTTAATCGGAATGTGCTTTGTCCTGGAGTGCATCACTGGATTTTTTGAGATACTTATAGCACTTGTATTATCACATAGTATGGGAATAGGATGATCATGCTTTATCTTGAAGTCTTCTAGAGTTTACTTCATCCATAATACCTGTGTACAACTGGCTACTACTGCAATATATTATGCTTCTATTGTAGATAAGGATATTGAAACCTGCTTCTTACTTAGCCAAGAGACTAAACAATCTCCAAGAAAGAATGCTCCTCCACTTGTGCTTTTCCTGTCATCAATGTTGCCAGCCCAATCTGCATCTGTATATGTTGTGAGTGTAAAACTATCACTTTTGGGATACCAAAGCCCAAAATCCATAGTCCCTTTTAGATACCTGAGAATTCTTTTTACCGCTGCCACATGTGTTTCCTTAGGTGCTGCCTGAAACCTTACCACTAATCCCACTGACTGTACTATGTCTGGTCTTGTAGTTGTAACATACAATAAGCTACCAATCATAGATCTGTATAGTCTCTGATCTGCCTCTAGAGAT
Organism: Wollemia nobilis; assembly: GCA_028583015.1. Lineage (NCBI taxonomy): Eukaryota > Viridiplantae > Streptophyta > Pinopsida > Araucariales > Araucariaceae > Wollemia > Wollemia nobilis. The sequence continues at coordinate 443,166 of JAQPPZ010001136.1, read as the reverse complement.
TCATCATCCTTACTTAACTTGCATCCTGTGACCATGGGGGTACTTACCGGTTTGCAATCTTCTAACCTAAATTTCTTTAACATTTCTTTTATATACTTGGTTTGTGAGAGAAATACCCCTTTCTCTGATTGTGAAATCTGAAGTCCAAGAAAGAAAGACAACTCACCAAGCATAGACATCTCAAACTCATTCTGCATGTTCTTAGAAAATTCTTTACACATCTTATCATTGTTTCCCCCAAAAATGATGTCATCAACATAAACAACCACAATTAGTAGATTATTCCCTTCATTTTTGATATATAAGTTGTTGTCTGCTATTCCTTTTCTGAATCCCTATTCCTGAAGATACTTATCCAGTCTTGAGTACCATGCTCTAGGAGCCTACTTTAGACCATATAGTACCTTTTTCAATCTGCATACATGATCTGGTTTATTTGTTAACATGAATCCCTCTGGTTGTTCAATGTACACTTCTTCTTCTAGAACACCATTTAGAAATGTTGACTTAACATCCATCTGATATACTTTGAAGTTTTTAAAACTTGAGAAGGCTAAAAACATTCTTATGGCTTCAAGTCATGCAACTGGAGCAAATGTCTCATCAAAATCAATTCCCTCTACTTGTGCATAGCCTTTGCATACTAACCTTGCTTTGTTCCTTACTACTTGTCCGTCTTCATTTAGCTTATTTTTGAATACCCATTTTGTGCCAATCACATTCTTGTCCTTTGGTCATGGGACAAGTTCCCAAGTCTTGCTTTTTTCTATCTGATCTAATTCCTCATCCATTGCTTTGATCTAGAACTCATCTTCACTTGCCTGTTTGAAGTCTTTTGGCTCAATCTTAGATAGCAAAGAAAAATTTGCTTGTTGAGATGGTGTTATTATCCTTCTCCTTGTCTATCTTACATCTGGATTTCCAATGATTTGTTCTTTTGGATGATGCTTTTGTACATACCTAGATGGAGTTTTAGGAAGAAGCTTTTGTGTTTCTTCTTCTTCTTCATCTGATTCCTCATGAAACTCTTCTTGACAACTTCCATCTTCCTGATACACAATTTTCTGAATTGGTTCTCTTGAATCTATCTTTTCATCAATTGTTACATTTATACTTTCTACAATAGTGTGTGTTCTCTTTTTGAAGCATCTATAGGCTTTACTCTTTGATGAATAACCAAGGAAAATTCCTTCATCACATCTTGGATCAAACTTGCCTAAGTTTTTATCTTCTCATCTTATGTAACACTTGCTTCCAAAAATCTTGAAGTGTTTTACAATGGTCGGTCTTCCTTTCCAAAGCTCATATGGAGTCTTGTGATGGTTTACCCTCATTTGAGCCCTAGTGATTATGTATATTGTTGTGTTGACTACTTCTCTCCAAAAACCATCTGAGAGCTTAGACTCATTTAACATAGCTCTAGCCATATTCTCAATAGTTCTATTTTTCCTTTCAACTACTCCATTTTGTTGAGGAGTTCTTGCTGCTGAATATTCTCTTTTAATCCCATGTTGTTCACAAAACTCTACAAACTCATTTGAAGTAAATTCTCCTCCTCTGTTAGATCTCAAACACTTAATTCTCTTGTCGGTTTCATTTTCAACCAGTTTCTTAAATATTTTGAACTTTTCAAAAGCTTCTGATTTCTCTTTCAAAAAATCTACCCAAACCATTATGGAGTAATCATCTATAAATAGAATAAAGTAACTCTCACCCTGAATGCTCTGTGTTCTGGTAGGACCACATAGATCAGTATGTATTAGACTCAATGGCTCAGATGACATATATACTTTTGACTTAAAGCTTGTTCTAGTTTGCTTTCCATGTTGACAAGGTGCACAAATTGTGTTTTGTGGCCTTTTTATTTTGGGTAAATCTCTGATAGCCTGCTTATTGCTTATGTTGACTATGTTGTCAAAATTCAAGTGACCCAATATTCTATGCCACAACCAACTCTCATCTTCTTGTGATAGAAAGCACTTTTCCCCTTTGATCTCACTAAGCATGTATAGATTGTTTGGAGTTCTTCTTGCATTGGCAATGACTTTTCTAGTTTCTGATTTTCTTATCTCACATCTATCTGGATGGAATGTAACCATATGCCCTTGATCACAAAGTTGACTTACACTTAACAGATTATGTTTTAACCCTTTAACATACAACACATTTTTTGTTCTTGTTTTCCCATTATCTAAACTCAGAGTTCCTCTTCCACCAATCCTTGCTGATCCATTATCACCAAAACTTATTGATCCTCTATTGGTTTCTTTTAATACAATGAATTTTTCTTTGTCTCCTGTCATGTGACTAGAGCAACCACTATCAAGATACCATTGTTCTTCTTTATCCTGAGCATGAAGGGTTATTTGAACTAACATTGATCTAGCCTTTACATTTTCCCTTTCATCTTTCCTATTTTTTGAATCTATTTTTATTTTACTAGACTTAGGAAGTATCATTTTACACCATCTAGCCTTGTGCCCAAAATTATTGCATTTGTAACATATAATATCATTATCCATAAGAGGTGCAAAAGAATTGAAATTTCTATTGACATTGTTTCTTGCATGACTAATACAAGTGTACAACTCTATGACCATATTTATTACAAGAAAAGCAATGACCATGGAAGAAATTATGTAACCTGTTTGGATGCCCTTGAGATTGTGGTGGAGTATTCCTCCTCTTGTGATTAACTCTCATCCAAGGTTCTTCTTTGCTTTCTTCCTTTATGATATCCTTTGCTTGCTTATCCTTGTTTGAAGTTTTTGCTTCTTGAAGACTTGATTCTCCTTTTGATTTCTTATTCTCTACATCTTGTAGTACCTTGGTCCTTTCAACTTCATTCCTTAGAGTAAAAAATTTGCTTCCAATATTTCACATTCTATTTCTCTTGCTCTTAATAGATCTGTCATATCCTGCTCAATTTTCTTCCCTTCTTCCACCCTTATCTTGAGTTCTGTGAGATTTTGTAGAAGTTCCATCCTTGCTTCTTCATCCTCTTGAATTTTTTCCTTCAAGCTTGAATTCTTCTCTCTAATTCTTTCCAAATTTTTGAGAGCAACAAATAATTCCTCTTTTATATCAAACATAGTCTCCTCTTCATTTTTTGAAGTCATGTGTGTTACTGATGGATCCTCCTCCAAGTTGTTAGTCTTTTCATGGAGAGACCCACTCTGATACCAATTGAAGAACATGTGCTTATACTGAGAGGGGGTGAATAGTATAAGATAAAACATTTTTTCTTTTTAATCCAAATGATAACATCAACAATATTAAAGTAGTAAATATCACACAAAGCATCACACATATGAGAGACATGATTTTTACATGGTTCACCCAATGTGGGCTACTCCACGGAGAAAATATTTCTTATAAATTTTTCTCAAATAAATTCTCTTGGGAATCCTTTCCCTACAATGTTTATGGACCTCTATCCAAAGGAGACACCAATACCCTAATCAAGTTCATGGATCTCTATCCATAGGAGAACTCCTTTCTCCTTAGCTTTGATTGGTGATCTTCTAGAAGAACTGTTACCCCCACTACTCTGGCTAATGGATCTCTATCCACTGAAGACTCTTGTCCTCATTGCCCTAGCTAATGGATCTCTATCCACTGGAGACTATCATCCTCTATACTCTATCACCTTCAAAGCTCTATCTCAAATCTACACTAAACATAGTCCTTCGGTCTAGCACAAATCTATCCTCAATCTCTGTCTCTGGTCTAGCACAAACCTATCCTCAAATCTACACCAAACTCTATCCTCTAATCTGTCCTCAATATCTATCCTCAAATCTGTCCTCAATATCTATCCTCAAATCTCTCCTCAATCTGTATTGTAAGCTTCCACAAAATCTCACACAAATCTGTCCACAAGTCTTCTCTAAGACTTGCCTCAAATCTGTTCAACAAGTCAATACTAGAACTTGTCCAATCTCATAGAAACATAAAGAGAATTGTTAGAGACTCAATATGCTCTACACTCATCACAATGCTCAATCACTTTCTCACTCACTCTTCTAGAAACATATAGAGAATTGTTAGAGACTCAATATGCTTCACATTCACCTCAATACTCAATCACTTTCTCAAATCAATTCAGAATATAGAATAATTTGTTTCACATAACTTGAACAATCACTTCACACATTCACTTGACTAGGCTCAACCAACTCTACTCAACCAATCACTCAATGAAATGATTCTTGCTCACAAACCCTAGTCCAAGCATATGAATACTCACTCAAATATTTCCAACAATGCTTTATCAACCAATCTCACATAACAATGATACTCATGTTCTTTCCAAACCCTAGTTCAAGTTCTTCACTCAACTCAAACACTTCAACAACAATGCTTATAAAACAAGGTTTTATCAACAACTCTTAATTCCAGAAAACCTTGAAGCATTAATTCAAAACACTCTCAACAATGCAAACCAAACAATCCTTTTCACTCCAAATTTTCATTCACAATTTTCAACAATCACTCACTAGGAAGAATATGCCCATACCTTTTGTTGGATGTAGAAGTGCCTTTAGAAAACCTATCTTAATCACAATTTCTTCTTTTCAATTCCAATGGTTAGACACAACAATATTACTTCAACACTTTCCAAAATATTCCTTGGACATAAAACAATCACAACTCAATTTATGCCTTATTGCTCCCTTTTAAAACAACACTCATCATACCATACATAAAGATAATTTCCTTGATACACCTTATAAACTCCAACTTAAAATAATATCCAACACCATAAAAATATCAACCAAAACACCTTACAATATTTTCAAAACATTTGAGCACACAACATTAAAAATTTAATTTTGCAAAAACCCTTATAACTCCTTTAGCAACCTTAGAACCAATTTAAATATGCAAAAATTAATTTTTAAATGCCCAAACTATATTTTCAAAAAATTTGGCGACCAATTTCCAAGCATACCTTATACTTCCCACAAAAGGGGATTCGACGAGATTCGATCCACCGTCTCCTCTAGCCTAAGCGCCTTAGCGCTTGGGAGCCCACCGCGTGGGCTACTAATGCCCACGTGAAGGAAGGTATAGCGCCTTCCTCTTATGCCTTCACTCACCATCTATTCCTTTCAAAACATGCACACTCCTCCTTCACTTTGGATGCAGCACAATTCGTATAGCTCTCAATTCTTAGGCTCGCATTAATTTTCGAAGGCATGGTAAGTATGGTAGGGTGGGAGTTCCCCCTTTTATACATGCGTTTAATTTCTCCTCACGTCGGTGGTGCTTTATTCAAAATCGAATTTCAAATTTCAAATTTGATAACCCACCTGATGAGTGTCGTCAAACACATCATTTAATCATTATAATTGTCAGTCCAGGGCGGTGTCCAATGGTTGTATACGAGAGCAGAGGTAAGCAACTTGGAAATCAGTCTACTCAAGAAATGGCTTTATTGATGAGATCAGTTAGTTTTGGGGGTTTCTGGTGTCACCTCTAATCCTATGAGCTAAATTGAACTCCTAATTACAATTGTTGAAACAAAATTGTAGAAATGGAAAGTTTGCAGGAATTTGAAACTAATTACTTTTGCAGAATCAAAAATAATAGAAATGAAACCTATTTACGCTTGCAGAATGGAAATGATAGTAAGAACAACTTTGCAGAAAGTAAATCCTAATTTTATTAGCAGAATTCAAAATGTTGCAAAAATGAAATAGCTGAATACACAACTGGAAATGCCAAGAACTGGAAATAAATGTTGGAAATAGGGAAATCAACTACTGTAAGAAATGCCAAGAACACAAAAGTGTTGTAAGAAAAATCCTACACTAGGTAACCAACTATCATGCACATACATCCATACTACAAGCATTAATACTACAGTTAACATATGAAATGGAAATTGATAGGTTTCTGCTAACCTGTTGCAACAAGAAATGAACAAAAACTGTCAAGAGTTGATCCTTCCCCTGGGCCTGGAAGTGGGCCCTTGCTCCCTGATCCAGAAGAAGGCAAGAAAACTACTCTAAAACTACCTAATTCTCACTCAATCACTCAAGAAAATAATTGAATGAAGAAACTGCACTTTTTATTGAATTTGAAATAACATTGCAACAATGCAGGAAAAATCCTACAGAATCACTGCTTGCTACAACAACTATTCTATATTCCTATCCTTCTATGCAAACGTCTATCTATATGCTCAACCAATATGGGAGCTTGTTATTTATACTATTCTATTACATATGTGGATTTGTTCTGTTGCTGCATTTCAGGGATTCAACAACTGTTCTGAAGTTGTCTTCCTGAAATGCAGGAAACTGTTCTACTGCAGTTTATCCATTTCACTTGCTGGGTGCAACATATTGGAAGAAATGTAGTGGAAGGGGTGAGAAATCTTCCCATACAGTTGTATCCATCTTCATTTCACCATTTTCCACCTTTCTGACCATTCTGTTGATGGTTTTGACCAAAACTGGTCCTGCTCCGCTCATTCGGAGCTTGCTCTGAAATATCAAGCAGTGTAACAGTTCTGATGCTTTTCATGCATCAATTGCTCAGGATGATGGGTTTGACCAGCTCGATAGTCTTCTTAGGTCCTCATAAGACTTCTTCCATAGGTTTTACGTGCTGGTATTGACAAATTCCAAGCCATGTTGTTTATTTACAGTTGGCTGGAATTTGTATGGTCAAATTCTATTTTCTGCATAGTCAACCCAGTTTGAACAGGTTTTGGCACCTTTTTGCAATTTGAATAGGTTAGAAGGCAAGGAAAACAAATAGCATGATTCCATAATGGAATACACATCAACATACATTATTGCCTATTCAAATAAATATTTACTTGCTAGGTAAATCAACTAAAATAGTGCAAAAAATGCAAAAAATGGTCAAAATAGAGTGCTATGCTCCAGAACATCTAAACATGTAAATAATAGTAGATAATGCATTCCATCATCAAAATTAGCACAAAAACATAGCATAAGGTTTATCAAATAGTTTATGAAATATCCAAAAATGGTCTATGAGTGAGGCAATTTTTGGCCTCATCATTTTCCCCCAACCTATTATAATGCATGTCCTCATGCATTCTGTGAAGCCACAATAACACAAAGATCTATGTCCAGATTCCATTCTTCATAACTCAGTTTTCGCCCTGGAACCTTATAGTATCCTCTGATTTCCTACATCTTCTTGAGCCACTCCTGGAACTGCTCATCTGGCTGGGGATCATTATCAAAGAAATATGGAACAGGAGTTATAACAGTTGGCAACCTATACCTCAAACCTACCCAATGATATTTTAATTTTTGGATGATCTGTACTATGCCCTCAACTCTTCTCCTGGACCACAACAAGTTGTTGGGTGAGATAGGTTCCCTTTTCTGAAGTGATATTGACAATTCTCCCCACCTGCTCTTACAAGTTGATAAAGCATTACCAAAATGTTGGTTACAAAAGACCTGAAAACTCATTATACAATCAGTAAGATTGCTGACATAAACTTTTCTGATTCTTTGCTCCCTCATCATAGTGAAATGTTCATTTATGGAGACCCTATAATTGGCATGGGAAGGCCTTATTAGTAGTTCAAATTTCAACTCCATTTCCTTACTTGCCTTTTTCTCCTCCTCCCAATGCATCTGGTTTTGTAATGTAGATATGAAGGCTCTCAACTGGATATCTCCTGTGAAGATATTTGGCAAGAATGTTACATTTTTAGGTATGAAGAAGTTATGCAGAAACAACTCACAAAGTAAATTCTTCTGTTCCTCTGGACTATGCAGATATGTCTCTACAAATTTTTCAACAGTGTCTAATTTGTAAGGAAGATTGGAAATAATCCTCATTAACTGCCAACGAAGGTATTTTTCTTTTAAGATCAAAGTATAAAACCTTGCAGGCCTTTTGCATTGAACTAGGTACTCTGCAATTTGGCTCATATCCTGTATCTGCTCCTGTAACTTAGTTATGTCTGCATTTTGGGTTTCTAACTTCTGCTTCAAAGATTTCAGAGATGAAATTTGTACCTCCATCTGTTGACACTTCAGCATCCAATGTGCTATATCCTCATTATACTTTGTGAGTGTAACTATTTGTGGGGGCCTGGTTATCTGTTGTACCCTTGGAGGTAGATCTACCTGTATTCCAATTTCTAATGTGTCTACAAAGGGTAAATCCACTTGCACCCCAATTTCTGTTGTTTCAATTTGAGGTGAATCATCTGTAGTTAATTCAATAGAAACTTGAGGGGAATGCACATATACCTATTCTTGTACTTCCTCTTGTTCATTGGCCTCCCCAGCTACTTGTGATGTTTGTGCTTCCTATTGTTGCAAACCATCATATTGTTCTATAGAAGCCCCTGAATCTTCATGTTCTATCATACTGACATCCTACTAGAAGATTTGTGTTGTTGTCTCTTCTATTTCTATTCCTCTGATGGGTGATTCTTCCTCAGGTATGGCTACCTCCCTATGCTCTTCTACTAAATCCAATAGAATTCTGGCCAACTCATCTTCAGATTCAGATTTTGTAGATTGTTGCTCCAAAGTTGACAACTTAGCTCTCATTTCAGCTACCTCTTGTTGTAAATCAACAATAAGCTTATCCTTTTCTTTTATGGAGGCTTCATGTTGCTCAATCCAACCCATTTGTGTCTTAATGACACTTCTAGCAGCATATAATTGTTCTTGTATATCTTCCTTTCCTTCCTCTGCTATGAACTCTTCTTCAGAATCAGAATCAGAATAATCAACAAGTGAAATATTCTTTGTAGGTATTGTTATATCTATGTCTGTAATTGTTGTACCTACCTCTATATCCTCTGTGCCTATATATGCTTCTTCTGTACTTATTTATGCACTCTCATCCACAAACACTTCTCCCTACAATATACCTTCAACAAATGTATCAATATCTTTTGCTTGTTCTGCACTCACTTGTTGGGATAGTGATACTGCTTCTAAGTCCACTACTTCCTCCATTATTTCCTGCTTCTGAAGTCTAGAGGACCTTCGCAACCCAATAGTAGATCGTTTGATATTTTTAGGGGTTCTTGGAATAGATTCTGACAATTCTAGAGTAGAATCAGCTCTAGGTGTTTCTTTCTCCATTTGCCCTTCTCTGCTTGAACTGCCAGGCTGCTCAGTGGGTTGTGTTGGAAAAATAGTTACATTTTCAAAAAATGTAACTTTCCTTCTTTTCCCTACAGAACCATCCTTAGATTATTTCTCTCTTTGCTTCCTGGTCCTAGAGGATGGAGGTCCCTATGGTGAAGGAGGAATTTCTTTTTCATAGGATTCAGTTTCAATTTCAGGTTCAGATCTTACAATTTCTGCTTCATCTTCAGATTCAGACCTCTCAACCTCTACCTCCTCTTCAGATTCAGGGCTTTCATCCTCCAATTCATTCCATGTAGAGAAAAACCTTTCAAAGCTCCTAGGGTTTCCCCTAAAATGATGTTTACAAATCAATTTAATGAGCCCATGGTGTTTTGGAGTCCCTCTCCCTGCTTGGTACCATTTGGCCATATTTTGTAACTCCTGGTATAAATACAGAGGGAGATTTACTTTGACTTCAGGGTTTGAGCCACCATGCCTCAAATGGTTTAATATTCTAATATGATGTCTAGACAAAATGACAAATTGCCCATCACAGGTAAGGAACCGGATTACCCAAACTGCTACTTCCCCCCAAGGGCATTGTAAACTGGTTCGTTTTACCCCTTTGCAAACGTTATTATTCATTTGAAACTCAACAGGTTTATCTTGTTCTTCTCTAAACTGATTAACTATTTTTGTTAGGGTATTTTTACCAGCTTTCAAAATTTGTAACCCTTGCAATGGTAATTTAGTGATTTGACTCAAGATTTGCGGTGTTACCTGGATTGCCATGCCACTGATGTGAGCCTGGTTGTTCCTGAGAGTGTGCATAAATTCTGCCACCAATCCTTCGGAGTGTCCATCAAATTTATGTATAAATGGCATCAATCCTCATTTTGTAAAGATACGCAGTGATTCAGGATCTCCCCGTAGATAGTCTACATTTTTTGGCTCAATTTTATTCTTCTTACCCCCCATTTTCAATTTTTTGTGCTCTGTTTTCTCTCAGCCTTCTGAAATAGGTCGGTCTTGGGTCTGGATCGAACAATTTGCATCTATGGGGGCTATAATGCTTTTGGGCTACAAAATTAAATTTTCACAGTGTAGGAACATGCTTCGGAATGTGTCGAAGCATTTGGAAAATTAAATTTCCTTTTACGCATCACGTGGTAGACTTCTATTCCCCATAGGAACATGATTTTATCCCTTTCTATTGCATTGGACTAAATAGTTACGATTTGTTGAGGTGGCAATTAATTGTTGGCTTCATCGTGTACATCGTGCAGAATTTCCTTTTTTCGAAGTATCTTGTTAGGTGTGCCAAATATTTTGCATATCATGAAGCATGCGATGACTTCCAATGACCTTGTTCCCACTTGAAGTTTGAAATCCGTATCTTGGAATATGTGCCATGATTTTTTATTTTGAAATGGTAAGAAAATAAAATTTTTGATGCCACGTGACATGTCATCTTTTGCCCCTTCTTATTCTGAAGTGTTTCATTCTGACACATTTTTCCTCAAAGGTTAAATTCATTCTGAAGCTCAAACCCCTTTCATTCTAAAGTTGTTTTTGTTTAGAAACAACAATTTTGATTCTAGAGCTTCCATCATTCTGAAGCTAAGCAATATTCTCATTTTGAAGAATCATATCATTCTAAAGCTCTTTCAAGCTACAATTCTCCAACCTCATCTGCTTCCTTCATCCCCTTAAAACAACTTATAATGTTTCATCTCCCATTGACCAGATGGATATCTTTTGGATCAAACCTTATGAATGCTTTATGTACTAAATTGTGACTTTACACACTACATACTAACTATCTACAATGCTTAAAATGTAAAAGGGCATATACCTGATTTAACCACTTATCTACATTTGTACAGATGGATGTTTCTGCTGACTACCAACTGACTTTTCTACTGAATAAGATAGGTGCAATTTTGAGAACAGAGAAAACAATGATTGTGAGAACAGATGGGACAATGATGGTGAATCTGACAAGGCAAACATGCCGGACAACCGGTTTTCATGCAAGCCAATTCAGAAGTGCCTCCTAGGAGGTTTTCACTTTCTGAATTATTCATTTTTTTTCATTTTTTTTATTGTTTTTATCATTTTTATTTTGCTGCAGTTGTTGTGGAAGAAGTGGTTCCTTCCAACATGCATACATCCATTTGCTCCACTTGCTTTAGAAACTCATCCTTAGTTAGTGGTTTATGATATGTCCGAAGACGATGCCCATTAACCACTAACTTTCTGCGTGAATCATCAATGGGTGAAAGGCGAACAACTCCATTTTCAAACACTTCCTCAATCTGATATGGTCCAAGCCACCTAGTTTGCAGCTTTCTAGGAAAGTCTTCATAACGAGATTCAAACAACAAAGCCCAATCACCTTGCTAAAATTTTCATTGTTGAATGTGACTATCATGCCACAACTTTCGTTGTGCTTGAATCACCTCAGTCTGGTGCAATGCATCCATTCGTAGCTCATCCAATGCATTGAGTTGCAAAATTCGGTCTGCTTGTGCCTATGACAAATCAATACCAACTTCCAAAGCAGTTCGAAGTGTTAGTAATTCAAATTCAATAGGCAAAAGAGGCTTTTTACCATAAACCAGTTCATAAGGTGTAAATCCTGTAGTGGACTTCCATGTAGTGTTATAAGCCCAAACTGCTTCAGGTAGTTTATCTAGCCAATTTCTCCTATGGGAAGCTACTATTTTGGTTAAGATTCATTCTAGTTCTCGATTTGTCACTTCAACTTGACCATTCGCCTGTGGGTGATAAGGTGAGGATTTCCTATGCTTGATTTCATACAGTTTGGTGAAGGCTTCAACAACCTTTGATGTAAATTGAGGTCCCTGATCTGTGGTAATAGTGTGTGGAGCTCCAAAACATAGAAAAATTTGTGAATACAGAAAATCAGCAACCTTTTCCTCTCGCGCATGCTTAAAAGCACGCACTTCTACCCATTTAGTCACATAATCAGTACATACCAGAATATGCACCTTACCTTGAGAAGATGGATCTATAGGTCCCACAAAATCTAACCCCCATATTTCAAATGGTTCTACACCTACTTGAGGTTGCAATGGCATTTCACTGGTGTAGGTAGGCTTCCCCATTCTTTGGCATGCATCACAATGTTTGATATAATTCTTCACATATTTATGCAAATATGGCCAGTAGTAGCCAACACCCAAGATTTTTTGAATTGTATTATGTACTGAATAGTGCCCTCCAGATGGTTCATCATGACATGCACGAAGAATGTCATACACTTCATCCTTGTGGATGCACCTACGTAGAATATGATCAGGACTGCATTTAAAGAGTAGACCTCCTATCCATTTAAAGGAAGCACTTTGCTTGATTAACTATTTCTTTTGTTTAGGAGTAAAGTGAAGAGGAATTTTTCCTGTAGCTAGGTAATTAGCTATATCTGCAAACCATGGAGATTGTACAGAAATAGCAAATAATTTTTCATCAGGAAAAGCATCTTCAACCAATTCCCCTGTGTCTGTGTTTGGCAATCTAGACAAAAAATCTGCCACTACATTAGCTTTCCCTGGTTTATTAACTATAGTGATATCAAATTCTTGCAACAATATTAACCAACGAATAATTCTTGCACTAACCAGAGGTTTATTCATCAGGTATTTAATGGCAGCATGATCTGTATGAATGAATACCTGATATCCTGTGATATAGTGTCAAAACTTATTGATAGCATATACTACAACTAAGAATTCCTTCTCAGTAGTAGTGTAGTTCTTTTCAGCTCCTGTCAAGTTTTTGCTAATGTAATAAATGGCATAATGCTCACCATTGTCAATCTGACCTAATGCAGCTCCAATTGTAGTATTAGAGGCATCAGTCTGAATATGGAATGGCAGTTCCCAATTAGGTCCTCTTAACACTGGGGGAGTTGTTAACTTTTCTTTCAATGCTTCAAATGACTCCTGACATTCTGTAGACCAGGTAAACTCAGAATCCTTGGTTAATAATGCAAACATTGGATTGGCTATGGTGCTAAAATTTGCAATAAATCTATGGTAGAAACCAATATGCCCCAAGAAACTCCTCACATCAGTTTGAGTTTTTGGAGGAGGAAGGTTTTTAATGACTTCCACCTTTTTGGGATCAACCTTAATCCCATGAGGGGAAATATGATGACCAAGGACAATCCCTTCCTCCATCATCAAAAAATATTTTTCAGGATTTAGAGACAAATGGTATGTTTCACAACGTATTAAAACTTTTTCAAGTTGTTCTAAAGTGTAATCAAAAGTGTCTCCAAACACTATGAAATCATCCATATAGATTTCCACACTTTCATTTGTCATATCAGAGAATATTGCCAAAACAGCTCATTGAAATGTTGTTGGAGCATTACATAAACCAAAAGGCAGAACCCTATAAGCAAATGTTCCCCAAGGACATGTGAAAGTAGTTTTCTCTTGGTCTTCAGGTGCAACTTGTATCTGATTATAACCACTGAATCCATCAAGAAAATAGAAAAATTTCTTGCCAACAAGGGTGTCTAACACTTGGTCTATGAAAGGTAATGGGAAATGGTCCTTATGTGTTACCTTGTTTAACTCTCTGTAATCTACACACACTCTCATTTTCCCATTTTTCTTTGGAACAATAACCAATGGAGAGACCCACCTACTATCTGAAATTGGATAAATGAACCCTACATCTAAAAGTTTTTCAATTTCTTCCTTGACAATATCTTTCAGAGTAGGATTCAAATGTCTTTGAGGTTGTCTCACAGGTTTAACATCTTCAGTGTATATCCTATGTGTGCACACATCCGGGTGAATTCCAGTCATGTCCTTGTAACTCCAAGCAAAATCCTGAACATGTTTTTGTAGGACAACAAACAACTTTACCTCCTGTTCATCAGTCAACCAACTATTAATATTCAAAACTTTACTTGGCTGTATTTCTATTTGTTTAATCCCTGGATGAATAGAGTTGACTGCTCCATACTTTCTAATTAAGGAATTTAATGGACAGTGATGTGGTTGTAGAGTATGAAATACTCTAGATTCTATTTCAAAAGTGATACCTGATGGAATCATTCCTTGCATAGGACATGTGAAAGAAGTAAGAAGATGTTGGTGCCATCCATGTGGTAGTGTGAAAGAGCTTTCTTGTATTGGAATGGATGACAGATGTTCTGAGGTATGTTCTTCATCCTTCCATAACAAGCGATGAACAAGGACTTGATCATATTTAAGTCCTTCTTCCTATAATGTCTCAACTAGGATAGTTTCATCCTCAAATATTTCTCTTTCTTGTGAATTGATTTCCTCAATATGTTCCTTTACTATTATTGTGGCCAAAGTGGAAATAGTTTCTTCCTGTTCTTCATCAGATTCAAGAAACCATATTTGTCCAAAAAATTTGGTTGAAGGTTGGGTAGGTGGATAAAGGGAAATATTTTTAAGATCAATACCATTTGAGATAGTCATTTCCCCAGATCTGCAGTCTATAAAAGCAGTTGCAGTGGCAAGCCAAGGCCTTCCTAGAATAATGGGATAGCCATTAACTGAATTTCTAGGCTGCAATACTAGGAAATCTATAGGATATTCCCAAGAAGAAACTTCAATGGAAATGTCTTCCAGTATTCCTTCTGGTTTGGCAACTGACCTATCTGCCATTTCCAAAACTGTAGTTGTAGGACTGAGATTATTGAGCTATAGTTTTTGCATTGTTTCTTTAGTCATTACATTGATTGCAGCACCAAGATCAATCAACACATTTGGAATTTGAACTAGACCAATAGTGACTGTAACAACTGGACTCCCTAGGTCACTATATTTTGGAGGAACAAGTTTTCTAGATAATAGGTCAGCCAATTTTCCTTCTACTTGCATAGTTTTAGGAAAGGATTTCTTCTTTCTACCAGGTTTCTTAATACACAACTCCTGAATAGTTTTCTTGATTAATGGCACATCCTTTATTTCTTGCAACAAAGGAAGGGATATAGTCATTTTCTTTAGTTCTGTAACTAATTCTGATTTAGGAATAGTTGTAGTATTATCAAACCTTTCAGGGTATGGTATTACGCCTACAGGGGGTACTTGTTTTTCTTGCTCATTTTCTGGTTTTTCTTTTTCTGTTTTCACTTGTTCTAGACTTGGAGACTCTTGCTTTTCATCAATTTCTTCAATGGTGGGTGAAGCAAGGTCAGGTAAGACCTTCCCTGAATGCAATTGGATATTACTACAATCGAGTACATGAACTGCAATAGTTTCTTCAGACTCAGCTCCATAAATAGGGGTTGCTTGTCTGGTATTATTTGGGTTAGCCATAGGCTGAGTTGGAAGTGGAGGTTGTTTTACTTGTTGTGCTTGTTGTGGTTGCATTCTTCCTTGAAAGTTTTGATTAGGAGTAGGCAGCAGGTTTTGAGTCTGTCCTTGATACCTTTGCTGCCCTTGATATGATGGGTATTGTGGCCCCCATATTTGCCCATATTGTTGATTCTGTGTCCAAGGTGGATTAACAGGATTCCAGGGAGGATGTGACCAATCTTGGGAAGATGTCCAAGATTGATTCCATGGTTGTGAAGGTGGTTCTGAATATCCCCATGGCATATTCCAAGGAGTTTGTCCCCAACTTGTAGGAAAGCGAGGTGCATTTTGATATTGTGAAAAGTTACCTCCTTGCCTCTGCCCAATAACATTAAGTTCTTCAATCTGGGTTTCCAAAATGCTTTTGAGTTGAGGCAAGAGATGGCACTTATTAGTCATGTGCTCTTTTGAAAAAATGCCACAAATAGTTGAGATAGAAGTTCTATTTAAAGGACAATCTTGTAAGGCATGCTTGTTTCTACATCTTGGGCAATAGATAGCCAAAGGGGGTGTAGAGTTAGATTTTGCATTTCTTTCCCCTAATGCAGAATTTAATTGGACAAGAATATCAGTTTTCATATTAGCCATTTCTTCCATTAATTCTTTGATATCATTATTACTAGAATTCTGCTTCTTCCTTCTTTGCCTAGTGCGAGAATAATTTTTGCATAACTCTACAATATCATTAATCTCAAGTTGGTTTATATCTCCTTTTCCCATTAAATCTAATACTTCTCTGGAATCATCCTGCAAACCTCTCAAAAATATAGTTTTTAATAAGTCAGTTTCTACAGGACCACATCTCTTTTGGATAAAGGTAAATCTATCAAGATAATCCTCTAAGTTCTCATCCTCTTCTTGTCTAATCCAAAATAATTCATCCTTTCTATTTCTCACTCTACAATACTCCTGATATTTATCCAAGAATACAGTTTCCATTTGATCCCAAGTGCGGATTGAATCAGGTTCAAGACTCATAAACCAACGTAAAGCTGCATCTTTAAGTGTAGATGGAAATAATTTCAGTTTTTGGTTGTCATTGACATAATCATAAGTCTGACATAAGACTTTGAATTCAAACAAAAATTGGTCAGGATCCTCAGAAACAATTCCCCTAAAGGTTGGCAATACTAAAGGTGAAATTATTTTCATAGGAGCATTCTGAGTAGGATTCATATGAATAGGATATTCAAAAGTCCTAATAGAGGATTTTCAACATCTGAACAATAATATCCCTATCATGTTCTCCTTTCTGCCATAGTGTCCCCCTCACTCTTGACTTCTTCAATTTGTTCAGATGGATCAGCCCTATGGGGATGTCTAGAAGCAAGTGCTTCTAAAAGTTCTTCCTCAAAGGTCCTCAAAATTTTAGTATGATGAAGAAGATAATTCTCGTTTAAGTCTTTCAAGGAGTTCTTATACGTGTAAGTCGATCGTGAAGAATGCCTTGGTGGAAAAGAGCTAGTTCTTCGATAAACCTCCCTCTTTCATCTCTTGGCCTATGCATTCATGCTCATTTGCTAAATAAACTGAAGTACAAGTTTCCAAGAACTATTACTTGTACCAAGATAACAATTCTTGGCCTACTTACTTCTCCTAACAACACCTAGGTTCCTCTGACAATGATGCCAAAAATGATGAGTGTCATCAAACACATCATTTAATCATTATAATTGTCAGTCCAGGGCGGTGTCCAATGGTTGTATATGAGAGTAGAGGTAAGC
Source organism: Wollemia nobilis (assembly GCA_028583015.1). NCBI lineage: Eukaryota > Viridiplantae > Streptophyta > Pinopsida > Araucariales > Araucariaceae > Wollemia > Wollemia nobilis. The sequence continues at coordinate 425,979 of JAQPPZ010001136.1, read as the reverse complement.
ATCTTGGAAATCAGTCTACTCAGGAAATGGCTTTATTGATGAGATCAGTTAGTTTTGGGGGTTTTTGGTGTCACCTCTAATCCTATGAGCTAAATTGAACTCCTAATTACAATTGCTGAGACAAAATTGCAGAAATGGAAAGTTTGCAAGAATTTGAAACTAATTACTTTTGCAGAATCAAAAATAATAGAAATGAAACCTATTTACGCTTGCAGAATGGAAATGACAGTAAGGACAACTTTGCAAAAAGTAAATCCTAATTTTATTAGCAGAATTCAAAATGTTGCAGAAATGAAATAGTTGAATACACAACTGGAAATGCCAAGAACTAGAAATAAATGCTGGAAACAAGGAAATCAACTACTGTAAGAAATGCCAAGAACACAAAAGTGTTGTAAGAAAAATCCTACACTAGGTAACCAACTATATTTTTTACCCCTTTTTACTGATTTAACTTCCAACATTCTCCCCCTTAAAGTTGAGAGGACTGACTATACAGTCTCTCAGCTTTATATATTGAGCTTTAGCTATACCTTTGGTGAAAATATCTGCAATATTATCCAAAGTGTTACAATATTGAAGATCAAAAGTGTTACAATATTGAAGCTCACCTATTCGATGTTCCACCATATCTCAAATGAAGTGATACTTCATATAGAAATGCTTTGATCTACTATGGTGGACTAGATTGTATGCCAACTGAATGGCACTTATGTTATCACAATACAATCGAGTTGGACCACTTTGAATTTCTCCAATCTCTTCAAGGACTTTTCTCAACCATAAGGCTTGAGTACTAGCATGTGTGATGGCTATATACTCAGCCTTAGTCGATTATAATGCTACAATAGTTTATTTCTTGGAACTCCATGTAATTAGTCCTGATCGTAGACTAAAACAATTCCCTGATGTAGATTTCCTATCATCTATATTGATGCCCCAATCACTGTCACTGAAGCCAACTAATTTCATAGAATTACATTTTTGGTAATGGATTCCAAATTCCAATGTACTTTTTACATATCTTAAGATTCTTTTAGTTTCTTGTAGATGCAGCTCATATGGACTAGCCATAAATATTGAAATGAGAGAAACATCATATTGAATATCAGGCCTTGTGTTGGTGAGAAAAATCAAACTCCCAACCATGCTCCTGTAAGTGGTCATGTCAACCTTTGATGCTCCATCGTCCTTGCTCTATTGGATCCCATGTCCAGTTGGAGTTGCAACTGATTTGCATTGCTCCATGGAAAATTTCTTGATCATGTCTTGAGCATACTTGTGTTGACATATGAATATCCCTTTGTTTGATATATGCACTTTCATGCCTAGGAAGAATCGTATTAAACCAAGATCTTTCATATCGAACTGCTTCATCATGGAGTTTTCAAACTCCATATTCATTTTAGTGTTACTACCCATAAATATTAGATCATCCACATACAAACAAACTATGAGAATGTCTACTCCATACTTTAGGTAGTACAAATTTGGTTCACTTTTGCTTATTGTGAATCCATACTCGCTGAAATATCCATCAATGCGTGAGTACCAAGCTCTTGGTGCTTGCTTGAGGCCATAAAGTGCTTTCTTCAATTTGTAAACAAGGTTCTCATTTCCATTTTCTTGAAAACCTTGAGGTTGTTGAACATAAACCTCTTCTATCAAATATCCATTTAGAAAAGCACTTTTCACATCCATGTGTTGGACATTCCATCCTTTATGGGTTGCTAAGGAAAGAACTGATCTGACTGTCTCTTGTCGTGCAACAAGAGAAAATGTTTCCTCATAGTCAATACCAAATTTCTAAGTAAAACCTTTTGCTACTAGTCTTGCCTTATGCCTCTCAATGCTTCCATCAGCATTATACTTGGTCTTGTAGACCCATTTACACCCAACACATTTTTTTGCTTTGGGTAGCTTTACTAGCTCCCATGTATCATTATTGTTTATAGAGGTTATTTCCTCTTTCATGGCTTCTTGTCATACATTTTGAGTACATGCCTTCTCATAGCTAGATGATTCTACTTGTGTACTAGCCAATAAAGCATAATTGACTACATCTCCCCTAGGATAATGGAAGTCATCATCTCCATACAATTGCAAATTTTCAAGTTGCTGCAAAACTATATTCATCTCACTCGCTTGGCTTCTAATGAATCTTCTTTGGCAATTTTGATCCAACATTTGAAAATATGGATGATTTTGTAATGTTATTTTACCTCTCGATGGAGAGTCTCTATCAATGTCCATCGATGAAGAACTTACTGATCTTTGTGGAGAAGGACTTGGAGTGGCGGTTGAAGTACTTGATACAATACTCCTGTATGGGCTTGGAGGGAGTGGTGTGCCTTTACTTTTCTTTGGAGACACCTAGTGTACCTATGAAGAACTTACATCTTGGGACTCATCATCAACAAAAATTCTTTGATGACCCCATTCTCCCCCTTCATCAAAAATTACATCCCTGGAGAGTATAATTTTATGAGTCTTGGGATTGTAGAGTCTATATGCTTTTGTAGACTCACAATACCTTACAAATATACAAGCTTGACTTTTGGGATCAAGCTTCTTCCTTTTCTCATCAAGAATGTGCACATATGCTAAAGAAACAAAAACTTTGAAATGATTTACAATTGGTTTCTTTCCATACCATCCCTCATAAGGAGTGACACCATCTAAACTAGAAGTTGGACTTCTATTTAGAATGTATACACTGGTTCTTACAACATCATCCCAATACATATTAGTTAGATGCTTAGTCTGAAGCATCGTTCTCGCCATCTCAATGATGGTGCGGTTCTTTCTCTCTGCCACACCATTCTGTTGTGGGGTATAGGCAGTGGTGAACTACCTTTTGATCCCACTTGCTTTACAATATTTCAAGAATGCTTTTGAGGAGTACTCACCTCCTCGATCTGTCCTAAGACATTTTACATAATTCCCGCTTTGATTCTCTACATTGTTTCTAAAATCCATGAAGCAATCAAAAGCTTCATCTTTATGGTTTAAAAAATAAATCCAACACATTCTAGAGAAGTCATCTATGAAAGTGAGAAAATAAGAATTGTTTTCAAGACTCTATGTTTGCATCAGTCCATAGATGTCTGAATGTACTAATTTAAGTGGATAGCTGGATATCCATGCTTGTAATTTTTGAAACTTCAACTATGAGTGCTTTCCCAAAGCACATCCTTCACAGACCTCCTTTTGTTCATTGATTTTAGGAAGTCCTATCACCATAGCTTGAGAAGTTAGGAGTTTCAAGCTAGAAAAATTAAGGTGACCATATTGCAAGTGCCAAATCACACTTGGATTTGTTATAGCTACATTTACAATTTGAGATCCTCCTGGCTCATAAAATTTGAGAGGGAATAACTGATTCTTGGCCATGGAGACCTATGTGATGACACGATTACAATTATTTTTATCAAAAATGATATATTGTCCTTCATCAAATACAAGTTTGTAATTGTTCTCCATCATTTATCCAACGCTTAGCAGATTGTGTTGGAGCTTTGGAGTGTAATAGATGTCATGCACTTTCTTTAGTCCTTCTTTGGTCAGAACCTCCATGGCTCTAATACCTTCTACTTGCAATATTTTATCATCCCCTAATTTGATTTAGGATTGATAAGTGGAATCTAGAGTAGCAAATAAATTTTCTTTGCCACTCATATGGTTTGAACAACTAGCATGTGTCATTTACATGATGTTCTGATTGTCCATATGAAAGAAAAATATTAGAGGTATCATCTTCTTCTCCATAATTGCCATATTGACTACTGCTGCCTTGTGAATATTTTGACCAGCAGTCACAAGCGAAGTGACCTAGCTTGCCACAGTTGAAACAAGCTAATTTGGACTTGTCACTACCTCGCCCTTGATTTCCACTTTGGCCAAGATGTCCTCCTCGATTTTGGTTTCCACCTCTGTTCTGATTGCCTCCTCTATTGGAATTGCCTCCTCTATTTTGGTTGCCTCCTCTATTTTGGTTGCCTCCTCTATAGTTACCTCTACCTCTACCTCTTTGTTTTCCTCTGCTTTGACCTCTTCCACATCCTATTCCATTGTTTTCATTGGAATTGAAGGCCTTCTCATTGCCCTCGTAGTTGGTTGAAGGAGTTTTAGGAAACCTCTCTTCATGTGACATTAACGATCCGATTAATGCATCGAATGTTAAAGTGGAAAGATCTTTGGATTCTTCTATAATTATGGCAATATGATTCCATTTATGTGGAAGTGTTCACAACACTTTTGTTACAATTGTCTCAGGCTTGATTTCCTCACCAAGTGTAACCATTTTATCAACAATTGCTTTTACTCTAACAGAATAATCATCGACTTTTTCATCATCTTTCATTCTGACATTTTCAAAATATCTTTTTAGTGTTTGAAGCCTCACCTACTTCACTTGATCACTACCCTAGAATCCATATTTTAAAGCTTTCCATGCAGCTTGTGTAGTTGTACAAGCGATGATTCTAGGGAATATGCTTTTCTCCAATGCAGCTTGGAGATGAGAAAGAGTAGAAGAGTTTCTCTTTTGTCCTTATTTTTTGTTTTTTCTTGTTTGTAGCACTTAGTGTTGTCCAGTTTGAGGGTTCTATGTAGCCCTCTTCTATTATGTCCCACAAACCTCTTCCTATGAGAAAGGTCTTCATTTTTATAGACCAATACTCATAGTCATAACCGTTGAATTCTGGTATAGGTAAACTATTGTGTGAGGCCATAGTTACTAAAAAACTCTCTTTATTTCATGATTACAATAAAGCACTCTATTGTTTTGAAAGAAGGAAAGAAGAAGGAAAAAAGAGATTACAAATTTAAGTCAAATCAGACTTGTTCTATTCTATCATTAATTGCTTGTTGCTCTTGCTTTGGGGATGCTATCTCTTGATTCACAAAATTATCTACTACTTCTTCTTCATCGTCACTTATCAATATTATTTCTGGTGATTCTGGTTCTAATATTTCCACTGAAATACTATAGTGTGTATATTTTGATTCTTGTGGTGCAACTTGTACAGATTTCGATTGTTCAAATTGACTCCTGAATGAGTTGTCTTCAAAATTTGCCTCGTACCCTGAGTCATGATGTCTTTGATGTGCAATTACTGCATTCTGAAGTTGGCTAAACACAATGTTGAGCCCATAACCTCTTACTTTTTCATTGAATCTCTCTGCACCTTCTCTTGCTAAAATTGCACATAAGGCATGATAACAACCATTTGGTCTTATCATCAATGCCTCTTTACAATTTTACAATTTTGATCCTTGGTCTCTTTTACAAAAAAACTAAGCCTCTTAGGCTTATTACACAAGATTTGTGATTCCTTGAATCAAGTGGAAAAAAAAATGAACCTTTCTATTACAATGAATTGTCTCCTAGACAATATTCTCCTTCTTTTATAATTTTAAAAAAAAATTATATTACTATTTAATAAATAAAAAAAATTGCCCTTAAAAAAAAATTTAAAAAAGCAATTATATTTAATTTATTAAATATAATATGTGTTTAATTTAATAATATAAAGAAAAAATTTAAAAAAAAATTATATAAAAAAAAATTATCCTCTACAGGAATCGAACCCGCAACCTCTTGTCTTCAACAAATCGTGCTAACCAACTCGGCCACCACCGCTGATGAGAACTAAGGACAACAATGCAATTTTTATAAAGTTTCGAATCCACCTTCAATAAAAAAATTAAAAAAGGACTTGTTACCGTCGGGTTTCAAACCCGTGATCTGCAGGAGGGCGGGCGCCTTAAGGCTGGCTCCTCGAGCCATTCGAGCTACGTGGCTTGACGGGAAGGCAAGGGAGGCTTGCCTCCTTTATTCTTCTCACAATCACACCAAAGAAAAAAAAATTAGGGACTTTAGTTCCACATCGACCGTGTGAGTGCGTTTGAGGTGTTTAAAACCCTCAACACTCACAACGTCACTCGATTGCCTTCAAGAAATTAGTGACCTTCCTTTTACCTCCTTCTTAAGGTTTCGCTCCTCGCCATGTTGCTTATCATATGTCCTCTATCCACCATGTTGTTGATCCTCTACCTGCTCTCTATCTTATGGTCTACGTCGGCCTTGCTCTCTCCTCGCCATGTGGCACTATTCGGTTGGTTTCTCCTATGGTTGCTTCTCCTCCTCACATGCTCTTTGTGCGGGCCTTCTCCAGACCTCACCTTGGTTCACGATTCGTAGGCCTTCTTTGACCTCACCTCAGTTCATGTGCTAGGGGTCCCACTTGACCTTGCCTTGGTGCTCATGTTATTAGGTTCCTTCAGTATCGATCTGTAGGCCCTCTCCAACCTCGCTCTGAGACTAGATGTGGCACGATAGTTAGGAGCAAAATAGAAATTAGAAATATATTAATCAATCCACACCAATGTAAAGTTTACAATGCTTAAATAGAAGGGAATTTAACAACCTTAGAAAACTTAGTGAATAAATAGGGAATGAAGTAAAATAGGGAGGAAAGGAGGAAGGGAAATTGATGTCAAACTCCCTGTCGTCCATGCCATCCAATCTGCCCAGTCAGCTATTGTCCAAGTCAACCTATTTGCCCAGTCAACTGCCGTCCAAGGAGGTAAAAGGGTAAGGTCCAAATCTTACCATTGTAAATAATTTTTTTACCCCTTTTTATTGCTTTAACTTCCAATAGTCATGCATAGAAATCCATACTACAAGCATTAATACTACAGTTAACAAATAAAATGGAAATTGACAGGTTTCTGCTAACTTACTACAAACAAGAAATGAATAGAAACTGTCAAGAGTTGATCCTTCCCCTAGGCCTAGAAGTGGGCCCTTGCTCCCTGATCCAGAAGAAGGCAAGAAAACTACTCTAAAACTACCTAATTCTCACTCAATCACTCAATAAAATAACTGAATGAAGAAACTGCACTTTTTATTGAATTTGAAATAACATTGCAACAATGCAGGAAAAATCCTGTAGAATCATTGCTCTGTTACAATAGCTAGTCTATATTTTTCCTTCTATGAAAATATCTACCTATATGCTCAACCAATATGGGAGCTTGTTATTTATACTATTATATTACATATGTGGATTCATTTTATTGTTGCATTTCAGGGATTCAACAATTGTTCTGAAGTTGTCTTCCTGAAATGCAGAAAACTGTTCTACTACACTTTATCCATTTCACTTGTTGGGTGCAACATATTGGAATAAATGTGGTGGAAGGGGTGAGAAATATTCCCATACAGCTGTATCTATATTCATTTCACCATTTTCCACCTTTATGACCGTTCTGTTTATGGTTTGACCAAAATTGGTCCTACTCTGCTCATTCCGGATCTTGCTTCAAAATATCAGGCAGTGTAACAGTTCTGACGCTTTTCGTGCATAAATTGCAAAGTATGATGGGTTTTATCAGATTGGTAGTCTTCTTAGGTCCTTAGAATACTTCTTCCACAATTTTTACGTGCTGGTATTAACAAATTCCAAGCCATGTTGTTTATTTACAATTGGCTGGAATTTGTAGTCAAATTCTGTTTTCTGCACAGTCAACCCAGTTTGAATAGGCTTTGGCACATTTTTACAATTTGAATAGGTTAGAATGCAAGAAAAACAAACAACATGATTCTAGAATGGAATACACATCAACATACATTATTTCCTATTCAAATAAATATTTACTTACTAGGTAAATCAGCTAAAATAGTGCAAAAAATACAGAAAATGGTCAAAATAGAGTGCTATGCTCCAGAAGATCTAAACATGTAAATAATAGTAGATAATGCATTTCATCATCAAAATTAGCACAAAAACATAGCATAATGTTTATAAAATTGTTTAATAAATATCAAAAAATGGTCTATGAATGAGGCAATTTTTGACCTCATCACCAACTTAGGGTTATTTAACCTTAGCTTAAATTAATTTATAATTAATAATTAATATAAATAACTTTATAAGTTAAGTAAATTAACTAATAAATTAATTTATAATAAATTTTAAACTTCCTTGGCATAATATTATAAAATAATATTATTTATTTGGGTTTTTTTTTCACTTTGGACCTCATCTGACTTCTATGAACTGGGTATTGAAACTGAAACCGAGACGGATGCTACTAACTAAAACTGCCACTGACTGGTGCTGAAATTTTGACATCAATTACCACTCACTCTTGACATCAATGACAACTTATCACTCAAAATTTCCAACATGGAAATACTCTAGCCAATCTATAATTTAGAGTCTCCTTCAGTCTACCAACTTTCTTCGATAGGACTTCCTTCTTGGGTCTCTTAATCTCCTCAATATCCACAATATCAAGGTTTGACTTCAAGACTTGAAATATTCTTCTATTCTAAATCCAATATTCCTTGGTTTCTCGTTCCAGAGATAGTCTCTTCACCTTCACTAGTTTCATCTTAACCAGCAGAAATTCCTTTTACAACTTTAAGACCTATGCAAGTCAAAAACTTGTGGATCTGATACCACTGTTAGATTTTGAAGTTATAAACTTAAGATAACTTAACCACAATACATCAAATAAAGTAACCAAATATTGTATATGATAATGGCAATATTCTAAATATATAAAACAAATAAATAACTCTAATATCTACTCCTAAATATTGCATGACCAAATACTCATGAAAATGGTGTCATAGCACTAAAAGAACCAAGTAATATTATTACAAGTCATGTCATCTTACATATTCACATTACTCTACATATATAATGTAATGTGACTCTTCATATGAAGCACTCTTGGCCTTCACTCTTCTAGACTCTTCAACTCCATATTATATGGACTCATGTACACATAGACTAGTGTGCACATTTACATTATTGAATATTATTCACACTTGTGCATTTATTTCAATGAATAAAGTAAATACCTAATCTAAGAAATGTTTGAAGAAGCACAAAAAATGACATGCCTAGAATGATTGTATTAAAATGCAGTAATAGTTCTAAACTAACATTCAAAGGAAAAATATGCAAAATATGTAAACTACTAAAATAAAAAAAATGCAATTAAAAAGGGAGGATTTCTCCTTGTATCTATTAATTCATCGATTAAAAATGTTACAATACATCCCACTTTGAGGGCTTCTCATTTTGATACATTTCATATTACAAAATACAAGGGATCTAATCCCTTCAAGAGCTTAATGGCGTGTTTCAATGTTCTTCTCGCAACCCACACTTGAGAGCTAATCTTGGGCTTCTTGTAATATGCCTCTTAGCTCCTCCCTCATGCCTATAATACCTGCACCTACACACAACATATTGAAAATATTTAATAGCATATGCGTTTAGTGATTAAAAACTAAGAAAACCATAGAAAGTATACATCTAGAAAGAATAAAAATTATTTGCGAAAAATCAAAACAACTCCAAATGACTTGCAAATTTAATATGATGTTATTAAGGTGATTTTGGAAATATATGAGCATAAATTAAAAGGAAATTATGATAAAAAACTATGACCATCCTTGGCAAGGACAACTAAACATACAATCAAAAAACCCTAAATTGACCCATCAAAACTAATCAAAACTTCACAAAACTTTAATGCAAGGCTATTCTAATGATTTAGAAATGATCTATGGTGGAATTGCATGAAAATAATTAGCCATTTCATGGTCATCCCTGGCAGGTGCAACTAGGACGGTTATCCGTCCCCGGGTGGGACGGTCACCAAATCAGGTGGTTTTTACCACCAATTTCAGAGGGATCTGGTTTATAACCCTCCTAAATGTCTTATCAGAAAATATGGTCAAATTACTCTCCAATTTGATAGGTTTTGAAATGAATTTGGCATATTTTAGGATGCCCCTAAAAGCACCTTCGAATGAAGAGGATTTCAAGGAAAATACTTGGGGAAATATGAGGGTAAATGTGAGGACAAATGTGAACAGCACTTCGGGAGAAATGCTTCAATTCATATATTTTGAAATTGGGTGTGAGAACCTCAATTTATATCCCAATTAAGGCAAATGTGCAAAAGGGGCAAGTTCTGGCATGCAGGGCAAGTTTTATCACTTATCCATTCCCTTGGAATGCATAGGAGGGAATACGCCTTCCATTTGGGGCCTCCAATTTGTAGATTCTGATGTCTATGATAGCCTTCAAATCAATTTTGGATGATTGGATGAGTAAATGGTAGGAATTGATTGCCATTTCTCTACCCCTTTGAATTTTGTAGGGTCTGGTCCATGGTCATCCCACCCAGGGACAGTTGATTGTGGTCGTCCTTGGGTGGGACAGTCATGGGTGCATGGCCCAAAACTTCCCAAAATTGAAGGAAACCTTCCCAAAAGTGTATGGGAGGCCTAATTAACCCTTAAGGGTTACCCAATGGGGCCACATTATATCGATAAGAGTGGAACATAGTAGTCTTATCCAATTTACACAATTTTAGTGTCTACAGATACCCCTTTTTGAGGTTATTCATCAACCTAACCAACTTTATATGCTTCCATTATGTAAAGAGCATAAATTCTTGGAATCCTTACTTTTGATATAGTCAAAGGATTAATTTTGGCTATACCTTTTAGCCGTACTGTAGTGACAGTTTTAAGGGCTTAGGGTATACTCGGTCTTGGTGCTTTGTTTCCTTGTAAACCTTTACATGGGTTAATTCTTGAGGCTTCAAGTAGGTCAATCCTTTGTTTTGTTGAATATGCGGATTGTTTACCCTAGCACGGGCTTGCAAATTTGTCTTTGGTAATGATTCTTTTGAATGTATGAAAATTGCACTTTTGAGTGTTTAAGTGTTGATTTGATTATGAAATATTTGTTATGACTACCCTCTCAAGTGATGAGTCTATGAGGGCATGAATAATGATAAAATCTATGAGTCACTTGACATATATTACTGAATTGGGATAACCATCCATTTTACGCATTACAAACCCTATCAATTCTACTAGAATTTTTTCCATTTTAATGATGATTTATGGAAGCGAGATCCTAAATAATTCATTCCCATGGAGTGGTATAGCCATAATAGCCTTCTTGGGGAGTGAAATAAATACTTTTTAGAGTATCCATAAATACTTTGGATTTAATCTTGATCCCTTGTTAATTTGAACCATTTTGACCTATTTTTGGTGGGTTTTTGGCCCTATTTTTGATGTTTTTAAGCTATTTTTATAGGGTTTTTTGGTGGTCGTCCCTGGGTGGTATGGTTGCACTATCCATGGATGTCCCTAGGTAATATTTTTTACCAAATATATTACCATCCCACCTAGGAGAAACTATGGTCTTTTTTCATCTATATAAGCCCAAAATGAGGCAAATGAGCTCATTTGTGCATGTTTGGCTTAGGAATTTGAGAGGTGAGGAGTGGGAGTGTGATTTTTTGAAGTAGAGTGCTATCAAAACATCTAACCATCACCATGAGCTACCCACAAGTCTCGCTTAGCAGCAGAGACAGTGCGAGAGGGGTACGAGACTCATGTTCTCCTTCTCTTTATTTAGTGTGAAATCATACATGCAATACACTAGATCATGGTTAAGAAACCATAATAATAGTACAATTTAGGCATAGAATATTTTATTTGTACCTTAGATGCATTTATTTTTTATGTTTATGTTATTTTCTTGAATTTTTAGGGTTTTTTTAGGGGTCAAATTGACCCCATTTTAGCCATTGTTGGGGGTCATCCCTGGATGGGACGGCCATGGGTGGTCATCCCTAGGTGGGACGGCTACCAAATTGGGGGTTGTTCCTGTGTGGGACGGTCACAAAACTGGGGCAAAAAGGGCCCTTTTTTGGTCATTTTTTTTTGTTTTTTTAGACTTTTTTTATGCATTTTTAGGGCATTTTTAACACTAGGTTAGTTTTGTCAGGTGGTGAAGAGTCGGTATTGCGTTTCGACTCTCTTTCAGGTCATTAGGGACCATTTGACAGAGGAGGACTAGAAATGGCTTGATGTCATTGGCCTTAAGAATGTGACATGATTATATCCCATGGTGGGTGATCGCGCCTACTTGACTGCTTTGATAGACCTTTGGTTTCCTTGCACCAACACCTTCCATTTACCTACTGGGGAGATGAGGATGAATTTAGAGGATGTTTATCAAATATTACGCATTTCGATAGAGGGGCACCCTATTGTATCCACTCATAGATATTAATGAGATGTAGTGTTGATGAGGTAATTTTGGGAAGAGGCAGTGAGCGACTGACTCAACGGAGCAATATTAGTAGAGTCCTAGTTTGGGGAGGATGTATTGGGTGTTAGACATTCCTTACTGATGACTTTGATCTCCAACATGTTGCTACTCGACTCATAAGGAGCCAGGTTCCCTTGGAACCTTATAGAGTTGGTTTTTACACTTGTGGAGTGCACTGAGGAGGAGCCTATGGTGATGGCTTGGGGTCCTAAATTATTGGCACAACTATATGATGAGCTATATGAGATCCACTCTCATGGGTGAAAGGGATTGGGTTGCAATTTTCTACTACAAGTTTGTGGATGGTAGCATATTGTAATGGATTTACCATGGGGATTACCTTAGATGACTCAAGCATAGCTTAATGATAGGTACATAGGCTACATGATACTATGGTAGATGGCTCAAGAGATAGGTCAGAGAAATCACTTTGCAAGAAATGTTAAGCACTATGCAGAGTCCTTTACATGAGTTAGGGTAGAGGAGATTACATGGAGATCTTATAGAGATTGTCCAGTATGGGCTGAGGCTAAGACACAACTATGCCAGGTGAGGTGAGGTAAATGACTAGTTGGACGACATGGGACTGAGTGAGAGTACTTCCCTTATGCTTGAGTCCTATGATAGTTTGGACTACACTAGGGGTTGCCTAGTGAGCCAATGATCTATCATCATTGCAGGGTTGAGAGGACTCTTAGTTGGCCTAGAGTGGATGCCTTGGTAGAGCAGTCAAATCTTTCAGTAGACATCTCTAAGGTAGATGATGTCAGGACAACAAAGTAGTATGACTCTTGGTGGGTGACACGACAGTGGCCAGGAGAGGAGTCACTAGAAAAGGTGCAAAAGATGTAAACTATTGAAATGATGAATAATTTGAAGTAAAATAGGGGGGGTTTCTCCTTGTATTTATAAATTCATCAATTCAAAAGGTTACAATACATCCCCTTTGAGGGCTTCTCATTTTGATACATTTCAAATTACAAATTACAAGGGATCAAATCCCTCCATGAGCTTAATGGTGTGTTTCAATGTTCTTCTCACAACCCACAATTGAGAGCTAATATTGGGCTTCTTTTAATCTACCTCTTAGCTCCTCCCTCATGCCTAGAATACCTGCACCTACACACAAGATATTGAAAATAGTTAATAGCATATGCGTTTAGTGATTAAAAACTAGGAAAACCATAGAAAGTATGCATCTAGAAAGAATAAAACTTATTTGCGACAAATCAAAACAACTCCAAATGACTTGAAAATTTAATATGATGTTATTAAGATGATTTTGGAAGGATCTGAGCATAAATTAAAAGGAAATTGTGATCAAAACCTATGGCCATTCCTGGTAGGAACAACTAAGCCTGCAATCACAAAAACCTAAATTGACCCATCAAATCTACTCAAAACTTAACCAAAATTGAATGCAAGGCTATTATAATGATTTAGAAATGATCTATGGTGGAATTGCATCAAAATTGTTAGCCATTTCATGGCCATCCCTAGCAAGTGCAACTAGGACTATTATCCATCCCTGGGTGGGACGGTCACAAAACTAGGTGGTTTTTACCACCAATTTCAAGGGGATCTGGTTTAGAACCCTCCTAAATGTCTTGTCATAAAATTTGGTCAAATTACTCTCCAATTTGATAGGTTTTGGAATGGATTTGGCATATTTTGGGATGCCCCTAAAAGCACCTTCGAATGAAGAGGATTTCAAGGAAAATACTTGGGGAAATGTGAGGGCAAATGTGAGGACAAATGTGAGCAGCACTTCATGAGCAATGCTTGAATTTATCTCCTCTGAAATTGGGTGGGAGCACCTCAATTTATAGCCCAAATAGGGAAAATGTGGAAAAGGGGAAAGTTTTGGCATGCAAGGCAAGTGCTGCCACTTGTCCATTCCCTTGCCATGCATAGGAGGGAAGAGGTTGCCCATTTGGGGCCTCCAATTTGTAGGCCCTGATGTCTATGACAACCTCCAAATCAATTTTGGGTGATTGGGTGGGGAAAATGGTAGGAATTGATTGCCAATTTTCCCACCCTTTGACTTTTTGAGGGTCTGGTTCATGGTCGTCCCACCCAGGGATGGTTGCTTGTGGTCGTCCCTGGGTGGGACGATCATGGGTACATGGCCCAAAACCTCCAAAGAGGGGTAAACCTTCCCAAAAGTGTTGGGAGCCCTAATTAACCCCTGAGGGTTTCCCAATGGGGCCATATGATGTCGATAAGAGTGGTGCATAGTAGTCTTATCTGATTTACATGATTTTAGTGTCTATAGATGCCCCTTTTTGAGATGCATTATGTGCAACAGAGCGTTGAGAAAAAATAGATGACTAAATCATTAAATGATTGAGGTTATTCATTAACCTAACCAAATTTAGATGCCTCCATTTTGGAAAGAGCATACATTCTTGGAATCCTTTCTTTTGACATAGTTGAAGGATTGATTTTGGGTATACCTTTCAGCCACACTATAGTGACAATTGTAGGGGCTTAGGGTATACTTGGTCTTGGTTCCTTGTTTCCTTGTAAGCCTTTACATGGGTGAATTACTAAGGCTTCAAGGAGGCCAAGCCTTTGTTTTGTTGCATTTGCTGATTGTTTGCCCCAACATGGGCTTGAAAATTTGTCTTTGGCAATGATTCTTTTGAATGTATGAAAATTGCACTTTTGAGTGTTTAAGTGTTGATTTGATTTATGAAATATTTGTTATGACTACCCCCTCAAGTGATGATTCAATGAGGGCATGAATAATGATGAAATTGATGAGTCACTTGACATATATGACTTAATTGGGATAACCATCAGTTTTTCCCATTGCAAACCCTATCAATTCTGCTAGGATTTTGATCATTTTAATGATGATTTATGGAAGCAAGAGCCTAAATACTTCATTCTTATGGAGTGGTCCAGACATAATAGCCTTATTGGGGAGTGAAATAAATAATTTTTAGAGCATCCATAAATACTTTGGATTTAATCTTGATCCCTTGTTAATTTTAACCATTTTTGACTTATTTTTGGTGGGTTTTTGGCCCTATTTTTGATCTTTTTAAGCTATTTTTGTAGGATTTTTTGGTGGCCATCCCTGGGTGGGATGGCTACATATTCATGGCCATCCCTAGGTGGGATGGTCAGCCAAATATCTGATCATCCCACCTAGGAGCAACCATGCTCTTTTTGCATCTATATAAGCCCAAAATGAGGCAAATGAGCTCATTTTTGCATGTTTGGCTTAGGAATTTGAGAGGTGAGGAGTAGGAGTGTGATTTTTTGAAGTGGAGCACTACAAAAACATCTAATCATCACTATGAGCCAGCCATAGGACTCATCAAGTGGTGGAGCCGGTGCGAGATGGGTATGGACTACATTTTCTCTCTCTTTATTTAATGTGAAATGTTAATTTCTTGTGCTTTTTCCATAAAATACACTAAATCATGGTTAAGGAACCATAATAATAGTGAAATTTAGGAATGCAAGATTTTATTTCTAGTTTATATGCATTATTTTTTATTTTTATGCTATTTTTTGCATTTTTAGGGTTATTTTAGGGGTCAAATTGACCCAATTTTAGCTATTTTTGGGGGTCGTCCCTGGGTGGGATGGTCATGGGTGGCCATCCTTGGGTGGTATGGCTACCAAATTGGGGGTTGTCCTTGGGTGGGATGGTCATAAAATTGGGTAAAAAGGGCCCTTTTTTGGTCATTTTTTGGTATTTTTGGACTTTTTTAATGCATTTTTAGTGTATTTTTGACACTATTAGTTCTATCAGGTGGTGAAGAGTCGGTATCGAGTTCTGACTCTCTTTCAGGTCTCTAGGGACATTTTTATAGAGGATTATTGGAAATGGCTTGATGCCATTGGCCTTAAGCATGTGACATGGTTAGAGCCTATGGTGGGTGATCATGCTTACTTGATTACCTTGATAGACCTTTGGGATCCTCGCACCAACACCTTCCATCTACCTATAGGGAGATGATGGTGACTTTAGAGGATGTCTATCAGATATTATGCATTTTTATAGAGGGGTACCCTATCGTATCCACTCATCGAGATCGAAGAGATGTAGTGCTATAGAGATACTTTAGGGGATACTAGGAGGAGGTAGTGAGTGACCTACTTAGTGGAGGGATATTAGTAGAGTCATGGTTTGGGGATGATGTATTGGGTATTAGACATTCCTTATTGATGAATTTGATCTCCAACATGTTGCTTCCAGACTCATCAGGAGCTAGGTTCCCTTGGAACCTTATAGAGTTGGTTTTTACACTTGTGGAGTGCACTGAGGAGGAGCCTATAGTGATGGCTTGGGGTCCTACATTATTGGTATAATTATATGATGAGTTATATGAGATCCACTCTCATGGGTGGAAGGGATTGGGTTGTATTTTTCTACTATAGGTTTGGGGATGGTAACATATTGTAGTGGATCGACCATGGGGACTACCTTGGATGACTTGAGCATAGCTTACTGATAGGGATATAGGCTATGGGATACTATGGTAGAGGGCTTAGGAGATAGGTTAGAGTCATTACTTTGTAGGTGATGTTGAGCACTATGTAGAGTCCTTTGCATGACTTAGGGTAGAGGAGATTACCTGGAGATCTTATAGAGATTGTCTAGTATGGGTTGAGGTTGAGACATATATCCATGGTGAGGTGAGGTAGATGGCTAGTTGGGTGACATGGGATTGAGTGAGAGTACTTCCCTTATGCTTGAGTCCTATGATAGTTTAGGCTATGCTAGGGTTTGCCTAGTGAGTTGATGATCTATCATCATTTGGAATGAGAGGACTCTTAGTTGACCTATAGTGGAGGCATTGGGAGAGGATTCAGATCCTTTAGTAGACATCTCTAAGGTAGATGATGTCGGATGATATAGGAGTATGACTCTTGGTGGGTGACATGATAGTGGTGAGGAGAGGGGCCACTAGGAGGGGATGCAGCTAGATGGTAGAGGAGGCACCTAGGGATGCTCTAGAGGAGGAGGGTTAGGATGAGTCTCCAGATGATGAGGAGGTAGACATAGGTGAGTGACATGTACATCATCATGTAGCAGATGAGTGGATAGAGCTCCTTGACTTAGGGGATCTATAGGGTGACTTTGGTGAGGCTAACTTTGATGATCAAGGGATGCAGGTACAACTGGTAGCTTGAGATGCTATGATTATTGAGCTATGAGGTGATCTTATTAGAGGTCAATAGGAGAGAGATGCTTCAGGCTGATATGGAGAGGTAGGTAGCATTGATAGCTACTCTTCAGGCATAGGTTGGAGCATGGAGCCCTAGCCATGAGGGATATAGTAGTGGTGAGATGGCTAAGCTATGGGAGGAGGTGGCACAACTTTAGTCCTTAGTGGGGACCTACCAGACTCATTGTCGATAGGAGTAGACTTATACTAATGAGTTGGAGGATGAGATAGTGCACCTTAGGGGGTGCTTACTAGACCATCCATCTACTAGTGGATCACACTAGAGTTGGAGGAGTGGTACAGGATAGTATTCTACATGGATGGGGCCTCCTAGCTCTGCATGGAGGTTAGATAGGGTAGGTGGTAGTAGATCTAGGAGTTCTTGGTGGACTCCGATTGAGGGTAGGGGTGAGAGTCATAGTATCGGTCCTGCGTGACCATGGTTTTTGAGACTCTGATGGCTCTTTTTGATATTTTAGGATTTATGAGGTCTGAGGACCCACTTTATTGTAGCCTATGGGTAGTTTATGGATGATGATGTAGCTTTTGATTTCATATATATATATATATATGAGTTTTCTATTATCATCATGTGATGTTTTACTACTTTATGAGATGTATGCAATGCTTATATTTGCTTTATGATGTTATGATGGATGCCTAACATGTATGCATGTATTTGTCCTATGATGTGATTTGATGATATGTATATTTGTAAATGCATAATGAAATGGATGATTTGGTTTAATTTGTATGATGTATTATGATGACTAGTTGACACATTATATGCTAGCACCATAGATTGTACAAAATTTATCTCATCATTTTCATGTTATTATGACATTATGTAATGGCTTGTGTAAATGTAACTTAACAAACATGTGATGGCATGATATGAAATGGAATGAATAGTATAATGTTTTATGATATGTTTGGGATTTTTAGGAGACTCAAACACTCTAGTTACCTAATCAAAAGTTGTATAGTAACTATGCAAGACTTTTTAACAAAGTATAAATCTGCTAAGATAACCAAGATATTCAATATCCCTATGTGTGCATGTGAGTTCATTACTATGATAACGCATAAAGTTACCCTAGTGCCAAACATGATTGATTCAGCCCATCTGTACTAGAGATCACCCTATGAGTCTCATTATCCTGAGTTTTGTACTTAGTTGGATTAGACCACTAGGCAGTATAGGCTACCAAAAGCTAGCTCATCCACATGCAAACATTGGTCTATACAAAAGCAAGTTGCTTATGTGATAGACATATCATCATGCATAAGGATACCACCATTTCCAAGTGGGCTTGATGCCACCCAACCTATAATGAGGATCACCTTATGGTTCTCTAATGCTAAGAATTCTAGGGATTCAAGTTCAATACTCCCTTATTTTCTTTTAATTTTGAATTTTTCAAGGGAGTTTCTCATTTTTGTTATGGTGAGCAATGGATTTTGGTAGTGGTGAGAACCACTATTTATTTTACTTTTTCTAATGGTAAAAACCACTATTTCTTTTGCATATTGTGAAGTGATAATAATCACTGTTTATTTTTCATTTTGGATACTTGCCCCAATTTGGTGTGAAGCAAGGGATTTTGATTGTTTGGGTAAGGAGGAACTTGTCCTTTTGTCAATTCTCAACATCTTTGAACCATTCACATAGGGGGATGAGCGAGATAAAATTTTCGCTTAAGGTAACCTAGACCACTTTGTAGGTTTCATATTTCCTTGTGCTAAACTTGGATTTATTAATGTGAAAATGTGTTGGGATTTTGATGTATACAAGGTATAATCTAAGCAAGATTCTACCTTCTAAAAATCATGATAGCTTTCTACAAAATCTGAAAAGAAAACTAGATATGGTTGAGTGACCGAAAACCTTAACTATGTCTTATAAACAATGGCTAAGTGATGGGAAATAGACATATAATATGGAGTGTAAATGTAAATGATACATGTAATGTAAATATGTGGTAACATTGACATATGATAATAGTGAATTTGATAGATGCCTAGTATATAGACCTGGTGCTAGACATGTATGATCAACTTCTAATAATGCATAATGCAATGATGAGTATGCCTAATGCAATTGATGTTGTAATGCAAATGATATGAAATGCAATGAAGCAATATTTTTGTGTTTTTGATATTTTAATGATGTTTTTGTATTTTTGATATATATATGTATATACAGTTTGACCAATGGGCTTAATGAATGCCATTGGGGCTTTTTAGGTGACCAAAGGGCTTATAGATGCCTTTGGGGTATTTTGGGGTGACCTAGATGGTCGTAGATTACCTAGGAGTATTTTAGGGTGACCAAAGAGCTTATAGATGCCTTTGGGGTATTTTGGGGTGACCTAGATGGTTGTAGACCACCTAGGAGTATTTTAGGGTGACCAAAGGGCTTATAGATGCCTTTGGAGTATTTTGGGTGACCTAGATGGTCGTAGACCACCTAGGAGTATTTTAGGGTGACCTAAGAGTTTATAGATGCCTTTGGGGTATTTTGGGTTGACCTAGATGGTCGTAGATTACCTAGGGGTATTTTAGGTTGACCTAGATGGTCATAGACCACCTAGGGGTATTTTAGGTTGACCTAGATGGTCGTAGACTACCTAGGGGTATTTTAGGGTGGGC
This sequence comes from Wollemia nobilis, assembly GCA_028583015.1. Classification (NCBI taxonomy): domain Eukaryota; kingdom Viridiplantae; phylum Streptophyta; class Pinopsida; order Araucariales; family Araucariaceae; genus Wollemia; species Wollemia nobilis. The sequence continues at coordinate 405,971 of JAQPPZ010001136.1, read as the reverse complement.
ATGGTGCTCTAAGCATGAAAAGGTTATAAGTGACTGATATTCAATGGTTCAGGCTCTTCACTTCCTTCAATAGATGCTAAGCGATAAGTTCCAGGTCCAATATGACTAGTAATGATGTATGGACCTAACCAGTTTACCATAAATTTATCCCATAGATGGGGTGGCAAATTTGAATTTTGTTGGTTCTCTTTTAGAACTAAATCACCAACCTAAAAGTCTCTAGGGTGGAATTTCATGTTGTAAGCTCTCTTAAGGTACTCTTGATAAACACGTAGATGCTCAAGAGCATTGACGCATCATTCATCAAGCAAAGTGAGTTGATCTAGATGAGCTTGTCATGCAGTATCATCATCGATGAACTCTTGCATAGATATGTGCAGTGATGGTATTTCTAACTCTAAAGGTATGATAGCCTCAACACCATACACTAGTGAAAATGGAGTTGCCCTAGTGGGAGTCCGAATACTAGTGTGATAGGCCCAAAGGGCAAGAGGTAATTGATTATGCCAATCTTTATGATTTTCCTTAATGATTTTCTTTAAGATTGCAACTACTATTTTATTAGATGCCTCTGCTTGCCCATTAGCTTGTGGATAATAGGGCATAGAAAAGTTGTGTTGTATATTATATTTTTTTGTTAAAGCATGCACATCCTTATTCTTAAAGGGTGTCCCATTATCTAAAATTATCTTGGATGGAATACCAAAATGACATATGATGTTATGCAATATGAACTCCATGATGCGAGGTCCAGTCATAGTGGTAAGGGGAATTGCTTCCACCCATTTTTTGAAGTACTCAGTAGCCATTATGATAAATGTGTGATGGCTTGAGGAGGTAGGTGAGATTTTCCCAATTAAATCAAACCCCCATTGTGCAAATGGCCAAACCGATTGAATCGGTTGTAAGGCCTGTGAAGGTACATGTGTCAAATTTGCATGATGTTGACACTTTATGCACTTCTTTACATAAGCACAACAATATTGCTCTAAAGTTGGCCAATAATAGCCCATGCAAAGAATGCACTTTGTGATGGCCATGCCACTAAAATGACCACCACATGTACCATCGTGTGCTTGGGCAATGGCCCAAGCTGACTCTTGAGAGTCTAAGAAATGAAGGAGGATACCCTCATAGCTTCGATGATACATTATGTCTCCTAGTAAGACATACTTTTCCACCTTTTTCTTAAATGCTCATTTTGTGGCATGTGACAATCTAGAAGGAATACTTCCCAGTTTTAAATAATATTTTATTTGTATGGCCCAATCTTGTTTTAAAGAAGCCTCAATTGTATGAATTATGTAATCCTTTTGATATTCCTCTCTTGCAAATGTTGATTGAGAGTGAACTTGTAGATATAGCATTGTGCTAGTATCAAAAGGATTTTGAGGGAATAAAGTCCCCCAAGTTGCATTATTCAAATAATTGTGTATTTGAGAGAACCTTTCATGTGAAGGTTCAATCTGAATCATGTGGACTCTAGGCATGGAGTTAAGCTCATCACGCTTCATTGCATATTGTGATAGCATTTTCACTTGAATAGTCATGATATCATCAGACGGGTTCTGCGGGATTAATGACCCTAAGGAGGCCATTGTATCCACAAAATGGTTAGATGAATGAGGGAGTGCCTCAATATCATACCATTCAAACTTTACTAGAATTTTATCCACTAGGGCTTTATAGGCTTGCAAGACTAGGCACCTACACTAGAATATTCCTTTGACCTGATTAACTATGAGCAAGGAATCACCAAAAATGTTTAGCTTTGTTATTTTCATGGTGATTATCATTTGAAGGCCTATGAGAAGGGCTTCATACTCGACATTGTTATTGGTGCATGAGAAATCAAGTTTAAATGAAAGGGGTATTGGAGCCCCTTGTGGTGTGAAAAACATGATTCCTATGCCACCCCTTGCTCGCACTTAGAACCATCAAAAAATAGAGTTATGTCAGCCTGTGACTCAGGCTCTTCAGGATCTAGTGATTCTGAGACATGAAAAACTCCATCATCGGGAAGCTCTATAGTGAGAGGTTGGTCATCCTGGAGAGGAGCCTCTACTAGTTGATCGGCTATGACCTATCCTTTAATTGATTTCTATCCAATGAACTCTAGGTCAAATTCCATCAACAACATGATCCATTTCATCGTGCGACTACTATGGTAAGTTTGACTCATCATGTATCACAATGGATTCTCTTTTGATACTACATACGTGGTATGATTGAGCATGTAATGGCATAGATTTTTAGTGGTGAAGACCACTACTAAGCATAGCTTCTCAATGTATGCATATTTTATCTCATAGCTGACTAGGGTGTGACTAATATAATATGTAGCCTGTTCTTTATGTAATTCATTCTTTTGGGCCAACATGGTGCCCAATGCAAGCTCAGTAGCTGAGATGTAAAGATAGAATGACACTCCTGGTCATGGAGGAGCCAATACTGGTGGTGAAGCTAGGTATTGTTTGATCTCATCAAAGGCATCTTGACATTCTTCATCCCAATGAAATGAGACCCCCTTGTGTAGTAACTTGTTCATGGGTCGACACTTATCCGATAATTGTGCTATGAAGCACTTTATGGATGCGACCTTTCCTTGCAAGCTATGTAGCTACTTGATAGTTGTGGGGGAGGCATTTCTAGAATTACCTTGACCTTATTTGGGTCTACTTCTATGCCTCACTTAGAGACTATGAATCCCAAGAGTTTACCATATGTGACACCAAATACACACTTCTTGGGATTTAGCCTAACATTATGCTCAATGAGGTGATCTAAAACCTTTCGCAATACATTGATATGCTCATGGTGTAATAGAGATTTGGCCAGTAAGTCATCCATGTAATCTTCCAAAATTTTATGCATGTAGTCATGGAAGATATATGTCATGGCTCGTTGGTAGGTGGTACCAACATTCTTAAGGCCAAAAGGCATGACCTTGTAATAGAATGTCCCCCAAGGCATTGTGAATACCATTTTGATCTGGTCTTCTAGATTAATATAAATTTGATTGTATCTAGAGAAACCATCCATAAGGGATAACATTTCATGTCCTGCTGTGGCATCTACCAACGCATCAATGTTTGGTAAAGGAAACTCATCCTTAGGACTCACTTTGTTGAGATCTCTAAAATCAGTGCAAATGTGAATCCTCCCATCGGGTTTCTTGATTGGTACCATGTTTGAAACCCATGGTGGATAATCTACTGATATAATAAAGTCGGCATCCAATAATTTTTGCAATTCATATTTGACCATCAAGGTGATTGTTGGATGCATCTTACGTAACTTTTGCTTAACTGGTTTGACATTTGGGTCCAATGTAAGATTATGCATGACTAAATTAGGATCTAGTCCTGGCATATCTTTATAAGACCAAGCAAAATCTTCTATATTCTCTATTAACAACTTTATATAATCATCTTGTTCATCAGGGGATAGACCTTCCCCTAATTTGATGTTATGGGGATTATCAGGATCTGTATCGATATCCCTATCAACTGTTGGCTCAATTGACATATGTGATCCATCTTCCAACTGATGTGGAATAGGGATTAAGTGAATGTCATCAACTGGGTTTACACCCTCAATTGGAATTTCTTTCTCAACCTCAACTTGATAGACATTTTGAGTAGTCCTTGGAGAAAAATGAAATGGTTGTAACATTTCCTCGCAAGGCCAATACTCTGATGGATATGGGGGAGAATCTCCTTGATCAAAGTCAATTACCTCAATGTCGAGGTGCAATGGCTTTGATGGGTTATTCAGATCTCTCAATGGTGCACTTAGATCTATGGAAATCATGTTGATGGATACATGATCTCCCTTCCATGGGCGAGTGGGTCTAGAGATCTGATGTTGTCTCTTAACTCATGGGGGTGGTTGTGGTGGAAATGGAATGAATGGTAGTGGTCGATGGGGAAGGTGATGATCTTGCTCTTCAAGTGGTAAAATATATCACCAAATGGGATGTTGTATTGGGAACATGTGAAGATAGAACTCTTCTTCATCATCCAAAGGGATAACTCTCTCATATTCCTCATCTAAACTTGGATAATTTATGGGAGCTATGCCATAGTCTAATTCATCATCTGATGTCCATTCATGAGGAGGACCTTGATCCTCTTCCTCACTATCATATTGAAGGGTATGTAAACTCTCTCCCACTTCATGAGGTTGAGCGACATCATTAGATAACCCTTGATCTACCATGTTTATGGGAAAATAATCTCCCAATGAATGGACATGATTTGGATTGGCATAGGGATCACATGCTAAGCTCATCCCTATAATTTAGACATAGGCATTCTAGACCTTCTATGAGGACATCTAAAGGTACTAGCTTATTGTGTCCCAACCTAGATTTATCATATGGTAGTTGATATTGTGGCTGACATGGAACATGAGTACCTTGCTCATATAACCCTAGACCATAACCATACCAATTATAGTGATGTAGATATCACATGGCATAGTCAGGATTTGACATGTAGTTTATATCCTCAAAGAAAGGTTCATCATCTTCTTCTTGTTGAGGAATTGGCAATGTTCCATACTCGATACCCCCATATATAAAATTTGTTTGGTTGGGTGGTATACCTAGAGGTACAATGCTACCTATGGGGAGATGAGGTCTTCCCATATCTTGCACTATCTCTATGGATGGAACTATTGTGATATTTCTCACTAAGTACTCTCCTATCCCTGTACTAGACATCTGGATTGTAACCTGGGATGGTGAAGGTGTAGGGGATGGAAGTGAGGCTTGAGATGACTCAATGTGAACCTCTTGAGATGGTTCCTCATCTTGTAGACAAGGAATCTCTTTCATAGATATGGTGGAAATGATGGGAGGGATCTCATCGATTGGCCTCTTTGACATGTTCCTCTATGGAGGATCTGATGATGATGAAGGTGTCTCTGAAGTTGCCAATGATGATGATGGTATGGATGAAGATGGTAATGGTGTAATGGAAGGTAATGGAGAGGAAGTGGACCCTGAATGGATGTATTCAGTTGGAAGTCCACATGAGTCGATGGTAATGTCGACTCGGGAATTTGTTGCACCATGTTACAATACTTAAAGGGCTCTAGATCTATAGAGACTATGTGCACCTACCCTTCATAAGTATATTTGAGACATTGATGAGCAATGGATGGGACACACTTCATGTCTCGAATCCAAGGTCTACCTAGCAATATGTTATAGGCCATTGCACCCTCCAAAACATGACATAGTGTCGATATAGTTTTGCATCCCACCTGGATGGGTAGGACTATAGTACCGACTATGGAGCATATCGTATCATTGAATGCTCGAAGGGTGTAAGTGGATGCAACAACATGAGATGTTGGAAGTCCTAGGTATTTAAGAGCACTAGTGGTTATTATGTTGCTTGATGAACCAGTGTCTATTAGAACTCTCTTATACGGTATGTCATTCACACATGCAATGATGTGCAAAGGAGGGTCAACCACATCACTTGCTATGGGTTTGAGTTCATGCTCATGGAATGTGATCACTGGTTCCTTACATTATTGCACATGCCCTACAAAATTGATGAAGGAGTTAGACTCCTGGGGCTGCAACTCTATTGACTTGAGAATATCCATTAGAGCTTCTCTATGAGGAGGAGATTGTTGAATGAGCTCGTAAATGGATAATCTAGCTGATGTGGTCCTTAAGCTTTGTGCAAGCTTACTCTTTATTGTTACTACTGGCCTAGGTGGAAGGCTCTGTACTAGAGGTGGGGAAGGTTGTGATGTAGATGGAACATCGCTTGAAGCTGTAGGTGGTGCAACTTGACTTGGGTAGCATCTATTCCTAGTCATAATACTTATCATCCTGATATACCCCTACAAAGGAGGTGCCATCTTGACCTCATTCATTGGTTTAGTAGGAGCTACCTGTACCTCATGAGTAGGTAATGGGTCTTTGAAAACCCCCATCTATTGATTATTTGGGGTGAGAGGATTATCCACTTGGAGCTCATTCCTCTCTATCATGTCTTGCACTATGTTTTTGAAACCATAGCATGTAGGCAAGTCATGGCCATTCTATCGATGATATCGATAAAATTGGTCTTCTCGACATCCCATAGGCTTTGGTTTACCTGTATTCGGGTCTATGGGCTTGATTTATGGTAAATTAACCATTTTGGAAGCCCACAAATGATCGAATAGGGAGTCCATTGACTCAGCAAAGGGTGTAAACTATCGCCTAGGGTGACGTTGCTGATTTTGACCCTGATTCACTTGAGTATTATTATTATAACTCGTAGGAGGAGGTTGGGCCTGATAATTTACCTTTTGAGGAGGCATCATTTGTGCAGGCCCTAGGACATTAATGGCCACTTGATTGACCACTTTTGGCTTTGATGGTATCGGATTACTCTTTGGATTCTTTGTCCACTCCTTATTACGAGGTTTAGCTATCTCCCCCTCTTGGATTTTGATCTCTTCTATGGTTCTAGCTTGCGCTAGAGCATCCTCAAGAGTGGGATATTGCTAGAGTTGTAATAATAAAGATATTGGTTTCAAACAACTCTTTGAAAACATCTGAGTCAACTCGATCATTGGCAATAGATAGGGTAGCTTAGCTAAGAGCGTTCACCACCTATTTCCATAGTCAGTGATAGACTCATCATCATATTGTTTCAACCTCGTAAGGTTGGTTAGGGTCACCTTCCTCTTGGTATTGAAGGTAAAACATTCCAAGAATGCATCTACAAACTATTCAAATGTATAGATGCTATGTCTTGGAAGTTGGTTAAACCACTCAATGGTAGGGCCAGAGAGGGTAATTAAAAATTTCCTTAGGAGTAATGCATCATTCTCCTGTATGCTAAAGCATTGATTCATGAATCTTGTAACGTGCTCTTGAGCATCTTCTTCCCCTTTAAACTTGTCCAATTTGGGCATTTTAAAATGCTCAGGATATGTTGGGGAAGGTATAGATGGATGTTGAATGGTTGATTTGCATGCTGTCAAGGTGGGTTTTTGAAGCCCATTACCAACTGTCTTACCCTCTATAGTTTCTAGGCATTCAAGCAATGCTTGATACGCATCAGAGGATTTAATCTCCTCTTATTTGTTTTGGACCCATAGAGGGGGATGAGGAATATTAAGCATATGTTGAGGTGGTTGATTGTCATCACCCACACCTCCAAAATGTGCTTCTAAGTAATCCTCATTTTGTTCCAAATCATCATAAGCCCCATAAGGTGTTTCTAGGAATGGGCCTACAAGGAGGAACGAAAGCCTACTGAAGGTGATCTATATTAGGCCTATTAGGTAAATTCTGTTCAGGCCTAGGAGGTCTAGGAGGCAACATTTGATTAGGTCTAGGAGACCTATTCTGTTGGAAAGTAGGTTGCCTCTAGCGAGCCTCCTGTCTATGCGTGCTTGGAGTAGGAACCCCATTACGCAATGTTTCTTGAATCTGATGTTCAAGTCTTTGTCTTTCTAACTAATGTTGATGCTCTAAGAGATCCAAGCATTGTTTATCAAACCTAAGTTGATTAAACTTGGCTTGACGATCAACATACTTTTTGACTAGATGATTAATTTGATCAGCAGTATTAGGCCTATGTGCCCTAGCACTATTGCCTTGATACCTATCTTGTTCAGGAGGATTTGTGAGATCTACTACGAGTTTCCCTCGATTGAGAGAAGTCGTATTTACTTGAGGTTCTCTCCTAAACATATATTCTTGATATTCTGCTGGTGTAGAGGCACATCGTGCTTGCATGGAATGATGTGAGTGAGGATAATCTGAATCCTCCTCAGGTCTTCCCTCATAAATGAGGAAAGGTAGGGTAGAATTGGCTCACCCATGGTGATGGTAAGACCCTAAGATCTTACTATAAAATTATTAACAAATTAATGTAAATGTAATCGTAGGCCACTCAAAGGGGGCTCCCTTGTAATTGCTTTGCCACTATAAGGGGCTCCCTCCTTAGAATCTATGCTTATTATTCTTCTTCTTGGATGATTTGATATGGATGGCCAACCTAATATATATCTACCCTAAAGCTACGTTGGTGAAGAGACATGATGGTTCACGTTATGAAGGGTTGTGATGGTTCACTTTATAAGTTAATAATATAATAATTAAATGATTAATAATACTAACTAATACTAACTAATAATGTTAGGATTGAGGATCCTAACATGCCACCCTCCTTAAAAAGAGCTTTGTCCTTTGTTTTCCAAGAAGGATTTGTGTAAGTTCTTGGACTCTTTTAATGGCATCCTTTCATAGGCAGGGATATCGAGAAGGATGAAGCATTAGCGGGGGGTTGCCAAGAACAATAGTAGAATCTCCCTTAGGAAAATCATGATGATGATGGGAGGGCAACCCTTGGGGTTCCTCAAATACTTCAAAATGATGCATCAAAAGTGATGGTAATGATTTCATATCCTTTTTTTGTTCCTTGGTAGAGCCAACCGAAAAGGAGTGTGTAGTCACTCTGCATTGGTTCCGAATAGGTTTGGTCATATGGCAAGAACTCACTATTGATGAGGAAGGTATGTCTAGGTCTTGTAGAGTGCATGTTTGGCTAGCATTGATCACTTTGGGTATGTCTACTTCATGCTTTCTTGGTACATCAATCACTTCTTGCACATCGACCTCATTGTCTTCATTGTAGTAAGTAGGTGCACTGGTCGCTTCGGACACAACTACCTTATATGCTTGCTCTATGGAGAGACAAGGATCAACTTCCTTCAATAAATACAATGTTAGTGTAGCACATTTATGGTGGGGTCCAAATTGTTCATCACAATTATCATAGAGTCCTTTTGCTCGTCGTTCCTTCATCTCCTCAAAGCTAAGATGTTTAATTTGTAAAGTTCGATTAGATTTGGGGGTTGTGTAAGTGCTTTGTGCCCTTCCATTATGCATAAGTTTGGGAGCGATGTAAGTGGTCAATGATTTTTCCATAAGTGGTTTCCCTAATCGTTGCTGTGCATTGATTTTATCTTTAGCTAATTTTACCAATCCATAGGTTTGCATCATGGTATAGGGATTGAACCTTGTCACCTCCATTCTAATTTCCTCTTTTAATCCCCTAATGAAGCCATTGATGAGAATTGATTCATCCAATATTGTGTTGTGTTTGGTGATATCCTCAAACCGATTTTGATACTCACACACATAAGTGATTTGATGAAGATATTTGAGCAATTCCCACATGACTAGGTCCCACATGGCTCTGATACCAAATGGTAAGACCCCAAGGTCTTACTATAAAATTATTAACAAATTAATGTAAATGTAATCGCAGGCCACTCAAAGGGGGCTCCCTTGTAATCGCTTTGCCACTATAGGGGGCTCCCTCCTTAGAATATATGCTTATTATTCTTCTTCTTGGATGATTTGATATGGATGGCCAACCTAATATATATATCTACCCTAAAGCTAAATTGGTGAAGAGACATGATGGTTCACGTTATGAAGGGTTGTGATGGTTCACTTTATAAGTTAATAATATAATAATTAAATGATTAATAATACTAACTAATACTAACTAATAATGTTAGGATTGAGGATCCTAACAGGTGATGAGTATCATACTCATCACGGTTTTGGTACCTTGGGTAAGGGTGGTTTGAAATTTGACCTAATCACAGTGTGTGCACCTAGCTACTGTATTTATCTATACCATCATGAAAGCATAAAGATTCACACAAGTACATAATTTGAACAAAACAACGTAAGTAAGGTTTCTTGTATTAATATTTGAATGAGCTTTGATTACAAAGATGCCCTCTTAGGGTCACTTGAAATATGATACTGATATTACAATTGCCAATGCCCTCAATAGGGTAGGCACATTTATAATGCTCTATTGATTAGTCACAAACTACCTTGGGTGGAGCTGACCCCCTTCTTCACGATGTGGAAGGATTATGACATAAGCTCCTCTTGCACCTATCTCCCTATGAACAAGAAACAACAACACACGATTAAAAATATTGATAGCCTCTCGTGATGAGGCCCTTTAAGGAAATATGTATGTAAATGCCATTAAACTAGTAAAACAAGAAAACATAAAGAAATACTTTAAACTATTCTAATTTGATCAAGAATTATACTACAACATGAAGGACATGAATAAGAAAATGATGCATGGATCAAATATCAAGTTAGGAGCAATAAAGTGCATAAAAGATCCAATATAATCCTACTTAATATAATGCATGAAATGACTAATTCCTACGGTCAGAGTTTCTCTAAAATGAAATTAAACCTATGAAAAGATTAATATAATTAATCTATGTGGTCAAAAGCAAAGCAAGTAAGATGATCAGTCACCTATTGCAAACCATAGCTATGGTGGGCAGTCTACACTATGAACCACGGTTGACAGCCATGCTTTGACCTCTGATAAGTTTACCCTTAGAATTAGGGGTAGTGGGCTTTACCTCCTTATCCAAATTGATGTTCAAGGGTCGCCTTTGTTGTCCTTTGACATATTTGGTGGTCAAATAACTATGAAGGGTCTTCGTTTGCCCATATTTATGTTTCTTAAATATCCTAGGAACCTATGTCATCCATGGATAATTTGTATTTAGGTGAATAGCAAAGGGGCTCTCAAATGCATAGATTCAGTATGCAATTTTACAAGGCTTCGCTGCTCTCTTGATCAATTAACTCTCTCTTCCTCCCCATTTGAGGGGGAAGTATTTATAGCATGCCCCTAGGGCTAGGGGTGGCTTCATGGAGAAGCCAATACCAAGAAGGGTGGTTAGGACAGTTGGGATGGAAGCCTCTAGAATATTTCATCCTTCAACTACCTCCTTCTAGATATTTCGGTCCTTCCAACCAATTTGGCTCGGATGGAAGGCCTAACTGAACTTCAATTAAGATCGTAGGTCATAGTTGCGATCTAGACTACAAACCGCAGATGTCAACCATGGTTTACACTGGAGACCACAGGTTTGGGCTGTGGTTTAGACTGCTTAGGCCAAAATGCCTAAATTGAGTGGTTAGAACCACTACTCTATCTTGGAGTCTATCCAAGATCATCCATATGGTTTTGTAGCATGTCCATATGAGTAGTTACCCTCGACATGACATGTTTTAGGTGTCTATAGATGCCCCTTTTGAGATGTGTTGTGAGATTGAACAACATTGAGCAAAAATATACATCCTAAAATGATGTCAAAGGTTCTATGATGATCATTAATCTAATCAACATTAGATGCCCCTGGTCCAGCAAAAGGTTGCGCATCCTGAAATCATTACTTCCAATCTTGGAAAGGCTTACATTTGAAAATTTTGCACTCGCCATCAGACGTTCGGGTAGCTTTGGTGCTACAATAGGAGTTAGGCCTATATAATCGAAGGATGAGAGTTACAAATAAAATTTCATATTTGCTATTTACCCCAAGCAAATGGGGAAGCTTATGATAGCTATTAGCAATGATTTGCAAGAATGAATGCAATTTTGACAAGATCAAGGGATCTACGATCTTCGATATCTTCTATTGATTTTGATTATGACATGAAATTATGACTACCCCCTCAAGTGACGATTTGATGAGGGTAATGACAATGTATGAAGCGATGAAATCACTTGACCATAATGAATGATCTTGAACAACTTTAGATTCGAGCCTTTTAATGCCTTGGCTAGGCCTGGTTCAGCTTATGATTGCAACTCTTAGTAGTACTTGCACATCTCTATCCCATGGAGTAGTCAAGCTACAATAGCCATCTTAGGGAATCAAAATAATACAAATGCAATTAGACTTGTGTTGAATCATATTTTCGATGATTTTTTGAAAGATGTCATAAAAGAAATGACAAGTTTGCCCCAAATGTCCTTATGGTGATTTACCCATCTTGCCGGATTGTATGGATCGTAAGTCACTACAACCACCAATTTTATAGCATAAATCACTGAATACGAGGCACATTTGGTTTTTCATTATTGATTTTTTTGTTTTTGTTTTTGTTTAGTTTTGCATTTATTTGATTGATCCTAGTGCTTTTAACATCACCAAATTTGCAATTTTAATCATTGATTTTGAATTTTTGTCCGGTGGAAGTCAGTAATTTATCTTTTTAGACCTTCCCACGATGGGTTTTGAGTGCATTTATTGCTAGCTAAAGACCGTGGGTACGGTCTGTGGTTTACATTTCCAAATTTTGGGAACCATGGGTCAGAATTACGGGCAGAAATCCTTAGTTCCAGAATCACAAGTGTCAGCTGCGGTCTACGGAGACTAGGAGGACCTATAAATTGAATTTCCATTTGAAATTTTCATTATTTTTCTTGCAACTACTAGCAATTTGGGAGCTCTGAGAGAGAGATAACATTCCTCGATTTGAAACGCTGCAAAACTTTATCGTAATTACACTTATCTACCTCGATGGCAGATCCTGATTAGCCATCTACTAGTTGGGACTAGGGTGTGGGCAAGGTAACTCAAAACTAAGACCACACACTCAATACCTGTAAAATGAACTACATTAAATAATGCAGAAAATGAACCTCACTAAACTGCTCGTAATGAACCCCACTAGTTTAGGCTAGCTGTAGGATTTAATTTGATGCCCTAGTGGTCTAGGAGGGTACCCAAAATGGGTGCCACTCCTAAATCATAGTTGGTATCTACGATTCCCAGTTGGCAAATTGGGGACCGTAGGTTTCAGCCGTGGTTCCTAATTTGCAAATTGGGGACCGCAGGTTTCAGCTGCGGTTTGCTATTGCTTTTTTTTTTAAACTCTAGGTTGTCTAATTAAATTTTTTTAATTTTCTTTAGCTCTTCTTAGCCAGATTTAGCTTACATTATGATTTTTGTTTTTAAAATTTAACTTCTAGAGTGTGGGAGACTAGCCTTATGAAGACTCTCCATGAGGCTCTATCTGATGAAGATCGAGCTTGGTTATGAGTTTTTAGGTTCGGTTACATCATGGATCTTCCCACCATTAGGGTAGATCAAGCCTATCTTACTGCATTGGCCTAGCACTGGAATGCGTGGACCAACACCTTCCACATTCCTCCCGGTGAGATGACTATCACTCTAGAGGATGTCTATAGGATCTTCAAGATCCCCATCGATGGCGAGGCTATCGTCTCCTCTGCCTCCATGATAAAGGATGTTGTCTTCGATGCCATCTTCGATGACCAGAGCACTAATGCATAGGATGATGTTGACTATGGAGGGGTGCACATCAATTATTGGTACTGTGATGATGTCTTTTATGTACAAGAGGTCCTCTTCATGCATCTCATTGTGTAGATTGTCCTTCCAAACTCCTTGGGCATGAGGATTTCCTGGAACATGTTAGCCACTACTTAGAGGGTGCTTCAGAGCTCTATAGAGGAGCCACTATGGTTAGCTTGGGGGAGCACCCTATTATGCCAACTCTACAAGCAGTTGTACCAAATCATAGAGCGTAGCTATAAGGGCATCAGATACAGTCTTTTGTTATAGATCTAGGGATGGCATCACATCTGTATCGAGCATCCTACGGAGCTACCACTACGCATCACCACCATAGATGCTGACCATTAGTGTTATGCCACATGCTAGCCTCATGATGAGGAGGGTATCCATAGCAGGGCTCATGCTGGGAACACTGAGCACTATATCATTAGGTTTGCATCACTTGGGTCAAGGACATTGTCTGGCTCCCCTACATGGATTGCCTTACATGGCCTGAGGTGGACGAGTGGCTACAATGGCCCCGTCGAGACAAATGGCTTATTTGGCATAATCCAGAGGTCAGAGAGTATCATTTCTTTTCTCATGTCTTATGACATTTTGACATGGTGCAGGACATACCAGAGATGCCACTGAGATATAGACTCCTAGCTCTAGAGAGGTACCTCCCATTGATAGTTCCTCCACCTCTAGGAGATGCACCCGATGACTTCTAGGAGTTAGGGGTTGAGACAGTTGGGACCATGCCAGACTATGATGGGTGGTGGTCCTTATTTATATGGCATGGGACAAGGCCTCTAGGCTGGGAGCTAGCTCAAGCAGAGCCATAGGCAGATCTTGATGGGCACAGGGTGCACCAACATACAGAGGGCGATTGGGGCATAGAGGTTGCAACTAAGGATATTTTAGAGATTGACCCTGAGGATGATACTCTAGAGGAGGGTGAGGTCCTTCCTAACAGTGCAGAGGGATGGTTGATAGCTCATATGGCTGACTTACAGAGTCAGCTCAGGCGGTTTCACACACAATAGCTCGAGAGAGACACTACCAACACCACTCTGGAGGTGAAGGTGGTTGACAAGGAGTGATGCTTGACCGAGGTGTAGGACCAGGTATAAGAGCTCATGACTTGGGCCATAGATGTAGAGGCCCAGGTATAGAGACTACAAATTTCCTTGGAGTTAGCACAGGTACAACAGACTATAGAAGAGGTAGAGCGAGATCTTACTTGAGCATCGAGGGGGTCTATGTCACCTCATTAGGTGAATATGGGGCCTCCTACAGCACCAATAGTATGTACAGCAATTGCATAGGATATGACAACTGAGGTAGAGCAACTGCATGGTATGGTCATGAGGACCAATGAGATGCATATAGCCTGACTTGTTCATGTTAATCAGTTAGTCGGTTATATAGAGATGCATGAGCTACAAGTTTTAGAGGATCCTTTCTCCTTAGAGTCGTAGCATAACAGGTCTAGGATCTCAGGGCAGTCTACAGCAAGCTCAAGTCATAGGACTCATAGGACTGAGAGCATGCATAGGTCCTCTAGAACACACAGTGATATCATAGGACAGGATTAGAGATCCAGGGTAGACATCAGGGGACTCCAATCAGAGGACTAGCTTGCTATAGTTACCAATTTTTCATGTGCTCGGTGCTTTAGGCTTTGGATACAGGTAGGATCCACATCAAGATCCACCACAGGTGCCAGGTCAACAAGGAGAGCAGGCTCTAGAGCATAGTGTGGAGGGAGGCAACGAGAGCTCTAGTACAGGGGGAGCATCCTAGATCTAGGTTATAGCAGCTGTCGACTACACAGTTGTAGCCTGTGGGTATTTTGTACTCCCTATGTACTATTTTGGACACATATATATGATATGATCTTTTATAGCTCATTATGTGTACATGTTTATTTATTTTTTTAATTTTATGTTTATTTTATGCACATGGATGCAAGGCTTATGTAAATTCTATGTTTATATGATGTGATGTATGGATGACATGCACTAGATAGCTATTTTACTTTATGATGATGATATGCAGTGATCTATATGATTAGATGTGCAAGATATGATATATGCATATGCATGCGATGTTTATTTTTAAACGCATATTTATTTTCACTTTGTGGGCATGCGTTTATTTTATGTAGTTTATGGTATGCTATGCAATGTATGGTAATGCATTATGTACATAATCATAATCTAATGGAAATGAACATGTATGCTTTAATCACTTAAAACATAAAGAATGAATGTAAACTATGTATATCAATTTTTAAAATATGACACCACAGAATGTATAACAATCATGCAAAATAATTGATAATTCTCATTACAATAACTTAATCAATTAATCACCCATGTACGAAATGCAGTGAAATGGATTGGTATAATGCTAATGAATGAATATACGATTCTGTATATTTCTTCTTTGCTGCACTAAATAGTCAGTGGTCGTCTAAACATCATTTTTGATATTCATACGGTATCTATCCTATATGTTTGATTGTTCTTTGTAAAATGCATTCTGATGAATGAATGACTCGTATTTCTGAAGTTTAATGATATTTGGTATCTTGTTGCTATTGGAGAACTTTTTGGGGTTTTCCTTGAGACTCAAACACCCTAGTAGACTTCTCTAAAAATCACATACTAACTGTACAAGGCTTATATTGGACAAGGCTTTTGCCGTGACAGCCTCAACTATTCATTATCCCTATGTGTGCATGTGATTATTTTTAGATAGATCTTAGTTGAGACTCTTTCAACCCATATGTGAGATAGGGTTCCTCATACGATCGTACCATCCTTTTTTTAGCTTTAATTAGACTTATACAACTAGATAATCCTAGGTACCTAGAGCTAGCTCATCTTGCAAATTGATTAGGGCTACCCCTCCAAATGTAGGTAGGACTCTTTCAACCCATTGCTACGTTTTGGGATCACCCAATAGAACTACCCCTCCGATTGCAGGTGGGACTCTTCCAACCCATTGCTATGATCGGGGATCACTATATGGCTTTCAAAAGGTGGAAAATCTAGGGATTCAAGTTCTCACCTTCTTACTTGATCATATCTAGTAATAAAAATCATTGTTATTCCACGTGTTACCATTTTATATGAGCAAGGGATTTTTATAGTGCTTTTGATTCACTATGTCACTTTACATTTTGAACTTGAAATTTATACTTTTGCACTTTGTAACTTGGGATTTAAACTTTGTAACTTGGGATTTAAAATTTGTGACTTTGGGATTTATAGGGGAAAATCTTGTCCTTTTGCCAAAGTACACCTTTCTAGACCGACTATTTGCAATATAAGCAGGTCATGAAACCCATATCTCTAGATACCTAAGACTACTTTCGTAGCTTTCATCCTCTCTTGTCTTAGTAGGATTTTATATTATTTTGCTTAGGGATAGGATTCTGATATGTTGAAGCACTATCCCAACTAATGACCTTGTCTATAACAACAAAGAAAGCTTTCTACAATATCTGAAGAACCCACTAAGTATGGCTGAGTGACTGGAAAACTTAATATACATACATATTTCTCCGTAACAAGTATCGTGTACGAATGCAATGAATTATGATAAATGCAAGGGTGCATGATTGAAACACACACGTGCGATCATTTGTAAGATTTTTATATACAAATTACACTCTATTGTGGAATGCAACAGATGACAAATGCCTAAATGCAATATGATTATGTGAATGCATGTATGAAAATGCAAACTGCAAAAGAAAATGTTTTTGGATTTTATGCTTTACCAATTTTTTTTTTTTTTTGGAATTTTATATATTTTCAAATTTTTATGCATTTTGGAGCTTTCATATTTGACCAAACAATGAGTACATGTCCTTGGAGCTTTTAAGGATGACCAAATGGTGAGGAACCACCTTTTAAGCTTTTACTTGACCAAGCTACTCAACGGAGAGCTTGGGGCATTTCGGGATGACCAAGCGGTTGAGACAAAACCCTCAGAGCTTTTGGGTTGACCAAAGGTCTTATAGATGCCTTTGGTGCCTTTACCTGACCAAGCTTCTCAATTCAATAACTCAGAGCCTTTTGAGATGACCGAGCGGTTGTGGACAAACCCTCGGAGCTTTTGGATTGACCAAAGGGCTTACAGATGCCTTTGGGGCCTTTACTACACTCTCAAGCATAGAATGCCTTAAGATGGATGATATTGAGAGGCTCAAGCTCTTCCACACCCCCTAGCGATGTTAGGCGATAGGTACCTGGACCAATATTTTCATATATGATGTAAGGCCCTAGCCAATTATCCATGAATTTGTCTCACATATCAGGCGGTAAATTCAAGTTTTGTTGGTTCTCTTTCAGCACAATTCCCCAACTTCAAAGTCTCTCTGGTGGACTTTGACATTGTAAGCTCATTTTAATTGCTCTTGATAAACGTGAATATGCTCGAGGGCATTCATATAACATTCATCAAGCAACGTCAATTGATCGAGGTGAGCTTGTCACGCAGTGTCGTCATCGATGAACTCTTTCAATACGACGTGCAGCATTGGAATTTCCAACTCTAAGGGCATAATGGCCCTAGCACCATATAATAGTGAAAATGGAATTGCCCCAATGGGAATCCGAATGCTAGTCCTGTAAGCCCATAATGCAAGGGGCAACTGTATATACCAATCCTTGTGGTGTTCTTGCACTGTATTTTTCAATATGGCTACCATAGTCTTGTTTGAGGCCTTAGCTTGCTCGTTTGCTTGCGGATAGTATGGAGTTGCAAAACTGTGTTTAATTTGGTATTTAGACGTTAAAGCCCACATAGTTTTGTTCTTAAAATAAGTTACATTATCTGAAATTATTTTGGATGGTATCCCAAAATGACATATGATATGCTCGAGAATAAATTTTGCGATGTGATCTCCAATGGTCGTTGTAATGGGAATGGATTCCACCCACTTTGTAAAATACTCAGTAGCTATGATAATGAATATATGTTAGCCTGATGATGGAGGAGAAATATTGCCAATAATATCTAGTCCCCACTGAGCAAATGGCCAAGCCGCCTGAATGGGCTATAAGGCCTATGATGGCAAGTGCGTAAGATTAGCATGATGCTGACATTTTTTTTTTTAAAGCGAAAAACCCCTTGTGGAGCTGCATTGGTCTAAGATACCATGAACAGGGGGTTCTACACCTTCAAAGTCACCCGGGAGTCACACCCGATCCTGCCCGCACCAACATTATCAATTGGATTTTGGATACCCAATTCAGCTTGTTGGTAGGGTGGATATTTGAACCTGGGACCTCCCTTGGAGAATTGCCCTCTCCTCTCCAACTCACCTACAACACCTAGGTGCATGATGCTGACATTTAATACATTTCTTGACATACACATTTCAATCCTTCTCCATAGTGGGCCAATAATAACCCATGTGAAGGATGCGTTTGATGATAGCCATGTCATTGAAATGGCCATCGCACGTATCATCATGAGCTTCTAAAATTGCCCAAGATGACTCTTGGGGCTCAAGACATCGAAGGAGAACTCCTTCGTAGCTATGTCGATACAAAATATCTCCTATCAAGACATACTTAGTCGCTTTCTATTTGAATGTGCGTCTTGCGGCACGTGACAATCCCTCTAGGATCATACCAAGTTTTAAGAAGTCTTGGATTTGCAACATCCAACTTTGACAAGTCTCAACTTTGACTGCTAAGATGACTTGCTTCCCCTACGTATTTAACTTTGTAAATACAGAATGGGAAAAAACATTATGGTGAATAGTAGTACCACTCCCTGTAGGACCCTAAGAAGTCAATGACTCCCAGGGTGCCTGCTTAAGAAAGTTTTTTGCTTTACAGAACCAATCAGCTGTTGGTTCCATGACAATCATGTTTATTGACTCTTTGTTATCAAAGGTTACACGCTCCACTACTAGGTGTGAGAGAATTCTAACATGGATGGTAGTAAAATCAGCAGACGGATTCTAAGGGATCAAGGACCCCAAATATGCCATGGTGTCTGTGAACCTATTTGACAAACGAGGGATTGCCTTGATGTCATACCATTCAAATTTATCTAGATAAGTGGCAAAAAGAGCTTTGTAGGCTTTCAGTATGGGACATCAACACTAAAAGAGCCCGTTAACTTGGTTAACTATGAGCAGAGAATTGCCAAAAATATTCAATATTTTAATACCCATGGCAATGGCTGTGTGGAGGCCCAAAAGTAGGGCATTGTACTCAGCATTATTATTGGTGCACAAAAAGTCTAACTTGAACAACAAGGGTATTGGAGCTCCTTGTGGCATGAAAAACACTATTCCTGCACCACCCCCTTGCTCACACTTCAAACCATCGAAGAACGATGTCATATCAGCATTATTCTCTGGTTCTTCAGATTTGGGAGCTTCAAATATTATGAAGACCGCATCATCTAGAAGCTCAATGGGATAGTGGTGCCTTAGCCAGTTGATCAACTATGACTTGTCCCTTGATGGACTTTTGGCTGATGAATTGCAAATTGAATTTTATCAATAGCATGATCCACTTTGTAGTATGTGTGTTATGATATGTCTTGCTCATCATATACTACAAAGGATTTTGTTTCGATATAACATATGTTGTATGACTTAGCATGTAATGCCATAATTTCTTGGTAGCAAACACCACTACTAAACAAATATTCTCAACATATGCATATTCTGACTCATAACTCACCAAGGTACGACTGATGTACTATACGGCTTACTCTTTGCCTTGCACGTTCTTTTGGGCTAACATGGTCCCTAATGCAAAGTTGGTTGTTGATATATATAGCAAAAAAAACACATTTGGCCTTGGTGGATCTAGTATTGGTAGTGTTTCCAGGTATTGCTTAATCTCAGCAAAGGCTACTTGGCAGTCCTCATCCCAATCAAATGGGACTCCCTTGTGTAGCATTCAATTCATGGGTTGACATTTATCCGATAATTGAGCAATGAATCACTTTATGGATGCTACTTTGCCCTGAAGGCTTCTTAGTTCTTTGATATTAGTGGGAGGACACATATCTAGAATAGCCTTGACCTTTTTGGGTCTACTTCGATGCCTCATTTAGAAATGATGAATCCCAAGAGTTTACTTGAAGTTACACCAAATATGCACTTCTTAGGATTCAACCTAACATTATGCTCTATCAGGTGATCGAAGACCTTCCTTAAGACCTTTGCATGCTCTGCTTGCAGTAATGACTTAGCTAGGAAGTCATCGATATAATCTTCTAAGATTTTATGCATGTAGTCATGAAAAATATATGTCATTTCCTACTGATATGTGGCACCAACATTTTTAAGACCGAATGGCATAACTTTGTAGAAAAATGTCCCCCATGGCATTATAAACGTGGTTTTATGCTAATCTTCAGGTTTAATCCGAATCTTATTGTATCTAGAAAAACCATCTATAAGGGAGAGCATTTCGTGACCTGCAATAGCGTCTACCAGAGCATCGATATTTGGAAATGGAAATGAATCTTTGGGTGTTGCCTTATTGAGATCTCTAAAATCCATACAAATACGGACCCTTCCATTTGGCTTTCCTACGAGCACCATATTGGACACCCATTATGGATAGTCAATGGAGATGATAAACTCTATGTCCAACGGCTTTTCCAACTCATATTTCACCATTAAGGCTATTGTTGGATGCATTTTTCTAAGTTTTTGTTTAACTTGCTTCTTTGACAGATCTAGCGATAGGTTATGAGTAACAAATTTTAGATCTAGACCTGGCATGTCTTTGTAAGTCTAAGCAAAGATATCAGGTCTCTCTTTTAGTAGAGGGATGATGCTATCGTGCTCATCTAAAGTGAGACTCTCTCCAAATATAACTTTATTTGGATTGGTGGGATCTTTACTAATATCCACATCAAATAATTTCTATACTGACATATGTGATCCCTCCTCAAGCTGGTGAGGCGTAGGAATCATATGGATGTCATCAGCCGGGTTCACATGTTCCTTGTGGGAAGCACCCTCAGCATGATAAACATCATAAGCACAACCTGGTGCAAAATAAAATGGTTGCAATATTTCTTCATTAGGGAATAAATCTTTAGGTTGGACCGGTGAGTCAGCGCGATCCTAATCAATAGCATCCATGTTCAGATGCAGCGGTTTGGATAGATCTACTAGATTACGAAGTGGAGTGGTCAAATCAATAGAGACCATACTAATGGAATGGAATTGATCTCCATAACCACATAGACAAAACTCTATATCTGAAGCATAGCTTCTGTACCCAAGATTTGGCTCGGATGGTACGGGCACAAACGGATCCTCTCTGTGGGATTCCCATATAACTAGATCCTCCTGGTGCACTAGCTACAAAATGGATCTCTCAGCTCAAGGAGATCCATGTACGTAGGCAGATGGGGAAAGAGTTCCTAATACCTCTCTTTGAGATCTCTTCTTTCCCTTAGGATGCGATGGAGATTGATCTCTCGATGCAAACCTATAGTTGTAATAGGTGGGGGACCTCGAGGCTATTGAGCAAGGTGCAGCAACAGTATTGTCATTGTTGTCAATACAGTCATACAGATCGGTTGATGCAGTGGACAGGAGTTAAGAGGTTCTTCAGATTATGTACAGTGACTTTCCAAAAGATCGAAGTGGCCCATATGCTAAAAATCAAAAGAAAATCACAAGGAAGAAAACTGTCACGATATCGTGACATGTTGAGCAAGAAAGAAAAACTATCATGATATCGTGACATGTTGAGAAGAAAGAAAAACTGTCACGATTTCGTGACATGTTCGGAGATAAAGCGCAAGCAAGCAAAACTTTCACGATTTCACGACATGTTTGGAGAGAAAGAACAAGCAAGCAAAACAGTCACGATTTCATGACATGTTCGGAGAGAAAGCGCAAGCAAGCAAAACTATCATGATTTCGTGACATGTTCGAAGATAAAGTACAAGCAAGCAAAACTGTTGCGATTTCACGACATGTTGGAAGAGAGAAAGGCAAGTAGAAAAAGTGTGGCGATTTCACGACATATTGCAAGAGATATTATACGGAAGAAAAAGTGTCACGATTTTGTGACATATTGCAAGAGAAAGAGCAAAGGAGAGAAAGTGTCGCGATATCACGACATGTCACATTTTTGCGACCCGAAGGCAAGAGAAAGAGCAAAGGAGAGAAAGTGTCACGATATCGTGACATGTCACGTTTTTGTGACCCGAAGGCAAGAGAAAGAGCAAAGGAGAGAAAGTGTCGCGATATCGCGACATGTCGCATTTTCGTGACTAAATGAGGAGAGAGAAAGTAAGAAGGCAGAAGTGTCATGATATCACGACAAAAGTAAAGAGGAAGATTACAGAGGCGAAAGTGTCATGATTTTGCAACATGTTGTGTTTTTGCGGGTACAAGCCAAGAAAAGAGACAAGGAGGCAAAAGTGTCACGATATCACGACATGCTGTGTTTTCGTAGGTACAAGCCAAGAAAAGAGGCAAGGAGGCGAAAGTGTCTCTATATCGCGACATGTGTTTTTGTGGGTACAATCCAAGAAAAGAAGTACAGAGGTGAAAGTGTCGTGATATCGTGACATGCTAAGTTTTTGCGGGTACAAGCCAAGAAAAGAAGCAAGAAGGTGAAAGTGTCGCGATATCATGACATGTTGTATTTTCACGGTCCAAAGCAAGGAGAAAGAAAGAGAAAGAAAAAGTGTCACGATATCGCGACATGTTGTATTTTTGTGGTTGAGTTGAAGCCGACAAAGACCGATGAACAGCTAACTAAAATTAGGGTTTACAATTGTCATGAAAGCCGACTAAGATTAGGGTTTTCATCTCAAAAATTTTGTTATAAAAGGAGGGTTGTTTGGATATTTGAAGTGTGTATGAATGCGTCATCGAATATGTGTCGAACCGTGAAATGTGGTCGTAAGAGCACAGAAAGTGCAGAAGCGACAAGATGATGACGATAAGCTGTAAGTTGAGCAAGGATGACAAATCTCCACCTATTGATCAAACCATGTATAGATCTATGATTGGAAGCTTACAATACTTGACAGCTACCAGACCAGATATTTTATAGGCAGTATGCATGGTAGCATGATTTCAAGCTAATCCCAAGGAGATTCATGTGATAGCAGTAAAGAGGATTCTTCGGTACCTCAAGGGTACTATGGAGTATGGGTTATGGTATCTAAAAGGTAAAGACTTCACCCCTATTTCATATTCAGATGCAGATTGCGTAGGATGTGTAGATGACAGAAAGAGTACAAGTGGAGGTGCATTCTATCTTGGAGATAGATTGGTCGCATGGCACAGTAAGAAACAAGAGTCAGTTTCTCTATCGATAGTAGAGGCAGAATATATTACAGCAACATGTTGTACGCAGATATTATGGATGAAACAAACCCTGAAAGATCTTGGTATTAGCTTTAGTGAGCCGATATCAGTTAAGTGTGATAACACCAGTGCCATTAACATCTCCAAGAATCCAGTTATGCATTCATGTACAAAACACATCACTATCAGCTATCACTTTTTGAAGGAGAAAGTTGCAGAAGGTGAGGTTAAGTTGGATTTTGTTCCAACTACAAAGCAAGTAGTAGATATCTTCAAAAAACCATTGCCCAAGGAAGTTTTTGAGTACCTTCATAATAAATTGGGAGTGGTCACACTTCCCAAGAATTGACTATCTATAGGGATCACATTCTTAGGGGGAGCATTTCAGTATTTGATTATCTATTTGCTCATGTTCATGATCTTTACTAAATGCAATAAAGTGTGCCTGAGAATGTTGTGCATGGACTTAGGGGGAGTCTGCAGCAGCCCTTTGGTATTATTGTCAAAGGGGGAGAAGAATTATAGGAAATTGCACGTGTGTTGCCAACAATTCCAAAGGGGGATATTGTTGAGCAAGGTGCAGCAAAAGTATTTTCATTGTTGTCAACACAATCAGACAGATCGATTGATGCAGTGGACAGGAGTTAAGAGGTTCTTCAGAGTATGTACAGTGACTTTCCAAAAGATCGAAGTGGCCCATATGCTAAAAATCAAAAGAAAATCACAAGGAAGAAAACTGTCACAATATCGTGACATGTTGAGCAAGAAAGAAAAACTATCGCGATATCACGACATGTTGAGAAGAAAGAAAAACTATCACGATTTCGAGACATGGTCGGAGAGAAAGCGCAAGTAAGCAAAACTATCATGATTTTGTGACATGTTCAGAGAGAAAATGCAAGCAATCAAAACTTTCGTGATTTCGTGACATGTTCGAAGAGAAAGCGCAAGCAAGCAAAACTTTCACGATTTCGTGACATGTTCGAAGAGAAAGCGCAAGCAAGAAAAACTGTCACAATTTTGTGACATGTTTGGAGAGAAAGCGCAAGCAAGCAAAACTGTCACAATTTTGTGACATGTTCGGAGAGAAAGCACAAGCAAGCAAAACTATCATGATTTCGTGACATGTTGGAAGAGAGAAAGGCAAGTAGAAAAAGTGTCGCGATTTCGTGACATATTGCAAGAGATATTGTACGAAAGAAAAAGTGTCACGATTTCGCAACATATTGCAAGAGAAAGAGCAAAGGAGAGAAAGTGTCATGATATCGCAACATGTCACATTTTCATGACCCGAAGGCAAGAGAAAGAGCAAAGGAGAGAAAGTGTCGCGATATCATGACATGTCACATTTTTGTGACCCAAAGGCAAGAGAAAGAGCAAAGGAGAGAAAGTGTCGTGATATCGCAACATGTTGCATTTTCATGACTAAATAAGGAGAGAGAAAGTAAGAAGGTAGAAGTGTCGCGATATCACGACAAAAGTAAAGAGGAAGAGTACGGAGGCGAAAGTTTCATGATTTTGTGACATGCTGTGTTTTTGCGGGTACAAGCCAAGAAAAGAGGCAAGGAGGCGAAAGTGTCACGATATCGCGACATGTTGTGTTTTCGCGGGTACAATCCAAGAAAAGAGGCAAGGAGGCGAAAGTGTCACGATATCGCAACATGTGTTTTCATGGGTACAAGCCAAGAAAAGAAGTACAGAGGCAAAAGTGTCACGATATCACGACATGCTGAGTTTTCATGGGTACAAGCCAAGAAAAGAAGCAAGAAGGCGAAAGTGTCGCAATATCGGGACATGTATTTTTGTGATCCAAAGCAAGGAGAAAGAAAGAGAAAGAAAAAGTGTCACGATATCGCGACATGTATTTTCATGATTGATTTGAAGCCGATAAAGACCGATGAATAGTCGACTAAAATTAGGGTTTACAGTTGTCATGAAAGCCGACTAAGATAAGGGTTTACAGTCGACTAAGATTAGGGTTTTCATCTCAAAAATTATGTTATAAAAGGAGGGTTGTTTGGATATTTGGATGTTGTTGAAGTGTGCAAAGTTCTATCGTAGTGCGAAGAGAGCAGAGTGTGCGAAAGAGAGAAGACGATCATGAAGGTTGACTGTAACTAAGCAGAGAGTGCGAAGTGATTATGCAGAGAAAGTAGAGTACATAGAGAGCAAAAAAGGTGAAGAAATACCAGTCAGGTTCCTGCAAAGACAAAGGTATCTTTCTATAAATCTTATAGATTCAAAATTGAAGTCTAGGTTGCAGCTTGGCATCAGGGGTTGGTGCTCCTTTTTGTCGATGCAGATAAATAAGGGGTCGGTGCTCCTTCCAGTAGGTGCTGGTAAATTGATTGTAAAGTTGGTGCTTTGCAAAGGCTGTATTTGGATGGTAGTCCAAGTAGTAATTTTTGAGGAGTAGCCACATTGGTGAACCTCATTAAATCTTGTGTTGTGTGATGCTCTTGTGTTATACTTTCTATATCTAGTAATTAGTTTTAATTGCTACTATATTAAGAGCTATAAATTCAAGTTTAAAGAGCTACACTGATTCACCCCCCCTCTTAGTGTCATTGTAAGACTAACAGAGGTGAAGGTCTATTACGTAGGTGATGAGGTCCCAAATAGGCCATCTCCAACGAATCCTCATAATCACTGTACAAATACAATCTGTCACTTCCCCCCTCTTCTAAGGGGTGATCTGCCAGATGTGGCCCCATGTATCTGATTCTACGGTCACTATCATCACTATCCAGATAAATATGATAGAACGATCGTATATATGATATTGCCACATAAACTAGCGCTACTCCTTCCTCAAAGCACTCAGTTTTGGGAGGGACTTCCTCCATAACATGCTCCGATTCCCTAGGCAATAGATATTGTGGATACACGAGCCTAGAATCGGTCCTCTCATCTACATCACTATGGTCACTACTATGGATGGACCACTCTATCGTGTCTATTAACAGTGGGAGATTAGCTAGACTAGGCCTTAAATAGGCCTCCTCTATTTCATATTTATAATCACTATCGACTATGAAGCACTCATTCATTTCTTCCACTTGTTCCATAGGCAACAGATGGCGCATAAACGCTAGACCTAGAAAGGTCAGCTCGATTCCTCCTCAAATCTATCATCATTTGAAGACTCATCATCTGCATCAAAACTAGGTCCACTCATTTTGGATGTAGACTCCTCTCCATCATCATAACAAAGATCTCCTAACTCGAGATTGCCTATAGTAGTGGGGTTATGCCCCTACATACCAGTGTCATCGGTAGCACTACGAATTTGGTTACCTAGGTTGCCTTTGGGGTTGTCCTCTAAGGGCCCATCATGATATGAATCGGGTGGCCCTATGGTAACAAATGATATCATCTGGCAAGTCCTCCAAAAGCTAGAAATATTAGGGTGATATGGATTAAAATCCACATCGTCTCCCAGACTTAGGTACATGTGATCTAAGGATGTGGCAAGCAAATCGTCATGATCCTGTACTTGTAACCATAAACTGAACCTATCAATAGCTAACTGATAATGAGGTTCGAGCAGAGTCTTACATCCTTTTTCAAAAATACCAAGGTCGTATCCATGCCAATGATACGACTCAAAAATGTGCATGGCATATTTTTGGTTGGATAGATAGTGCACATTCATAGTGAATGGCTCGATATTGTCCTCATCTATGGACATTCTAGTGGGTGCTTGATCTAGCCCTGCATAGATGAAGTTTGTTTGGTTTTGTGGCTCACCCAACGGCACTAAAAATCCAATAAAAAATCGATGGGTGTGTGATCGGCCCATCTCTTGTGTAGTATTTAGGATAGGTCTAAAAGTAACATTTTGTACAAGATACTCACCCAACCCTGTGCTAGCCAGATGAACGATCACCAGCGATGCATATGATCCTACTGAAGATGGAGGTGAAGCAGGATGAGGTGCCTCCTCGGCTTTGTCTCGAGGTTCTTCCACATCCATGGGAGTGGGAGTCTCATTGGCTACTGGTCTGGGCATATGATCCTCTACTTTCTCGCCCAATTTCACCTTTAGCTTTTCATCTTGTCGATGCATTATCGATGCAGTGAATTTTAAAGAAGTTGCAGTCATATGCTCAGATTTGTGTGACACAGATGTCAATGGTTGAGCATGGTCTATCGGTTTACCTCTTGGAATCTTAACTAGCGAAGCAGGCTGGATATCCAAGTGCATCGACAGGAGTACAAAAACCCCAGGAAAATATGCTAGGTTCACAAACTTGAATGGTTCTTCATTCGAGGACACTACGTGAACCTGTCCCTTATGAATGCACTTAACGCATTGATGCAAGATTGAGGGGATGCAATGCATTTCATGAATACAAGGCCTTTCGAGCAGAATTTTGTACTGCATGGTGCCCTCTATCATGTGACACATCACAGATATGGTCTTGAGTCCCACCTGAATAGGTAGATCAATTATACCAACTGTTGAGCATAGTGCATCGTTAAACGCTCTCAACGTAAAGGTGGTAGGGACAATGTGTGATTTGGTTAAATTGAGATGGCTTAACGCATTGGTCATAATTATATTGATCGAGGACCCAGTGTCGATCAAGACCCTTTTAAAATGCATGTGGTTAACACATGTGCGATAATATGCGATGGGGGGTCATCCATCATAGTAGGAACCATCTTCACTTCATGATCATAAAATTGTATTGTGGGTTCCTAAAACTATTGTACATGTCCCACGAAATTTGTAAATGCATGCACATCTTGGGACTGTACTTCAATGGACCTCAGAATGTCCATAATAGTCTCCCTGTGTCTTAGGGACTGCTGAATAATCTCATATATTGACAACTTCGTAGGAGTTGTCTGCAAGTTTTGAACTAACCTGCTCCTTATGGTCACCATCGGTATAGTTTGTGGGCTTGGAATGTTCTAAGTTGTTCGTTGATCTGGCATAGCTTGTATTCTAATGGGAGCACAAGGTTGATTCGGTTGATCGTACCTCCCGTGTCTAGTAACAACACTGACCATACCTACGAACCCCTGGGTAAGTGGTTTGATTATCACTTGATTGACCTGGTCGGTGTTGTTATGAGGCACCTCGTGATTAGGTAGTGGATTCTTGAAAATCCCCATGTTTCTATTGTCGGGCGCCTGTGGATTGCTTGGTACTACAAGCTCTCCTTTTTCTATCATGTTTTGCACAATGTGTTTGAAGGACCAACATGTCTCGATGTCGTGGCCTTTCGCTCTATGGAATATGCAGAATAGATCGTCTTGATGCCACTTCAACTTTGGCACATTCAGATCTATTAATTTGACCTCGAGAAATCGTATGGACTTGGCCTTGCATAGTTGATGGAAAATCAAAGTCATCAAATCCGTCAGAGGTGTGAACTGGCGAGGTGGACGCTCTTCTATGTTTTTGCTCTTATAGTTGTTTTTTTGTGTCTCATAACACGTAGGAGGAGGTTGGGATTGATAATTAGGCTTTTGTTGTCCCTTGTCCTCTCCTCCAATATTTAGTACTACTTGATTCACGTGTGCCTTCTTGCCCTGTTGCTTCGTAATACTCTTTTTAAACCCTTATTTTCTAGTTTTGAGCTTCAAGTTGCCTTCTTGCAACTTGATGTCCTCAATCACCTTGGCTTGTGCCATAGCTTCCTCGAATGTAGCGTACTATTATAGCTACAACAATAGCGAGATGTGCTTGGCACAACTCTTTGTAAACATTTCAGTCAGTTTTAATGTAGGAATAGGGAATGGTAGCTTTACCATTATTCTATGTCATCTCTTTCCATATTGCTCGATGGGCTCGTCGTCGTGTTGAGCTAGCGCAGCCAAATCAGAAAGGTTGGCCTGTTTCTTGATGCCAAATGAATAGCGTTCAAGAAATGCATCAACTAACTACTCAAAACCAATAATACTATGTTTCTTCAGCTAGTTGAACCACTCTCAGGCTAGGACAGAGAGTGTTGATGCGCAACAAGGCATCATGACTCTTTATCTGGAAACAAGCTTCTAGAAAACTCATAACATGCTCTTGGGTATCCTCATCACCCTTGAATTTTTCTAACATGGGCATATAAAAATGCTCAGGATATGGATGCGTAGGCACCGAGGGGTCTAGAGGTGCATTGTGTATCTTCCTCAGTGTCGGCTTTTGCATAGTCGCGCATTGCCTCTCTATTGCTTTGACCTTATCGGCCAAAACCTTGTACGCCTCAAAAGATAAAAAAATTCTCCTCCCTAAGTTGACATGGAGGCGGTCTAGGAGGTAATGTCTTCTTCGAGGGATGTGGACGACGTGGCTCTTCCTCCTTCTCAACTCAGTAACTCTCAGGATACTCCTGATCATATTTGTCTATATCTACATATTCATGCTACCTTTGTCTAAGATCATTGAGTGATGATAGTCACTCCTTCTATTGGGCACTGGCATGAGTACGAGCATCTCTGTGCTCCTCATGCATATCGGTTAAGGACACAACCCTCCTATGCACATGCTCTCTATGCTCCTAGGGAGGGTATAGGCCAGCCTTGGCTAGCCGATCCTCCTACTTTATGCGCTCTTTATAAGCTAGAATACGCTCCTCATGCATGCACTGCTCATATAATATCTGTCATAGGATCCTTTGTGCTTGAAGATTTTCATCTTCAATATGTCGCCTTTCTATGTGAGCATCCTCCAATTGATCTTGGAGGAGTTGGCGTCTTTGCTCAGACACCAGTCTATGTGATCTATTAATTTGTTCGATCGTGGGAGGCATTTGGTGTGTATGCTCTATGTGAGCTACCTTATGGGTTATGTACCCATTGGATAAATGTGTTGATGGCATACGTGTGACATGAGGGTGCTTAGAAGCCTCTCCATGCTCTCTAGTGATCTTGATACAACTATCGCTATGCTCACTCAGAGCACGAGTGGACGGAGCTGTAGGCTTGCAGCCTAGCTACTCAAGAACACTACCTAGACCATCTAACTGTCTAGACCTCAACCACTCATGCGGTGGTGTTTCATTAGCTCCCACCTTTGATATATCAATGGTGATCTTGCATGGTGGGCCATGTGTGGGAGTATGGGTGGATCTATGCTCAAAAGCAAACTTGTACTCTTACCCCTAAATGGGTGAATCTTTGGTCTGTCTATACTTTGACTGTGGAGGATTAGAACCTCCTGTGGACCTAGTATGTATGAGAACCAACTTGGTCCCCTACACAACATATTCCTCGATCGATCCTGTGGATGCACGTGCAGTTCGGTCTCGATAATGGCTTTGGAGTAGAGCATCCTCATGCTGAGAATCTCTGTGCTCAGTCCTATGCCTAGAGGAGTGTAATAAAGCTCCTCTATTGGGGTTCTACTCAATGGTATCTCCCGATGTCGAGTTATCGCCTCTAATGCTCATCGAACATCATTCAGTTCGCTCATGTGTATGAGGACACGACACATGTTGTTGTGAACCAGTTGGGGGTTGATCATGGAAATCGGTCCTAGACCTTTGCCGATCACCCCGTATGTTTATCATTCATGTACCTAACATCTAGATGTGTTTTATTATGCAAACAATGTATACAAATGATGATTATATGTGTTGTATCAGTGTTAGAAACTCTCGCGTCTTTTGAAATATTGTTGGATTTTATACTCAGTTAAATTGGCTTTCACCTGTATACCCGTAGCTCAAAAACTTGGCAATGAAACCCAAGTCATGTAAACCAACCTATAATGTGTGAAAGTGAAGCCCACACATGGTCAGGGGGCACAGGTCCTCCCAGTTCCTCACCCGTTTTCTCCCAATCAGCGTTATACCCTCTGAAGAGGAGTATATGCAAATTTTTCAGGGTATGAAAGGATCTTAGACCCGATATGGTCTAGTAACACAAGGTACGTGGGATTTGGGCCAACGGATGGAAATTACGCCCACCATCGTTGAACCCTACTAGTGGTTGGAGATGAAGCCCAACTCACTAGCGTTTAAGTGCCAGGTGGTGTGTGTGGTTCCTTTTACTTTGCAAAAATGAAAAATGCATAGAAGAGCATAATGATCATTCCTACATGATATGCATGCAAAGAAAGGAATGTTTCAAATTCAGAAAAAAAAATGCATGCTAATTTCCTATATGATATTTTGATGATGCAATTACAATGACATGGCCACTAATTGGGCCTCAAGCATGCAAACGACACACAATATCTATCAAGGTCATTGTATTTAGAGGCAGACTGCATTCAAAGGTCCAATGTTCCCAACAATGCCTTTCTAATGATAGGAAAATGGAAACAAACTAAGACTTGTTCATTGATTTTTTTTATTTGATTTTTTTTATTTAAGTTCCTAGTTTGCAATAGTTCAATGCTTTCTGGAAAAATACAGAGCAAAAAATTCAAAATAGATAGTGAAATTGGGGCCTACCTTAGCTCCTGCTCTACTATCCACTGACTTTCCTCCTATCTATCTTTTCCTCTGTTAACTGCAGGTTCAATCTATGGGCTATAGTAGTGATCGCAGGTTACAATGGCGGGCCAAAAAATAATAGCAGCTGAAAGCTGCGGTTAGCACCTGAGATAACAAAAAGCCAAGAAAATTTAGAACTCAAGGTTAAAATTACGAAGTCCCATCGTGATCGCCATCTAACATAATCACGGAACGTGCACCTAGCTACTGTATTGATCTATACCATCATGAAAGCATAAAGATTCACACGAGTACATAATTTGAACAAAACAACGTAAGTAAGGTTGCTTGTATTAATATTTGAATGTGCTTTGATTACAAATATGCCCTCTTAGGGTCACTTGAAATATGATATTGATATTACAATTGCCAATGCCCTCAATAGGGTAGGCACATTTATAATGCTCTATTGATTAGTCACAAACTGCCTTGGGGTGAAGCTGACCCCCTTCTTCACGATGTGGAAGGATTATGACATAAGCTCCTCTTGCACCTGTCTCCCTACGAACAAGAAACAACATCACACAATTAAAAATATTGATAGCCTCTCATGATGAGGCCCTTTCAGGAAATATGTATGTAACTACCATTAAACTAGTAAAACAAGAAAACATAAAGAAAGACTTTAAACTATTCTAATTTGATTAAGAATTATACTACAACATGAAGGACATGAATAAGCAAATGATGCATGGATCAAATATCAAGTTAGGAGCAATAAAGTGCATAAAATATCCAATATAATCCTACTTAATACAATGCATGAAATGACTAATTCCTACGGTCATAGTTTCTCTAAAATGCAATTAAACCTATGAAAAGATTAATATAATTAATCTATGTGGTCAAAAGCAAAGCAAGTAATATGATCAATCACCTATTACAAACCATAGCTATGGTGGGTGGTCTACATTATGAATCGTGGCTGACAGTTGTGGTTTGACCTCTGATAAGTTTGCCCTCGAAATTAGGGGTAGTGGGCTTGACCTCCTTATCTAAATTGATGTTCAGGGGTCGCCTTTGTTGTCCTCTGATATATTTTGCAGTCAAATCACTGTGAATGGCCTTCATTTTCCTAGATTTGTGCTTCTTGAATCTCCTAAGCACCTAGGGCATCTATGGCTAATTGGTCTTTAGGAGAATAGCAAAGGGGCTCTCAAATGCACATATTTAGTATGCAATTTGACAGGGCTTCGTTGCTCTCTTGATCAATTAACTCTCTCTTCCTCCCCATTTTGGGGGGGTATTTATAGCATGCCACTAGGGCTAGGGGTGGCTTCATGGAGAATCCAATACCAATAAGGGTGGTTAGTACAGTTGGGATGAAAGCCTCTAGAATATTCCATCCTTCAACTGCCTCCTTCTAGATATTTCGGTCATTCCAACCGATTTGGCTCGAATGGAAGGCCTAACTGAACTTCAGTTAAGATCGTAGGTCATAGTTGCAGTCCAGACTGCAAATCGTAGGTGTCAACCATGGTTTAGACTAGTGACCATAGGTTTGGGCTATGGTTCAGACTTCTTAGGCCAAAATGCCTAAATTAAGTGGTTAGAACCACTGCTCTATCTTGAAGTCTCTCCAAGATCCTCCATATGGTTTTGTAGCATGTCCATATGAGTAGTCGCCCTCGACATGACGTATTTTAGGTGTCTACAAAAGCATAATATGATAATTTAACCCTACCCTAGGTGATAAGTCTTGGTCCTATGCACCAGTGCGAGGAGTAGACTGAGAAGGCATGTGAATGTATGGCATTGCTCTATTTGGAAGTGCCTCATTGCACAGTTGCTCTTCTTGAAAGAAGGCATTTACAATATTCATATTAGGGATATGATTTCCCAAATTGGGACTGTGACCTATGGGGGTACCCTATGTATGAGTCCCTTGTAGGCTAGGTCCCCTCTATCACACTCTAGGACTAACCATCCACTCATCTATTTCTCAAAAACTGGGGAGAGTAGTTGACTGCCAAGGAGGAATAACCATGTCCTTCGAGTCAAAACAAAGATTTTCTGTCCTCTTGCCTACTCCCCATAATGTCCACCCTTAAATGGGATTGTCTATGGGTATATAACATAGCTACTTAATCTAAACCTCTATGTGATTATCTCCTTTACAAGTTTTATAGATTCAAACACAATAAATAGAAACATGCAAGAATACAAATGATTATCTCTTTTAAGGATTATGTGTTCCTAAATTATTTGAAGTGTTTCAAATTTGTTGCTTTTGTAAATAATTTCTTTCACGTGTTTTGAATGTTGATGTAATTCTCAAATTTTTAAAGGTTTTCACCTATATACTTGTAGCTCGACAACCGGTAATGAAAGTTTGGTCACGTGAACCAACCAAAGTATGGATATGAAATACATACCCGATTAGGGAACATAGGTCCTACCAATCCTCACCTAATACTCACTTGGTCAACGTTATACCCTCCAAAGAGAAATACATGCAAATTTTCCAAGTTGCGTTGGATCTTGGAGCCAACTTTGGCCAAAAATAGGGTATGTGGGATTTGAGCCAGTGGATGGAGATGAAATCCACTGTCGTTAAACTCTATCAGTGGTTGGGGATGAATTCCAACTCACTAATATTAAATATAAGTGTGGTGTGTGTGGTTCCTTTTAAAATTATTGAAATAAAACAAGATAGCATTCAATTATGATTCACTAAATGCATGAAATTATATTTTACTTTTAGAACCATAAGCATTTATATAAAAGGAAACTACAAAATTTTGAACTAGTATGAAAACCTAACCCTTAGGTAGGTCACAAGCAGGAAAACTAGACAATTGCATTTTGAAAGGCTATATTTTTTCTATTTTTCTTTGATTTTTTTAATGCAAAACTTAGAAATATTAAATCTAACCTTCATATGCACACATAAAACAAGAAAATTTGAAATTCGAACTTTTTGAAACAACCTAGATGCAAATTGTAAATTTGGAAGGTTACCTTTTCTGTTCTGGAACTTGTTGTTTTTGGAAATTTCTGTTGAAACCCCCTAGTTTTGTGCCTATCCCTAGGTGGTATAGCTACAAATTTGGGGGCCATCCCTGGCAGGGACGTTTACCGTGGTCATCCCTGGCAGTTCCAACCAAGGATTAAGGGGTCATTTCTACTCAAAATGACCAGA
This sequence comes from Wollemia nobilis, assembly GCA_028583015.1. Classification (NCBI taxonomy): domain Eukaryota; kingdom Viridiplantae; phylum Streptophyta; class Pinopsida; order Araucariales; family Araucariaceae; genus Wollemia; species Wollemia nobilis. The sequence goes on along the minus strand of JAQPPZ010001136.1, from coordinate 370,873 downwards.
ACCTGCAACATGCAAAACACAAAAAGAAGGTCAAAAGTGATAAAATAAAATGGAACAAGGGACACATGGTCCCACCATGATCACCACTAAATAATCCTGAAAAACGACACACCTAGAATGATTGTATTGAAATGCAGTTATAGTTCTAAGCTAGCATTCAAAGGAAAAAGGTGCAAAAGATGTAAACTACTGAAACGAAGAATAATTTACAATAAAATATGGAGGATTTCTCCTTGTATATATTAATTCATCAATTCAAAAGGTTACAATACATCCCCCTTTTAGGGCTTCTCATTTTGATACATTTCATATTACAAAATACAAGGGATCTAATCCCTTCAAGAGCTTAATGGCATGTTTCAATGTTCTTCTCACAACCCACACTTGAGAGCTAATCTTGGGCTTCTTTTAATCTACCTCTTAGCTACTCCCTCATGCCTAGAATACCTACACCTACACACAAGATATTGAAAATAGTTAATAGCATATGTTTTTAGTGATTAAAAACTAAGAAAACCATAGAAAGTATGCATCTAGAAAGAATAAAAATTATTTGCTATAAATCAAAACAACTCCAATTGACTTGAAAATTTAATATGATGTTATTAATGTGATTTTGGGAATATATAATCATAAATTAAAAGGAAATTGTGATAAAAAAACTATGGTCGTCTCTAGCAAGGACAACTAAACCTGCAATCACAAAACCCTAAATTGACCCATCAAAACTACTCAAAACTTCACCAAAATTTAATGCAAGGCCATTCAAATGATTTAGAAATGATATATGGTGGAATTGCATCAGAATTGTTAGCCATTCCATGGCCATCCCTGGCAGGTGCAATTGGTATTGTTATCCGTCCCCGTGTGGGATAGTCACAAAATTGGGTGGTTTTTACCACCAATTTCAAAGGGATCTGGTTTAGAACCCTCCTAAATGTCTTGTCAAAAAATGTGGTCAAATTACTCTCCAATTTGATAGGTTTTGGAATGCATTTGGCATATTTTGGGATGCCCCTAAAAGCACCTTTGAATTAAGAGGATTTCAATAAAAATACTTGGTAAAATGTGAGGACAAATGTGAGAAGCACTTTGTGAGCAATACTTCAATTCGTCTCTTCTAAAATTGGGTGTGAGCACCTCAATTTATAGCCCAATTAGGGCAAATTTGTAAAAGTGGCAAGTTCAGGGATGTAGGGAAAGTGATGCCACTTGTCCATTCCCTTACCATGCATAGGAGGGAAGATGTCTTCCATTTGGGGCCTCCAATTTGCAGGTTTTGATGTCTATGATAGCCTTCAAATAAATTTGGTATTATTGAATGGGTAAAATAGCAGGAATTGATTGCCATTTCTCCACCCCTTTGACTTTTGGATGAACTGGTCCATGGTCGTCCCACCTAGGGATGGTTGATTGTGGCTGTCCCTAGGTGGGATGGTCATAGACTATGACCATCCCTGGGTGGGATAGTCATGGTCACATGGTTCAAAACTTCTCAAAACTAAAGGAAAACTTTCCAAAAGTGTATGGGAGCCCTAATTAACCCCTGAGGATTGGCCAATGGGGCCATATGATGTCGATAAGAGTGGCACATAGTAGTCTTATGTGATTTACATGATTTTAGTGTCTATAATATTACAAATAATGTAATATACTCAAAAAAATTATAAGACTAAGAAACACAAGGGATCTTGCCAAAATGTAACAGTCCAAAACTACCAACCCGAGAGAGAATTTTTTTCATTTGAAACCTAACATATGTAAGGTTCTCAATATTTCCCAATATTTTTCTTTCAACATTCTCAAGGCTTCACCACATTTGAGTTCTATGTTTTTGTAGACGATACTTAGTGTTGTTGTAGATGAAACTTAGTGAATAGGAGTGGCCAACCTCTCATAGTTTTCTAGGGTTCACCTTGCTAAACCTCATCATTTAGAAGGATACCAGTTTGGTCCATCCAATTTGCCTATACTCTACATGGTACAGGACAATACGACCACATCATGGGGATTATCCTTTAAGGCCCATAACACTTAAAGTAGAATCCCTATTCCCTAACCAAAACCTAATTCCATCTAGGTAGGTTATTCAAGCATAGAGCCTTGGTGCTTAGTAACCACACCTCCACGAGATAAGGTCAATACCATTCCCCTTATATTGAACATGATTACTCAAACCTACATGTTTGAGCAATCATCACTATTGTCTTGTGAAGGGTCTCATAAATCCTAGAATGGATACACCTGATCCTACTCGTTCAAGGTGCAATGATTCACAAGAAATATGGTTATTATATTCACACAACCCCTTACAGGTTCATGAGTTATTAACTATTGCATTCTCGCAACTCCTTCTAAGAATCATATCTACCTGGTTATTGCATTCACACAACTCCTCACAGGATTGGGCTTTTATTTGACTTGGGTCCCATAAGAGATTCTAACTAATGGAAGATAATTTTATCTCTATAGAATTAATTTTGTTGCACTTTAAAGCATACTACTAAAGTAAAGCAACATAAATCTTAGAAGTATTTTAATCAAATCAATATCCATCTAATTGATTTGAAAGCTATATTAGTTAAACAAGGATGCATCTTAAAAAAAATAAAAACCAAATTTTTCTTAACTCAAATGCTTGACATAAAGCTACAAAAGACACATTCCTTTAATTTAGATGTCGTAACTCAAATGATCCAAGAGTTTAACATAAATACTTATAAATATGCATTTCAAAAAATTGATAGAGCTCAAAACTATCTATCCTACTAAAATATTGTAATATCATCTTAATGAACAAAACCCAAGGTTACATTACAACAATACAATATCTTAGTTTGTACATATATCAACTTTACAAAACTCATCTAACAAAGCATTTATTTTACATAGCTTTTGTTTCCATAGCATTTATACATTCAAAGGTACTATGAAGCCATCCACAAGAATCTCCAAGCCATCTATAAATCTGCAATCCTCTCCATGAAAGAGAATATACCCATGACTCTTGAGGAATACTTAGGGATTAGGACAACTCCAAATGCAATGCAACTTAATCATACCATTAATACTATGCAAGCAACCATGCATAAAATATAATAAAATAAGCCACCAAGAAGAGAATCCCATACTTCTTTTCATAATGATTCCTTAACCTAAATAGGTCTTAAGAATCATTATGATAGTTTCTCTTTCAAAACCCAAATTTCCATAAACCAACTTATAAAATAGAATCTCATACTTCTCTTCATAATAATCCCTTAACCTACAAAGATCTCAGGAATCATTATGATAATCTCTTTCAAAATATTTCAACTATATTTCTTAAAGAAAAGCCATTACCAAAGAAGAGTCATTCCTTATAACCAAACAAAAGCATAACAACTAAAAGAATACTCCTATAATTTTCAACTTTTAGATTGCAAAGATAACATCCAACAATATTTCCTTTACTAAATTTAACTTCCATATTCTAAATCATTTTATTTAGATAAAACTCAACTTTAACTTCCATATTCTAAAGCATTTCATTTAGATAAAACTCAACTTTAACTTCCATAAGCTAAAATAGTTACATAAACATTAATATATAAAATAAATCAGACCTTTCTTTCTAAAGAGACCAAAATGAAGATGACTATAATTGAAGCATTTAAACAACCTTTAAACAAAGGTATTGACATCAACATAAAGGTAGGAAAATAAATTTCCATAACAAAGACAAAAGTTTTCTCAAAAACAACACCAAGACTAACATCTTCAGATAAAAAATATTTAACAATAAGCACTCTTGAACATTCTCTCTAAAACATAAGGTAATATACTAGTTATACAATCCCTTAGATACGAACACTTAGACCCAATTAGAAGGATGCATGACCAAAGGATAAAACATGTTATAAACCACTACCCGCTACATCCAAGCATGCACAAAAAAACATGCAATAAATATCCAAAGCCAACATAAAGGTAAATCAATAGTACACATGTAAATGAAGGACATCCGGCCAACTATCGAGGTGATATCTAAAGCTTGAGATTTATTAGTTCAATAATTATCAACAAAACTTGTGAGCTACATAGGGTTAACAACATAGTGAAACAACTAAAAAAATCCAAAGTAATGCAAGAAGCAATATGTAGCTATATCAAAACAATGGGACCAACCAAACAAACAATAAAGCACCTAGATAGGCTACCTTTACTAGGACTATCCAATGTCCTCATCTTCAGAGTCACATTACCTCCTTCCATTATTCCAACATATTCCTTCTAGAACAAAAATGATCTGCCCCAAAACATCCTACTCCATTCAAATAGGCTTAGATTATCTTTTGCATGGTGAAGGTAATGTTTCATAAGCTCAATAAAATGTTACTCACCAATGCCACCATTGTGCTAATTAAAGCACCACCCAAGCACGACAATCATAAATAAAAGGCTTAATCTAAGTTTTGTAAGCCATTTAAATTTTTATTCCAAACATTAGGAAATAATACACTAATTAAAGTATCTCTAAGAATTAATTTAATAATTCACTTTATTAGCATTGAAATTAATTTTTCCAAATATTAATGTCACCAACTGATTAATATTTTACTAGTTCCGAAGTATTAATGCTACCATCTAATTAATACTTTAATAATTCTTATCCAAAAAAATTATATACAAACATAGATTCACATCCACAGTATTACACACCATTTTTTTATCCCTAAGTAGGTGGTCCTTTTTAAGATAGTCTAATGCTATCACCAACCTATTAAGGAGACTCATTGCACAAGCAATTTCTTAGCCCAATGATGTGGACATGAAACAAGCAAAATGCAAATGCATCTACATGGAGGGTATTTTGTTATCCTGAGTTGTCGATGAGTAAGTCATCACCATAATTTTCCAAATATCTCTTAATTTAGGTGGTTCACCCTTATGATCCCACCAGTGAGAGCCCCTAGTCTTGCAACCACAAATATGTCAATAGTACCATATTCCAAGCACAAAATGCAATTACCCAATCATATTGACATCATAAAAATGAAGTTATGTAATTAAACATTCACACCAATACATAATTCATTGCCAATAATGAGTTCTACCAAGGAGGGTTGTTACATACACCTTCCTTGGACTAAACACAATCCTCTATGTTTTTTCTAAGAGTAAAAATTATTTCATTCAAATAAGTATGGGAATTGTTGCCTCATTTTTTTAGCATTTTCCCATGTGGCACAATTCTCAAAATATTGGTCCCACCAAACCTTACATTTATCTAGGGTTTGTTTCCTCAACATCTTGGAACAAAACCCTAGAATATTTACAAGTTTTACCTCAATGTCTGAGGGATATACCATCTACAATTTATAAATATTCGACACATGAGTAGGATCAACCACATAGCATCCTCCTTAGATCACCAGTTTTGGGTATAACTACCCTATATTTAAAGCATAAAAGTTCATATTTTATGTTGAAACCCTTATTCTCTTCAGTATTTCTCTTAGTTTTAGTTTTCCTTGACCATATCCATCAAGTCTATATGGCTCAAGGTCAATGTGGCTATGTGCCTTCTACTCGAGGCATCTACAACATTATTCTCTTTCCTTTTGATATACTCAATACCAAATTCATATTTAGATAAGAACTCTATCCATCTTCTTTGTTTTGTGTTCAAAATGGGTTGGATAAAAATATACCTTAGACTCTTATGGTTTATCCTTAGCTCAAATAGTTTTCCCAACAAATAATATCTCCAAACCTTTAGGAAATGCACAACTGCTTCCAATTCTAGGTCGTGTGTACCATAGTTTACCTCATGCTTATTGAGTTTTCTAGACTCATAGGCTACCGTGGCTTCTTCTTGAGATAATCCCCACCCAAACCTTCTAGGGAAGCATTTATACAATTCCTAATAGGATCTAGTGTCTTGAGAATCGATGTCAATGTTAAAGTTTTTTATAGCTTCAAATGCGGCTTCACACTTATCCGTACATATGAACTCTTTTCTATTTTTTTGAAGATTGGTGATTGAATAGGTAACCTTAGATTAATATCTCATAAAAATCCTATAATAACTAGTGATTCCCATAAAATTCCTAATCTTTTAGACATATATTGGTAGAGGCTAACTTAATATAGCCTCAATTTTCTTTGGGTCCACTGCAATTCCTTCTACTGAGATGATGTGTCCCAAATATTGTACTTGTGAGATATAAAACTCACACTTGGACAACTTTTTGTATAACTGGTTTTTCCTTAGCACCTCCAACACTAATCTCAAATGATGGTCATGTTCTTTGGTGCAAGAATATATCAAGATATCATCTAGGAATACCAAGACAAACTGATCCAGATACTTTCGAAATACATTGTTCATCAAATTCATAAAATCTTTCAGTGCATTTGTCAATCCAAATGGCAATACCATAAATTCATAATGCCCATATCAGGTCTTAAAGGTTGTCTTTTGAGTATCCTCTTCTTGAATTCTTAACTAATGATAACTTGATCTCATATCTATTTTTAAAATATTATAGCATCCTTTAGTTGATCAAAGAGGTCATCAAACCTTGATAAAAGATACTTATTTTTAATGGGTACCTTATTCAAAATTCTATAATATATACATAAATAATACCAGAGTACCCCAAGGTGACACAATAGGTTTGATCAAACCCTTTTCCAACAAATCCTAGAGTTGTATCTTTAGTTTCTACAACTCAATTGGGGTTATTCTGTAATGTGTCCCTAAAATGGGTTTAGCCCCTGGTATTAGCTCAATAGTGAAGTCAAATTCTCATTGAGGGGGTAACCTAGAAGATATTTAGGTAATACATCTTGAAACTTATGAAGAATTGGATGTTTCTTAAATTCTTCTTCATACCCCTTTTCTCTAGTCTTTTCATTGATCTTCATTACATACACCATATTATCTCTTTTAATGGTTTTCTTTAGATGCATGGATGATAACAAATAGGGTTGAAAAGAACCTCGCCTACTTTGTACTTTCACTCTCCTCTTATCCTTATCGATGTAATCCATCCACCTATCTTGAAAGTTGATTAAGGCTCCATGAGCCTTTAACCAATCCATCCCTAGAATAATATCAAAATCATGGAGGGGTTGTTGGACATTTTGAGTCCCTAAGCAAAATGTTGTCATCGATATCAAAAGGACCTATGTAACTAAGCACTATGATTTTTCTCCATAAAGATCTTCATGAGAAGCAAAGGTTTTGATCAAAGGTTCTAGAAGGGATGCATGGCATTTGGTTCCAAAAGGAGCTTCAAGGGAAGCTTAGCAAAAGGTTTAAATGAAAACCAAGGAAGGCAAGGAAAGATTTTATTTAATGAAAACCCAAGTTGGCTTTTTTTTTCATCAATAAAGGTACCCCGGTGATGGAGAAATTTAATTTTAAAGGTTTAGTTTAAATTTTAATTTATTTAAAATTTAAATTTAAATTTTAAAATAAAATAAAATGTTTTTCCCTCACTTCTTATTGGCGCCACTGACATCATGAGGGCAATGTTAAAAGGGCCGACGTATTCACATTGAAGGATGGCTTATATAAATAAACCAAGGTTTTCCATTTAAAAACAAAAGAAGTGTCGCATGATTTTTGAAAATCCAAAGTATTTTTGCATTTGAATATTGCGTAGTGAATTTCATGGAGTGTGACGTGGGCAGTCAAGTCATGGATAGTCAAAGTTTTGGCACCTTGTGAGGAAAGCACACACATCTTAAGGAAGAGAGTGCCCAAGGCACTCACGTGGGCAATGTTAGCTCATGCGTCTTAGCTATCGCTTGGCAACACGGTGGGCAGAGGTTCAAAACGCCAAGGCCCTTCAAGGGCTCCTTTGAGGTATGCACTTCGAATCCGATATTTGTGGGGCTAAATATTTTAATTAAAATATTTGCTTGCTAAGGTTTGATTATGATTTTTGTTGGAGATATAAGGTTGAGCAATCTTTAATATTTTAATAAGGTTGTTATTTGATTAATGTGAGATATTGCCTAAGAAAGCTTTGTGATTATTTTTTAGTGCAAAAGTGTTGAAAGGAAGGATATAAAATATTTGATTTATTTTATGGTATAAGTGGTTTGTGGAGTGACAAGGTTATGCAATGATTTGATTTATTTTATTTAATGGTACAAGTGGTTTTAGGAGTGATAAGGAAGTTGTGCATTAATTCTTAAGAAGGTTTTCTAAATTAAAAGCCTTGGTAAATATTATTGTGAAGTGGAGTAATGTTGATTATTTTGTGATCTTCTAACCCTTGTGAATATTGGCAAAAGAATATTGTGATTGTGGTAGATTTCCAAAGAGGCTTCTTCATCTTAATAAATGTATGGGCACATTCTCCTATTGATTGATTATGGTGGTTGATTTCTGAAAATATATTTGGAGTGAAAAGGATTGATTGTGGTTTCCTTTTTGAAAGTGATTGGTTTAATGCTTCAAGGTTTTCTGGATTGAGAGTTGTGATTAAACCTTATTTTATAAGCATTGTTGTTGGAGACCATTGGTTGTGCAAAGAACTTGAACTTGAGTTAGAAGAGAATATGAGTATCATTGTTATGTGATATTTGTTGTTGAGCATTGTTGGAAACATTTTGAGTTGATTGATAAATGTTTGGACTAGGGTTTGTGAGAAATGATTGTTCATTGAGGTGATTGGTTGAGTTGAGTTGATTGAGCCTAGTCAAGTGGGTGCATGTGGTTTTTCAAGTTCCATAAAACAAACTATTATATATCTTGAATTGATTTGAGAAAGTAATTGAGTTGAAGCATATTGAGTTTCTAACAATTATCTTTATGCTTCTATGAGATTGAGTTGAGATATTGATTGAGCATTGAGTATAGAACATATAGAGTCTCTAGCAATTATATGTATGCTTCTATAAGATTTATTTGAGTTGAGATTAGGATTTGAGTATATAACATATTGAGTCTCTAACAATTCTCTTTATGCTTCTATGATATTGAGTTGAGATATTGATTGATCATTAAGTATAGAACATATTGAGTCTCTAACAATTCTCTTTATGATTCTATGATATTTGACAAGTTCTGTGTGAGCTTGTTAAGCATATTTGAGATAAGTCTTTGAGAAGGCTTGTGGACTTATTTTAAGTAAGCTTTTGTGGAAGCTTGCTATACAATTTTGAGAAAGTCCTAGAGAGGACTTAATGAGCATATTTGAGCAAGTCCTAGAGAGGATTTGTTGAGCAGATTTGGATAGGTTCTGGGTGGACCTATTGAGAATATTTGGACAGGTTCTGTGTGGACCTGTTGAGCATATTTGAGCAGGTTCTATGTGTACCTATTGAGCAGATTTGGACAAGTTCTGTGTGGACCTGTTGAGTAGATTTGGACAAGTTTTGAGTAAGTTTTTTGAGCAGATTTGGACAGGTTCTGTGTGGACCTGTTGAGCAGATTTGAGCAGGTTTTGTGTGGACCTGTTGAGAAGATTTGGACAAGTTCTAAGTGAGCTTATTGAGAAGATTTGAGAAGGTTCTGAGTGAACCTATTGAGAACAGAGAAATTTGGAGGTGAGGGGTATAGAGGAGAGAGAGTCTCTTAGTGGATAGAGATCCGGTAGCGAGGACAATTGAAGAAGACTAGCCGAATGAGAAGTCTTCAAGTGGAGAGAGATCCACCAATCAATGCAGTAGAGAGACAAAGTCTTCTAGAATATCACTAGCTAGAGTATAAGGGGAAAGAGTTCTCCTATGGAAGAGATCCACGAACTTGATATTAGCGAATCAACTTCTCCTTTGGACAGAGGTCCATAAACATTGTAATTGGGAAGGATTCCCAAAGAGATTGATTGAGAAAATTTTAGTAAAAAATTTTCTTCATGGAGTAGCCCACATTGGGTGAACCACGTAAATTATGGTGTCTCTATTGTGTATGGTGTTTTATGCATTGCTTTGATTACTGCTATTGATACCTCTATCTATACACTGCATAATATTGAATTGAAAGAAAAAGTAAAAAGGGGTCTTATACTTTTCACCCCCTATCAGTATAAGCTTGTGTTCTTCAGGGGTGCAACATATAAGTTCCATATAGTGGACCCATTTGGTAGATTTATCTCAATTATAGGAAAAATTTGACCCATTGAGTAGGTATGTTCAAAAACATACTCAAATTTCCACCCTTGTGCCAAAATTTCATGTCCTTTTGGCATATCCTCAATAATACTAGTGGAAATAAAACTATTTGTAGCTCCTATATCCATTAAAATATTTATCAAGTAGCTTACCTTTTAGTAACAACAGTGTAGCTCTTCCATACTAAGGTTGACTCCTAGTACTTTGAAAAACATGATGCACCAGGTATTCAGTGTTGTTACTCGACTGCACTCGCAAGGGGCATATTTTGGCATAGTGAGGACCTCCACATGTGTAACAACCTGGATTGGATGGTTGGGATCTTACCTTTCTTCTTTAATTTGAGTTCCTTAATTTATTCTCCTTTAGTGTATCTAATCCCCTATTTGACCAACTTTTCTACCATTATCTAATGATGCTCCATATGATCTTACAACAATATGACCATGGAGGTAAGTTGTCTTAATTCCTCCTTAAGTCTTTCAAATAGGAAGGTAGTATCTATCATGCTCCTTTTTAAATCCCTTAACCTACCATTTTCCTTATCGAATCTCTCTACCTTTCCCAATTCCTTACCATGATTCTTGATTCTACCTAGTTTTATTCCTATTTTTGTTATTGAATGCTAACAATTGTTTCATTCAAATAAGTATGGGAATTGTTCTCACTTCTTCAACATTTTTCCAAGTGACACAATTCTTAGAATACTGGTCCCACTAGGCCTTATATTGATCTAGGGTTCCTTTCCTCAACATCTTGAAACAAAACCCTAGAATATTTACTAGTTTCACCTCAATTGCTAAGGGATCTACCATTTATAATTTATAAACATTCCACATGTGATTAGGATCAGCAACATATTTTCGAAGTAGGGATATGTGGAAAGCATCATGGATATTTAATAGTTTGTATGGCAAGGTGAGCCTATATGATACTAGATTAATCTTATCAATGATCTCAAAGGACCCATCATAGCAAGGATATCATCACTTTTTATTTTTATGAGTGACATTAGCCCCACTTCTTGTTAAAACCTATGATATTTTGATTTGGCTTCCAAAATTGATATCCCTTTGAGTTTATTTTTCTCTTCATTCATGCTTTGACATCCTTCCTCTCCTTTTCATTTCCCACCAACACTTTCATATTCATCAATATCTTCTATTTTTCCATATTTTTCATAGTGAGATTTATCTTCTAAAGATTTATGTTACCCTAAGGAATTTGAAATTCAAGGAATATCCTCATAAACACTTTCTTCTTTGTGTTACCAAAAAGACCCTAAATTTCAAGGATGATCCTCCATAGTAATTATTTTTTTATGCTTTTGGGCAAACACTAAAATTCCATGAATTTCCTCCATATGCATTTCTTTATTATGCTACTCTTGAAACCCTAAAATGCAACAAATACACTCTATACTACTTTCATTTTTTATGTAAGGAGAGGATTTTATGCTACTTGAGGAAAATAAATATGATTTACCTAGATTAACCTTGACCTCATTCACCTCATTTGCTTTAAAAAAATTATCCTTTCTTTGCACCTTTAAGTCCTTAATTTGAAATTATGTATTATACTTCCTCATCTCTTGTGTTATTTTTTTCTTCTAATAGTTGATTCAAGTAAATTGTAATATCCTTTATCATTTGATGATGTAGTGGGTTTTTTTTCACTTTATTAGGAATAGAAAATACTTGAATTGACCTAGCTTCTACTATGATATGATCCCCTTGTTTCATATTTAAGTTTGTATCATGCCCAAAATTTTGCATATCTTTCTCCAGTATTTCCACTTTGTAATCTCTTTCCATATGCCCAATATTATAATAACATCATAATATAATATTTTCATAATTGATTTATTGATCCCATTCTCTTGATTTAGATTTAATCCTAATGGATTGTGATAAAGGTGTTGAAATATCCATAGCAACTAATATTTGAGTGTATATGAACATGCCTTATCTCCTTAGTAGTTAGTCCCTCCTCGATGAATATACCTAGAGTATTATTGATATTCTTCAAAACCTCCTTCTATATAAGTTGATAAGGAAGTCAAAAAAAGCCTAATCCACACCAAAATCCTTTTAGTAGCCTTTGTCTCCATAGAAAAAATCCCACTCCATGGTCTTAAATATAATGCATATTTATCCCTTTAATGAAGGACCACCATCCATTATTTTATCCCTTCTTTTCGAACTAGTGAAGATAATGAGAAAAAAATCTCTTGGAATAATATCATAGAGTAATTTACATTCAATTCCCACTTCCACTTGATCAAATTTTTAGTCTCCAAAAAATCTATCTATTATCCATGGAACTTAAATATTAACCCTCTAATTTTAAGAACCATTATATCATGCTTGATCATCTCATCCTTTATAATAACTTCTAGTGTAGTATTTACTACGTAGATAGGGTTTACCATATATTTGCTCTTCCTCTTAGTACTAACTGGTGCATCCTTACTTTCAGTAGGGAATCTCAAAATGACTTTCTTGCCATGTTACATAGATTTTCTTCATGTGAATCCTTTAGTTTTTGAGTTTCTCCTAATATTTTTAACAAGACGTGGTGCTCATACCTTGCTTACTACTCAGCGATTGCTTTTCAAAATAAAAAAATGTGAGTCTTGCTTTTGGCTCGCAATCATTCCTAGCTTGCATTTTCTCTAGTTGATCTAATCATTAAAATACATATGAATACCAAATAATTTAAAATTTATTTATAAAATATTTCATAATGGCATCCTTGGTATTATTGATAGTAATATTATACAAAGGGAATTCCCCTAGATCGAATGGACTGTGTTTAGTAAAGAATTGAGATAGAGCTTTGGAGGTGAAAGAGTAGAGAGTACAGTAGTCTCCAGTGGATAGAGATCCATTAGCCAGGGTAGTGAGGATAGGTCTTCTGAGTGGGGACAAGAGTCTTCAGTGGAGATAGATCCACAAGCCAATGTAGTGGAGGCAGTAGTCTTCTAGAGGATCACCAGCCAGAGTAGAGGAGAAGGAGTTATCCTGTGGATAGAGATCCACAAACTAGATTTAGGGGATCAACATATCCTTTGGACAGAGGTCCATAAACATTGTAATTGGGAAGGATTCCCAAAATATTATTTGAGAAATATTTAGAAGAAATATTTTCTCCGTGGAAGTAGCCATATTTGGGTGAACCACGTAAAAATGATGTCTCTCATGTGTGTGATGATTTGTGTGATGTTTACTATTTTATTAATTCTGATGCTACTATTTGGATTAAAAAGTAAAAAAAATTATTGTATACTGTTCACCCCCCTCTCAATATATGCACATGTTCATTAGCCCAGTGTGAAAAGAACACTCTATCTTATAAATTTGTGAAGGTTCTATATAGTTAAAATATGAAATAAACTCACATGAAAGTGTCCCATCAATAGCATTAAATAGTATTAAATATTTGAAACCTAATCGATGTAATAAACATGAGGAGTAAACATATCTATTTTATTTATAAAAACTTTCATAATCAAACCTTGGTGTTATTGAGAAACTCATATCATATAGGGATATTTCCTCTGTACATTTGAAAACATAGATGGATTGATTTTAAAACTTCATATCACTCTATAATTTTCATATGAGGTCATTCTCTTTATCTAGCTAAATGTTAACAATTATTTTTATATTAAAGTAAAAATTGCATACAAACCCCATATAATATTAGATATCATTTAGCGATATGCTTAACATTAACAAATAAGATAGAAAATATTAATAATTAAATAAATTAATACAAGTGTATAACTAACACCTTGTATTGTATAACTAAAAGATATCTAAATACTAAAAAATATAATGCTATCCCATTTAAAATATTGTTTGGTCTTAATCAATGATACCTTGTTGTGTGACACAAACTATAAATCTTATAATATTTTTTTTAGAATTTGATGATGATGATATTAGGTCTATATCCATATAGTTCAAGAAGTACAAAATACTCACAACGTGGAATGGTGTTATAGAGCATCTCATCCCTAAAGTATTGATGACCAAGTGTGAAATAGATAGATTTCCCTTGTTAAATCCATCTCACATTGCATGTTTGAGGATGTGGAATATTGATCAACCTCATCTATTTTAATCTATTTATAAAATTTAGGTATTTTTCTATTACTATCCATATTGAAATAAAAAATATATCCCTATACTCACATTTTAGAGGGAAGAGATGCTTCTTTATTTTAGATCATTTAGCAATGTTGTATTGTGTAAATTATAATGTTAGGGTTTATATCCATTATTGTCTTTCCTTTATTTTGTAAGGATATTATGGTGTTGGTTCAAGTGGTAAGATAAGTGCTTGTACTTTATACAACAATGAATGACAGGTGCAACACTCACCCTAGTTTTAAAATTGACTTATGTGGTACGTACACCACTTGTTAAATTTCTTCAATGGATTATTTCTAGATTGTTTCTATTGTGGTTATTCGTAATTTTATTATTTTGCATTACACTCTTAGGAAATAAATCTTAAATCATGATATTTGGATTGATTTAATTTTATTTTAGACACCTTTGACCTTCAATGCTTTACCTAGATCTTTGTTTCATATGTATATGATTCTCCTAAAATGGTGATTTCAAGGACTTATTATTATTCACATGTATCTATGTAGATTTTATGATGCTAGAAAATTTTGTGTTGTTTTACATCTTGTATAGCTAGCTTTAATGATAGCTTATAGAAGGATTAGGAATAGTCCTTAATATGCCAATTTGTGTCTTTTCATAGTCATTTCTATTTGAGACATGGGTTGTTTTCACTTACAAGGTAATATTACTCCTTGATGGCATTAATGACTTTTCCTAGGTAAGCATTCATTTAAGTAGGATAGCATCAATGTTATATTTTTTATTATAAGGACATATTCTTCCTATTAAAAGTGTAAACTAACTTATGGCCAAGGCTAACATTGTATGATGTAATCTTGTATAGGCTTGAGAGCAATCATTGTATAAGTGTATTTCGTTCATTGTAATATTCTATTATGTAAACCTTGTGGTTCATAGCTTTCCTTGTTATCCTTAAACACACCTTATAACTTTTAATTAGCCTTAATACTTCTTATATGTGACCTTTCATTAAATTTGTTTATGTAGTTAGGGTTTTGGTATTGGTATAACTATTCCCCACCACTTCATCCATTGTATCAAAGTGTTGTGATTTTTATACAAGGATAATACAATAATTATTTATGGTGCCTATGGACACCCATCAATTTTTGTGTATCTTTTTATTTCTTTTGTCCCTTTACACTTTTTGTATAAGATTTTAGTCGATAGATTACTTTTGTTTATTTCTAAAAATAGGTGTAAATTCCAATAGGGTTTCTGAGTGACTATGGAACGACATTGCTTAGTCAAGCATAAAGTACATTCAAAGCCTCTGATCCTTCTTTCGATTCTTGGGATAAATTACTCTTCTAAGATTCATAATCATTTTAGGCATAAGAAGTGGAGAGGAGATTTTTTTCTTATAGTTCATTCATACTTCAAAAAAAATAGAGTTTTTAGTGTACAACCTAAGTGGGCCTAAGGGTGTACACTTTGGAACATTGAATAGAGGTCTAAGGTTTGAATCCTAAGGGTATTAGGGTTGTACATCATGCTTTAGTAACCAAAATATGGTTGGATTACTGTATATTGAGTAAATAGCATCCTCCATGATGGTCGTCTCATATGGCCTATGGTCTTGTGGATGTGAAAACTACTTTTACTTTTACCTTTACTTTTTGTTACTACTGAGGTATTTTTGATCTTTTATATAAAAATTCAAATTTTTTCTTCAATGATCCCCCTACACCTTTCTAAAATTGTTATAACATCCTCAGGAGAAAGGAAAAGGGATGGAATTATTTAATTTTAAATTTGAATTTCTACCTTGATTTTGCCATGTGCTCCCCATTTTCATGTGCTCTGATGATAGCTCCACTTGAAAATAAAACCAGCATTTACATCTTGCATCGCAATGTGTTTCACGTAATGCAGTATTTGTAGATATAAATCGAACAAAAACAAATAACTTATTTTAAATAAATGAACAAATAAAGCACGATAGACACATATGATTGCACATAAATAAATTTGATTTTATTATCAGGTGGATTTATGATATTACAACTAAACATACCCCATATTGAGGTTTTTACAATGCTTTATTTCTCAATACAATAATCTTAACATGCTAGGGTTCTCCGAAATCTTAGCCAACAAATCAGGGTGGTGTATTCACGTTCGATCGATCCCAATAGAAATGAGTGGGATTCAGATATCCTTTGATCAGACCACTCCAACTTAAACAGTTGCTCAATGCATGTAGATCTCCAAACATGCACATAGAGAATGAAAGAATAGGATTAGTAGTAACTATGAGGGCTCCATTGTGTGAGACCCTTAGAAATCAATAAAAATCCTAAATGCCAAGTAATAAACTACATACAAATGTGGAAATAATGAAAGTAGTATAATAATAAAATATTTACCTTGTTGAACTTGATGTTTTTTGATTTGTAGTCGTTGTTGTAGGAAGATGGTGCACAAATTCCCTAGCGACACCCGAGGGTTTTCATAGTCTTCAATAGGAGGTTCTAAAATACTTGCAGGTGCTTGGTGATAGCAAAAAATGCCCCTAGGTGCTTCGGGATGGCGAAAAGCACCTAGAGGCACTTGGAAATGGAAGGAAGCATCTGAAGGTGCTCAATGGTGATAGGGTGTGCATGAAGGCATTCAGGAGCTAAGGTGAAGATCTATAGAAGGATATTTGGTTGAGCGAAATGGTTGGTGATGGATGCGAAGGCTAGGGTAAGTGAGGACGGATGGCGAGAATGCTTGGATACTCTAGGGAAAGCACTTAGGAAATTCTTAGATTGCTTAGGGGTTGAGCCATCAAAATAACCTCTATTAATAATCCACACTAGGGTATGTTAGGTTTTTAGTGACACAAATTGTGTGGCTCAGATTAAAACATATCGAAGGGTGGATATTAATTTTGGGTGCATGGCATGGATTGATGTGGATGGATGGCTAGGATTAAGTCAAATCATATGGTTAGGATTTATTTACATATATAGTATTTATATTTATTAAATATATATAAAATATAATATCAAAATATTAATACTAAACATATATTTAACAAATATGCCTAAATATATATAAATAAATGGGTAAAAATGGTGGGAAGACCTGGATGGATGACAAGTGGCTAGATTTTGGTGTCTACACATATTTATTTATAGGGGTGGGACATGAAATGGATAGCACCATGTTGATGCCAAGAAGACTAGTAGAAGGGAAGTTAAGACATTGTGTATAGAGGATTGCAAGTTTGAGTCATTGTCTCACCATTCTTCTTTTTTAATATAATGCACAATTCAAAGAAGATTAAAGGACCCAAGGGTTTGTCTTGGTATGGTAGCTTGGCTAGTTGGACAATTGAATGGAGGGATAGGTATTCATTATAGGTGGTTGAATATTTGAACCACACTTTTACTTAGTCAAAGATATTAATGTTGTCATAAATGGTGATCTTCATAGAGATGACATGTTGATTGCACCAATAGGACACTTAGCTTAACTAGTTACCCTACCTTAGCCAAGGTCTTTGTGGATTTAATCATTTGAGTTTGAATAATGGGAAGACATGTTTTTCCTTATGCTTGTGTTCATTTCTATCTTACCTTTAGAATGAAGGATTTTTTTGTTAGAGAATCTTATTTTCTCCACAATGGCAAGGTGGGCACCTTGGTTACCGAAGACACCCTATACATAACATACTCAGGTGTGTGGCCCCTTTTTGGCACTTTTGAACAAAAAGGATGCAATTAAGATTTGGATGACATGGTGGTCGATGTGGCACACTTGTGTTCTACATAAGTAAACTTTTCACCTATATAGACCCCTTTGACCAGTGAGAAAGGAGCATTTATCATAGTTGCAAAATATTAGAACCGTTGAGATGGTAAAATATCATTGGAGGGCAAATGAATCACATAATTCCATGTGGCAAAGAGTAATTGGTTTATGCTTTTCTAAGGTTTGGGTCTTTAATTTTTGCATTTTGAGGTCCATTAGGGAAAATATTTTGAAGGCCATATCTTTTGCATACAAAAAAATTTTGAGCCCTTTTTTAACTCACATGATTTTTCAAGACCAATGCACTAGTGTATCAATTCAAGGATATATTATAGTATTAGGGATAAAATTGTGTAATATGGATCATAAATCCTTAGTTACTTACTTCAATGGGTAAAATTATTGTTGATGTCTGAAAATGTACACTTACACTGCACCCGTGTACAACACCAACATGGGAATCTCCCTCTCATGTGGGACTGCTTGAGAGGAAAATACCTCCAAAAAGAGTTGGCTCTCCTTAAAAATAATAAACTAAACTAAACTATGATTAAAATTGTTGGGGAAATAAGGGAAGGGAAAATAAAAGACTACAACAAAAAAATAAACTAAAAAATAAAAATTGTAACACAGACTAAGAAATCCTATTAAAAAATTACACTAAACTGCACTAGAAAAGGGAGAAGGATAACATAAAATAAAAATTGTAACAGCAAACTAAGAAACTAAAAATAAAAAGAGGCGATATGCAAAAATAAAAACTAGGTTGATTGATCCACCTAAAACTCCATAAAAGACACAATATAACAAATAAGATACATAACTAAACATGCATCAACTACAAGAGGTAAGGTTGACGAGAACCAAGGGCCAATACCACATGCAATCCAACCAAATTGAAGATACACAACATGCAACTCAAACAGATTTTTTTGTATTATTTCTTGCAGTGTTATAGAGGTCAGCAAGTGATAGAATGAATCAACGCCTTTAAAGATCTAAAAAAATCATTTTTATAGCAAGAGATAATTTTTTAGCCTTCTAGTTTCCATGTTTACAACATTTATAGGAGTTACAACATTTATTTTAGTTATCGCATCTACTGCATTTACAAAAGTTACAGTGTTTACTACATTTACAATAGTTACATCAGTTACTGTAGTTAAAGTAGTTACTGCATTTACAACACAATACTACATAGAAATATTTTAGTTGTTTGCAATTACAGCATTTACAACACTAAACTACATAGAAATATTCTAGCTATTTAAGTCAAAACTGCAACACTACAGAATAAATAAGGTTGTGTAACATTTTCCACCTAAACGTCTAAAATAGTTACACTTTGAAAAAGTGGATAGCTCATAGATGGGGAAGATTAAATAACTTTAATACTTTTCCAAGTGTAGGCATCGATCAAAATTGGAAACTGTGCAACCAAACTAGTCAATGTCAAACTGGGAATAGTCAACCTGAAAATAGTCAACCTAAAAATAGTCAAACTAGAAATAGGAAAATGGAAATAGCTAAAATAGAAACTACAGACTGGAAATAGCCAAACTGTAAATAGTGCAGTCAAACAATACCATTGAAAACTATTTTCTACTCTGCCATTGAAAATAGTTTCCACTTTGCTATTGAAAAAAGTGAAGACAAATTGTATACAGGAGAAAGGAACCTACAACTGAAGATAGGTGTTTGATTTTGAATGAGATTCAGGAACCAAAATTTGAATGGGATTCAAGTATCAAAATTTGAATTGGAATTAGGTGCCAAAATTTTAATGGGATTCAGGTGCTAAATTTGAATGGGATTCAGGCACCAAATTTGAACGAGAGTTAGGCATCAAATTTGAACGGGAGTCAAGCACAAGAATTGATAAAGTTTTAAACACCATCTACATGTACCGATTAACTCCATCAGCTATAAACACGAACTCATCCACCACATATCACCAGATTTTTATAATTAGTGCAACCGTTAATAAATTAGAGTAGGAGGCTCAAAATTTATTAACAGTTTGGTGACTCACAGGGGATACATGCTTGCAATGTGCAAAGAACCCAGAAGACTAGGTAGCCTTAGCATCCATTGGGCATAGATTCATTGATCATCTTCATATTTTCACAAAAGAACTGAATTCTATACTTGCTTTGTAAGGTAGAACTGCTGGAAATAATCCTTACAATAGAACAGAAAACTACACAAAATTGAAAACAAGAAACTGCACAAAACTTAACAGTAAACTGCATAATACTAAAAATAGAAAACTGCACAATACTAAAAATAGAATATTGCACAAAACTAAATAGTAAACTGCACAATACTAAAAATAGACAACTTAAAACACAGTAAAATAAAACATGCTTCTCAAGAAGCAAGAGGTGCCTTGGAACACTTAGGTTACACAACAAAAAGGAAACTAAAGCTACATCCTATGGCTAGAAAAAATCAAGGATAAACTTTGAGATAAATCCCATTTATTGGGATCTATAGTGTTTCTCCATTAATCCTTGAGAGCTCAAAAGCATTATTGCCTTTAAAGCCTGTAACAATGTATAGCCCACTCCAAATAGCTTTGCTCTATCTTCATCCCATTTTAGGACCATATCTTCTTCTACAAAGCTTTGTGAGGTAGCCCTCTTATTAAAGTACTTCTTCATTACCAACTGATTTTCTTGAAGTTTTTTTCTAGCTTGGTCTCTAGTCTCTTCTAACTGCATCAATTCTGCAAACCTGAGCTCCATAGGATCACAATACTCTAAATTCATTTGATGAACCAACTCCAAGGCAAGAAGCTCTAGTGAAATAGGAAGCATGGCTTCCTTGCCATACATAATTCTGAAGGGGGACTGGCATATGGCCTTCTTTGGTGTAATTTTGTCTACCCACAAGGTAGATTTCATCTTGGTATGCCATGTTCATTGATTCTCCTCCACTGTTCTTTTAATGATTTTGATCAAGTTTTTATTTGTGGACTCAGCTAGTCCATTCCCTTGAGGGTAATAGTTGGAATATGTCTTCATGTAAATCTCATACTTGATACTAAACTTTGTGATGACAACACCTATGGATACTTTATAATTATAAGCAATGATTGTATCAGGTGCTCCAAACCTTGTAACAATACTTTCTAGAAACTCAACAATGGCCCCTCTAATGGCTTCTTTTAATGCAACAACCTCAATCCATCTTGTGAAATAATATGTGGTTGTCAATATAAACTTGTGGCCAGCACTTGAAGGTGGATTAATCACACCTATGAAGTCTAATCCCCATTGTGTGAATGGTTGATCTGCAGCAATTGGTTGTAAGGGAAAGAGAGCCCTCTTTTTTCTTCCTAAGAAAAATAAATATTCCTTACATTTTTGGATCCACTGAATTGTATCAGCAAATAGAGTTGGCCAAAAATAATCAGCTCTCATTATTTTAGCTATTGTAACTGATTATGAGAAATGGCCTCCTAACAAACCTTGGTGGAATTCCTCCAACAGCTTTTTAGTATTTTCTAGTTCAATAGACCTTAGGAGGACACCTTCCTGACTTCTTTTGAAAATAATCTCATCAATCACTTCAAAAGATAATGCTTTTAATATTAGATTTCTTCTTTGGGTTCTATTGTATACCACTAGGTAGGTTCTAAATTTTAAATAATCCATCATAACATGGAACCAATTTAACTCTTCTTCTGCTGGTTGGGCATTAAAAAATACTTTCTTAGTATTTAAATCCTCTACAAGGTGTTGACATAGGGCTCTTCCCCGTACTAATTGTATCACTTTAATCTCAACATCAAAATTCATAATTTTTGTCACCTAGTTGGCCCTTTTATCAGGAACATCATGGCCTAACAAAAATTCTTTAATGCAGGGATGAACCACAAAGACTGTTATTCTATTCTAAACCATGAAATGCTTGAAAGTTTTTAAGGCTCTAAGGAGTGTAAAAATCTATTTTTCCATAAAATAATACCTCTCTTTATACTCCTTAAGGGTTTGGCTCATGAAGGCAATGGGTTGATCCATTTTCTCATCATTTTCCTATGTAAGAATAGTAGCAATAGTATATTCTCCCCCAAAAGAATACAAAATGAAATCTCTTTCAAAATTAGGGTTAATTAAAATAAGGACATCAGAAATAGCATCCTTAATTTTCTAAAAACTTTGCTTACCTTCCTAAGTCCATCTAAAGGGCTGATCCTTCTTCAACATCATGGTAATTGGTTTTATTATGTCAATAAAGTTAGATATAAACTTCCTCACAAAATTTATCTTATCTAGGAATGATTGCAAAGTCTTCTTGTGAGTAGGCAGGGAAAAGGTATGAATAGCTTCAACACATTATGGATAAATGGAAAGACCCTCCTTGGATACAACATGTCCCATATAGTTTACCCTCTTCTACAACAAAAATACATTTCTTTGGATTTAAAGAAACCCCAAACTCTCCACATCTCTAAAAAAATACTTCCAGATGTTGCATATGATCATCAACATTCTTGGAGAATATTGTAATGTCATATAAATAAACCAAAATTGATTTATTTATCAATCCTTTGAAATCCAGGTCCATAGCCCTTTGAAAAGTGGCACCTGCATTAGAAATACCAAAAGGTATTCTATGATATGCAAATGTGCCTTATTTGGTGGTAAATGCAGTTTTATGTTGGTCTTCTTCCTTAATCACTACCTGATTAAAACCTAAAAAACCATCCAGCATAGAAACTATTTCAACTCCTACCACATTTTGCAAAATATGATCCATTGATGGTAATGGATAATGGTCTTTAAGGGAGACACGATTCAAATCCCAAAAGTCCACACATAGTCTGATTTCTCCATTTTCTTTCTGATTGGTACCAAGTTGGCTACCCAAGTGGAGTGCTTGATGGGATATATGATACATGCCTTAATTAATTTTAGCAATTATTTTCTCATAAAATATTCAACTTTGGGATTGTTAGGTCTCTGCTTCTGGTGCACTAGTTTAGCATCAAGAAGGAGCTCTATAGTGTGTTGTATAACATCTAGAGCATACTCTTTCAATTGGTCATAATCCCATTATATAATATCATCATATTCTTTGTATTTTTGAATGAAAACAACTTCCTAATTAGAAGAATTACATTTGCCAAGCATAAGGACTTTACCTGGAGCAATTTGGACATCTCAGAAAACATTACTTTTTGTTGTTATTATTTTCTATTTACCTTTGTATTGATCATCAGGAGTGAACAAACTTTCCAAAGTAATGAGTCCCTTTGGAATCTTTTTGCTACTAAGCTGAATGATATCACTATCCTCATACGTCTACTACAACTTAGCTTGGATATCCTCAAAAAATTTAGCTTCTTGCAAAATAAAGTTTTTTATTTGCTGATTGGAGTCAAACACTTGCCAATGTTTATCACTATTAGGAACTGAGGGCCTAATAATTGGTTTTAAATGTTGTTCCTCCTTCTTTAATAATTCAACTAAGTAACTCACATTGTGCCTCCACAGTTGCCATCTTATCAGCTTCTTGATTTCTCTTCCTAGGGACTATTTGGATATTCAAGGTATAAAATCCTTCAAGTAAGTCCAACACTCTATATTTATATGCTTTTATAAGTTTATTATGAACAACACACTGTCCCTTCACTTGTTGCACTACCAATTTTGAATCACCAAAAATTTGTAGTAGTTTTACACCTCTTTTCTCTACTTGTAGAAGTCCATGAATTAGAGCTTCATACTCTACCATGTTGTTAGTGCAACTGAACTGGAGGTTGAAGGAATGAAGGAATTTCTCTTCAGAAGGAGAGGTGATCACTACACTAGCACCAACACATTTCTTACACTTAGCTCCATCAAAATGTAGCTTCCACACACCTTCTATTTGTTGTTCTATTTTCATGACCTCTGGTATTGTGCTCTTCTCCTCCAAGATACAATAGGTTCCCATGCCAACCTCTTGAAAATTATCATATGGATCATATCCATACAACCCATTTGCCCACTCATCAAGATGAATATCAAGAATAGGAGGTGTTTGGATCTGATCAAAAGAACTATTTGACTCCATGGCTATATAATTAATTTTAGGTTTGGGATCATGGAGTTCTACATGGAAGTGAGAGATAGGCTCAACTGATATGAAGAATTTGGTATCATATCTTGTGGTTAAGGACATATTGGACCAATCTAGAGACATATAACCCCCTAATTTTCTTATGAAGTCCCTATACAAGCATAAAGTAAACATAGGTGGAAGGTCTATGATTGATATATCATGTGTAATGGTAAGACTAGGGCAAGCATGCAAAGTAAGATCTAAATTTCTAACCACACCCAATTTCTTAATAGTGGTACCATCTAACTACATGATACTAACATTCATAGGCTCAATTGATAGTCCTAAAACATCAACTATTCTCTTTGGCATTACATAACTACTAGCTCCTGAATCAATCATACAATTATGGACCAAATGTTTTCCTATTATGAGGGTCATATAGAAAGGAGGAGGTTTAGTGGGTAAATGTACCTCATTAGGAGCCATTTGTATCAGACTTGTAGCTTTTGCAATAGACTCTTTAGTATTTTTAGGTCCTGAAGATACATGACTCAGAGCTTCTTTGAGGAGGTCCATTTGTCATGGTAATGCAAGAGCATCCCACATAGAAACTTGTAAGCTAGTCTTCTTCATTTGCTCCACCAAGTTGATAGGTTGATTTTTCTATGTTTGTTTGTCATTCCAATCATTTTTTGGCCTCTCAACAACTTGGTAAGTAGACTTGTTTGGCCTAGGATGATTATCCATAGTCTGGTTCACCATACAATGCTCATTTTCTTACCAGTACATAAAAATACTATTAGGAGTTGATGTAGGAGGATGTTGATATTGTTGTTGTTCCACTGTTTGATAGTTAGGATCCTGTGCCACCAAAGCACTACTACTATTTCCATATGCACAACCATTTGGATCATGAGGTAATTGACAAGGAGGGCACCACCTTTGTTGCTCAACTAAGTTATTTTGCACAGGTACCAGGGCTTGATTTGGGTTGGTAATAGCAAGGAACTATGCTTGTAAAGGCCTTACTGGATGAGCATGATTTTGATATGGAGGCTTATGCTGATAAGGAGGGTAGTATGGCTAGAAATACCTTTGTTGAGGCTGGTTCTGCTGGTTCTCCAAATTTTTAAGCTTGTTTCCCATTGTTATGACTAAATTCAACAGATCATTCATTTGATCATTTGATTGACTAAAAGTGCTAGGTACATTCTCATTAATTGGCAATGGATTAACTGCTAGAATATTAGAAAAATCTTGAGAGGATAATGGGCAGGGTATAGTCACATCTAGAAATAGAGGTATAGGAGGTCTAGGGGTAATCCTACCACACTGCACTAAATAATTTTCAGCTTCAACAGCCTTTTCATATGCATCAAGCAATGTATTAACTCCTCTAGTTTGGATGTTCATACCTATATCATTCAAAGATATCAAGAAATATAGAAAATAAAATTGTGTATTTGGACTTACCTCCATGGGTACTCTATCCCATGTCCTTTGGAATCTAAAATTGAAATATGTGATCTTCTCATTGGGAGCTCTTTTTATAGTAGTTAGTTTCTCCATACATGACAAGCTATCTAATTTATCTTCGAACTGCTTGATCAACTTATCAACCAAGTCATCCCAGCTTGCAATGGTGTGAATAGGAAGGCTTCTAAACCATTTAAGGGCTTTACCCTTCAAATAAAATGCTAACATCATAAAAACCACGTTGTCTGCAGTCACATTATACACTGTACATATATTTGCCATGTCTTGGAGATGTTCCACAGGAGTAACTGAGTTTTCTTCAGTATAAAAAGGTAGAGTCTTAATAGTTGATACTGGAATATCATCATGTAATATTAAGGCCAATGGACTACCCTGATTGAAATAAGGATAGGCTCTAGGTGGCAACTGAGCCATGAATGGAGTAAAGGGAGAAGAGATAACTGGAGGTGATGTAGAAACTTGATCTTGAGTCCTTCCCCTTATTTTCTTCCTTGAGGTATTGAAATAAAGTTGCTGGAACTAGAATCTGCCTTTCTTTCTTAAACTACTTCTTGTAGAAACACCCCTCATAAAATGAGGATGTAATCATTGATCTGGTTCTCTTAACCAACAGAGTCACAATTTATTTTTTTAAATGTTTCAATAAGCAAATAACATTTGAGACAAACACCAAATCTTGATTATTTTAAAACCAAGATCTGTAAAAATTTTCACAATAAACTACAATTTTATCCCATCAAGCGTGCCAAAATTATTGATGTCTAAATACAATAGATTTGTACAGATATTTTAGAGCAAACTGTATATTAGTCCCACCAGGTGTGCCAAAACTGTTGATGTTTGAAATGGTACACTTACACTGCACTTCTGTACAACATCAATATGGGAATCTCCCTCTCGTGTGGGACTGCTTGTTAGAGTAATATTCCATTATTCGAGATATTAACCATATTCCTACATTAGGGTAGATTTCATTTACCACATGGTAAAAAGTAATATTTATTTTTACCATTAGGTTATTCCATTATTTACTTTGTTTTACCATTGTAAATATCTTTAACTATTACCTATGGTTAATGACATGAATGATTATTCACATTGTTATGTGAATAATATTTGTTAGTAGTTAGTGTTATATCCTAAGCCTATTAGCTACCTTAGGGGGAAGGCTACCTATTCACGATGTTTGTTACCTTATGAGGAACAACTAATTAGGCTATGAATAGCCTAACTCAATTGTTATTTTAAGGGCACCACTATGAATAATAATCACTATGGTTTATGCATTATTTTTTATGTTTCATTTACCATCATTAGTATCAGAGCTATGGAGGAGCATTACTCGACAAGGTGCACATTGGGCAAGGCGGGAGGAAGTCTTCTCGTTCTAGGCACGTTTCAATATGGCATCACCACGGAACACCTTGGTTTGAATTTATCAAGGTTGTGTTGTTTTTTTAATTAATTAATATTTCCTAAGTTTTTTTGTGTTTCAATTGAAACACTAGACTGGACCAATAGCCCGTGATCCATCCACGTGAGTAGGAGGCCCACGTGGACCAGCTGGCCCATAGTCCACCAACTTTCGGTGTTCCCTCTAATCGATGATCGGAGAGGCAACTTCGATGATTGATCTGAGGTGGCCAACCTTGACTGAGCATCATCTGATCTCACACAAAGACCAGGACTTTGGATTTACTAACTAACAAACCATTTAGGGGACACCGAACCTGACATAGGGGACATTCCCTGCCAGGCCCTGACTAAACTGACACCTTTTGACACATGAGACAGAAACTACTATTGACATACCCTAGGCAAACGACACAGAAACCCACCCTATCAAACCTAATAGACCAACACAACCTAGCTATTAAAAGCTAGCCAAAAAAATTGCCTGACCGACCCTAACATATCGACACCGATCCTAACAGACCAACACTACTATCGACACATGGATCAAGGTGGACGGTACAGAGGTGACATAAGCATCGAGGTGGATGGCACGTGGATCAAGGTGGACATATCACTTGTTGACGTGGCTGAGTCTCATATTTTGAGGACATGTGGGCTAACATGGACCCATGCGAACAGCTAATAGGTAGTGGGCACAACCTACGAGGTGTTGACATGGCAATATGAGCTAGCAAACACATGGATGACAATGTGGTGGATTGCGGTTGGTTGGGGCACATGCTGACGTGGTGTGGTTGACTGGACAATGCGGTGATAGGTGGTATGTCTCCATTGGTCTGTGTGGTGCATGTGTGGCAGGTTCCAATTGGTCGGAGTAGTTGGAAAAAGAGAGGGCTTTGATTGCTCGAAGACAATCACTACAAAGGTGGGCACCAAAACTTTTATTCTGCTGAAATACACCTCGCAGCATCAATGTGGGACAATACATCCCAATGCCATTAAATGCATTGATGATTTTCGCTTCACAACAAAAATCACCTTCAATATGAAGGCAACACTCTTAGCTTCCCATTGGGCTAGCTAGCCCGACAAGTGAAGAGTGCCAACACTAAAGCTCCCGACAGGGACCAAATAAAACCTTTTGCTAACAAAAATTGAAGATTTTCAATTAGCAGGTAATTTTTTTTTTTTTTTTTTTATTTGTGGAAAACATCCCAAAAGGGATGCCACTTTCGGGTAAGACCCAAGGAGGTAGGGGTATCAATTAGCAGGTAAAATTTTTATTTTTTGTATTTTTTTATTATTTTTTAGTGTTTTTTATCGATAATTTAATGTTATTTTATATAAAATCATTTTTTAATAAAAAGTGTTTTTAAAATAAAATAATTTTTATTATTAATGAAATTATACTTAAATTAATTAGAAAAATGCAATAAACTTAAAAATTAAAAGACCTATTTTTTTTTGCAAAATTCAAACCGATGAGAGCTTTTATTTTCTCCACAAAGGGAGATATAAAGAGCACTATTTTTTTTGCAAAATTAGGGAGCCTCAAATATTCTCAAAACCTTGTTAATTTTGCAAACCATAAAGGATCAAATTTGAATTCTTTTTTGCCAAAATTGTAACACAAGAACACACAAAATTTGTAAAATTCAAAGGGAAATAGTGCATTTGTTTTCTCCAAGGACGGATATAACACAATAAATTACACATTTTATTTTTTTTTGCAAAACCACTAAGCCACAAATTGAAGACCTTGGGTCCACAAAAACCAAGTTGTGTGTCGACTGGTTCTAGAAAGCCTTTCAAACGTGGGTTGTGTGTCGACTTGACTTGAAAGGAGTGCTACTTTGTTAATTTTGCAAATCAAAGGGGGAAGACAAGAAATTATATTTCTTTGCAAAATTGTAACACAAAGTGAGGAGCACTTAAAAATCAAACTTGTTAATTTTGCAACACAAAAAATAAAGGCAATTGTTTTATGCCACATTCTTTGCAAAATTGAAAAACAAGAGATATAACATATCAAATTTTTGCACAACACAAATCCAAAATTTGTTGCAAAAGTTGATAAGGTGCATTTTCGATTTTACTCGACACCTTTATTACAAATTGACAAATTAGGTGCATTTTTTGTTGCATCTGACACCTAAGTGATAAAAATTGTGGGCACTCTTTGATTGATTATTGCCTTTAATTTCTTATTCTTTGCAATTATAAGTCATCAAAATCAAGAGAACTCAAAACCCCAAAATTTTACAATAATTTGTGTAATTCATTGCACAAGTATAAGCCATTTTTAAAAAATTAATATTCTCTCCATACTGCCCTAAAAAATCACTCTTATTTGTTTGTATCAATAGCCTCAAACTGATTATTCCTCTTCAAGAGGATTCTAATGTATGTGCCATTAAATGTCTTTTTGAGTGAATTCTCTTTCACTTCTTATTTGTTTGGCTTAAATATCCTCAAACTGATTATTTTTCTTCAAAGAGAGTTTATGGTAGGTGCCATTAAATACCACTTAAGAGTGAAAGAAATATCATCTTAGTGCAAATTCTAAAACCTTCATCATGGCAACTATCAAAAAATACCTAAATGATACACAATGGCTTAAATGTCCTAACTATTCAGCATGGAAAACTAAGATGAAATTCATACTTATTATAGAGGAGATGTGGGATTTAGTGGATGGTACTAAAACAAGACCCACATCAACGGGAGCAGATCAGAAAGCATGGGATAAAAAGAACAATCGTCTTCTCATGTTGATTCCCCTAGCTACTACTGATGAGATCTAGCCTCACATAAGTGAAGCTAAAAATTGTAAAGATGCATGGGATGCACTTTGTACCATTTTTGAAGGCAAGAATCAATCAACTATTCAACCTTCAAACACAACTTCATACACTCCATATGAAGTCAGGAGAATCAGTAGAACTATTCCTCTATAGAGTGGTAAAATTGAAGTCAAAGATGAATGCTTTAGGAGCAAAAGTAGAAGATACTATCCTGAATTTAGTAATATTGAGGGCTCTTCCAAAATCCTATAAGATGTTAATAACATCCCTTAATATATCTCAAAGAATAGTCACCTTTGTGGAGTTAGTCAATTTTCTTCAAATAGAGGAAGCAAATCAACTCCAAAGTGATGAAGTGAAAAACAATGCACTTTACTCACACAAATAGGATGGAAAGAAAAAAGGAAACTTTCAGAAGGGAGGATCATCTTCAGGATCATCTTCAAAAGATAAGGGAAAGCAACCTCAAAAGAAGTTTTGCACAAATTGTAAAAAGGACAACCATGACACCAATTGGTGTTGGTTTAAAAATAAGCAAAACAAAAATAGCAAAGACACATCACAAAAGCAAAACAAAGATAATGTTGGTAGTGAAGTGTCTGATTCCAATTCTGATTTTGGTTTAGAAAGAACATACAAAGTGCTCATGGCTAAAATAATATTGTAAAGGAAAACAAATTTGTCACCTTAGGCAAGCACCATTTACACTCTCTTTTTAGACTTCATAAATAGCATAAGTTTTTGTTTAAGTACTTGCAATAAGGGGGTGATTATACCTCTTTTAGGATTCATAAATAGCAAACTCTTTTTGTTTGAAGTACTTGTAATAAAAGGGGGGATTTGCTAGTGTAAAATTTGCCTAGGAGGCAATCTTTGTAAGAAGCCTTAACAAGCTTCATGAGTTGCATATCTTTTACAAATTAAGGGGGGATGTAGCACCCTAAAATTGGCGTAGTAAACCTTAGCAAATAATTAAAATTACCTTAGTAATAATTCAAATTCAAATTTTAACCCCGAACCGCCTGTTAAACCACTTTCCTTATTTTTTGCGCCATTTTTAGGATTTGTTGTGACCGTTGGATGATATCGTCGCCGATCAGATGATATCGCCTCAGATCGGATGAATTCGTCTGGAGCAGAACGTCTAGACGATTTCGTCCCAAAACTGATTTTTCATAATTAGCTTCTATTTCAACGATGTCTCTAACCTGGGCAAAAGCGTGTCTGTGCGGTTAGAGACTTCCCCCATTGGAGATCTCCCAAATTGGGATGATCTCCAACCTCCCAACCTCCTTCCTATGCCTATTTAATCTTAGGCCCTCCCCTTGACATTCCCCTGGCTGAATTTTTCTGTACTTCGAGTTTTATTTGCATTAGAATGTCTTAGACTACTGTTTGCCTTTTCCCCCTTTTCGAATTTTCTTGCAGGAACTTTGTCATTCTTCAGTCGGAGCAAGCTCAGATCGTCGTAGACGATCCTGTACGATCTCGGACGATCACGCCCCAATTCGAGACGATTTTGCACTCTATAGACGATTTTGACTGCAGCCAACATTGGGGGCAATTCAGTGCCCTGAGTTTGCATTCTCTGTCCATTATCTACTGTTTTACTTTGCATTAGTTAGACTTATTACTATTTTGCATCTTGGAGTTCACCCATATAGCTTAAGTGCATGATAAGATCATAATTTGTCATTAGAATACTATAATTTACTTGAATTTCTTATCTAAATTATCATTTTAGTATCTATATTTTCATTTCTATCATTGTTTTCCTTCTTTTAGTATTGTGATTTTTATGTTCTTGGTATCTATTTCTGTGATTGCGGTCTCTCGATGATTTCGTCGGATTAGAGACGATCTCGTCGGATTAGAGACGATCTCGTGATTAGAGATGATCTTGTCTCTTGATCGGAGCGATCTGTAAATTCCAAGCGATCTTGACTGCTTCAAAAATTAGAACCTCCATCAGACATCCGGATCAGGTATGGCTTTTTTCTAATCTAGTATATTTCTTGTATTCTTTGTTTAATTCTGTTTTTGTATTCATTTAAACCTGCATTTCATGTAGAACAGTTTAGATTCATTTGGCCAAACCTAGGATTTGAATGATTAAAGATAAAATTGAACACATCAAACACATTCCCAACCTAGGCGTGGAGACTACCACTAAACATTTCCTGGTGAACCCCACCATCCATCAAAAATTCACCTTAATACCCCTCCCCCGAGAGGCGGGACCTTCAAAGGGCCTCTCAGTCTGAGGTATTGTCCCATCCTTCTCGCATCCCCCTTCCGGGCGCGGATCCTTTAGCCTGAAGGTAAGGGTGCAAAAAATTTGGAGCGATACATTTTGGTGAACCCGACGTGAATAACATAGGCATATTTCTTATTCAAAAATATAAAAACATTTATATATATATATATATATATATATATATATATATATATGTATACAAGAAAAATAAATATAACAAAATCATCATTTCAAGTTTGTATGTTTTAGATTCAATTCTAAATAGTAGATACTAAATATTACTTTTAGAAGTACTAAAGAAACCATGAGTTTTTACTCAAATCAATATGAGCCCATCAGTAATGTTGGAAGAATTCAGCCAAATACATTTGTTGATTATGACCAACCTCATCCCTATTCAACATCACCTCCATCACACTTTTCTCATTTTTCATCCTTAACCCAATAGGACAATCCCTTTTCCAATCCTCTTCATAACGATATTATCTATTCTCCCATATATCCATATTATGTCTATCAATCCACATACAATCCTCCTCCACCCTTTCAATATTCTTCTTTCAATACAACACATCCATTTCAACAAGAAAATACTTATTCTTCCAATTCTACCATGCACTCACCTCCTACTTCGCAATCTTCCTATCATCATTCTACCCATAATAAAGAAAGTAGAGGTGAGAAACCATTAGGCCCTTTTATGACTGAATTCCTAAGGCACGTATCAAAAACTTCTCGAAAACCTTCATCACGTACATTTACAAAGCTCAATCAACCAATGGATATAATTCTCAAGCATTTACTTGATACAAATAAGATTGAACTCCCTTCCATAAGACAACTTGATACCACAGCAGATTGGTTTAAACCTGAGCTACATTGTGAATATCATAGAGTAGATGGACATATGACACAAAAATGTAAAGATTTAAGATGTGCAATTCAAGATTTGATTGATGAGGGTCTTTTTAATATAAAGGAATTACAATCTACAACTGATTATAAATCTCCAGTAAACAATCAAACTCCTACACAACAAATACCAATAATCAATCAAGACATGGGGATCTCCCAAGAACCCCTATTCAATTATCAACAACAAGAAACCAATCAAATATTGCATGTTAATGTGTCCCATCATGATGATATTACTAATATTGTAACAAAAACTACAAATGAGCAACCTCAAGTTCAATCAACTCAATCTGATATTCAAGATATGGATTCCTCATTTGACCAACCTTCAAAACTATCTTTGGCTCTAGAGAATGATCCAAAATGGAATGTAAGCATAGAAAGCTCATCTTTAGAATCAAAATCTCAATTTGAATTCCACTTTGATAGCCAACAACAAGTGATTAACCCTCAAGCAAAGATATCCCTTTTAGAAGTATTACAAAGTTCTCATAAGGAAACGTTGTTCAAAATACCTAGCCAACAATTTGTTCCTCATGATATTTTCCCTAAGGACATAATTAATGGTGTAAACCCTCTTGAGGTTAATCATATTTCATTCTATGATGAGGATATTCCTTCCTCTACTCCACAAGAAGACTCATCTCTTTACATTACAGGATCTAGTAAAGAAACACTTGTTAAAACTATCATGGTAGATAATGGCTCCTCTCTTAATTTATGCACTTATCAATTATTCCAAAAACTCAAAATAAAGGAAGAAGATCTTAATGAATCAAATGTTATTATAAAATCTTTTAACAATGAAATTCAAGAAACATCAAGGTCTATACATTCTCCATTGTCACAATTACCTTCTATCCATCACTTTTCTTCATCCATATATGATCATCCTTGTTTACCAAATAACACTCATGCATATCTTTCACATATACTTTCTCCATCTTATCAAGACTTGGAATATAGTAATAAGAATGAAGAACTTTCTTATCCTTCTGACATTTTATTTTGTAATATGATCAATTTTACACATATAAAAGTAAAATCTTTTGCTACATTATTCTACATTATAACAAAGATTTTGTTATCACTACCTTTTATTCATCACCTTTTGTTCTTACCTTCAACACAACCAAATTATCCTTCAAAACCTCCTTTGATTTTGAAGCAACCTTAGATATGCTATACTCAAATAACCTTGTATAGTGTATATAGATCATCTTGTATATACCACCAATTCCATCATCTAAAAATTCATATAAAAATAAAAAATTTCAAAAAACAATCACATTGTATTTCTTTCAATTCATCAATTAAAATCTAAAAACAAAAAACATCCAAATCATCAAAATCTTCAAAACCGTCTTTTATCTTTGTACCTCTCAATTTGTGAAGTATTGCAGTTATATTTTCAATTATTTTGGATAAATTAGCATTTATTTGGAATCCCGCACTTTCACATTCACATGAATAAATATCTTGATTTTATTTGGTATGATTACTAATCTCTCTTATATCAAAGTCCACATTGGCATTAAATAAAGTTTTGAGCATAGAGAATTGATCTTGTTATTTACTTAAACCAAGTATATCCTTTCACAATAAAATGATTATATTGCAAATGTCAATACGATGCTACATAGTAGAAGTGGTTTCTTGAGCGAAAAGTTTCCCCTGCTATCCTATCATGCACATGGTCTAGAATCTTTGAGAATTGACAAAAGGACAAGCTCACCCCTACCCGAGAATAAAAATCCCTTGCTCTACAGCTAATCCGAGCAAGTATCCCTAGCATAGGAAGAAAAAGAAAAATCAAGCAAAATCATGAGAAAAAGAAGCAGTTATTTCTAATCATTTTGTACTCTCTTAGCACTATTTCAGCATTATCTCAAATATCAAAGCAAAAGATACGAAAAAGAAAAATACAAAAAAAAAAAAGAGAAAAGAAAAAGAAAGCAAAACAAGCAAAAGCAAAAGCAATAAAATCCCTTTCCCTACCCATTGAAAAGAAAAGAAGGGTTGATGAGCTTGAATCCCTGGAATTCTCAATTATTCAAAAACTGTGAGGTAAGCCCCATAACAAGTGGTTTGTGCCCAACCCGCTTGGCCTTGGGTAACTCCTAGCATGGTGATATGTCTGTTACATTAGCGACCTTCTTTTGTACAGACCTATGTCTGCTTATGGATTAGCTAGCTCTTGATAACCTGACTTACATAGTAGTCTGGTACGGTTATATGCATCTAAATCATGGTTAATGAACACTTATTTGGTTAATTCAAATCACTTGTATCAAATTATCTTGCTCAAAACTGAAAAATGAACAATACAATCGCACACACATTTGTATTTGAGAGATTTTGTATCATTATGATAAATCAAGATTGGTAATGAACTCACATTTGCACATGAGGATTCCTTATAAATCTACATTTCTCTTTGAGATAATTTAAAATATCTCTGTAACTCTTTTCGGAATAATTTTATCCTTTTATTTCAGAATTTTTGTTTTGTATCAAAGCAATTACATACATCTTCTCATCAAAATCTCAAAAATAATTTCAAACAAAAGTTTTCATATTATTATTTTTCTGTTTATCAAAGGTCAAAAATGCATCTTGCAATAAAACCAACAATCTATCTTTCTTCTTTGGATTTCGTGATGATGGTATAAGTCTATACCTATAATTCTATGCCTAGCGCAAACCATCGTTCTAATTTTCTTTTCCATTTATTTTAAAACAAAATTCATCAAAACATGTGACTTGCATCATTATGTTACACAATTATGCTTTACAAACAAACAAACACTTATTCTATTTCATGACATTATGTTCAAATTCAATTTTTGCAACCATGGTATAAATTCTAAGGAATTGTTCAAAATTTTATCACACTTAGGAATTTATGCCTAGCAAAAATCATTTTAAAAAAATATTTCATGCATAATATTTTCATGGAAATCTGAAAACAAATCACCATCATCATCATCATTTGCATCATCACAACAAAGTCTTAAGACAGTCTCTTAAGCACTCTTTTACTTTTAACAATATTTCTATACCGGGATTAGCTTGATGACCGAGTGAGCGGCGACTCCATGAAATGGTCTATAATAGCGACAATGTCCTTTGAAATTATTGTTAGAAGTCCCTTTTATTTTTTATCAAATCACCCCACAAACAACCAATTTGTTTACATCAGATTATTTCATTTAAATTTTAAAAGCATGACATTCAAACCATAATATTTCCAAACGACATAATTACATGAATCATCAAATCAATCACATCAAAACATTAAAGCATCATACAAACACATAAGACAAGTCATATGATCAAAAATATCTCATCTATATATATATCAACAATATATACATCATCTCAAAACTGGATCGGTATGCCACAATCTGTACCTCGGCATACTCAATCCTCTATCAAAAATAATAAACACTATGTATCAATATGTGTAGTGCATTCTGTAGCAGCTAGCCTCGAGAACCTCTCAAGCTCTCAGCCTCATCTCCTCCCCCGCCTTGAGGTGGACGAGGTGGCCCCATCGCAGTCCGTGTGGTGCTATGAGTCCTAGACTCTGATCGTGATGATGTCCTCGATGACCTCATCATGATAGGCTCTGCAATGGGGGCCGGCAACGGTAACCTCTGCTCCTCTGGCACCATATGGTGGTATAGTGTCTGATAGAATGTGATCTGGGCAATAGCCCATGCTAGGTCTCGAGTGCTCGCCCCTCCGCTCCATGCTCTGAGGCGTGCGACCTCATCTCTGAACTATGTGGCCTCCTCTCGGTGTCGTGCAGCCTCATCCTGCAAGGACTGCACTTGAGCTCGGAGACGGACAGTCTCCGCCCGGAGAGTAGCCATCTCGCTACTCTCTCCTACCTCGACACCCTTGCCCTTATCGGGTGATGGTGGCCTCTCTCTCCGTGGAGAAGGGGGTCTCTCCTCCCTCCTCTCCCACTGTCATGGCCTCTGCTGAGCCTGTGGCCTCCTCTGCTCTCTCCCGTCGTGACCCTATGCCACCTCAATGGCCGCCTGGCGTCGCCTCCCCATCCGACGCACAACTGCATGAATCGAACCTTGAGCCCTCGTCATCCGAGGAGGGCGGATGCCTACGTACCAGGCATCGTAGCCGTTAGCAACCCCTACGTCGTCCCCATCCACTGGCTGAATGGGGGCATCGTCCACATCCTCACTCCAGAAGCGCTGCATATTTGGAGCCCCACTGACTGTAGTGTTATCCCGGACGGTCCAAGAAAACTCGTAGTCCCTAAGAGATGGGATCCCCTGCTATAGACCGAACTACCTCAAAACTCGGTCATAGCGATGGAGCTCCACCTCTCTCCTCTCCATCCTCAACCAACAGGTTCGCCTAACATGAGCCAGCTCTTGTCCATCCTCGGCCCACCCTGGATGATCTCTCCAAGGCCTCCAAGTGATCTGGTCGGAGACAAGGTCATCAAGTAGTCTCCGGGACATTGGCAGATCTATCCGCCCCTGTGACCCTCTCCGGAGCCACCAGTAGAAAACTCGGGGCCTCTCCTCGTCAATCCCTATCAGTGGGAGCCCTACCGGCCTCCGCACCGTGATGTGCTCCCAACACCAAACTTGTAGTAGTGATGTCATGACCAGACATCGGCCGCCCTTGTATACGACCCCATGCAGGATCCTATACAATCGGCATAGTACAAAGCTCCCCCAAGCAAACCTGTACCCGTGGTCTCTCATGTCGCAGACCACATCTGTCAGTAGCCATGGTAGTCTACATCCACTCTGATGGCATAGCGACAGACCACCTACCACTCCAGCCAAAACTTGTGTCGGTCTAGATGCCCCGGGCATCCGGCGTAGCGACTCGATGTTCACTCCGCCCTTCTCCAGGGCGAAGCTCGGATCTCCGCACAGTCGCATCATCGCGTGGCCCTGATTGGCCATGGGAGTTATTAGCCATCCTTGTATGGGGATCCTCAAAATCCTCCATACATCCTCCAATGTGGGAGTCATCTCCCCTGTCGGTAATCGAAAACAAGAAGAACCCGGATACCACCTCTCTGCTAGGGCTGTCAATAGCCCCATATCTGTAGAAACCTGTGGCATATCTGCCACATGCTGCAAGCCGACTTGAGCCAATTGATCTCGCTCTGCCTGAGATAGAGCGGCCAAGTCATCCCTCAACCCGTCGTATTTCCATTCTCTGCTCTTTAGTAATCCTCTCCGCAACATAAACAACAAAACAATAAAAATCATTAATAAAACAATGATTAAAAATGCAAGTAAAACAAGTTCAATCTCATACAAATGATGATATCGTCCACTATTGGACGATATCATCCAAAATTTGAGCAAATTCGTCTCCGATTTTGCAAGAGGGAATCGTCCCTTATTGTACGAAATCGTCCCCATATCGTCGATTTCGCCCTTGGACGAAATCAGCGATATCGAGACGATTTCGACGAAATTGAGACGATTTCGTCCCGACGACGTCGATGGCCCAAAAATGGCCGTGATGCTCAAAAATCATTCAAAATTAATCTAAAAAGCATGAAATTCAAAATTAAAGCATTCTAAATTAAGTTTGGACCCTTACCCGTAGCCCGCGTCGGACCTCTGTCGATCTATGCGTTGTCTCGACCATCTTGTCTGCAGAGCTCTAGAAACCAGGAAAATGAACAATAACAATGAATTAGGGTTTTACCCTATTTTTCTTAATTTTATTCAAAAAAACTTAAAAACATTTTAAATTTTGCTTTTTCGTGTTTTTACCTCAAACGTTCGATTTGGGTAAAAACACGGAGGGGGCACCATAGTAAGCTGTCGTACGATTCGACCTAGAATCATCGCCTAAAAATGGGAATAATTTTTGCTTTCTCGTAGATCGAGAAGAACTCATCTTTAACGCATTTTCTTTAGAAAATTTCGCTAAAGAGGGGGCAAAATGTAGCACCCTAAAATTGGTGTAGTAACCTTAGCAAATAATTAAAATTACCTTAGTAATAATTCAAATTCAAATTTTAACCCCGAACCGCCTGTTAAACCGCTTTCCTTGTTTTCCGCACCATTTTTAGGATTTGTTGTGACCGTTGGACGATATCGTCGTCGATCAGACGATATCGCCTCAGATCGGATGAATTCGTCTGGAGCAGAACGTCCAGACGATTTTGTCCCAAAACTAATTTTTCATAATTAGCTTCTGTTTCAACGGCGTCTCTAACCTGGGCAAAAGCGTGTCTACGCGGTTAGAGACTTCCCCCATTGGAGATCTCCCAAATTGGGATGATCTCCAACCTCCCAACCTCCTTCCTATGCCTATTTAATCTTAGGCCCTCCCCTTGACATTCCCCTGGCTGAATTTTTTGTACTTCGAGTTTTATTTGCCTTAGAATGTCTTAGACTTATGTTTTCCTTTGTCCTCTTTTGAATTTTCTTGCAGGAACTTTGTCATTCTTCAACCGGAGCAAGCTCAGATCTTTGCAGACGATCTTGTACGATCTCGGACGATCACGCCCCAATTCAAGATGATTTCGCACTCTATAGACGATTTCGACTGCGACCAACATTGGGGGCAATTCCAGTGCCCTAAGTTTGCATTCTCTGTCCATTATCTACTGTTTTGCTTTGCATTTAGTTAGACTTATTGCTATTTTGCATCTTGGAGTTCACCCATATAGCTTAGGTGCATGATAAGATCAAAATTTGTCATTAAAACAATGCATTTTACTTGAATTTGTTATCGTAAATTATCATTCTAGTATCCATATTGTCATTTCTAATCATTTTCCCTTGCTTTTGCAATTGTATTTTTTGTTCTTGGTATCCATTTCTGTAATTGCAGGTCTCTGAAAAAATCGTCTTTGTCAGATTAGAGACGATCTCGTCAGATTAGAGACGATTTCGTCAGATTAGAGATGATATTGTCAGATCAGTAGATCAGGGACGATCCTGTCAGATCAGAGATGATCCTGTCAAATTCTAGGCGATCTTGACTGCTTCAAAAATCAGAACCTCCATCAGACATCCGGATCAGGTATGGCTTTTTTCTAATCTAGTATATTTCTTGTATTCTCTGTTTAATTTTGTTTTTGTATTCATTTAAACCTGCATTTCATGTAGAACAGTTTAGATTCATTTGGCCAAACCTAGGATTTGAATGATTAAAGATAAAATTGAACACATCAAACACATTCCCAACCTAGGCGTGGAGACTGCCACTCAAACGTTTCCTGGTGAACCCCACCATCCATCAAAAAATCACCTTAATACCCCTCCCCCGAGAGGTGGGACCTTCAAAGGGCCTCTCAGTCCGAGGTATTGTCCCATCCTTCTCGCATCCCCCTTTCGGGCGCGGATCCTTTAGCCTGAAGGTAAGGGTGCGAAAAATTTGGAGCGATACAGGGGATAAACATTTATTTTCTTAATTCATACATTTTTTTGTAAAAATAGAAGAAGACTTATAAGGGTGCATTTTCGACAGCGACCGAAACCTTAGTCACACTTCTTGCAAAATTTTGATTACAACATGATTTTGCAACAAGGGGGAAATTTATAAGGGTGCATTTTTGACAACGACCAACACCTTAGCTACCTTATCAAAACTTTTGCAAAATCATATTGTAAACCAAATGAACCTCGTATGTAGTGATCTACTCTAGTACACCTAGCGGTTGCAGTGACTGGTTACCCATTCAATCTCGTTGGATGACAAGATTACAATAAGGACATTCGTTGATGTGAAGACAAAGTGAGGAATGACCTATTTTTTTCTTAAAGCAGCCAAAGCACTATGACAAAGCCTGAGCAAGAGCAAGAGCCAGTAGATCAACATTTTTTTCACTGTATTGGAAGAGTTATATACATTACCCAAATAATATAATAAGAGAGGATGTTAGAGTAATATTTCATTATTCGGGATATTAACCATATTCCTACATTAGGGTAGATTTCATTTACCACATGGTAAAAAGTAATATTTATTTTTACCATTAGGTTATTCCATTATTTACTTTGTTTTACCATTGTAAATATCTTTAACTATTACCTATGGTTAATGATATGAATGATTATTCACATTGTTACGTGAATAATATTTGTTAGTAGTTAGCGTTATATCCTAAGGTTGTTAGCTACCTTAGGGGGAAGGCTACCTATTCATGTTGTTTTCTACCTTAGGGAGAAACAACTAATTAGGCTATGAATAGCCTAAATCAATTGTTATTTAAAGGGCACCACTATGAATAATAATCACTATGGTTTATGCATTATTTTTCTATGTTGCATTTTCCATCACTGCTTGAGAGGAAAATAGCTCCAAAAATAGTTGGTTTTCCTTAAAAATAACAAACTAAATTGAATTATGATTAAACTTGTTGGGGAAACAAGGGAAGGGAAAATAAAAGACTGCAACAGAAAAAGAAACTACAAAATAAAAATTGCAATACATATTGAGAAATACAATTAAAAACTACACTAAACTGCACTAGAAAAAGGAAGAGGGATAACATAATATAAAAACCGCAATAGCAGACTAATAAACTAAAAATAAAAAGAGGTGATACACAAAAATAAAAATTGGGCTGATCGATCCACCTAAAACTCCATAAAAGACACGGTATAACAAATACGAGACATAACAATTATCCATATGCTGGTTTTTTTGAGCTCTGGCGATTTGGCGGGAATCCTTCTGCACTGTCGACGGTCGTGGCTCTAGGGTTTCAGGTCAGAAACCTCATCCAGCGTGTTTGGGGTGTCATTGCGGGCCTCTGGTCTAGGATCTTTCGGTGTCCGGGAGGGCCCAATGGGGTCTCTTCCTGGTTCTCGCGAGGGAAAAAAGACATCTTATGCGGAGATTCTTCGAGAAAATCCTGCGTCTTCCTCTGCTGAAGCTCAACGCGATTGCCTTCCATCTGCTAGCCAAGAATGCGGGCAAGGGCTCTCCTGGGCACAGAATCAATGGTTGTCTCCCGCAATCTGCATCAAGACCGAAAATAGTCATCGAACCAGAGCTGGTTGAAGACACGATAAACTACCGGACCACTCATGATCTGATTTGCAAGTTCATGGGCATTCGACCCACCCTGCACTTTTTGCATTCCTGGGTGAGACAAAACTGGGAGCCAATCGGTGAGTACTCCTTATGGCCCATTAGCAATGGGTATTTCATTATTAGTTTTTCTTCCCTAATGGATAGAAACAGAGCATTTGAATCAGAGAAGAGGAGCCATGGCCGGCGGGGTTATTTGTCCAGCCGTGGAGAGCGGGTTTCGACCCTCGCATTGAACCCACGGCTGTCCCGGTTTGGATCCGGCTGTATGCTCTCCCGATGGAGTTTTGGGGTGAGCGGATTCTTGAATTGATAGGCAACTCTCTAGGTAGATTTTTGGGAGTTTCTAAGGATACCATTGAAGGAAATACTGCCGTTTATGCAAGAATATGTGTAGAATTGGATATTAGTCAACCGCTACCAGCTGAGATGGAATTGGAGCTAGCAGGACAATCTTGGGTACAGCAGTTAGACTATGAAGCCCTACCTTTCCGTTGTAGAGTCTGTCATTTGCATGGCCATTTGGCAAGGTTATGTCCAAATATCTTGAGCACCA
The DNA here is from genome assembly GCA_028583015.1 of Wollemia nobilis. Lineage (NCBI taxonomy): Eukaryota > Viridiplantae > Streptophyta > Pinopsida > Araucariales > Araucariaceae > Wollemia > Wollemia nobilis. Next base: position 328,303 of record JAQPPZ010001136.1, on the reverse strand, counting down.
ATGCGGATGCTACACGGGGAATGTCAAATCGCTCCCGAGGAGGTAAGTCCACTTCGGCCAAGGAACCACCTGTCATTCCCACTGGGTCTGAGGGCCAGAATGATGGCTTTGAACAGCAGAAGAGGAGAAGAAACAAAAAGAGAAATGGTAAGGAGCAAGCTCTCCCCAAGCCAACAAATCGGTATGAAATCTTCAAATCTCTTGTGGATCAAGAAGACCAACCTATGGAAGGAGCAGATGGGATCCTTGAGGATAATATTATCCTTACTCATGCTCCTCCTTCCTCAACCCCTGTCCTTGAACAGGCGATTGACTCCTCTGAGACTTTGCACCATGAAAACCTTGGGACTCTGGTTATCCACTCCCCAGCCCAGCCCGTTATTAAAGATGTTTCCATGGGAATTGCAGAAAAGCTCAGAGAAAGACCAGCTCTTGGAATTTCCCAGGTGGAGAAGAGGTCGAAAAATAGTAATTCCCAAGGGGTGGGCGGGGAAATCCAATAAGGATCTAATTGCAGTGCAAGGGGATAAGCTAATCAATGGAGGATTGGCAAGAACAATTGATTCGTATTGCTCCCAAGGTTTCCAATGATTATACAATCTTGGAATGTGAGGGGTTTAAACAGTAGAACCCATCAATCTGCTGTTCAAAGACTTTTAGAAAGAAGTAAAACAGGACTTTCTGCTCATTCGGGAAACAAAAATGTCATTAGACCTCATGAGTAAAACTGCCGGCCGAATCTGGAGGGGTGCTGGCCATATGGCAGTGGTTGCTCTTGGTGCCTCGGGAGGGATTGCTACTCTTTGGAATCCTTTGGCGTGGATAGCGATAGATCATATAGCACTGGAGAGGGGTCCTAACATCTCTTTTCAAGAATATAGTTACAGGTTGAACAAGTCTTAATTACAAATTTCTATGGGGCTCGAGAATACCGAAGGTCGGCGGTTTCAATGGAAAGTTGTTCAAAACATGAGGTCCTTCCGGGAAGATCTTGATTGGATTTTAGTGGGGACTTCAATGCTAAATTATCCGCTAGAGATCAGGAAGGTGGCATCCCTGTTCTGGATACAGGGGATAGGCTGTTTATTGCCCACGTCCAGGCCTTTAACCTTGTTGACATCAAAGGCCCTGGTACAAACTTTACCTGGACTAATAAGAGAAGAGAGCCATACAGTAGGAGGGTTAAGCTTGACAGGTTTTTGGTCTCGGAGGAAGCTTATGTTAGATGGAATATCAAATTCCGGATCTTGGAGGGCCCAGTTTCTGATCACTCTCCCATTTCTTTGGAGGGAGGGACTATGTCGGGGAAAGTATTACAAACCTTTTAAATTTGAAAATTTTTGGTTGCAAAAAGAGGACCTACGAAGGAAAATTCCACAGTGGTGGGAAGAAGGCCGTCCCCATTTTGGAACAGCTATGTTCAAAATTCACAAACAGCTTCTCTATGTTAAGAGTAAACTGAAACAGTGGAAGCAAACTAACAAATCTGATTTCCAGCTCCAACGGGCCCCCTTCTTTGGACGAGATGGAATGAGGTGCAAAAACAATTCAGAGAAGGAATTATTTATGAGCATCTTAAATTTGAGGATGACGCCTTACGCAAAGCAGTTGAGGACATTGATAATCAAGAAGAGATCTATTGGAGACAGAGAGCTAGAAATACTTGGCTATTAGAAGGAGACAGAAATACTAAATTTTTCCATCGCTCTGCCTGTGCTAGAAGGCAATTGAATAACATGGAGTTCCTCCAAGATGAGTTTGGAAACTCTTTTGACACTCTTCCTGATATGCATTCCCTATCTATGGAGTACTTCTCAAACCTCTTCAAGGAAAGTATGCAGCATGATGTGGAAGCTCAAAATGAAGTCATTGACGGAATTCCATCTATTATTTCTCATGAAGAGAATCGGTCCCTTCTTAAGCCCATTGATCGTGATGAACTCAAGAAGGTGGTCTTTGGGATGTGCACAGGAAAGTCGCCTAGTCCGGACGGTTTCCCTATTGAGTTCTTTCAGGCCTTCTGGGACATCTTGGAGGAGGACGTGTTGGCTGTCATTGAGGAATCCCGAATTAACAAAAGAATGCTCAAGGCTCTAAATCACACCTTTATCACTTTAATTCCGAAAGGAGAGGGGGGGCTCACATTTCTGATTTCAGACCTATTGCTTTATGTAATGTGATCTACAAAATTATTTCTAAACTTATGGCTGAAAGACTAAAACCCCTTCTTCAAAATTTAATTTCCCCTGAGCAAGGGGGTTTTGTTGAAGGAAGACAGATCTTGGATGGAGTGATCTTGGCTCAGGAGGCTATCCATTCTATGCATAATTCAGGTAACAAGGGAATGTTCATCAAATTGGATATGTCTAAGGCTTATGACGAGTAGAGTGGGGTTTCTTGGTCAAGATGTTGGCGGCCTTTGGTTTTTCTCAGGACTGGTTTTCCTGGGTCATGAGCTGTATCTCTACGCCTTCATACTCTGTTTTAATTAAGGGGCTTCCCTCGCCACCTTTTGGAGCCTCTCGGGGTCTCCGTCAAGGAGATCCCTGCTCTCCTTATCTCTTTCTTATCTTGGCTGAAGGTCTAGGCAGACTCCTCCTGAGAAGAAGACGTCAAGGACAGATTACAGGAATTAAAATCGGAGCCGAAGTTTTGACTCATTTTACGGTTTGTGGATGATACGGGCTTGGTGGGGGTTGCCGGCCTCGAGAGAAGCAAGAGGAATCAAAGATACTCTTAACGTCTACCTTCGGGCTTCTAATCAAGCCATCAATGATTCAAAATCAAAAGTGGTCTTCTTCAACCTTGATCAAAGGTCGCAAGAGAGAGTTATGGAGATTCTGGGTTTCACTCGGACCTCCCTTCCTGTTGTTTATTTGGGGGTTCCTCTGCATTTCAAAAAACTGACAGCTGATTTTTGGAAGGACCTGCTAGATGGCATCAAAGAGAGAATGAATCATTGGTCTCATAGATGGTTAAGCTATGGGGGCCGACTAACTTTTTTGAAGTCTGTTATTCAGGCTATGCCTATTTACAAATTCTCAATTCTGGCCGCCCCTCCCTCAATCTGGAAAGAGTTGGACAAAGCGGCTAGAAGTTTTCTTTGGGAAGGTGCCAATGGAGAGAGGAAATGGGCCTTGGTTGGTTGGGATAAGGTCACCCAACCCAAGGAAAAAGGTGGGCTGGGCTTGAGAAGTTCCAAGTTTAACAATCGGGCCCTGGCTGGGAAACTGTATTGGAGGTGGATTTCCCAGCCTTCGTCCCTCTGCAGCAGAATCCTTTCTAGCAAATACTTGGGTCTTGTTCCTCCCAACGACTTGGGCCGCTATCCTCTGGAAGGTAATGGTTCTCTTGTGTGGCAGGCGCTCAAGCTTGGATCTTGCATTATCAAAGATCAATTGTTACGGAAAGTTGGGAGAGGGGAGAAGGCCCGGTTACGGATCGACTCTTGGGATCAGCATCCTCCTATCCTTGCAGTGTTTCCTGATCTGCTTCCGCTAAAAATAGCTCTTGAAGACAAAGGTTGGATTCATATTCAGACCTACTTCACTACCAGCCATTTGGGGGAGTATAAGGTTAAAAAATTTAAGCGGCTGGGTGAATGGCCTATTCCAATCCCTCCGGAGCAGGCCCCAACTGCTGGAAAAACTTTTGGGTGAAAGGTTTCTATACGGGAGAGATGAGGAGGATGAGCTTGCTTGGGGCTTCGGGAACCTTGGGGTTTATTACGTGAAGGAGGGCTATGCTTCGATCCTACAGAGCCCCCCCACACTCTTTTCCTGTTCATGAATGGAGGAAGATTTGGCATCCCAAGGGCTGGCCGAAAGTGAACTTCTTTGCTTGGCAAGTCGATGCATAATGGTATCTTGACCTTTGACAACCTTAGAATTAGAGGCATCATTGGTCCTTCCCAGTGTGTTTTATGTTATAGGAATGAGGAAACTGTGAACCATCTTCTTTTTGATTGCTCTTTCACACAGCAGATTTGGCACCGTTGGTTCTCCCACTTTAAACTTCAGATGCTTGGAGATTTGTCCCGGACCAATTTATGGGAAAGCTGGAAGAGAGGTAGATTTATTTCTAAAGCTCTTCGTACTGGCTGGGAGCTCGGTTTCCTTTTTATTTGGTGGCAGGTTTGGTTGGAAAGAAATGCTCGTATTTTTCGTGAAACCTTCTCTTCGGTGGAGGGGATTTGGCAGGTCATCTGGAGCAAAGTTGTGGAAACCGTTGCCATCTATGTTGAGAAGGAAAACCAGTCAGCTTCTAAGCCTTTGAGTGGGAGAGGTGCTGATCTTGAGAGACAGGTAAGAAGTTGTTGGAAACCTCCCCCAGAAGGCTGGGTCAAAATCAATACTGATGGAGCTGCTAAAGGTAATCCGGGCAATGCTGGCAGTGGTGTTATTTGCCGTGATCATGCTGGGACTGTGCTATATTGGGAATTGCAAGGTCTGGGATATGCCACAAACAATGAAGCTGAGGCCTTTGCTATTAAATCTGCTTCCATCTGGGCCGTCAAGCATGGTCACAGAAAGATAATCATTGAGTCTGATTCCCAAATCTTGGTTGGTGCTCTTGATTGCATGAGGAACTTTGCCTTAAAAGCTTGGAGGCTCCGGATTTTGGTTGCCCAAATTTTAGAGCTTTGGAAGGAAATTGAGGATGTGATTCCTGTTTATGCTAGTAGATCTCTCAATAAAGCGGCCGATTTCCTTGCTAAGTTGGGTGCTGAGAGAGAGGTTGGGATTCATCTGCATAGCAATTTGTCTATGGAGAATGCCGAGATCAGACAAGGCCTTGAACAATTTCTGAAATAATGTGCAAAGTTTTTTTTGCTAAGGGTCCTTTTTGTCGCGATTTCGCGACATGTTGTCCTGTCGCGGCCGTTGGCTGGTTACTGTCGCGATATCGCGACAGGTTGAGCCTCTGCAGTCTCGAGTTGGTTTTTGTCGCGATATCGCGACATGTCGCGTTATCGCGGGTCGCGATTCCGCGACATGTTGCGATATCGCGACATGTCGCGTTATCGCGTGACGCGATCCCGCGTCTTGTCGCGATATCGCGACATGTCGCGATATCGCGACATGTCGCGTTTTCGCGCCTCGCGATTCCGCGACACGTTGCGATATCGCGACAGGTCCCGCTTTCCAGGTTCGATTGGTGTTTTTACCGCGCTCTCATTCCCTTCTTGAAGTTGAATAGCAATGTAAATATTTCGTCGTGTTTTCGTGACAAGTTTGAGTTTTGGAAGCTGCATGGTTCTTCTGTCGCGATTTCGCGACACTTTTGGCACTTAGGCGGCTGGGTGGAAAATTGTCGCGATATCGCGACCTGTAGTGATGATGCGACTTCGAGCTGGTTTTTGTCGCGATTTCGCGACAGGTTGTGCCCTCCTGGTCTCTGGCGTATTTCTTGCGCGATTTCGCGGCATGTTTGGCTCCTTTGCGACTGGGTGGTTTTCCGTCGCGATATCGCGACCTTCATGAGGCTTGATTGTTGTTTTCTGTTTCTGTCGCGCTGTCGCGACGCTTTCTGCGGGTGGCTGTCGAGGGCCCTTCCTGTCGCGATTTCGCGGGTGGCGCGTTCGTGACATGTCGCGTTATCGCGCCTGTTGGTGCCAAAGTGGCCGTGACGGGTTTTCCTGTCGCGATTTCGTGACATGTCGCGTTTTCGTGGCGACTTGTTGTTGTTTCGTGCCTTCCGTTCTCTGTGCCTTGCGGTTCCTAGCGTTGCCTTTGTGCGCCTTCCTTGCTGTTTTGCTTGTGGCTCTGGCTCGGGATGTGTTCTCTCCCGCTTGTATCTGGTTCTTGTTTTAATACAAGTTTTCATTTTTTCAAAAAAAAAAAACAAATACGATACATAAATAAACATGCATCAATTGCAAGAGGTAAGGTTGGCATGAACCAAGGGCCAATGCCACATGCAATCTAGTCAAACTGAAGATACACAACATGCAGCTCAATTAGATTTTTTTATATTATTTCCTGCAGTGTTATAGAGATCAGTAAGTGACATTTGAATATCTAGAAAAAACTCTTTTATAAAAAGAGATATTTTTTCAGCCTTCTAATTTTCCCTGTTTACAACATTTATAAGAGTTACAACATTTACTACAGTTACAACATCTATTGCATTTACAGCAGTTACAGTGTTTACTACATTTATAGCAGTTACAACACAATATTGCACATAAATATTTTAGTTGTTTGCAGTTACAACATTTACAACACTAAATTGCATAGAAATATTCTAGCTATTTACGTCAAAACTGCAACACTACAAAATAAATAAGGTTGCATAACGTTTTCCACCTAAACATCTAAAATAGTTACACTTTGAAAAAGTGGACAGCTCATGAATGGGGAAGATTAAATAACTACAATACTTTTTCAAGTGTAAGCATCGATCAAAATTGGAAATTGTGTAGCCAAATTGGTCAATGTCAAATTAGGAACAATCAACTTGAAAATAGTCAACCTGAAAATAGACAAACTAAAAATAGCCAAACTAGAAATAGGAAATTGGAAACAGACAAATTAGAAACTATAGATTAAAAATAGCCAAACTGTGAACAGTGCAGTCAATTAGGTAACTGTGCAGTCAAACAATGCCACTGAAAATAATTTTCTACTCTGCCATTGAAAATAGTTTCCACTCTACTGTTGAAAACCGTGAAGACAAATTGTATACATGAGACAAGAACCTACAACTGAATATAGGCACTTGATTTTGAATGGGAATCAGGCACAAAAATTTGAATGGGAGTCAGGCCAGGTGCCAGAATGTGAATGGGATTCAGGCACCATATTTGAACGGAAGTCAGGTGCTAAAATTGATAAAGGTTCAAACACCATCTACGTGTATCGATCAACTCCATCAGCTGCAAACACGAACTCATCCACCACATATCACCAAATTTTTACAATTGGTGCAACCGTTAATAAATTAGAGTAAGAGGCTCAAAATTTATTAACAATTACATTATTTGGTCAATGCAAATTATTAGCTTATTATACACCTATGGTGCATCTTTCAAGAAGATAAAGCAGTAGCCCTTGACGAATAAACTCATCAACATAAGCAAGAAGAAGCTCTTAGCTTGTTCTCTTTATTGATTGAATATCAAAGAAGAAAATGAACTTATCAAGGTATGACCAAAAGTTGCATGAGTTATTTGGGAAAGTAAATACAACTAAAGTAAGTTGCTTGGAATTAGAGTTTTCTTCTCTCAAAATAGTTGAGTTTGATAATGTTAAGGACTATATTGAGATATTTAAGGTATTGAGAGTAGATATTGCATCTTCTAGAGGTAGAAAGAAAGATGATGCAGAATGTGTGAAGATTTTCCTTACTAATCTCTTTCCTTTTTAGATTTTGAATCTCATGGTTCATATGATTCATATGCTTTGGAATCACAAAAAACTCTTGATCAATTTTTTCTCTTCTAGTTCATTTTTAGGTGGCCATAAGGAATTGTGGTGGTAATTCAAAAAAATAGACTTATGTAAAAATATTCAAATCTAAGGATTCTTAGACCAAGGGCCAAAGGGCCAGACTAAGTCTTCAAAGAAATCGAATACCATTTATAGACACTGCAAGAAGAAAGGACATCCAACAAAGAATTATTTGCTAAATTTATAAAGGATTGAAGTTGAGTTTCAAAATATGGGTAGATGTCTTCCAAATGATGATGGGGATTCAAAAGGATCTACCTTAACTGTCAAGGCCCACAACAACATTCATTATAGGTAGAAAATATATTATTGTCACTAATATATTCTCTTCTTGGACCATCAATTTAGATTATGCAAGGGTGTTGAAAGTGTAAATTGACTTATGGTCAAGGCCGACACTGTATGATATAATATTGTATAGGCAAACAAAAAACCATTGTACAATTGTATTTAATTTATTATAATAATTTATTATGTAATCCCTATGGGACATGATTAACCTTGTTATGTTTAAACCCATCTTATAAATTGAAATTAACCTTAAGCCTTCTTGTTACTCGACTTAGGCTAAACTCATTTTTTCAATTGGGGTTTGGTATTGGTATAAATACCCCTCACCACTCCATCCATTGTATCAAAGAGTTGTGATTCTTATCCATGGATAATATAGTGATTATTTTTGGTGTTTATTGTGCCCATCAATTTTTGTCTCTCTTTTCTTTTGTTTCATCTCTTTATGTCTTTTTATATAAGATCTAAGTGGATGGATTACTTTTTCTTATTTCTAGAAATAGGTGTGAATTCGAACACTTCCCATCAATCACAAATATTTATGGTAGATCTCAAGGGTAAATGTGATTTTCTTATTGTCTAAGAACTTATTAACCTATAAGTATTATTGCAATTGGTTTATCCAAATTTTTATATCTTTAGCATCAATAATACCTTGAAGAGTAGAAATATCAAAATTTACCAAAACATGAAAGGGTTCAAAGCTTCTAAATTTCTTTCCAATTAGAGGATACAAAGGTTGAGATGTAAAATAAATGTGCTAAGTCACACACATTTGTTATTTGTTTGGCCAACTCTTGTTATAACATTATCTCAATGTTATTAAACATATCAGAATTGCTCACCATTTGGGATTGTTTATTATGGAAGGAATGCATAAAAATGGGTCACTTGGGATGAGACCAGTTTCCTAGTATCCTTATCTTTTATGGGATAACATGCACATTAGCACTTTCTTTGATACCACTAATCTAACTAGTTAGGAATGGTTGAAATCTTATTACATTAATGAATACAAAAGTTATAGTAGATAAACATAATGTAGGAAATCATATCTTTAGAAGAAATGCATGACTTATAAAATGGCATTTATGGAGATACGTATGAAATGTACATGAATATATATAAGAGATATGTACATGAATAAGTTATATATATATATATATATATATATATATATATATATAAAGAAGAATGTGAAGAGGCTCCCTAAACAATATGATTCAATTCATATTCCATCCATTACAAGAAAAGACACAATAACCATAAAATTACCGAAGGTTTACATTTTTCTCTGTGCTTACTCTCATTGTTACCTAAGGGTTGCATTTACTAATGGAATACCTAGTGTTAGATGATAGAGACATAGGTGGTGGCATTTGGTCATCAACATGCTATTGGTGCTAGTGCTTATTGAAGATCAAACATTTAATTTGCTTGAGTTAAGATTTGGAGTACTCGCACCAAGATGAGAAAGGGTGTACCAAGTTTAATGACTCTAACTATCCGTAAAAAATGATCCCAATATCTTATATAAATCACTTGAAAGTATCGCATTAACAACATTACTCTATACTAAATATTTTAAAATCTAAATAGTCAATCATAATTTAATCTGATCAATATAATCAAATCATTATTAATTTAATTATTATAATATATTAATAAAAAACATATTAAATTTATTTACAAAACTTTTTAGTATTATTGATGAAAAAAAAATTACTTGAGAAACCTAAGTTACTCATACTTACCAATCTAATTCTATGTTGTGTCGTGGGATCATCTTCTAAAGTCAAAAGTTACATGCAAATCCCCTTTAAAGAATACTAAGAAAACAGAAAAGTATTAATGAGACTAGGATAAGATAAGTTTAAAAGAAACACGTTGCATCTAACATTATTAGACGTTTAAATAATTACATATGACTAAACCAATCCACTTGAGAGTATTCAGTCACTAACACTGAATCATGCCATATACTTTAGAATATATATAATTTCATTGTTAATTTAATTTAACAATTGTAACAACTAACACCTAACAATAATCTCCAATTTTGCTTATAAACATTTCATATTCAAAGCTTAACAGTCTGGTTGACTTTTTATTATACACGCACGTGAATGATTTGAGTGACATAATGTTAACTTAGATGCTTAATTTACATACAAAAGCCAAGGATGGAAAAAAAAAAAAAACAAAACTAAGTCCTTTCAACGGTATTTATTACTCTGTTATGATACTTCAATGGTGTATTATAGTTTTTGTTATGATATTTTATTGGTGTTTCTTTTCTTATAGGGAAGGAGGTCTCTATTACTATGCCCTTGAGTGCGTCGTTATAATTGTGACATTCATTATACATTTAAAAAACAAAACACCATATTACAAAAACTATGATTGTTAAAAAACAAAATACCATATTACAAAAACTATGTATCTTCAATCATTTTAAGAAAAATTTTATTAAAAAATATATATATTGTATATCTTTAATTTATAAAAAACATTTTAAAAAGGTCATGTTAGTTACTTGCAACATTGCTTTTTAATATTAGTTTTTGAAAATTTAATTTAAATATATAAACATGGTAAACTAAAACTAATTTTTTTATTAATTTATTGAGATAAAATTTAAAGAATAAAATAAATATTTTTAGAAAATATTTAAGTTTAAATTTCAACACAAAAGTATTTGATTTATAAAATAAATTAATGTAAAATTGTTTTGAACTTATTATAAATGAAAATTAAAAAAATCTATTTAAAAAATAAATAGAAGGATTTTAGACTCTCTACATAAAGTAAATCTTTTAAGTGCTAAATGGATGGAAGACTCTCTTCAAGGCATGGGACCATGAAAACTTCTTTTTATGCACATAAGTGGTAATGCTTCTTCTAAAGGTAAATGAAAAAATACACCATGTGAGGATAAAATATAAGTATTTAATGCTAAGTATTTTCAAATCAGTGGCTCCTTAACTCTAGTTTAGAATTGGATGATTTAAGGTGAGATTGCACAAGTCATGTCCTAGAAATGTGACTCTCTCTACCATGGTCTCATCATAGAAAGTTTAACTAGCTAGTGGAATAGAGTGACTCAACACAATAAATAACCATTAGCCTTAATCCCAACCTCAAAAAGTTAATTTTTTTTTAAATGGAAATGAACATTGTGCTTGATTTTTGGCACCATTTAACCTTGGTAAAACTAAAGTTGATGATGCTAGTCCTCTCTAGGAATGTTGTGTACTAGATGTCCTTAAAACATATAGAAGTACAAATCCCAAGAAGTGTTTATGGTAAAATCTAGGTTTTTGAAAGGGTCCAAACCCTTTTACAATAGTAGACTGGTTTATCCAGTCTTACCAACCAAAAAGCCTCATCGCTACATGACATTTAAAACATTGAACTACCTTGTTTCAAAACTCTACATATTTATATTTATTACTAGCCTATTTACATTCATATCTTTAAAGAGTCTAACAAATGGAACCCTCAACAGACACAAATATTTAGAAAATGGAACCTTAAACAGACAAATCTACAAATCTCTAGAAAATGGAACCCTAAGCAGACAAATCCCACAAAAATCCAAACAAGCAAATTTCTCACTTAGAACCTTACAATGCATCCAAAAAGTCACAAATCCACGTCTCTAGAAAAAGGGACTCTCAATAGACAAGTAGATAGATCTCTAGAAAATGGAATCCTCAACAGATAAGTCCATAGATCTCCAAAAGATGGAACCCTTAACAAACAAATCCACAAATCTATAAAAAATAGAATCCTTACCATAAATCTTCAAAAAATGGAACCCTCAACAAACTAATTAAAATTTTCACTGCTGAATTAACTTTCTATATTTTCTTCCTCTACCACTAACTGAAATACATTTAAATGAATCCTACTTAATGATATCCTTGAAAATGTTTATGAAAACTTATTTTAAGATTTGTTTTTACAATTAACAACATTAATGTTTATATGCACAATACTGTCAGCAATCTTGACATAACAACGAAGAAGATAAATTGCTTTCATCATCAGTTTTATCACCAACTCTAATAAAAAAAAGTCAAGCCAATACATAATTAGTTGTCTAGCTATCCAGTTGACCGACATTTTCTAGCTATCCAGTTTACCGACATAATAAGAAGTTGATATAAAAACCATAATGAAGTCTATTAATTAGATGGTCTCTGATGTTTTAATTAAAAAGATTGCATATTTTTTAGGAGCTCTAATTTCTTCCATTTTCAAAAGGTGTTAAGATTGAGCATGAACAAGCTTGAGGAAGACAAATTTTTATAATTAAAAAATGGATTATTTATATAAGTCTTAACTTGTGCTTTTTTGAAACGTGGTAACGGTTGGTCTTTAAGTTATTTTTCATTATGTTTGGTCAGTCGATTTTACTTGAGAAACTTGCATGAACAAAAGTAGTAAGGACTAGCATATGAAAGCTCATGCATCTAAAAAATATTTTATTTTATTTTATTTTATTTTAATTTTTTTTCTTTTTTTTAAGATATATAGGGGAATTGGTAACTGCATTTTTTTTTTTGAACTGGTCACAGGGTCAAATTATATTGCTTTCGGTCTTAGCATCAATTTATGGAGCTACCAATTTATGGAGCATAAATTCCGTACCAGACTACCTTTGCCCTAGAGTGAGCATGATCAAGAAATTTTGACGTGAGAATACATGCTATCCATTTCTTTAGTTAATGGAGATAAAGCCAAAGTAGAGATTTGGAAGTCAGTGAGGTTTTTTAATTTTTTTTATAAATAAAAAAATAAATAAATAAAAGTTGGTAATAATATTATTGGATGTTATTTTTATAAATTGTAGTTTGTTGGGTAAAATGAAGTTAACCGAATTTTAACCCCCTATAATATAGAAGTAGAGCAACTACCATCTAGAATATAACACCCCACTATCAAACTGACTTCCAAATCTTTAATTTAATTTTATAAATTGTACGGGTGAGTAAGATTAAATCAACAGAACCCTAATCTAAGACATCTAGATGAAGCAATCAACCACAAAAATTAACCACCATCCAACTTATCCTCTTTTAACTGTAACCATAAACCTTAAAAAACAAACACTATCAACAGTTTTTCAATTAGCTTTAACTCAATATTATGTTTCTGTTATCTTGACATTAGTTTGAACTCATAATGAATAACTAAATTTTAGTCTTCATTTAAAAATTTGGCAAGAGCCATGTTCTACTCATTGGAAAGGCAATGGTATGTTTTCCTACCTTTAGTGGAAGTGAACTAGTCTACAACTGTTATTTATTTGTCCATGCTACAGATTTATTTGATAGAGAATGCCAAATGAGTGAAACTTGCGATTTTTTTTGTATTAACATGGATAGTAACTTTCATGTTGATGATTATGGTATGCACTTTATTATTTTTATTGTCAATAGTCTACATTCTATTTTTTTCATTGTGAGTTTGATTTGATTTTTTTATAATAATATTTTGTATACACATTTATTATGGGGGATTGAACTCGGGTTATATCATCGATAATGCAAGTGGCGTCCTTGCTTGTAGACCACTCACGGGGATATTAATTTAATTTGACTTTTGCAAAACAATTGGATTAAATCTATTATGGCAAAAGAGCACAAAGATTAATAATATTTTCATATTATATGGTAATTTTATACTTAGCTTCTAATTTGTAATGGGAAAATTCACAATGTATAATATTTTTTTTTGTTGAACTCGTTTACAAATATCAACACTCGAGCAAACACATGAGGAATCGACCTCACAACCACATGGATGATAATAACCAGGCAACTGCCATTACACCAAATGTCGTTCGGCAACAATGTATAATAATTATGAATTCTCATTATAATATATAGATTTGAATAGTTATTTTATTATTATAAAAAAATATCACAAAGTAAAGATTTAGTTTGATATTAAATAGGGTTATTTTTTTAAATCACAATTCTTTAAATATTTTATAATATATATATATATATATATATATATATATATTCACATACATTTTGTTGTAATTTTTTGATTGATGGGAGGGGGTTTTGAAAGGGACCCCAAACCTTTTACAACACAAACCAAACCTAGAAAGGGGGACCACAAGGGGAAACCCACACAAAAGCCAAAAAGAAACAAGCCTTAAGAGGAGAGAGGTTGTAATCGCACAGTCTTAGAGAAACAAAACAAGCCAACAAAAAAATAAGGGACCAAAGAAGAAGACCAACCTAGAGATTATCTTAGGGTGGTGAGATGATCTTGGGCTCCATGATCAGCATTTTGGCCAGTCTTCGTAACGTAGGAGGGCTCACTTTTGAGGGGGAGGGGTCGTCCAAGATCATCGTACTTTGATTCGACATGGGCTAAGCGGACCAGGACGGACCACTCGGAATCGTCCTGCTCTGGTTCGGCTCAGGCTGAGTGGACACAATATGGTTCATTTGGGCATAAAGGGCACCTCCTTTCAGCTTGATAATCCTGGAGATGACCCTGGACAATTGGGTAAGCAAAGAATTGGCCAAAGACATCAGGTCATCCAAATTCCTCACTAATTTGACTTCTTCAAATGAAAAACCTTAACAGTCAAACCCACCAGCATGCGGGATAGGTTGGGAAGTCGTCTCACACAGGAGTTTCTTGCGACTGGCTAGGGGAATGTCCAAAGTAGAGTAATCTTGGTCGAGAATGACAATACATTTACGCTTGTCTCTCGTTGAAAGGTTTCGAGGAGAACACCTGCAAGGGATGGGAGTGGTGTTCACCAAGAATTTCTTTTTCCCCACTTTGGATGAGTCAGTAATGTCCATCTCCGCTTCAAAGTCACTACCATCCTTCATCGTGGGTGAGTCAAGCATATTCTCAGGAACGTCAAAATGGACCTCATCCATGACAAGGGGCGCAAGAGTGGGGGGTAGATGTTGCAGAAAATACTTTAAGATCATAATATGTAGGCCTTGGTACTTTGAGTGGGAATATTTCCCCTCCCTAACACTGGATGCTAATAATTCCATCGAGCGATAGAGGTACTTCGGGACATTGATGAACCTGATACCTTGAGATGGTTCAAAAACTCCAGGTGGAAGCTCTGCAGTGGCAAATTGGGGTCATCAATCATAAAGTACTACATGGTGGGTATTAAAACCCGATTTCAGGGTGTAGTGAGGTCCTTAAGTACATTGTCATTGTTCTCCTTATTGAGGTTCTTGTCTTTGTTATGAAAATGGTGAAGCTTGACAACAATGGAATGCTTATCCCTTCGAACAGTGTCACCATTATTCACCAACTCAGTGACCTCAACAATCAACCAGATGGTGATCCGTAAGGACATCCTACGAATGGTGATGTTACCGCTATCCTAGGAGTGGACCAACTCCATTGATAGATTGACATCGCTCCCACAAAATTTCCTCAAGAATAATTTTGTAGAAGCTTACTTTCATTATCTGTAGGTGGATAAGCTGGTGGTATGTATCCAATTTCAACTACTTCCCAAATTTCATTGCCAAGTTCCATCATGTGAACCTTCATTCTCATACTCCAATATATGTAGTTACTTCCATCAAATATTGGTGTTGAATTATCTGAGGACACATTCTTAGAATCCATTGTGTTATTGAAAGCTTTTCCTTCAAGCTGTTAAACTCTTCCCTCTAAGACCTCCAGTTCAAGCAGAGCCATGACAATATTTTGTCCTATCCTCTTCTTGCGCAACCCAGACTTACGTCTCTCACCTTTACTCAAAGTGGAAATTATAGTCTAAAAAGCCAGGTGAGGGTTGACTTTAAAATATTTTTGGGTTAAGCCAATGAGGACGATGGTTTTGATATTCATACCGTAAAACAAGGAGCTCAAATTATGCAAGTACTATTGATGAAAATACATTGTCCCAAAGCATCTAGTCACACGGATCAAAGCATGCTTAGATCTGAAGGATCCAATAATATTACGAGTGTGATGTTGATAAGGCACATGGCAATGGATAAGGGTGTTGCACAGGAGGACGTTGGGACACGAAGGATGCCAAATATGATTACTAGGTTTGGCACACAAATTAATAAGCTCAATGGCATGCCAACGAGGAAGCCTCTGCTAATGGAAGATCAAAAAATTGCTTATCAGGAGCTAGCACATTGGGTCCACGTTGGGCTGGGAGCCATTGCTAGACGGGATGAAGTACCACATGTGATGAAGATTGCCATTGTAATTGGAAAACCAATATAACGATGTAGAAGTTTTTGACCAAAGCTACCTATACCTGGTCAGGTTGGGAGAAAACACGATCCACATACAGTGATGCCATCTCAAAAAATGCCACCTAGGTACCCTACTGGCATTGTTATCAGGATCAGTGGACTTAGAGTTCCTCATGTCAGAAGTGGGATTAAGGTTCAACTTAGGAAGGCTCATCCACCAATTGTGATTGGACTTGCAATTGATAATATTAGTTTTGAAAAAACCATTGCAGCAAAAATTATCGAATCTAAAAATAAAAGTAATCTCATACTCATGCGATCGCCAAATGGGATGAGCGATGATTATTTCAAGGTGATATGTGGTAGTAATGATCAATAAAACTGGGTGTCGTAGCCATGACGAATGCAGATAGCCAATGGAATTCAAAACAGTAGTCAATGACATTCTAGAAAACATCAATAACCATTCGGTAGGCCCCTATGTAGACCAATAAGATTTGTGAGCTTGAGATATCAAATCACTATGCAACCTATTATTGGTCCAAATCTTGATAATGTTGATCGAGGCACTGAAACCCCATAAGCTAGTGCTAAGGTGGAGAATCCACTCTTTCGCAAAATTATGTGACTTCATGGGGAATGTTGTCGATCCAAACATGCAGCCCATTCTGAGTCAACCCAAGGTTAGCCATGATATCAGCCAAACCATTTCCTTATTTGAACACATACTAGACGATGGATCTCTTAAACCTGCTAATCAATATTTTGGATTCATCGATCAAATTGGCTACAGTCCAAGCAGGGGGATGGGACCCTTTGATGTAGTTTATCGTGTTTAGGGAGTCCTCCTCAACAATGAGACTCCTAATACAGAGATCATCTACAAGAGATAATACTTTGAATAAAGCTTTGGCATCAACCATGTTGTTGGAGTGGGTCCCAATAGATTCAACAAACACGAGGATAATTTCCCTCGATCATATCTTATAATTCCTCTAGAACTAGCATCGCTAGGATTACCTTTGGTAGCTCCATCAAATTTGAGTTTAGTCATCCAATGGGAGGAGGGGACCAATGAACCTTCAATTTGTCAACCTTAGGGAACTCCAGAGAAGTCAAAATAGCCAGCAGGTTAAAATAACCAATTAGATTTGCTTCGAGGCCACGAATATAGTTTTTGGAAGAAGGAACAAGGCTGGTATTCTCAGTAGCCAGGGAAAGGATTTTGGAGTATTGAGATAGGATCTTTGAAAGAATCATTGAAGTCTCAGCTATTCCTTTCAAGCCAAATCTACCACATGAAGTGCGAGACGTAAAAATACCAAAGGGATTTAAGGCACACATATTTAAAAGGATTTGGCCATTGGATACAAAGTCCAGATACCGATCTGGGCAGGGTCCAATAAATATGGAACTCTGAAAGGAGCATGGAAAGAATGGTGAAAGAAAATGGGTAATCAATGAAAATGTGGAAGACCAATTCCCAGGCTGACTAACACAAATAGAAACAATTGGGGATGATGAGGCCATGATTAGACAGGTTGTCAAGAGTAAGAAATTTGTTTTAGACTGCAAGCCAAAATTGATGGGTAACCTTGGGGATAAGGTGATGGAGCCAAATGAGGTTTGCAAGAAACCAATTGGGCTGGAATTCCTCACTAAGGAAGTAGGCAGATTTGATTGTGAAGAGGCCTTGGTCATAAGCTTTCCAAAGGATAGAGTTCTGGATGGGAATTCTTGGAATGACAGTGGATCTAAGAAAAGAGTTTAGGGCTTGTGTAGTAGCAAGCCAAGAAGGATTAAGGCCTAGATTAGGGATGGGTTTCCATGAAGGGCGATGGGGGTTGGTGAGTGAAATGAAATCTTAGACTAAACTACTAAAATGTATGTCAAGGATGGTTTTGATAGCAAGAAAGGAAGTATTAGAAAGGAGGGACTAGTCAAAGATCCAGAATTCCTCCCACAAATGAATAAGTGATATGTTTCCCAAGTGCCATTTGAGCCCTCTTGAGAGAATTTTTTTTGTCATGTTGATAAATTTCCAGAAAGCAGAACTACCAATACAGAGGTTGTCTTCTAGAAAGGAATAGTGTTGGAGATATTTGCTTTTGACAATTTTGATCCAGGATACATTAGAATTGGTTACAATTCTCCATCCTTGTTTACTGAGTAAAGAAATGTTCATTATAGATATTTTTCTGAACCCGAGCCCTCCCTGGGATTTCTTTGAATAGAATTTTTTCCAAGCCACCAAAGGATATCTGAATCTATTTTTCAAACCAGACCACAAGAACGTTTTTTGAACTTGCTCGATCTTGGTGCACACCTTCGACAGAACTTGGAAGATAGACACGAAGAACACATGGATGCTTTGAAGGTAGGCCTGGACCAAAGTAGCTTTAGTGGATTGACTAAGGAGAGCACCTTTCCATCCTACCAATTTTTAATAATGCACTGGATAATATTGTCCCACATTCCCTCGATGGGTTTCCCATGGAAGAGAGGGAGGCCAATGTAAGTGGAAGGCAGGCTTGCAATTTTGCAACCCAGGATTTGAGCAATTTTGGCTTACCTTTCCAAAGGAGTGTTGATGAAGAAGAGGTTACTTTTAAGGAAATTTACCTTTTGACCAGTGGCTTCTTCTTACAAATTGAGGATACATTTGATATTCTTGGCTTCGAGGATGGAGGAACTAGAAGTCAGGATGGTGTCATCAAGGAATTGGTGGTGGGAAATGGGGTCGAGCCTAGAAGAGGCCTTGATACCAAATATGAGACCAGAGGTGCAGACATATTTTAGAGATCTCCCTAAGGATTTAGCAAGGATTATGAAGAGGTAGGGAGATAGAGGATCACCTTGACCGAGACCTTTGAAGCTTCTAAAATAACTTGCAATAGATCCATTGATGAGGACTGAAAACCAGGTTGTGGAGAGATATTTCTTGATGAGGTTGATCCATTCCTTGTGAAAGTCAAACTTGGATAGAATAGCTAAGAGGAAATCCTAGGATACTTTGTGGAAGGTTTTGTTCATATACAATTTGAGGAAGAAGTTAAGATTTTTGCTTTTAGTGGCAGAATGAATCAACTCATGAATGATGATGATACTATCAGTAATCAATATTCCTTGAAAAAAGCTCCCTTGGCAAGGATCAATAATAGCAAGGAGAATGCCTTTAAGCATGTTTGTCATGGTTTTCATCAAGATTTTGTACAGGACATTACACAGGCTGATGGGGCAGTAATCCAAGAGAGTATTGCAATCTTGTATTTTTGGAACAAGGGCTAGTAAAGTGGAGTTAACATCTCTAGGAAGGGATTTTAATTTCTAGACTTCTTGTATTGTAGCAAATAAATCAGGTCCAACAATATCCCAAAAGGTTTGGAAGAATCTTGGGAAAAATCCATCTAGCCCCATAACTTTGTTTGGAGACATGGAAAAGAGAGCATCTTTAATCTCCTTTAGAGAGAAGGGTTTGATGAGATCAGCATTGACACCAGGGGAAATAAAACTGGGAATATATTGGAGGAAAGAGTGGGAGATAGAGGAGGAGAAAGGATTCGATGGTTCAAGTAAGTCCTAAAAATGACATACGGCATCAGCCCTAATCTTAGATATATCGTTGGTGGTAGATCCATATTTTCTTCACATATGTCTAATATTGTTGGATCTCCTATGGTGAAGGGTAGAAGCATGAAAATACTGGTATTGGAATCCCCTTATTTAAGCCAAAGGGCTCTGGATCTATGTCTCTAAGAGGTCTCTTCCTTAGCCAGAATATTGTGGAAGTATTAGAGGAGGATTTTTTCAGTGTCTTTGAGATCAGAAGTGACCCTAGAGGTGAATTGTTCTTCAATCTCCTTAAGGTTGGCTGTTAATATCTTTTTCTCTTCAAAAATATTTTTGAATACCTCTCTATTCTAGACCTTGATATTCTCTTTTAGGACTCAGAGTTTCCTAGCAATCTGAGTAATGTGGGAGCCATGAAAACCATGTTTCCACCATTCAATAATTTTACCTCTCAAGTTAGGGTGTTGTAAACACATAAACTCAAACCAAAACAGTCGCTTGAAGGAGAAGGGAGGACGAAGCCCTTCAAAAATGAGCAAATTGTGGTCGAAAGAAATCGTAGGAAGAGAGTGGAGAGACACATCATCGAGGAACGAAATAAATTCTTTGGAGATGAACACCCGATCTAGTCTCAGTTGAATGAGATTATCTCTAGTCCTTCTATTGCTCCACATGAAATTAGGACCTTTGAGCTCGATATCCATGAGTTCGTTGGTTTTGAAGTCAGAAAAATCCTCAGGTGATAGAATTGCCTTTGAGCTTATCTGGAGGATAGAGGGAATTGTTGAAGTCCTTTATCAACACCCACAGATCACTAGAGAAGGAATTTTACATATGGGATATGTGATACAAAAGAGCAAGGTGGTCAGCAAGAATGTTAGGAGTATAGACATTGGAGAGGATCCACCTGTAGTTGGTGTTTTTGTAGATGATGAGGATATTCACTACCCTATCATAGGAGGAAATAAGTCTTCCTTCAAACTTTGTTGGGTTCTAGAGGCACAACATACCACTAGAAGAACCAAAAGCAGGGCTAGCAATCAAATCATGACCAATCCAAAGTGATTGAATAACTTTTTGAGTGTTATTTCAATCAATTTTAGATTCTTGAAGTAGAATAAGACCATGCATCTCATCCATACTAAAGCGATTTAGATCTTTAGCTTCTTCTATGGCTGAGACTTTCGAATCAAACCTTGGAGGGAGAGATCTTAATACCTTTTTCACGATCGTAGCATCATCCATATCTTCGCTAAGACCTCTGATTGAATTAGTGATTCCGTTGACTCTTAGCATGAAAGCCTCTATGTTCTCATCATTGTCCATCTTTAAGGATTCGAATTGAGCTCGATGTGTTTGAAGCTTGGCCTCCTTGATCCTATCGTCTCCTTCATGAATGTTCTCTAGTTTATCCCATACATCTTTTGCGGATTCACAGTTTATGATTTTGACCAGCTCATTGTCCACTAATCCACACATGATGGCATTTTTTGCTTTCGAATCATTTTCAAATGCCTTTTTACCGGTAGTGTCTATTGGAGCAGTGGCGAGAGCTTTGTAACCATTAACTACTACACCCCAGATGTCAAAACCCAAAGCACGGAGATATGTCTACATCCTTATTTTCTAGAAAGCATAGTTAGTTCCATCAAACAATGGTGCTTTGTTTGAGGAGAAACCTTCACCACTTGCCATTACGTCACTTCCAAGATCACCCTAGCTGATTGAGCCTATTCAAGAACCTAGCTCTGATACCAATTGTTACACTTACAATGACACCTGAGAGGGGGGTGAATCGAGTGTGATCTTTTAAAATTTTAAACTGGCAATACTTAATGCAAAAATGAAGCAAATTTAAATCAGATATAACAAGAGAGCATCACACACAACACAGATTTAACGAGGTTCACCAATGTGGCTACTCCTCAAAAATGACTGCTTGGACTACCATCCAAATCCAGCCTTTGCAAAGCAACAACTTTACAACTCATTTACCAGCACCAACTGGAAGGAGCACCAACCCCTCAATTTTTCTGCACCAACAAAAAGGAGCACCAACCCCTTATGCCAAGCTGCAACTTGGACTTCAAAGAAAATAACAGAAAAATTACAGTAATAATACTTTCACCTTATTACACATAGTCTGCAATTTCTATGCACTCTGCTTCTGCTGTGCAAAAGCTTCACACCACCAGTCTGCTACTTTGCAACTGCCTCTCACACTTCACTTCGACACAATCGAACTATCACTTCTGCTTCTTCGCTAATGCTTCGCACACTCTGCTATTGGACAGTCGATCGACACGATTCACTTTCTGCGCATAGCAGACGTCATTCGCATACACTTCGATTACCTCAAAACTCGAACCTGTCCTCCTTTTATAGCGTAAAATCATGAGCAAAGATCTAAACTTAGTCGGCTGAAAAACCCTAATTTTAGTCGACTGCAAAACCCTAATCTCTGTCGGCCCAGATTTAACTCTGTCGGCTTCAACCGCTTCTCTGGTTCTGTAGCTTTCTTTGCGAAACTACAACATGTCACGATATCGCTACACCTTTTGCGGTCGTACGCCTTCTTTACCCTGCTATCACGAAAATGTGACACTTTTGGCCTTTGTCTACTTTGCCACCGTTCTTGTCATGAAATCGTGACACTTCTAACTTTCACTGACGTCAACCTCACTCTTGTAGCGAAATCGTGACCCTTTTTGCTTCTAGGCCTTCTTCTCCATTTTTGTCGTGAAATCATGACATTTCTGGCGCCGTACGGTCTCTCTCCTCCTAGAGTCGCGAAACCGTGACATGTCACGAAAATGCGACATCTTCGTCTCGCTAGCTTCTTCACATGCTGCCTGTCGCGAAATCGTGACACTTTTTTCATCCGTACATATTTCTTTCAACCTGTCGCGAAATCGTGACACTTTTCACCTCTTTGTCCTTTTCTAGGCTTGCACCCGTGAAAACATGACATGTCACGAAATCGTGACACTTTCCCTACCTTAAACTCTTTTCTGCCTTTCGCCCGTGAAAACATAACATGTCACGAAATCGTGATAGTTTTCTTCCTTAGCGCTTTTTCTCCAAACATGTCGTGAAATCGTGATAGTTTTTTGCCTTAGCGCTTTTTCTCCAAACATGTCATGAAATCGTGATAGTTTTTTGCCTTAGCGCTTTTTCTCCAAACATGTCATGAAATCATGACAGTTTTCTTCCTTGCCTTCTTTTCTGCCAACATGTCGCGAAATCGTGACAGTTTTTCCACTTGGCTTCTTTGCCTGCAACATGTCACGAAATCATGACAATTTTGCTTGCGCCTTCTCTCTCCTCGTCCATGTCGTGAAATCATGACAATTTTCTTTGCGCCTTCTCTCTCCTCCGACATGTCACGAAATCGCGACAGAAAACATGTCGCGATATCGTGACAGTTTTCTTACTTGTCTTTTTCTTTGATTTTTTGAATCTGGGTTACTTCTGTTTTCTTGGAATTGCACTGTACATGATCTGACTGACCTTTGAACTTCTGTCCTCTGCCTCTGAATGACTTCTGAACTGTCTGTCCACTGCATCATTAGATCTAACTGCCTGTGTTGACAACAATGACAAACCTCTTGCAACACCTTGCTCAACAATCTCCCCCTTTGGAATTGTTGGCAACACCTGTGTACATTCTTGTAACTCTTCTCCCCCTTTGTCAATAATACCAAAGGGCTGCTGCAGACTCCCCCTGAGTCCATACACACAATTCTCAGGCACAATTTGTTGCACTTAGCACAAATTATGATCATGAGCAAAAGAATAGGCAAATACTCAAATGCTCCCCCTGAGAAAGTGATCCCTATAGCTAGTCACTTCTTGGGAAGTGTGACTACTCCCAATTTGTTTCGAAGGTACTCAAACACTTCCTTGGGCAATGGTTTTGTAAAAATATCTGCTACTTGTTCCGTGGTTGGGACAAAATCCAATTTAACTTCTCCTTCTGCAACTTTCTCCTTCAAGAAATGATACCGATGGCAATGTGTTTTGTCCGTGAGTGCATTACTTGGATTCTTGGAGATGTTAATTGCACTTGGTGTTATCACACTTAACCGATATTGGTTCACTAAAATTAATACCAAGATCTTTCAAAGTTTGTTTCATCCACAAAACTTGTGTACAGCAAGTTGTTGCTTGCAATATATTCCGCCTCACTTGTTGATAAAGAAACCGACTCTTGTTTCTTGCTGTGCCAAGCAACCAACCTGTCATCGAGATAAAAAGCACCTCCACTTGTACTTTTCCTATCATCAACACATCCTGCCCAATCTGCATCTGAATAAGATATAAGGGTGAAGTCTTTACCTTTCGGATACCATAACCCATACTCCATAGTACCCTTGAGATATCTGAGAATCCTTTTTACTGCTGTCACATGAGTCTCTTTGGGACTGGCCTGAAATCTTGCTACCATGCAAACTGCCTGTAGAATATCTGGTCTGGTAGCTGTTAAATAAAGTAAGCTTCCAATCATTGATCTGTACATGGTTTGATCTACAGGTGGAGATTTGTCATCTTTACTCAACTTGCAACCTGTCACCATAGGAGTGCTAACTGGCTTACAGTCCTCCATTGTAAATATTTTTAGCATCTCTTTCACATATTTGACTTGAGAAATAAATATACCTTTCTCATTTTGATTAACTTGTAACCCAAGAAAGTAAGACAGTTCACCAATCATAGACATTTCAAATTCTTTCTGCATTTTATTTGCTAAGTCTTTACATGATTCATCTTTGTTGCTGCCAAATATGATATCATCTACATAAACAACTAGAACAATGAGATGCCCATTTTCTGTTTTGACATACAGATTCATGTCCACCATACCTTTCTTAAACCCCTGTTGAGAGAGATAGTTATCTAGCCGTGCATACCATGCTCGGGGTGCCTGTTTTAAGCCATATAAAGCTTTCTTTAATTTGCAGACAAGATTGGGATCTTCACCAATTTGGAAACCATCTGGTTGTTCAATGTACACTTCTTCTTCAAGTTTCCCATTTAAGAAAGCTGATTTTACATCCATCTGGTAAACTCTAAAATTCTTATGAACTGCTAAGGCCAGAAACATTCTGATTGCTTCTAATCTGGCCACAGGTGCAAAAGTCTCTTCAAAATCAATGCCTTCAACTTGTGCATACCCTTTACAGACCAATCTCGCTTTATTTCTAACTACCTGTCCGTCTTCATTCAATTTATTTCGAAATATCCATTTGGTGCCGATTACATTCTTATCTGCTGGTCTAGGAACTAATTCCCAAGTTCTGTTCTTTTCAATCTGATCTAACTCTTCATTTATTGCCTTCATCCAACTATCATCTTTGCTTGCCTCAGCTATACTTTTGGGCTCAATGCAGGATAAAAGAGAATAATTGCTTACTACTTTCTTTCTTGTCTGAACACCAGCTGTGGGATCTCCAATTATTTGATCTCTGGGATGATTCTTCTGCCAGCTGCCTGTTTTGAATTTCTTGTTTTCTTCCACCTCCGAGTCATCAAATAAGTCATCTGAGTCAAGTGTTGATTTCTTTTCTGTTTCATTTTCCTCATCACCTTCAATGGCTTCTTCATAAATTGGGTAATTTTCTTCATAGTTAACTGTTCTTTCCCTTCCTTCATCAAATTTAACATCAGCACTGTCCACAATTTTCTTGAGTCTCTTGTTGTAGCATTTATAAGCTTTGCTTTTTATCGAATACCCAACAAAGACACCTTCATCTGCTCTATTTTCAAACTTCCCAAGATTGTCATCAGTGTTTCTGATGTAACACTTACAACCAAAAACTTTGAGATGTTTTGTTGTTGCCTTTCTTCCAAACCACAGCTCATAAGGAGTTTTACTTTCATGAGTTCTCAGCATGTACCTGTTTTGAATGTATACTGCAGTGTGGACTGCTTCTTTCCAAAATCTGTCTGCTATTTTGTTCTCAGCCAGCATAGTACGTGCCATTTCTTGTACTGTTCTGTTCTTTCTTTCTACTACACCATTCTGCTGGGGAGTTCTAGCTGCTGAATATTGTCTCCTGATCCCATGTTTTTCACAGTATTCTTTAAATTCATCTGAAATGAATTCTCCTCCTCTATCTGATCGTAAGCATTTGATCCTTTTTCCTGTTTCATTCTCAACTAGATGTTTGAAAGATCTGAACATTTCAAAAGCTTCTGTTTTATTCTTTAAGAAAAATATCCATGTCATTCTGGAATAATCATCAATACACAGCATAAAGTATTTATCACCATTTATGCTTTGAGTTCTCATCGGTCCACATAAGTCTGTATGTATAAGATCCAGAGGTTTGCTGGTGTAGTACTCTTTTGTTTTGAATGAGGTTCTGGTTTGCTTTCCTTTTTGACACGAAGCACAAATGCTATTTGAAGGTTTTCTAATGGTTGGAATGTCTCTTACCGCCTGATTCGAGCTGATTTTCACTAGATTATCAAAACTAATGTGTCCAAGTCTCTTGTGCCATAGCCAGTTTTCTTCTTCCTGTCCAATGAAACAATTACCTTTTAAGGTTTCTGAGAGTGTGTACAGGTTGCCAGATGTCCTTGATCCAGTAGCTATCAATTTTTCGTTGTTTGATTTCCTGACTTCACAACCCTGCTTCTTGAAAACAACTTCATGTCCTTTATCACAGATCTGACTGACACTCAACAGGTTGTGCTTCAAACCATCGACAAACAAAACTTCTTCTGACTTGATCTTCCCATCACTAATTTTAACTGATCCTTTTTCGATTATCTTAGCTCCATCATTATTTCCAAATTTTACGGAACCACCCTCATATTTTTGCAATTTTTCAAACTTCTGTTTATCACCTGTCATATGACTTGAGCATCCACTGTCAAGTATCCATGGTACCCTTTTGCTCTGTGCCTTGAAAGCTGTTTGAACTATTAAGGATTCCTTTTCTTCCCTAAGTTGTTCTTTCTGCTTCCATTCTATTTTGACTGCGATATCGGGTTCTAGTTTGGACTTCCCTTTTTCAATATCTTTTGCATATCTTTCAGAAATTTTTCCATTTTGTCTTGGCCTCTGTGGTTGATTTGAAATTGATTTGAATCAGAGGTACTGCGACAATTTCTTGCAATATGCCCATAGTTGTGACAGTTAAAACATTCTACTGCATAATTTGTTAGAGGAGCAAAAGCATTTCTACTAATAAAGCTTCTTGGTCCTACAATATACTTGCAGTCTGCAATTTTATGCCCATAACCGTTACATTTGAAACAGAAACCAGAAAAGTAATGATTGAACCTGAAAGATGGTCTTTGCCAGGTTGTAGTAGGAACCATAGATCTTCTTTTTCTTTGATTTGTGACCTTGGTAAAACCATCATTGTCAGTTCTCCTTTCGGGTCTGGCATTACTGCTTTTATTTGCCTGAGTTGTTTTTCTTTCATCAGTCTGTTTCTTCTCTTCATTCCTCACAGTTTCTACATTTTTGGCTTTTGGTCCATTTGACGATTCTCCTTCCATGAAGCCTAGACCAAATTTGATGCCAACAGGTCTTTGGTCACTTAAAATTTTATCCGACTTCATCGAACTTTCTTCACGCTTTTGATGACAGCTGATTTTTTGATCCAGTTCTTGCATCTGCATTCGTAGACTGACATTCTCTTCTTCTAGTTTACAGCAGTAATCTATCTTCATGGTTATCTGAACTTTGAGATCCTCAAATATTTTCTTGTATTCCTCTATCTATATTTTCAAGCTGGTTATGATGTCATTTGCATCCTCAAGCTTCCTTGAAAGTTTATAATTTTTTCTTTTCTCAGATTTCCATTCTACAAGAGCAGAGACCAGTTCACCTTCTAGATCAACTTCTGCCTCAGGTTTTTCAACACATGCTTTAGAGTTCATTCCTTCTCTCTTCTCTGATTTTTCTACCTCTTCTAATTTTTCTACTTCAAATGCCATGAATAGAGCTTCACCCGTTCCTTCTTCAGAATCCTCACTAGAGCTGTCCTCTGAAGAATTTGTATTCCTGGAGATGAAGCTTTTCTTTTTGAAGTTGCCTTTCCTGAAGTTTGATTTCTTCTTCCAGTCACTTCTTTCTTGGTGCGAAGTTTCCTCACCCTGGTTCTTCTCATTGAGTGGACATTTTGTCGCAAAGTGCCCAATGCCTCCACAGTTAAAGCATTTAAATGGTAGCTTTCCTCTGTATTTTCCTTTTCCCTTTCTCAGCTTTTTGACAAAATTTGCTTCCATTTCATCTGATACATCCTCTTCTTCAGACTCTTGTTTTGTGTCTTTGCCTTTTAGGGCTTTGAAAGTTGCTTCTCTATCTGTGGGATTAGACCTTCCTATTCTCATTTCAAAAGCAAGTCAAAGAGCCATGCATCTCATCCATACTAAAGCGATTTAGATCTTTAGCTTCTTCTATGGCTGAGACTTTCGAATCAAACCTTGGAGGGAGAGATCTTAATACCTTTTTCATGATCGTAGCATCATCCATATCTTCGTCGAGACCTCTGATTGAATTAGTGATTTCGTTGACTCTTAGCATGAAAGCCTCTATGTTCTCATCATTGTCCATATTTAAGGATTCGAATTGAGCTCGATGTGTTTGAAGCTTGGCCTCCTTGATCCTATCGTCTCCTTCATGAATGTTCTCTAGTTTATCCCATACATCTTTCGCGGATTCACAGTTTATGATTTTGACCAGCTCACTGTCCACTAATCCACACATGATGGCATTTTTTGCTTTCGAATCATTTTCAAATGCCTTTTTACCGGTAGTGTCTATTGGAGCAGTGGCGGGAGCTTTGTAACCATTAACTACTGCACCCCAGATGTCAAAACCCAAAGCACGGAGATATGTCTGCATCCTTATTTTCTAGAAAGCATAGTTAGTTCCATCAAACAATGGTGCTTTGTTTGAGGAGAAACCTTCACCACTTGCCATTGCGTCACTTCCAAGATCACCCTAGCTGATTGAGCCTATTCAGGAACCTTGCTCTGATACCAATTGTTACACTTACAGTGACACTGAGAGGGGGGGTGAATCAGTGTGATCTTTTAAAATTTTAAACTGGCAATACTTAATGCAAAAATGAAGCAAATTTAAATCAGATATAACAAGAGAGCATTACACACAACACAGATTTAACGAGGTTCACCAATGTGGCTACTCCTCAAAAATGACTGCTTGGACTACCATCCAAATCCAGCCTTTGCAAAGCAACAACTTTACAACTCATTTACCAGCACCAACTGGAAGGAGCACCAACCCCTCAATTTTTTTGCACCAACAAAAAGGAGCACCAACCCCTAATTCACCAGCACCTACTGGAAGGAGCACCAACCCCTTATGCCAAGCTGCAACTTGGACTTCAAAGAAAATAATGAAAAATTACAGTAATAATACTTTCACCTTATTACACACAGTCTGCAATTTCTATGCACTCTGCTTCTGCTGTGCAAAAGCTTCACACCACCAGTCTGCTACTTCGCAACTGCCTCTCACACTTCGCTTCGACACAATCAAACTATCGCTTCTGCTTCTTTGCTAATGCTTCGCACACTCTGCTGCTGGACAGTCGATCGACACGATTCGCTTTCTGCGCACAGCAGACGTCATTCGCATACACTTCGATAACCTCAAAACTCAAACCTGTCCTCCTTTTATAGCGTAAAATCATGAGCAAAGATCTAAACTTAGTCGGTTGGAAAACCCTAATTTTAGTCGACTACAAACCCTAAAAATTATCGACTGCAAAACCCTAATCTCTGTCGGCCCAGATTTAACTCTGTCGGCTTCAACCGCTTCTCTGGTTCTGTAGCTTTCTTCGCGAAACTACAACATGTCACGATATCGCTACACCTTTTGCGGTCGTACGCCTTCTTTACCCTGCTATCGCGAAAATGCGACACTTTTGGCCTTTGTCTGCTTTGCCACCGTTCTTGTCGCGAAATCGTGACACTTCTAACTTTCGCTGACGTCAACCTCACTCTTGTAGCGAAATCGTGACCCTTTTTGCTTCTAGGCCTTCTTCTCCGTTTTTGTCGTGAAATCGTGACATTTCTGGCGCCGTACAGTCTCTCTCCTCCTAGAGTCGCGAAACCGTGACATGTCACGAAAATGCGACATCTTCGTCCTGCTAGCTTCTTCACTGCTGCCTGTCATGAAATCGTGACACTTTTTTCATCCGTACATATTTCTTTCAACCTGTCGTGAAATCGTGACACTTTTTGCCTCTTTGTCCTTTTCTAGGCTTGCACCCGCGAAAACATGACATGTCACGAAATCGTGACACTTTCCCTGCCTTAAACTCTTTTCTGCCTTTCGCCCGCGAAAACATAACATGTCGCGAAATCGCGACAGTTTTCTTCCTTAGCGCTTTTTCTCCAAACATGTCACGAAATCGCGACAGTTTTTTGCCTTAGCGCTTTTTCTCCAAACATGTCACGAAATCGCGACAGTTTTCTTCCTTAGCGCTTTTTCACCAAACATGTCACGAAATCGCGACAGTTTTCTGCCTTAGCGCTTTTTCTCCAAACATGTCGCGAAATCGCGACAGTTTTCTGCCTTAGCGCTTTTTCTCCAAACATGTCACGAAATCGCGACAGTTTTCTGCCTTAGCGCTTTTTCTCCAAACATGTCGCGAAATCGCGACAGTTTTCTTCCTTGCCTTCTTTTCTGCCAACATGTCACGAAATCGTGACAGTTTTTCCAACTTGGGTCATTGGGATCAACATACTTACTTAGAAGAATTCTTGCCCATTGTCTTTGAATCTTTTTGTACAATCTCCAGATAAATTTTTCTCTAAGAGTTAAGTTTACATCTGTAAGAACTCTTAAACCAA
The DNA here is from genome assembly GCA_028583015.1 of Wollemia nobilis. Taxonomy (NCBI): domain Eukaryota; kingdom Viridiplantae; phylum Streptophyta; class Pinopsida; order Araucariales; family Araucariaceae; genus Wollemia; species Wollemia nobilis. The sequence goes on along the minus strand of JAQPPZ010001136.1, from coordinate 297,924 downwards.
GACCTCCCCTAGTTTTATCATCACACAACTTGCTCCATTTCACCAAAGAAAAATTTATTTTATCATGTAAACTTGACCATAAAAAGGATTGCATAATATAGATTAAACTTTTTTCAACTAATTTTGGCATAGAATACAATGACATATAATATGTTGGAATGGCTTGTAAGACTAACTTAATTAACTACACTCTTCTTGCTAACGATAACCATCTACCTTTCCAAGCTGGAAGTTTATTTTAAACTTTACTAATAACTGGATTCCATAAATCTATCCTCGTTCTCTCATCAAATAAAGGTATCACTAGATAATTTATTGGTAAATTTGTCTCCTCCATTTAAAGCAACCTATAAATTCTTGCTTTGATATTAGCAAGAGTGTTAAGGAAGTAAATTTTGGATTTAGTCCTATTAAATTTTTTCCCTGAAGCTCTTTTGTACTCTTTTAAAAAATTATTCAAAGCTCTAACCTCATTTATCCCTGCCTTTCCAAAAAGGGTTGTATCATGTACAAACTATTGATGGGTGATGTTATTGATGTTATTACTAACCTTAATTCCACTTATAATCCCATATTTGTAATCCTTATTTAAGTTCCTACTCAAAACCTCTACCATAATAATGAACAAATAAGGAGATAGAGGATCTCCTTGTCTAAGGTCTCTCTTGGCTTTAAAATATTGTGTCACTAACCCATTGACCAACATTGAATAAAAAATTGTAGAGACACAAGCTTTAATCCATCTAACTCATTTCTTCCCAAAACCAAACTTATCTAAAACTGCAAAAAGAAAATCCTATTTAACCCTATCATAAGCTTTACTCATATCAAGTTTTAAGATCATAGTTTTCTCATTTCTTGAAGCTTTTTAATGTATAACTTCATGAGCTACTATGATCCCATCCAAAATATGTCTTCCTTTCACAAATCCTCCTTGCTCTTCTAAAATAATTTTATCTAACAATGGCATTAATCTATTCACCATAATTTTGGAAATAATTTTATAAGACATATTACATAGGCTTATGGGTCTAAAAGAATCAAACAATTCAACATCTTTCTTTTTTGGAATTAGGGTAAGATAAGTTGCATTTATTTTATAAGGAATATATTGTTTTACCCTAGACTGCTCCATTGCCACCAATAAATAATCCTTCACTATATCCCAATCATGTTGGTAAAAAGTTGTAGAGAGCCCATCTAAATGAACTTCACTATATCCTTCACTATTTATCCTTATTAAAAGAGAAAAAATCTAAATGAACTTCTTCTAGAGTTTTTTTTTCCATCAGTTTCCTATTGTCTTCATTCGTTATAACTGATGAAACATCTTGAAGAATTTTATAGTTAAGAACTTTGGTCTTATCTGAACCTAGAATATTCTGATAAAATGACTTTGCCTCTTTTCTAATTTCACTTGATCTTCAATCCAAACCCCTTCTATTGATTTAATTCTACTAATTCCAAGGTTCAAATCTTGGGCCTCGCCAGAATGAACGCTTATCCCTTTACTGGTGCTTTCAATGGCATAAAATGTTTAAAATGATTATGGCATGGTGGTTATAGGGGTGGACTGCATGAAAATCTGTGTGGCAGCTTCCAAGGCGGACAACGCAAAATACTATGGTAGCCATAAAAAGCTAGACATCCTGCCCGGATTCGTGGCGGCTACCGATTCCACCATGTAAATTTAAAAAAAAAAATCTACTAATTCTAGAAGATGATATCTATACTAAAGCCATCCTATGAAAAAACTTTGTACTTTTATCTCCTTCTTTTAACCAAGTCTGTCTTGATTTTAATCTCCAGAATTTCTCTTCCTTACTCAAAATATTATGATATTCACTAAGCATCTCCCTTTCCTCTGAGCTTGGATTATTATCATCACCTTTTTGGAATTTTTAAAGTTTATCTTTTAGATATTTTTTCTCAAAAATATTTCCAAAGGTGTTCTTGTTCCATTATTTTAATCTATATGTCATAGCTTTAATTTGGTTTGGAAGAGCACACAACCCACCATTACCTAAATATTTTTATGTTTGAGTTATCATATCAAAAAATTGAGGATGGTCTTCCCACATCTACTCATATTTAAAATATGATCTTTTTTTAAATTCACTTACCACCATTGTAACTCTTATTGGCCAGTTATCTGAACCAATCCTTGTTAAGGTATTAATTTTAGCACAAGTTTCTTCTTCTAGCCAATGATCTAAGAGAATGCATCTATATAATTTTTCTGCTATTAGGTTCTAGTCTCTCCTATTGTTGGTCCAAGTATAGTTGTATTCTTCAAACTCAAATTACCATAGATTATTGTTTTGAATAAAAGTTGAGAAATATTTCATACTTTGGGCTAATTTTTCATTCAACTTGGTTATGGCATTAAAATCTCCAATGATCATGAATCAGGTTTCTTGGTCTTTACTTCTCATAAAGGCTTCAATACCACTCCAAACTTCTAATCTACTTGACTGATTTGTAGGTCCATAGACATTAATAAAGATGAAACAAATATCTACAAAGTAGCAAGTGACTAAAGAGGCTATCCAATGCCTAGTTTTATGAATGGTTACACAAGAGGTTCTCACTCCTTCAAAATCCATAGCATCCCATTCACATCTTTCCCAAACTACTTTCATAGTTTTTGAAACTTCTTCTTTTGCCATTTTAGTTTACTGGATATAGAATATCAGGTTGATTACTTAAACATAGGTCCCTAATATACCTATGCTTTGAGGGGGCATTAGCACCCCTTATATTCCATGACATTATAATAATATCTCATTAGGGGCTTCTAGCCCTTTCGGCATATTACCAATATCATTTTGTTGTTTGGTAAAGATAATTTCAACCAAATTCATTTGTGTTACTTTCTCTATGTTAGTTCTTGCTTCCCTAGATCTTTCTTGATAATTTGAGGGTTTTCCTCTTTTTCCTTCCCTATATTAGGAGTAGGTATTATTATTCATTCCTCAATATTATTTCACAATTTTTTTTTCAACATATTTATCCTATCTTGGTCCTATTATAGAAGCTTTTGACTTGTCTAGCTCATTTTTTGGTATTTCCTTATTAATGGCAGAGGTATTAACTTCTAAAACAGTATTTTCTTTACCAATTATTTTTTCCTGAATGGTGCATGGTTCTTCAAGATATTCTTCAAAATCTAATGAGACACATTCCTTAGCTTCATAGATAATATTCTTCCTTAAATTAGGATCATACTGAATAGACAGTTCCTTGCTAGTATGTTGAAATTGTCATACTATGTCCTCTAAGTTTTGATCTACTTTTTCTTCATAGGCTAAAGCCTCAAAAGAGTTGGTATTTCTTCCAATATCCTTCCTTATTGGTCTCCATTGTTTTTTTTCTTCTATTTTTCTAGATCTATTTTTTGGAAGTTGAAAACCATCTTCATCCATAACCATTCATAAATTTCTCTTACGATTTTCTACAAATGATTTAGTTGGTCTCTTTTTAGGGCATGATCTCTCAATATGTCCCACCTTATGACATCTACATCTAAAATATATGTTTTCATAATATATAGTTTGGGTCCACATCTTATCCCCATACTTAAGAATGATTTATTTTGGTAAAGCTTTACTTATATCAATCATGACCAATATTTGAGCATAAATAGCAAAAAATCCATCTTTTGTTGTATCTGAAATCTCAAGGAATTCTCCTAGAGTGTTGCATATTTAATTGAAGGTATATATTTTCCAAAATTTAATGGGCAACCAAAACATCCTAACCCAGACTGGTACTAGGGATAAATTTATATTTTTAGGTGAAAAGCCTTCATACCAGTGGGTAAGGAAGAGTCCTGCTCTTCCCATAAACCAAGGACCCCCTTTTAGGATTATTTCTCTTTATTCCCTAGAAAAAAAATGGCTAGGAAGAAACCTTTGGGAAGAAATGATAGAATCACTCCTGGAGACTTCCAACTCCTATCAATCCATTTTCTTAAGGCTGAAGCCCTTGGTCAACACCCATTAAATTTACCAAAAAACTGCCCTATCTTGGAGCAATGATGATCTCTTTGAGGTGTTCTTACTAACCTCTACCACTATATATGATTCTAAGGATTTAACTATAAATAAATCCATGGAAATGAAACTAAAACTTAAAATCTATTGAGATTTATCTGAAAAAATTATAGCAAATATAATATTTGATAAAAACTTTATAAAGTTTTCATGCACAATTTTTAAGATAAAGAAAGGGAAAAAAACTTACCTGAAAAATTCTTTGTCTAGATAGAATTTCTTGCCGCGCTGAAGTCCTAGCCCTTCATTTCTCTTCTCATTGTTCAAACCCTAGTTGGCAAATATTTGCAATTTCGTTTTCATGACTTGAAAATTTGTCACTGCCCTTGTTTCGAATGGTTGATTTCATAGAATCGTATCTCCTTCAATATTGATCATATTTTTGCATATGACCACTCATATTAAATATATTCAAATTATGTAAAATTTGTTCCAAGAATCAGTTGAATTGGATAACTCTTCATAAAGATATGGCTCCTAAAATATGAGATATTTTTCAGGAAAAATCCCTAATCCTTTGCACTTTGTAATTTTGCTTTTCGCAACATGAAAAATTATCATTGTCCTTGTTCTGAATGGTTGACTTCACAGGGTTGTATATCCCTCAATACTACCTAAATTTTTGCATATGACCACTCATTTTAAATGTATTCAAATTTTGCACAAGTTGGTCCAAGAATCGGTTGAATTGGATAACTCTTTGCGAAGATGGCTCCTAAAAGATGAGATATTTTTTTAGGAAAAAATCCTAATCCTTTGCACTTTTGGAGAGAGATATAATTAGTTTTATAATATTTTTAGTATTATAAATGAGTCAAATGGATTAAATCTTATGTCTCTACAATATCATATTCAATGTTGGTCAATGGGCTAGTAACAAAATCATTTAAAGCCAAGAGGAGTCTTAGACAAGGAGATCATTTATCACCATATCTATTAATTATTATAGAAGAGGTATTGGAAATGAACTTAAATAAGACATAAATATAGGCCAATAATAGTACTTAAGGCTAGTAATAACATCGACAACATTACCCATCAACAATTTGTAGTTGATACAACCCTTTTTAGGAGGGCAAAAAAAAACAAGGCCAAAGCTTTGAATAACTTATTAAAGAAATATGGAAAAGCTTCAAGACAAAAATTTAATAGGACGATCTAAAATTTACTTCCTAAACACTCTAGTTAGAATCAAAGCAGGGATCTAAAGGTTACTTCAAATGGAGGAGGAAAATTTTCCAACATATTTAGGGATGCCCTTGATTGAGGGGAGAGTAAGGATAGAATTATGGAATCCAATTATAAGTAAATATTAGAATAAACTATTGACATGGAAAGGTAGTTGGTTATCCTTAGCAGGAAAAGTGTAGCTAAATAAATCAGTCTTACAAGCCATTCCAACATATTATATGTCCTTGTGTATTATGCCAAATTTGTAGAAAAAAGTTTGATCTTTATTATGCAGTCTTGTTTGTGGTTAGGATTACATGATAAAATAAAATTACTTTAGTGAAATGGAGCAATATGTGTGATGATAAATCTAGGGAGGTCTTAGTTTAAGAGTTCTTACAGATGCAAACTTAACTCTAAGGAGGAAAGTAATTTGGAGATTGTATAAAGAGAGTAAAAAATAATAGGAACAAATACTTCTAAGTACGTTGAGCTCAATGACCTAAGCTTAATATTTATTACATTCTCATACTAGATGGCTTTGCACTATGAAATGGTTTACAAAAATCAATTGATCTTGTGATTATAGGTGTAATATGGGTGGTGGAAATTGGAGCAAATTTTCTATTTGGATGGATACTTGATGTGCTAAAAAATCTCTCAATCTAGATCCAATTTTGAAACTGTGGATGAGATTACTTGAAGATACATATGGTGATAGGGTTACAAATATTATGTACAAGTATCAGGAAGGAATATACAAATAGAAATATTTTTTTTACAAGTATACTAGACATTATTGCTAGGAGGCAGTTAATCATAAAGATAACAACAAATATTATTTCAAGGGAAACTGAGGATAGGCTAATTTGGGAGCTGAATAGCTTAGAAGAATACGCAACAAGAAATAGATATAATATAAAGCACCAACAAAATAGGAATATTACAAGAATATGGAGAGATAATTGGGATAACTCGAGCATTCCAAAAGTCAAAATATTTGTATGGCTAGTAAGTCAAGAAAATTTTATTTTGGGATAACATAATGAAAAGGGGTTTCCATGGCCCCTCACAAAGTGATCTATGTAAAAATGAGGACAATATAGACCATGTCTTGAAACATTATTTAATATTCTAGGGACTATGGTAATGGATTCTTAATATGTTTGATAAATGCATGGTGATGAATTAAAATTGAAGAATCGTTAAAGCAATGATAAAGCACTTTAAAAATGAGGTATTAATATGGGATACATCGAAAGATATAATACTTTGGATTGTATGGCTGAAAAAACAAAATAATATTTATAGGAAATAAAAGTAGTTTAGAGGTAATGAAAAGGAAGATTTGTTTAGCCAAAAAGGAGTCTAAACCAACCCTATCAACTCACCTAATCCCTAGCTTTGAAGTAGAGAGCCTTGATAGATGGAGTCAAGTCATAAAATAGAATAGTGATGTTGGGTGCAGAAAAAATAAAAGAAAGGCAAAGAATATAAAGTGGAAACCACTAGAAGTAGAGTTGGTCAAATTGAATTATGATGGAGCACCTAAATGAAATCTAGGACTAGTAGGAGGAGAAATAATAAAAAATAATAAGGGTAATATTTTGTCACATTACACTTTCAATAGTGGATTCAAGAAAAATAATGAACTTGAAGCTTGGGCAGCTTTGGAAGGGTTAAAAATATGCACAAAATTGAAATAGAATAAAGTATGGATGGAAGGCTATTCATTAATACTAATTAATATAATTTGAGGAAATCAAAGTCTTTATAGAACATACAAGAGATCATAATGGAAATACAATACCTTGCTACAGAGTTTAAAGAAATCAGATTTACAAATACGTTAAGGGAAGGGAACAAAAGTGTAGATAGGCTAGCCAATAGGAAGGGTTTTAATAGAGAATCATGAAGTTAAATTGTCTTTTCCATGTTTAAAGGAAGTAGGAAATTTAGTTCAAGTTGACAAGAAAATGTTGATTGTATAAATCAAATAATGATTAAGATTTACTATAATATTTTTCATTGGTAATATACTTGTATTTTATAACATTAATGTGTTGTCATATAAACTATTTATAACAGTTCTTATGGTTTTAGGAAGGAAACTATCAGTTAAAATATGATAAAGTGGGCTATGATAGCATAAAGTTTTGGAAATATTATTCTACTAAGATGTAGTGCGTAGATAGTAGAGGTGGAATTTTGGTATTGTGAAGGTTTTTGTAGGAAAATATCAAGAAGAAGGATGTTGAATTTTGAAATATTTGTATTTACAAAGAAAATTAAAGAAGATCCAAAAAATAAAAATCAATAATTCATACTTATTATGAAAATAAATGTAGGTATCTAATTATAGAAACTCAATTGAGATGAGGATTGAATCTGTTTGTAAACTCTCAAGATCTAAAGGAGAGAGTTGTTATTTATCAAGGGTGGGGACCTGGGTACAACCCTTTTTTCTTCAACTAAAAAATTAGTTTTATAAGATTGAAATGAGTATTTATTACATCATACTACATAGCCATAATATTTGGAGGAACAATACAATGACATTATAACAAACTATAGTATCATGAACCTCATAAGAATTGAACATTAATAGGTTCTTTTGTGAGCCAAAATTCACCAATTAAAATTCAATCCAATGAGAATTTGTTGCTATTTATTATTAAAGTTAGAAAATTATCCGAAAGGATATATAAAAATTTAATACAAATTTTATTTTTTTATTTTTTTTTATTTTAAAGCTTATATGTGGTTTTTATTAGGGCCAGGGCCACTCCCATCAAAATACCAAAATATTACATTTGTTGCAGCATACCTTTTTATCATAGTTTTTACATTTCTTTTTTTCTCTTAAATATATTCTTCAACTTCCTTGCAGTGCTATGTTTCCACAATCAACTCCTTGACATCATTTTAATTAAGACAAAATCTATGTTTCCATAGTCAACTCCTTGACATCATTTTTATTAAGACATAAAATCTCATTTGGCCAATTGTCTTCTAAAATTTAAATTTCACAGGGATCAAGATCAACACCATAATTTGCTAATTTATCAGCTACCTAATTTCCTTCTCTATAAATATGCTCACATTACCAAGAGATTGTATTTAGTAATAGATGATGAACGTCAACAATAATATTATTTTTTATCCAGTCTCCACATCCATTTTTGTTAATAACATTGATAATAATTTGTGAATCCCACTCAATTGAAATATATTTTCATTCTTTTTCTACTGCAATTTTAACCCTTGTAAGAAGTGCCCAAGCCTTTGCATAGTTGTTAGTTGACGTTCCATATAATTTTGAATAAGTGAGGAGATTTGACCCTCACTATTTCTAAAAACACCACCTCCACCAGCTTTTCCTGGATTTCCTTTAGAAGCACCATCAAAATTAATTTTGATAAACCCAATTTCTAGACATTTCCATTTTACCATAGAATGAAGTAGATCCTTTGTTTTAATTTCATTGTCGCGGATGACTCTTCCATGTATGTTCAAATTATGTAGCCAATTTATTAGTACCTCTCTTTCTGTAATTGAGAATTTCCATGATGAGCATCATATTTGTAGGCATTCTGCAAGAGAGGCAATAATATGGTTTTAAACTTGGGCATGATTTTGAGATTTATTTTTATAAATTCTTTTATTCCTTTCAAGTCATAAATTCCAACAAATAATGGTAGGGCCAATCCTTCAAAGAATACATAATGCTTTAGCTTTGAAATAATTTATCCAACATTTTATCAACTCTTTCAATGTTGATGGAGCTACCCAATATAATTTTATAATTTATAAAAATAACCCCAAATGGTGCTACCCAATATAATTTATAATTTTATAATTTATAAAAATGACCTGATGTTTCTAAATCCTTCTCACATAAGACACATCTGAAGGGTCCATAGTATCCTCTTCTTTGTAGACTCTCTCATGTAAGAATCTTACTTTGAACTGTGAACCGAAGAAATGTTGAGGCCTTAGGGAGAGCCTCTAATGATCAAACCTTCTTCCAAGAAAAATATTTGGGAGAAGAAAATTTTGACTATTCTAAATATTCATATCCCAACTTGACCGAGTATCCACCATCCTTTGATAAATTTCAAACCAACTTATCCTTTCATATAAAAATCAGTAAATAAAACTCTTGAAGCATCTTTTGAAGTTCATTTACAATTTATTTGAGTTCCTCTCCTTCAACCAGGTTGCTAAAATAAATCCATGATCTGGAGTTTAAAATAAATCCATGATCTGGAGTTTTTGCTCATAATAATATACATTTTAAAATTTACTATAAAATTGAATATTGTTGTGTATTTGAATATAATTTTTTATATAAATTATTTCATTAAGAAATTGTTTTTAGTCTTTTATTTTTATCAAGATAATGAAATTGGATACTCCTTAAATACAGATTATTTGTTTACATCATCACACATATTTATATTTCATATGGAGAAATAAAGCATGAAAATAAGTAGGCATTTGAAATATAATTAACAAAAAATTAATATGTAAGGAACAAACACACATTACAAAAAATGCATTCAAAACATTGTTAGAAAATGAGCCCTATAACAATAGGTTAATAATTTCCAAGATCTAATAATATCTCACATAAACTCATTCAATAATAATATTGCACAACAAAAAATGAAATCTTTATTGAAAATGCATCTACTAAAAGAATGCATAAATGCAATGCTTCTTCAATAAAAGATACAGGACTTTGTCTCCAATATAAACTTATATGAGACTCTTCATTTGCAACGGACTCTTGACTTTTGCTCTCCTCAAACTCATAAGAGAACCAACTATTCATATCTTCTTCTTTACATAATAAACATATTATATTATATAATGACAAAGTCTCCTATGATTGCACATAACTCCCTACTTCTAAACTTGATACATCACTCACATAACTCACTCTTACTAACAAGACACCTCACACATATAACTCCTCACTTAAATACATGACATACATTCATGCTTAACAACTAGTTACAATATATATTAAACACCCTCTTTTTTAAATATTTATAAGGGTGCTTGCATTTATCGTGCAAGGTACCAAATAATGTAATACCTCCAACACAAAATAAATATGTAAAATGAAATATAAAGCAAAAATAATTTTGAGATAAAAAACTAGATCTTTTGGTGGACTAAGAAGGAGTGTGAGCCAGAAGTGAGGAGCAAGTGTGAGTCATGAGGGAGCCTCACTAAGTAGCATGAAAGAAAAACCATATTTGAAAGCCATAATTGGAATTTAGCATGCCATAGCTAGAAATATGGATGCCCAAGTTGGCGGTAAATAGGAAAGAGAACTCATTGTAAGTTTGATCTAGGGAGATGATGTTACATAAGAAGTTATTATCAATAATGAGATGATCGAGCATGAAATAATGGTTCTTAAAATAAAAAGGGTTAATATGTAAGTTCCATAGATACTGACTAGGGTTTTCAAAGATTCAAAATTGGATCAAGTGGAACTATGGATTGAATTCAAATTACTCCATGAATTTTCTTCCTAAAGGTTTTTTATATATCACCTTTTCTTGTTTGGAAATTAGGTATGAAATAGTAGATGGTGGTCCATTGTGTAGGAGGAGATACCCTTTATTTAATACCATGGAATGAGAATTACTCTATTCAGATAAAACTTATTAAAAATTTCTAGTGTGGATTAGTTTTTTTTTTACGTCCATATCAACTTATCAATAAGGATGTTTTAAAGTCGAAAATACATGTCATGACCCTCCGAGATGGACCTTTGAATATGGAAAAACAATGTATTAACTAATGATTATTTAATACTCGATTTTGTGCAATTAAGAAACTATGCAATATTATTAGATATTGAAGAGTATGATACTGCTAACAAATTGCCAATGTGTAGGATCAGGTGCACTCATAAGTGGAAGAAGTTGAGTCATCCACCGAAGACGAGGGTACTTGAGATTGGAAAAGTGATGACAAGGTATCTCGAAGGTAACACGGATAGATACCTTCATATAGGCATACACTCGGTTAGGGATAATTATCAATAGCTAGCCACGTTGAGCCCAGACTGATAGCCTAATAGCTATCGTAAGTTCTAGAGGTTGAGACGAGTGACTAGATTGATGGAAATATTCCCTCGTTGTTTATTGCATATGCATGATTATATTTTACTTCAACACTAATGGCCTTAATAGTTTATGACTTATGAATGAATAAGTTGTCTTCATAACTCTGTGTATGCCCTGGTAAATGGAATAGCAAAGATATATCAATTTAAATAAATAGTTGATTTATTTAAATAAGTAAAGATATATCAATTTAAATAAATAGTTGATTTTATTTGAATAACAAAGATATATCAATTTAAATAAATAGTTGATTTTATTTAAGTAAGCAAAGATATATCAATTTAAATAAATAGTTGATTTATTTAAGTAAGCAAAGATATATCAATTTAAATAAATGGCTGATTTATTTGAATAGCAAAAGATAGCATTTTTTTAAAAATGATTGATTTATTTTAAGAATGATAAGGAAATTTCCTTCGCATAAATGGTTGATTTATTTTATAGGATAAAGAGTTTTCATTCAAAAAATATAGGATTTATATCAAATTGATAAAGGAAATGATTGTTTATATTATGAAATAAAATAACCTCATTAAAAAAATAACTTCTCTATTCAAAATAAGAAACGCATCTCATTTTGAACTTAGGGAATCAACTCTGACTGTTGAATTAATGTGGAAATTCATTCAATCAAAACGATCGACCAGAATTGGTTTAATTTTGATAAGACCACCTTCAGAAAATTGAATAGGTCAACTTGAAAATCTGATCAGATCAGTTACATGAAGCTCCCTCTGATGAGAAGGGATGACCTCTTAATGGCAAGTGTCTTGGGAAGGCGGAGGAGGGAACGTTATCTCTACCATCTAACTAATGTTGATGGGGTGTTTTGGCAATTAGGTGGTGGGAAAAGGCCGAGGAAGAATGAGGTGGGAAGAAGAGAGGATACACAAGAGAGAGAAGGCAGAAGAAGGGATAATAGAAGAGGGGTACGAAGCACTGTGAAGCCAAGGGAAGAAGCCAATGAGAAGGAAACAAAGGTAATGGACGTTTGAGTACAACCAAAATAAGTTGTTGGTGACCAGTGATACCAAGTTGAGATCATGAAACTTTAGAAATATTTATGCTTTCATTTGACTGGTTTAAATTGTTGCCCAGCTTGGATTCTCACCTGTTGCATCTAACTTTTAGACCATGGTAAACCTACTTCTTTTAGTGTGTATAGTCAACGTTGGGAGGTGGTCGTTTGACCACACTTCTATTAAAACCATCGTGAGTCTGTGGCCACACTTAATACCTTTCACCAAGCCTTGGTATCCTTGACTGGCCAATGGGTTATGGTAGTGCCTAGTTCTATTTAATGTCATAGTAATTACTTTGAATTAACACTTGTTACTGGTAGCGTAGACGACAGTTAGCCTTGGTCTACCTTATGGAAAACCTTCCACATGACCTATGGAGTCATCCCCTCTTAGACGTCTGCATCTGTGCAAGATGACATAGTGGGTTTTAACCCATCTCGGCAACTATCGTTGGGTAGAGAGCATAGCGCCATTACTGTGATGGCCAACTGTTTCATGGCTGTAATTGACACCATGGAGAAACCTTGAATACCCTGCCTAGTCTAGTTCGCCATGGACAAAGGTCATCTCGGCCACACCTGTCTTCGCCTATGACCACTCCATCATAAGTTGTTCTCCTTTGTTGAAGCCAGTCATGGGTTGGTTGTGGCGTATATGTTAGCTTAGAATACGTTTGGAATGGAAAGAACCAGTAGCGTATCATTAACAAAATAGGGTAATGAAAGAAAATATTTTTAAATGTATTTCATTATCTAAAATAATGTATCTATGGGGGTTTTAAATGTGTTTCATTATCTAAAATAGTGTAATTTTTTAATAATAAAAGGAAAAGAGATTTTAAATGTGTTTCATTATCTAAGATAGTGTATTTTTGGGTAATGAAAGGAAAAGGGGTTTTAAATGTGTTTCATTATCTAAAATAGTGTATTTTTTGGTAATGAAAGGAAAAGGGGTTTTAAATGTGTTTCATTATCTAAATAGTGTATTTTTGGGTAATGAAAGGAAAAGAGATTTTAAATGTGTTTCATTATCTAAAATAGTGTATTTTGGGGTAATGAAAGGAAAAGGGATTTTAAATGTGTTTCATTATCTAAAATAGTATTTCTGGGTAATGAAAGGAAAAGGGATTTTAGATGTATTTCATTATCTAAAATAATGTATTTCTGGGTAATGAAAAGAAAAGGGATTTTAAATGTGTTTCATTATCTAAAATAGTGTAATTTTTGGGTTATGAAAGGAAAAGGATTTTAAATGTGTTTCATTATCTAAAATAGTGTATTTTAGGTTAATGAAAGAAAGGAATTTAAATATGTTCATTATCTAAAATAGTGTATTTTAGGATAATGAATGTGAAATGTGGTTTGTTTTGTAAATTAAGGGTATGGGACCTTAATTTATGAAATGAAGAAAAAGATTTTATTTGAAGATTAAAGTAGTTGGCTTTAATTGGATAATGAATGTGAAATGTGGATTGTATTGTAAATTAAGGGTATGGGACTTTAATTTATGAAATGAAGAAAAAAAAATATTTGAAGAATAAAGTAGTTGGCTTTAATTGGATAATGAATGTGAAATGTGGATTGTTTTGTAAATTAAGGGTATGGGAATTTAATTTATGAAATGAAGAAAAAGGTTTATTTGAATATTAAAGTAGTTACCGATTCCACCATGTAAATACAAAAAAAAAAAAAGATTAAAGTAGTTGGATTTAATTGGATAATGAATGTGAAATGTGGATTGTTTTGTAAATTAAGGGTATGGGACTTTAATTTATGAAATGAAAAAAATGATTGATTGAATATTAAAGTAGTTGGCTTTAATTAGATAATGAATGTGAAATGTGGATTGTTTTATAAATTAAGGGTATGGGAATTTAATTTATGAAATGAAGAAAAAGATTTATTTGAAGATTAAAGTAGTTTCCTTTAATTGAATGATAAATGTGGATCTAGATTATTTGATAATTAAGGGAATGGGACCTTAATTGTTAAATAAGGGTTAGTCCATTTATTTCAAGCAGAGCATATGGTTTGATGCATGGTTGAATTACTCTCATGAGTAGATGAGAGGGGAAATAGAAAGAGTAGTTTCTATGTTATCAACTATGCATTACAAAGTTGAATTGCTTGGGTTATTTGTATAGTTGCAATTTAGCAATAAAATAAACAAATGCATTTAGAAGCATGTCTATCATGATCCATGAGTGTCTAGATCCCCTACTATCCTCACTTGATCGATGGAAGAGTGAGAGTAATGAAGTCATAAGATGGACCACTGCACAAGTTTGCTCTCTACCTTATATCTTGCTTAATTATGCAATAGATTAGATTTATGGGGAGATTTCCTTGATGAGATTGATGTAAAATATTGTTTGAAGGTATGGGGTTTACCGTACATACTTATGTAATAAATGAACATTGGGACTGATGCACCTTGTATTTCATTATTAAATGTGATTGTATTTATATTCTTTCTATTGCATGTTATTCTTTAATCATTAATTTAGGTTTCAATTATCTTTTGCTTGTTTGATGATTCATGTTTTGTTAGATTTAGTATCTAGACCCATTATTTATATTCTTGTTTTGATAACCTTCACATAATCTAGTAGTAAGTTCTAGGGTGAACTTAGAGGTAAACCTAAGGGCTTGAGACCCCCTTAGGGAGATTGGTACTAGGTTTAGAAGATTAAACTAGAGTTAAGATAGCTTGTCAGAGGAAAATATTGATATCTTAACTCGCAGTACATGTAGCATACCCACACATAATGGCTTGTGTGGAATATGGAGATGCATCTACACCTTCTAATGATTGAAGGTGATAAGCTTAGCTCATCAAGACTGATGATATGGTTGGAATTTTATGCATAACATGAGATATGCCTACACAGAAGGGACTTGCGTGAGGAAAATTTTGTGTGGTATAGTTCTTGAGAAACTTAGGGGTTGCTAAACATTAAGTTAATCTAAGTTTGGTTAGGGATTTATGTATTTCATCTCCTTAATTTTAAAATAAGAAATTATTTCTATCTTTGTGTGTTTTCTTGTTTCTTGATTTTTGGGTCATTACATTTGGTATCAAAGTTGTAAGTACGAGGCTATAGAGCTTCTTACGTTCTGAAAGAGACTTGGAAGTCTTCAGCGAAGGCTTGCTTAAGTATTAAGCTAAAATTTGGGATGACCTAGAGTCTATACTATTTAGAATATAATGGAGTTGACCCAAAGGGAAGATGAATGTTACGATACCTTAGTATGGGATTTGGTATTAATGATACATCATAACCTTGGAACAATATCCTAGTTAAGATTTCTAATAATTTGGCAAGAAGAACTCTGAAATGTGGTTTGAGTTAATGATTCAGTTTAAGATGAAGCTATAATATAATTCTTTTCTTTATTAGAAATAGATCAAGATGCCACCAAAGTCTAGGATAGAAAGACCTCCATCTAGACAGACTCGACAAAGTAATTTTGAATAAGGGACCCAAAATGAGGGTACAAAAATTCCCAATATGGGAATGGAAGATCTCAGTACCACAGTTGTTGTATTACAAGATCAGTTACGGTAAGTGATAGAAACTATTACAAACCAAAAATCACAAGCTAGAGATTTAGAAGTTAACCAAGTTAAGGAGCTGACTGCGAAGTAGATACAAGCTAGAACCCTCTTAGAGAAGGAAATAGTAAGATATCTAAATAATGTCTGTATCTCCAAGTTCAATGGATAAGGAGAGGAAGATGTAGTTGAATCTTGGTTAAGGAAACTGGAAGTTTTCTTCATAGTAAAGAGGTACTCTTCAAGAACCTGAACGGTTTGGGCTACTATTTACCTTGAAGGAGATGCCCTAGATTGGTGGGAAACTTATTATGAGGAAACTAAAATCAAACCAATAGACATCCCATGGAAGGAATTTATAGTCATCTTCAATAAGAGGTTCCTCACAGAGCATTTCTATGCTCTAAAATTTGAGGATTTTGCCAGTCTAAGGCAAGGAACCAACTTAGTAGAGATATACTATAGGAAGTTGGTAAAGTTGTTGAAGTATGTACCTACCTATAATGAGAAAATATGGATTCATAAGTTTACTCATGGATTGAAATCTAGGATAAAGCATGTTGTAGAGATGCATGAGTCTAAATCATTGCAAAAGGCATATGACCTAGCAAAGAAAGCAAAGTTGCACTTTTGTTATAAATATGAAACCTTGTCTGAGCAAGAATGTCAGGAACTAAAGAAGAATAGCAATGGGGTTGTAGAATGGAAGGTTGAAAAAGAACAAAGGGCTATGAACCCCCAGAATTCGAAGAATAAATCCAATGGAGGCCACAATAAGTTCAAGAAGAACTTTTATAAGAAAGGCAACAAACCCAATAACGCTAAGCCTTAACCACAAAAATGAAAAGTTTTACTTCCAGTAATTAAGGGTAAGGAACAAAAACTAAAATAGCAACAAGGTCCCAAGGATGAGTGTTATCATTGTAGAGGGCCACATTTTGCTAACCAGTTCCCATACCGACCAGGGCCAAGTGCAGCAAGTATTAAGGGAAATAAACCTATGCACAAGATCTATGCTACAACTAGGATTCAGAAGCTTTAGGGGAAAATCACCCCATTGATCATAAAAGGTAAGGTTTTTGATAAGCAAGTAAATATCTTAATATATAGTGGAGCCACTGATAGCTTTATTTCTTTTAAGTTAGCAAAATATATGCCGAAAAGGCCAGGGTATTTGGCTCATGGATGGAAGGTTGAGTATGGTTCTGGATAAACCTAATCCATAAACCAATGTTTCCCAATGATGTAAATTACCTTAGCTAGTGTAACCATAGAAGGTTGCTTATACGTAGCCCCACTGCATGCATTTGATGTGATCCTAGGGATGGATTGGTTACAGGAACACAAATCTGTAATCAATTTCTAGGATAGATAGATAAAAAAATTTGAATAAAGTAAGGGAAGGCTATGAATTCATAGTGAACAAGGGGTATTCAAACCCCAGATGTTTTCGGCTATGCAGCTGAAAAACACCCTCAAAAAAGGAGGGATAGTTTATGTAATAAATATAAATGAAGTAGGAGAATACCGAAAAAAATGAAGTACTAGAAACAAATCCAATTTTACACGATTTCAAGGATGTATTCCCTAAAGATCTACCTGGGCTCCCTCCTATGAGAAAATTTTATTTCACTATTGATCTTATGCCAAGAGCAGAACCAATTCATAGATCTTCATATAGGATGTCACCCATAGAGATGTAGGAATTAAAGGTACATTTGCAATGGTTATTGGAGAAGGGGTTAATAAAACCAAGTGTGTCACCTTGGGGTGCACCTATTTTATTTGTGAAAAAGAAATATGACTCTTTAATATTATGTATTGACTACAGGATGTTGAATAAATCTACAATCAAGAATCGGTATCCCCTACCTCGGGTTGATGATTTATTCGATGAATTGAGAGATGCCATGGTGTTCACCAAGATATATTTAAGTTCAGGGTACCACCAATTAAGAACACGTGATGAGGACACTCACAAGATGACATTTAAGACTAGGTATGGGTATTATGAGTTCACAGTCCTACCTTTTGGTCTGACTAATGCCCTAATTGCCTTCATGAACTTAACGAATAGTGTGTTCAAAAGGAACCTGGACCAGTTTATCCTTGTATTTCTATATGATATCCTAATATACTCTCAAAATAGGGAAGAGCACAATAAGCATCTCAAGATCATGCTAGAATTACTAAGGGAAAATCAACTCTATGGAAATCTATCCAAGAGTGTTTTTTATGTTTCAGAGGTACGTTATTTAGGGCATATCATATCAACAGAGGGAATTGCGATGGATCTAGAGAAAATTGAATCCATATTAAATCGGCCACTCCCTTCTAATGTTACCAAGGTAAGAAGCTTCATGGGATTAATAGACTATTATAGATGTTATATAAAGTATTTCTCAAATATTGCCTCTATAATAATTAACCTTCAGAAGAAAGGGAAGGAGTTCAAATGGACGGAAAAGTGTGAAACCAATTTTACTTTGTTGAAGCAGAAACTCACTATTGCACCAATATTGAAGATTCCATATGCTCAAGAAAAATTTTTAGTATGCACTAATGCCTCGTTGGAAGGGTTAGGAGGAGTACTCATGCAAGAGAAATCAGTAGTAGCTTATACCTCAAGGAAACTTAAAAAGCATGAGGTCAATTATGCTACTCCTAATTTAGAACTAGTCATTGTAGTACACACCTTAAAGGTCTGGTGTCATTATCTAGTAGGAAGACCTTTCGAGTTAAAATTGGATCATCAAAGTCTAAGGTATATATTTACCCAACCAATACTCAATGCAAGATAGAGAAGGTGTGTCATGTTTCTTGCTGAGTATGACTTTTAAATTGAGTACATAAAAGGAAAATAGAATAAGGTTTTTGATGCCTAAGAGTATGACTATTATAGATGTTATATAAAGTATTTTTCAAATATTGCCTCAACAATAACTAACCTTCAAAATAAAGGGAAGGAGTTCATATGGACGAAAATATGTGAAATCGCTTTTTCTTTGTTGAAGTAGAAACTCACTACCACACCAATATTGAAGATTCCAGATGCTCAAGGAGAATTTTTAGTATGCATTGATGCCTTGTTGTAAGGGTTAGGAGGAGTACTAATGCAAGAGAAATCAGTAGTAGCTTATACCTCAAGGAAACTTAAAAAGCATGAGGTCAATTATGCTACTCATGATTTAGAACTAGCCATTGTAGTACACACCTTGAAGGTCTGGCATCATTATTTGGTAGGATGACCTTTCAAGTTAAAATCATATCATTAAATTCTAAGGTACATATTTACCCAACCAATACTCAATGCAAGACAGAGAAGGTGGGTCGAGTTTCTCGTTGAGTATGACTTTGAAATTGAGTACATAAAAGAAAAAGAGAATAAGGTTGTTGATGCCTTGATTAGAAGAAGACACATAGCAACCATAACCAGGAGTCACATAAAACTCATGGACCAAGTGAAACAAGAGTGATATCAGGACAAATATTGCTATCAAATTTAAGCTAGAATGGATAAATGCCTTGAGAGCAAAAAGGAGTTTGGGATGATAGATAACTTTTTATGCTACAAAGGTAGAATCATCATACCAAAATTAAGGGATTTAGGAAAGCTAATAATGCAAGAAGCCCATCGAGCTCCTTATACAACTCACCCCGAAGGAGCAAAGATGAGGTAAATTTTGAAAAGGACCTTCTTTTGGGTGGGTATGAAGAGGGATATTATAGATTTTATTGCTCAATGCCTTTAATTTCATAAGGTTAAAGTGGAACTCAAGCATCCTACAGGACATTTGTATCCACATAGTATACCTACAGAGAAATGGCAGGTCATATCTATGGATTTTATAGTAGGATTATCAAAAACCAAGTACCAGCATGATGCAGTCCTAGTAGTAGTCGACAAATTGACCAAGTTTACACATTTTATACCTAGGAGCACCAAGGACAATGCTCAAGTGGTGAATAATAGATTTGCCAAGAAAGTGTTCTATTTGCATGGATTTTCGGAGGTAATTATCTCAAATAGAGATTCCAAGTTCACTTTTGAGTTTTGAAAAGCCCTTCACCAGGAAATAGGCATGAAATTGAACATGAGTTTGGCATACCACCCTAAAATAGATGGTCAAATAGAGCGATAAACCAAGTACTAGAAGATATGCTTCACATGTATTGTATGGATAACAAGTCTCACTAGTAAGACTACCTACCTTTGGTAGAGTTTGCCTACAATAATGGGTATCGCTCATCTTTGTGAATGACACCTTTCGATGCCTTGTATGGGCAAAAGTGTAGAACACCATTGTCATGGGATAACCTAGAGGATAGAATTGTGGTTGGACCAAAAATAGTCAGGGAAATAGAAGAGAAAATAAAGGTAATCAATAAAAGACTCAAGAAAGTTGTCGATAGGCAGAAGAGTTATGTTGATTTAAAATAGATTCCAAGAGAGTACTCGATGGGAGATAAAGTGTTCCTAAGGGTTAAAACAATGAAAAGTGTGATCAAGTCCACAAAAATGGATTCACAATTTGTAGGACTCTTTGATATCACTAAAAATATTACTCTGGTTGCATACTGACTCACCTTACCTCCTAATCTATCAAAAATCCATGACACCTTCCACATATATTTTCTTATAAAATATTTTGTTGACCCTGAACATGTGTGGGATGTTTCTAATTTGTAGATGGAAAATCCAAAGGCAATTGAAGTAATGCCAATAAGAATTCTCGAATTCTGCTCTAAGGCTATGTGGAATCGGTCACATGAGCAATGTAAGGTCCAGTGGGACCGTTTCTCTAAAAGGAATGTGTTGGCATTTTTGCCACATTGTTTTGATTCATGATTATTCATGCATTAATTGTTAAAGTTCTCATTCCTCTGTGTTTCTCTGCGAGTTTTGATCCCAAAACAGCTAAGTTCGAAGACTGTCGTGATATCATGACCGAAAATAACATGGAGAGCACAGGTTAAAAATCGTCGCGATATCATGACATGTCACGTTATCGCGGGTCTTTTGAGGAGAGAGAAGCCAAAGTCAAAAATGTCACGATATCACGACATGTTCCGAAATCATGGTCAAAGTGGTCAACAGAGGCAGATCAGTGAAATTGTAGCGAAATCGTGACATGTCACGTTTTCACGACTTGCAATAGCCATGGAGCATAATGTTAGCAATTGTCGCGAAATCGCGACATAATTGAGCAAAGGGCAATGACAATGAACCTTGTCGCGATTTCACGACAGAAAAATGAACAAGGGCCAGAATGTAAAAAACGTCGCGATATCGCGACATGTCGCGTTATCGCCGTCAAGGTGGACAGAAAAGCTTAAGGAATGAAAGGCGTCGCGATTTCATGACACTTTTGAAAAATGAGACCAAGCAAGGAAACATCGCGATTTCGCGACATATTGTGGAGAAAAGCTAAATAGACAAGAAATGTCATGATTTCATGACATGTCTTGTTTTCGTGATGTGAAAGCTCAGAAAGAACAAAATGGTACGGAACGTCACGATTTCGCGACATGTTCCATTTTCGCTACCTGCAAGAGGGTGAAGGCCAAGGAAGAGAAAATTATCACGATTTCGTGACATGGTGACGTTTTCGCGACTTTGAGGGTTGAAGAAGGCAGATGAAAGAACATGTTGCGATTTCGCTACATGTTGAGGAAAGAATTCCCAACAAAGGAGAATGTCACGATTTCGTGATGTATCAGGAAGATAAAGTCGAAGAGAGAAATATGTAGTGAAATCATGACTTGTCGCGTTTTCACGGTTTGAAACAACGTAAGAACAATATGAGGAAAGAACGTCGCGATTTTGTGACAGGTCATAGTTTCGCGAGAACAAGGCAGAGAAGGAGCAGAATAGTAAGGAACGTCACGATTTCACGACGCATCATGTTTTCGTGACCTCGGGTGAAAAAAGAGAACAAAGAGTTGAATACGTCATGATTTCGCGACATGGTTGATTTTTGTGATCCAAAATGACAAAAGCGAATGGAGAGAAATATGTGATGATTTCGTGACATGTCACGTTTTCGTGACCTATCACAGTTTCGCACCAGATAGCAGTTCAAATGGCCTGATGCAGCATTACAATTTCCAAGGATTAAAAGCACTCCAGAATTGAATGTTTTGCTACTTTCCAATGCGTGCAAGGTAGAACAACATGCTCAGGCCTGTAGTTTTTGAAGCTACCAAAATTGAAGATGCCTCCATTATTCAAAGCTTCTGTTCATGATTTTCTAACGGTTCTAGCATGCTCCAAGGATGACCATTTAATGAAGACAACAAGTTCCTTGTTTCATTTAATTTCTGGTTTCTCCGAGGCTGGTTTAAGCGGATCATTTCCTTATTGCTGCTGCATATTTTGTAGATCTTGAGGAAGTCCATTTTATGTTTTAAATGCTACAAAGAGGCAAGACCTCTATAAATATCAATGTATATCTTAGAAAGAGACATCGAGAGAGATACTTTTGTTGAAACACTTTTCAAGTTCTTTGCATGAATGAAAGATATTTGGCCTCTGGTTTTGCAAGCAATGTTCTGTGTATTTTTCCTTCTGTCTTATGCATTCCTCATTTATGCTCATATTCCTTATCTGCTGCTTCATTTGAATTCTACATCTGAGTTTAAACATTGCTAGTGAGGAAGTGAGTTCTGGAATGTGATTTTGGAGGTCATCTGCGCAAGGTTGTAAGTGAATTACGTCATTGTCTTCTATTATATGTTGTTAGTGTGCTTAAAGTTATCTGTTGTTAATATTTCCTGATCTGACAAGTTTAGCTTGTGGCTACATTTCCCATATCTTTCTGTAATTTCTCATTTCTTTTTGCATATTTCCAATTCCTTTCCTACAACTTTAGTCTGAAATCAAGCTTAGGTTTAGTAAGGGAACCAACCCTCTCTGGAGATTGGTCTAGGAGACATTTCTTTCTCCCAGCCTTTCAATGTTGGCCGGGTCTAGGGCACATTTTTTATGAAATCCTTTCCTGTGGCAGATTCATGACCAATAGTTTTTGGCACGCCCGGTGGGACAGACTGTTTCTATCTCTCAAATATCCACAATCGGTGGGACAAGTATTATTTCAAATTGATACCCGAAGGAATGAAGATCTTGATGAACTGTCTTGACCTCATAGCGGATATTGTAAGTTCATCTGGTGACTCTGTTGAAGGTGATTGTACCTGGAAAATTCTAATTTTGAAGCTAGTCTTTGCTTCATGATCATGAAATCAAGTGCCAAAGAATCTGAAGATCCAGTCGAATTCTTTGAGATTGATGTGCAGAACTGGAGAGAGCGCCCAAGATTGGTAAGCCCTGTGAATCCATCATTTGTTGTTTCATCGCAGGCTACAGGTCAGTTTGTACCATCCTTGACTCCTCCCAGTACTGTTATAAGCTTCTTATATCTAGATCCAGCATCTCAAATGGCTCAGCATCCTCCAAGGAAGTTCTCGGCATGGAATAGTTTAGGAGCCTTGAATTTGTAGGCTCAAAATCCAGTTCCTCAGGCTGCTTTGAAAGCTTTGCCAACCTATGATGGTACTAGTAAGACTACATATGAATATATTCATGATATAGCTTCTTTGGTAGCCATTCATCATATAACAGATGAATATGTGATGGTGAAGTTATTAGTACTATCCTTGAGAGGAAAATTATTGTACTGGTATCGATCTCTGCAACCAGGCACTATTGCGTCATGGGATCAACTAGGAGAACTGTTAGTTAAGAATTTTCATGAACAGGCTGATCCATTTTCTTTGCTGCATCAATTTAATGCAATTTAGAGGCACCCGTAGGAGGCGATAGCAGATTTCAATGTTTGATTTACCAGAAGCTGGTAGCAAGTGCCTGAAGGTCTTCGCCCTACCCCTGAGCAAGCTACCTTCTACTATCTTCAAGCATTCAACACAGACATTGGTTTGGCGATCAGGCAGTCCAATGTGATGACCTTCTCGAAACTATTCGAACAAGCACAAAAGGCGGAGGTAAACTTGATTGCAATTGGTAGGCTTCCTCCAAAGGTAGCAATGCCCATTTTACCTGATATTCGATAGCATTTATATCCTAGTTCCTTTTCGCAATCCATGTCTTCTATGTATCCTGTACCATCATGGAGCTCCAGTGCACCTCAGATCACACCCATCCCAGTTCCTCAACTCCCTACTTCAAAAAATCCCTAGTTGCCTGCACCCAAAATTCTACCATTCCTTGCTTCCACTTCATTCCCAGCATTACCAGCACCGCCAGTGCCTTTGCCCTTACTAGCACCTCCTACGCCTGTAAATCCTGATCCTTATACAACACTCTTGCAAGAGGTAAAATCTGCCAATTCTGCAATAAGATCAATGGGCAATAAGATCACATTGATTGAAAGGAAGCAAACTGAGCGAGATTTATAGCCTAGGAGATTTTAGCCTCTGTCGATTACTAGAGAACAATCTGCTTCAACAATCAAAGAACCTGAGAAGAACCTGACTGTTTTGGCAAATGAAGATGTAGTCCTTGCAGAAAGAACATATTAGTGTTCAACATGTAATGATCCACATGGTGAAGATACTTGCATGGTTCATTTGAATTATGTGCATACCTTGGCCACTAGTTCTTTGGGAGGGCAAGTCAACATGATCTCTGAGATAGGTCATAGCTTAATGGTTCCATTCAAAGAACAAGTTTCAATTCTCACAAGGATTGGAAAGAAGCCTGTCACAGTAGATCCTGCTGAGCTAGAGCCATTAAAAGTACCAGTTGATTTGAGAAAACAAGTAACAACTCCTGTGCCAATATCAAAGCTAGATGCACCTGTTTTACCAAAAGATCCTATTCCACATAGAGTACAAGAAAAAGCTACAGCTACACAGGTTAGATCAGAAGCAGAGGAGCAAGCAAGAGAAAAGTTGAAGTACCCATCATTGACCAAAAGGTTGAGAGTAGAATCCACTCAGCAGTATCGAAGCAGATATGATCCCCCCATTGAAAAGAAGGAATCTGCTGTAGTTGCATACAACATTATTGAAGAATTGAAGAAGATCCCAGCAAAGGTTAGTCTTTATGATGCATTACAATTGCCTGGATAGGTAGATTTATTACAAGAATCTTTGAAATCTATGAAGGATAATGAGAAGAGCCCTACCCAAACAATTTATGCTCAAGATTTAACCACCTCAATCACTAGAAGGAATAGACCACCCCCATTTTTTCTGTCACTCATAATGGAGGGTTGGATCGTGCATAACTGCATGATTGATTTCGGTGCCGCTACAACTATCATGTCAAAGGCAGTTTGTGAAGTTATGGGTATGGAATACACACGAAGTAGCCCTGGAGTCTTGCAGTTAGATGGTACTCCTATGAAAATAGTAGGGGTAATCAAGGATGTCTTGATTATTTTACACAGTATGCCTCAGATTACAGTCATTCAGGAGATAGTTGTGGTTGATCTAGAACCATATTTTAGTATGTGCTTATCAAGAGAATTTACTACAAATTTGGGAGGTTATATTTCATTGGATTATTCCCACTTGGAGATTCCTTTTAAAGGAAAGAGACTCCGGATTTATAATGAAAAACCTTCCTCTTTTCATATTGAAAGGTTGGATGAAGCAGGAAAGACCATGCAGTCTATCAACATGCTAACTAAAGAACCAAAAGATCTTATTTTGATGGATGAACCTTGCCTAGAGTATGAATTCTCAATGCTTGACTTTAATGCCATGCTAGAGACTGAGATTGGCTGGTGTTCCATTACAAAGCCTGAGGAGGTTGAACTGAAGATGCAAGATGATCAGAATTCTATGCATGATCAATTCAGGACTCTATACTTTGATGTTGCGAGCTTCACAAATAATGCAGCAGAAAAACTTGAGGTTGAACCCAAATTGATTCTGAATCCAGTAATGAACAAGTGCAACTCCAGACACCACTGTCCCAAGCAGATGGTGCGCAAGCCAAAGTCAGCAAGAATGATGTCCAGGTCCTCTGTTCTAGAAACTAAAGATCAACTGAAATACAATCAGATCTGGTCGGGACACTGCAGATTCATCGGATAACCCCCTGAGACTGGGTTTGTGGTGGCGGCATGCCAATCATGTCGTAAACTTTTGTACATAGAAAAAAAAAAAAAAAAAAAAAGAGAAAAAAATAGAAAAAAGAAAAAAAATATTTTTTGAATTTCCTCTGTTAACTTCGGCTCTTTTTGCATTGGAACCCGCAGGTACGTTTATTTCTTTCTTTTTTCTCTCTTCCTTCCCAACAGATAGTGGCTTTTGTCAATTTCTTCCTTTCCCTCCCTTCTTTTCATTCCCTTCTTCACTCATTTCTTTCTTCTACCATCTATAATTAAGCCACTACTATTGTTTCTACTCCCCTCTCTGATATTCCCGTTTCTTTATCCCCATTTTCTTCTAATCCTTGTTTTTTTCAGTATTTATTTGCAGTTCATACCGCATTTTCCACTCTCATTTACCTTCATTTCATTATCCATTTTTGTTTCATTACTGCAGTCAGTAAATCAGTAGCTCCTCCTCCGCTATTGTATCTCTACCGCTACACTCCTTCCATTCCCACCATTCCATCCTTTACTATTTCCATTCCATAGTCCTCACTTCGCTCATTCCGTTCATTTTCATTTTGCAACCCCAGTGCTTTCATCACTGTCATGAAGATTCTTTTACAGCACTTGGTGAGCTAAGCCAAATACAGATTTATTTGAGTTTTCAGTAAGTCAGCAAGAATTGTTGTAGCAGTCTCCAAAGATGTTTCCTATCAATCAGCACTTCCTTTCCTGCTTCTCATGTTTTTCTTGACTCTGTTGCCCAATGGATTCAGGCCTGGGATTCGTGCATACAACAAAACCCCGCGAGCCGCCAAGAATGTTGGCATTTTTGCCACATTGTTTTGATTCATGATTATTCATGCATTAATTGTTAAAGTTGTCATTCCTCTGTGTTTCTCTATGATTTTTGATCCCAAAACAGCTAAGTTCGAAGACTGTCATGATATCGCGACCAAAAACAGCATGGAGAGCACAGGTTAAAAATCATTGCGATATCACGACATGTTGTGTTATCGCGGGTCTTTTGAGGAGAGAGAAGCCAAAGTCAAAAATGTCACGATATCGCAACATGTTCTAAAATCACGGTCAAAGTGGTCAACAGAGGCAAAGCAGTGAAATTGTAGCGAAATCACGATATGTCATGTTTTCGCGACTTGCAATGGCCATGGAGCAGAATGTTAGCAATTATCACGAAATCGTGACATAATTGAGCAAAGGGCAATGACAATGAACCTTGTCGCGATTTCGCGACAAAAAATGAACAAGGGCCAGAATGTAAAAAATGTCGCGATATCATGACATGTCGTGTTATTGCGGTCAAGGTGGACAGAAAAGCTTAAGGCATGAAAGGCATCGTGATTTTGCGACACTTTTAAAAAATGAGACCAAGCAAGGAAACGTCGCGATTTCGCGACATATTCTGGAGAAAAGCTAAATAAACAAGAAATGTCATGATTTCGTGACATGTCTTATTTTTGCGATGTGAAAGCTCAGAAAGAACAAAATGGTACGGAACGTCGTGATTTCACGACATGTTCCATTTTTGCTACCTGCAAGAGGGTGAAGGCCAAGGAAGAGAAAATTGTCGCGATTTCGCAACATGGTGACGTTTTCACGACTTGGAGGGTTGAAGAAGGCAAATGAAAGAACATGTTGCGATTTCGCTACATGTTGAGGAAAGAAGTCCTAATAAAGGAGAATGTTGCGATTTCGTGACGTATCAGGAAGATAAAGCCAAAGAGAGAAAGATGTAGTGAAATCGTGACTTGTCACGTTTTCACGGTTTGAAACAGCGCAAGGACAATATGAAGAAAGAACGTCACAATTTCACTATAGGTCATAGTTTCACGAGAACAAGGCAGAGAAGGAGCAGAATAGTAAGGAATGTCACGATTTCGCGACGCGTCACGTTTTTGCGACCTCAGGTGAAAAAAGAGAACAAAGAGCCGAATACATCGCGATTTCATGACATGGTTGATTTTCGCGATCCAAAATGACAAAAGCGAATGGAGAGAAATATGTCGTGATTTTGCGACATGTCGTGTTTTTGCGACCTGTCACAGTTTCGCACCAGATAGCAGTTCAAATAGCCCGATGCAGCATTACGATTTCCAAGGATTAAAAGCACTCCAGAATTGAATGTTTTGCTGCTTTCCAATGTGTGCAAGGTAGAACAACGTGCTCAGGCTTGTAGTTTTTGAAGCTACCAGAATTGAAGACACCTCCATTATTCAAAGCTTTTGTTTGTGATTTTCTAACGGTTCTAGCATGCTCCGAGGATGACCATTTAATGAAGATGACCGGTTCCTTGTTTCATTTAATTTTTGGTTTCTTCGAGGCTGGTTTAAGGGGATCATTTCCTTATTGCTACTGCATATTTTATAGATCTCAAGGAAGTCCGTTTTATGTTTTAAATGCTACAAAGATGCAAGATCTCTATAAATATCAATCAATATCTCAGAAAGAGACATCGAGAGAGATACTTTTGCTGAAACACTTTTCAAGTTCTTTGCATGAATGAAAGATATTTGGCCTCTGGTTTTGCAAGCAACGTTCTGTGTATTTTTCCTTCTGTCTTATGCATTCCTCATTTACGCTTGTATTCCTTATCTGCTGCTTCATTTGAATTTTGCATCTGATTTTAAACATTGCTAGTGAGGAAGTGAGTTCTGAAATGTGATTTTGGAGGTCATCTGCGCAAGGTTGTAAGTGAATTACATCGTTGTCTTTTGTTATATGTTGTTAGTGTGCTTAAAGTTATCTGTTGTTAATATTTCCCGATCTAACAAGTTTGGCCTGTGGCTACATTTCCCATCTCTTTCTGTAATTTCTCATTTCTTTCTGCATATTTCCAATTCCTTTTCTGCAACTTTAGTCTAAAATCAAGCTTAGGTTTAGTAAGGGAACCAGCCCTCTTTGGAGATTGGTCTGGGAGACATTTCTTTCTCCTAGCATTTCAATGTTGGCCGGGTCTAGGGTGCATTTTGTATGAAATCCTTTCCTGTGGCAGATTCGTGACCAACAGAATGCCACTTGGAAGAAAGTGACAGATATGCAAAAACATTTTCCTTTTTTTTTTAATGATCTCTAAATTTATTTTAATAATTTATTTTTGTGCATACCTATGTATAACTAAAAAACACTGGAGACGATGTTTAGTCCTAGTGGAGGAGGATGTCATGACCCTCCTATATGGACCTTTGAATATGGAAAAACAATGTATTAATTGATGATGCTTTAATACTCGATTTTGTGCAATTAAGCAACTATGCAATATTATTAGATATTGAAGAGTATGATACTACTAACAAATTACCAATGTGTAGGATCAGGTGCACTCGTAAGTCGAAGAAGTTGAGTCATCCACAGAAGACAAGGGTACTTGAGTTTGGGAAAGTGATGACAAGGTAGATCGAAGGTAACATGGATAGATACCTTCATATAGGCATGTATTCGGTTAGGGATAATCGTCAATAGCTAACCATCTTGAGCCTAGACTGATGGCCTAGTAGCTATCGTAAGTTCTAGAGGTTGAGACAAGTGACTAGATTGATGAAAATATTTCATCTTTGTTTATTACATATGCATTATTGTCTTTTACTTCAGCACTAATGGCCTTAGTAGTTTGTGACTTATGAATGAATACGTTATCTTCATATCTTCGTGTATGCCCTGGTAAATGGAATAGCAAAGATATGTCAATTTAAATAAATAGTTGATTTATTTAAATAAGTAAATATATATCAATTTAAATAAATAGTTGATTCTATTTGAATAACAAAGATATATCAACTTAAATAAATAGTTGATTTTATTTAAGTAAGTAAAAATATATCAATTTAAATAAATAGTTGATTTATTTAAGTAAGCAAAGATATATCAATTTAAATAAATGGTTGATTTATTTGAATAGCAAAAGATAGCATTTTTAAATAAATAATTGATTTATTTTAAGAATGATAAGGAAATTTCATTTGAATAAATGGTTGATTTATTTTATAGGATAAAGAGTTTCCATTCAAAAAAATATAGGATTTATATCTAATTGATAAAGGAAACAGTTGTTTATATTATAAAATAAAATAACCCCATTAAACAAATAACTCCTCTATTTAAAATAAGAAATGCATTTCATTTTGAACTTAGGGAATAGACTCTGACTGTCAAGTTAATGGGGAAATTCATTCAATCAAAATGATCGACCAAAATTGGTTTAATTTTGATAAGACCGCCTTCAAAAAATCGGATAGTCCACCTTGAAAATCCAATCAAATCGGTTACATGATGCTTCCTCTAACGAGAAGGGATGACCTCTTAGTGGCAAGTGTCTTGGGAAGGCAGGGTAGGGAACCTTCTCCCTACCATTTGACTGATATTTATGGGGAGTTATGGCAATTCGGTGGTGGGAAAATGGTGAGGAATAATGAGGTGGAAATAAGAGAGGATACATGGGAGAGAGAAGGCAAAAGGATAAGGGATAAGAGAAGAGGAGGACGAGGCGCTGCGAAGCCAAGGGAAGAAGCCAGTGAGAAGGAAACAAAGGCAACGGATGTTTGAGTGTAACCTAGATAGGGTAGTGGTGACCAGTGATACCAGGTTGGGATCATGAAACTTTATAACTATTAATGATTTCATTTGATTGGTTTAAATTTTTTCTCAACTTGGGTTCTCACCTATTGCATCTACCCTTTAGACCATGGTAAACCTACTTCTTTTAGCATGTAGAGTCAAGGTTGGGAGGTGGTCCTCTGACCACCCTTCTGTTCAAACCATCGTGAGCCTGTGGCCATGCTTAATCTCTTTCACCAAGCCTTAGTATCCTTCATTGGCCAATGGGTTATGGTAGTGCCTCATTTTATTTAATGTCATAAATGTTACTCCAAATAAACACCTATTTTTGGTAGCATAGATGGCAGTTAGACTAGGTCTACCTTATAGAAAACCTTTCACATGATCAACAGAGTCGTCCCCTCTTAGATGTTTGTAACTGTGCAAGATGGTATAGTGGATTTTAACCTAGCTCAACAACTATCATTGGGCATAGAGCATAGCACCATCATTGGGATGGGCAATAATTTCATAGTTATCGTTGACACTATGGAGATACCCTAAATACCTTACCTACTTTGGTTCGCTATGGACATAGGTCATCTCAGCCACGTTTGTCGTCGTCTATGACCACTCCATCATAAGTTATTCTCTTTTTTTGAAGCCAGCCATGAGTTAGTCACGGTGTATATGTTAGTTTAGAGTACGTTTGGAATGAAAAGAACTAGTAGTGTATCATTAACTAAATAAGGTCATGAAATAAAAGGGTTTTAAATGTATTTCATTATCTAAAATAGTGTATTTCTGGGTAATGAAAGGAAAAGGGATTTCAAATGTATTTCATTATCTAAAGTAGTGTATTTTTTGGTAATGAAATGGGGATTTTAAATGTGTTTCATTATCTAAAATAGTGTATTTTTAGGTAATGAAAGGAAAAGGGATTTTAAATGTATCTAAAATAGTGTATTTTAGGATAATGGAAGAATGGTTTTAAATGTGTTTTCATTATCTAAAATAGTGTATTTTAGGGTAATGAAAGGAAAAGGGTTTTAAATGTGTTTCATTTTCTAAAATAGTGTATTTTTGGGTAATGAAAGGAAAAGGGATTTTAAATGTGTTTCATTATCTAAAATTGTGTATTTTTGGGTAATGAAAGGAAAATGGATTTTAAATGTATTTCATTATCTAAAATAGTGTATGGGCAATGAAAGGAAAAGAGATTTTAAATGTATTTCATTATCTAAAATAGTGTATTTTTGGGTAATAAAAGGAAAAGAGATTTTAAATATATTTCATTATCTAAAATAGTATATTTATGGGTAATGAAAGGAAAAGAGATTTTAAATATGTTTTATTATCTAAAATAGTGTTTCATTATCTAAAGTACGTAGAGAAACACAAAACAGGGTGTCTACACCCTAGCCGCTTCATGAACCAGACTAGAGAAAAAACAGACCTACGTAGGGGTTGTTTAACAGAAAAACAAAGATTGAAAGAGAGAGCCCATACAGGGGCTAAGGAGAACATAAAGCAAAATCAAACCAGTGTCTACGTAGGGTTCAAAATATTAGTACCAAAATTCCCATGCAGGGGAACAGAACTCGAAAGACAAAATAAACCAACTCTAATCATTGACAATTTTTAGCCTAAGGATTTTATATGTGTTTCATTATCTAAAATAGTGTATTTTAGGGTAAAGAAAGGAAAAATATTTTAAATGTGTTCATTATCTAAAAGAGTTTATTTTAAGATAATGAATGTGGAATGTGGACTATTTTGTAAATTAAGGGTATGAGACCTTAATTTATGAAATGAAAAAAAAAATTATTTGAAGATTAAAGTAGTTGGCTTTAATTGGATAATGAATGTGAAATATGGATAGTTTTGTAAATTAATAATATGGGACTTTAATTTATGAAATAAAGAAAAAGTTTGTTTAAATATTAAAGTAGTTGGCTTTAATTGGATAATGGATGTGAAATGTGGATTGTTTTGTAAATTAAGGGTATGGGACTTTAATTTATGAAATGAAGAAAAAATTTGTTTGAAGATTAAAGTAGTTGGCTTTAATTGGATAATGAATGTGAAATGTGGATTGTTTTGTAAATTAAAGGTATGGGAATTTAATTTATGAAATGAAGAAAAAGGTTTATTTGAAGATTAAAGTAGTTGGCTTTAATTGGATAATGAATGTGAAATGTGGATTGTTTTGTAAATGAATGGTATAAGATTTTAATTTATGAAATGAAGAAATAGTTTTGTTTGAATATTAAAGTAGTTGGCTTTAATTAGATAATGAATGTGAAATGTGGATTGTTTTGTAAATTAAGGGTATGGGACTTTAATTTATGAAATGAAGAAAAAGGTTTATTTGAAGATTAAAGTAGTTGGCTTTAATTGAATGATAAATGTGGACCTAGATTATTTGACAATTAAGGGAATGGGACCTTAATTGTTAAATAAGGGTTAGTCCATTTATTTCAAGCAAAGAATATGGTTTGATGCATGGTTGAATTACTCTCATGAGTAGATGAGAGGGGAAATAGAAAGAGTAGTTTCTATGATATCAACTATGCATTAGAAAATTGAATTGCTTGGGTTATTTGTATAGTTCCAATTTAGCAATAAAATACACAAATGCTAGAAGCATATCTATCTTGATCCAGAGTGTCTAGATCCCCTACTATCCTCACT
Organism: Wollemia nobilis; assembly: GCA_028583015.1. Taxonomy (NCBI): domain Eukaryota; kingdom Viridiplantae; phylum Streptophyta; class Pinopsida; order Araucariales; family Araucariaceae; genus Wollemia; species Wollemia nobilis. The sequence continues at coordinate 264,664 of JAQPPZ010001136.1, read as the reverse complement.
TGATCGATGGAAGAGTGGGAGGACCAAAGTCATAAGATGGACCAATGCACAAGTTTGCTCTCTACCTTACATCTTGCTTAATTATGCAATAGATTAGATTTATGGGGAGATTTCCCCGATGAGATTGATGTAAAGTATTTTTTGAAGGTATGGGGTTTACCATACATACTTATGTAATAAATGAACAATGTGACTGATGCACCTTGTATTTCATTATTGAATGTGATTGTATTTATATTCTTTCTATTGCATGTTATCCTTTAATCATTAATTTATGTTTCAATTATCTTTTGCTTGTTTAATGATTCATGTTTTGTTAGATTTAATATCTAGACCCATTATTTATATTCTTGTTTTGATAACCTTCACATAATATAGTAGTAAGTTCTAGGGTGAACTTAGAGGTAAACCTAAGGGATTGAGACCCCCTTAGGGATATTGGTACTAGGTTTAGAAGATTGTACCAGAGTTAATATAGCTTGTCAGAGGAAAATATTGATATCTTAACTCGCAGTACATGTAGCATACCCACACATAATGGCTTGTGTGGAATATGGGTATGCATGTACACCTTCTAATGATTGAAGGTGATAAGTTTAGCTCATCAAGACTGATGATATAGATGGAATTTTATGCATAACATGAGATATGCCTACACAGAAGGGACTTGCATGAGGAAAATTTTGTGTGGTATAGTTCTTGAGAAACATAGGGGTTGCTAAACATTAAGTTAATATAAGTTTGGTTAGGGATTTATGTATTTCCTCTCCTTAATTTTAAAATAAAAGAAATTATTTCTATCTTTGTGTGTTTTCTTGTTTCTTGATTTTTGGGTCATTACAATACACTATGGGAGTTCATCCAAGAGGGACCAAGGAGCAAAAGCATGCTATATATACTCGGATATGTGTTTCTATGGATATTTCAAAGCCTTTATTATAATCCATTAAGATTAAATATTAATCAAGAAAATAAGGTCAAATTTGAATTATAAAATCATGGCATTCTGATGTCATAATTGTTACAAGACCAGACATGAAAAGACATTGCAAAGCGAAAGTGATGAAGAAAGAGTAAAACCAATTGGCCATGAGAAAAAATTTAGATTATTTAAAGCAAGACAAAACTAGAGATGATAAGTCTCATTGTAAAAAATCAAAGGGATTGGTGAAGATAAAAGTGTCAGTGGGAATGAAAAATAGAGGAAGACCCAAGAAGAAAAAATAAAGAGAAAAAAAACTTAGAGGGATATTGATATGGGAAAACAAAAGTAAATATGACAAGCATTAACAATAAGTGGGGAAAATCTAATAAATAAAAATAAAAATTGATGATGAAAATGGTCTCTTGGAATAGGAGGGGTATAAATGAAATCTTTATAAAAATAAGTTCTAGGCAAGTGATAGGTTATTATAGCTAGCATATTTATAGATATGAAAATTGGGTAGCAAATATTTTATCCATTTATTGTGTTGATTTTCATGTTGAAAAAATTCAAATTTTGGAAGGAAATTAGATGAGTGAGATCTTATCTCTTAATAAAATGATACTAAGAAGTTGAATGCAAAAACTTAGCAACTCGAGAAAGGTAACAAATATCTTTTATCAAAATTCAAATGAAGAATAACTTTCATAAAAATGTGATTTGGATATGGTTGAATTAATATAAATATAATGTAATGAGAGCAATGTAATGTTTTGTTATTATAATAGGTGTGGCCCCCAATAGAAGCCACACATAGCTTATTAAAAAAATAAGATAATAAACTCTTCCAATAATTGAATCAATAACATATCAACTTAAATTTTGTCTCATCAATAAGATTTCATACATAATATGATACTTTAAAAATCAATGGATATTTAATGATAGATGGATTTGAGGTAAACTTGAGGAAGTGGATAGTGGATCTTCATAGTGATTTTATTCAAAGGTTTATAGTATTGATCTAGTATTCGATTTTGAATCAATTCCTAGTTTACCTCCTAATTCGTTATTTTTAGGGACTAATATGACATACAAGTGCGTTAAACAAAGGAGAACTAGGAACTAAACTTGTGCAATGTTTTATCATAAAATTAAATGGAAATCCAAATGGTGAGTTGAGCAAGTCATCATATTATGCTATAATTTAGTCCATCTACTTATGTTACGTAGATCATATGATTTATATGATTTTAGCACTAATCCTTGTTATGCTTTGTGGCTTGATCATTAAATAATGAATTTCTTGTTCTGACTATCCTCTTCTTGCATTATTTGACACTCACTAAGGAAACAAAGGTAGGAGAAAATTATTTGTTATCATGAAGTGCTAAAATTTGATTGTGATGGCAATACTCCATAATATTTACACATACACACCATGTCTCTTCCACATGAATGGTTGGCCCATGAAACCATAAAAAATGTTGAATGACACAACACCACATAAAACTTCATCTTTGAAGTGTTTGATGGTATAAGATAAGAGACATTGTTGAGTGACACAAATTTATCTTCCTTCTTTTAACCATCCAACATGGCTATAAATGAGCGTAGAATACTATGGCGGCCATAAAAATTCAGACAACCTGCCTCAGATTCGTGGTGGCTACCAATTCCACCATGTTAAAAAAAACATGGCTATAAATGTGGTGTGATAGGCAAATTCAAATTCTTTACAATGTTGATGAAAATCAAATTCTTTTGACTCCAATTACTAATAATAAAATACAATGGATTACCCTTCACCCACACATATAACTCAAATATACATTGTTCCTCTTATTCAAATCCTTTGGTTTGAGATGCATGGTGGCATTGGTCACATTCCGTTCAATTTTCATGATATAGCTTGCATATATATAGACAATAGTGCAATGGATGTAAATGGTTTCCTTTTAGTAAAAAATGATTGAGTTGCTTGACCCTCCTCCCTAAAATGATTGTTCCTCTTATGATAATCACACCATTTTTCAGTCTTGGTCTCTAGAGGATTCTTATTCTAAGGTTATTTCTTATGATTTTAATTTTGATTTCAGTGGTGAATCTATTTATCTTTGATTATTTTGGTTATCATTCTTTCATTTCTTGGACCAATTCCTAATATTACTCCCCCTCCTTTGTTGTTTCTACTTTTGTGTTTTTACTCTAGTTTGACAACAACTTTATTTACCTCTCCCAAGTTCTTGAATTCAAAGAGATACATAGCCTCCTAAATGTACCATTGTAACTTGTTGTGGTATTTGATATTTTGATGCCATTTAATATCTTGAATACCAATTTTTCTATGATGGAAAGGAAAACATGAACATAATATTAAATAAATTGGTCTTTACCTTGAGGTAATTATTGTCATTATATGTTGTAATCATCAAATGTTCCTATGGGATATTATTCATCTTTGACAACATGTATGACATCATCCCATGTGAACCCTACTTAAACATATTTACTCTTTTTCTTAACCTTATTACAATATGCCTCCACTAATTTTGAACTCTATAGTGCAAAAGTAATTTTCTTATTGTTAGTGAATTTATTTTTCTTATTGTTAGTAAATTTATTTATTTATTAAAATTATGAAATCAGCCGATCCAACCAATTGATTATAGGGTTTGGGTAAATGTGAGGAATGAAAAGTTTCACACCATAAACCAAGGTTTCAACCCCATTGGTGAACCTTACCATTTATCAAATGGAAGGAGATCATTTATTTAAATACATCAACATTTAAGAAGAAGACCAGGGTTCAAATCTTGATATATACATAATTTCTAGGATGTAAATATTGTGGTAATATGGTCAATAATGTAATATAAATAAGGACTATTTCAATCTCATCTAACCAATTAAAAAACTAATGCAACTAATTTTTTTGTTACATCAGTATCCATTTTTTTCTTCTATATATGCTTTAATATATGTGGGGGTAATAAATTCTACTAGGGTAGTGAGGGCATATGATAAGGAGGAGGTTATAAAATTTGCATTATGAAGTTTTGAAGAAGTTGAGAAAACTAATCCATTTCTCATTCCTCTATTTTATAAAGAATTCATTGAATATTTCCTTGAAAGAATCGACTATCTCAATGTTATTTGTTCTATTTTCCATTTAAAATCATTTAAAATAAAATGGGGATAATTAAAAGGATCTCGCATTTATAACCTAAACTTCTAAATGTTTGTGTAATGACCCTAATATAATCATGTTGACTATATTCATTATTGTTATCTAAGTACCTAGGAGTAGGTTAGTTGCCATTGAGAATTAGGGTTAGGTTTATTGGTGTTTTAGTCTATAAAAAGAGGAGTTATGTTGTAGTCGAGATATCATTCATATCTTTCACCTTAAGTCATCTATGGTGCACGTATGGGACTTCACCCTCTCCAAGTGATTATGATAATTTTCCCTCTCAGAGTGGTTACGATTTATAATGATTTGGAATCTAAATTCAATTACTTACAATATTTGATTTCTTGCTATAGAATCTGACTTACTATTCTAATGAGTATTTTATTTTTCATTTTATATAGTTTGCTTTCAATGTTATTTCTAGAAGTTTTTTCATTACAAGTGGTATCAAAGCTTTAATCTTGGCTCCCTGTAGTGGTGTAAAAAATGGTAAAAAGGTGTATGATCCAACCCATAGTCTTAATTATATGGATCTACTTTTTGTTTTTTAGATAATTTCCATCAAAAACTTTTAGGCTCTATTTTTTGACTCGTTTTTCTTTTGTAATTTTTTATTTAGCCACTATTGTTTTCTTTTCCATAATCTGAATAAAAAATAATTAAGGACATTAGGACCCTTGCAGGATACCCATCTCATTATGATTGTCTCATCAAGCTAATCAAAATAATGAGTATCTCTATAAACACTTTTTTGGAAGTTCTCAAAGGGCATATTTAGGGTTTTGTTTTTCATCCTTAGTGTATGAGGAATTTATTGGATTCTATTGGATGGGCATGATAAAATGGTATTTTTAGCACATAGGATCATATAACAATAATTGCATGAACAGAAAGAAACGTTAACTAATAAATCTTGGAAGGCACCATAATATCTTTTTAGCATCAATAAATTTTAACCATAGATATATTTTTTTCTTTAGGCACTATGAGTACCCATAGAACTCCTTGGGTTGGTCATCATCCCTTTTTTGACAAGTTCCTTTAGCTATATTACTATCTTTATTTATAATAAAATGAGCATGTCAATCTGATATAAATGTTATCCTCCATTGATAAAAGACCTATAGAAACATAGGAGACACTCGATTCTATACAATATCGATTGTCTAAACACTAATGTGTTATATTTCCTTCCCCTATATAGAATTCCCTATATAACAAGCTTCAACAAGTATTAGGTAGTAGTAATAGTGCAAGTAGAGTAAGATAGAACCTTTGATTGATGACCTTCCTTTGATCAAGAATGTCTAATTTCAAGATCTATGAAACCCTGAAGGGTTGCCCTATGAATAAGATCTAAGATTCTACCAGTATCTTGACACTGGAATCTGCTAATAACTACCCTACATGCACAAATTTGAGGGATTTAATTTGGATTACATGGGTCCCTATGCTACTAGGATAATATTTCAAGTATGGTAAACTTAACTTAGGATATGCTACTGATCTTCATCACTCTGCAAGAGGTGTATCTGATTTACTTTTTTGATCTCATGATGTTTTCATGTCACATATTGGCATTCTATCCTTTGAGGATATAAATCCATATAATTATATATCTAAGGTGTCTAGCATCATTTGTCTACATTATGTTTTTGAAGAAGGTTGAATCACATTGGCTATTACTAAGCTAGATATCTATGTTTATCAATGGTTGTTATGGAAGATTTATCAATGTGGGCACTTACTTTTATGGCAAAAATTCAAAGTGATGTTCCTTTGTATGTTTAATGAAGGATATTTTAGTTCATATATGGTTTGTTTGACGTAAACCAGGTAAAGAATTTTGGTTGAGGACTAGTGCATGAAGTTAAAGGGACTTCTCACATATACCTATTAGTTGGATCTAGAAGTGGTGGTCTCAGTATTTTTCTATGGCCTTAAGGATGCCATCCATTAAGAGGTTAATATGCATGATGTATAAATCCTTAAAGATGCTAAACATGTATCTCTTATAATAAATAAAAAGAAGCTCCAATTTTCCTATCCCCAACCCTAGTGTGATTTCAATCCGCAAGAGCCTTCTTTAATAATGATAATGATGAGTGTCCCCCTATATTTTTCTATAATAAAATGTCATTAACTCTATCCTTAAGATCAAGCTTGTGAGGAATGATGTAATTTCTCGATGGAAGTTGATTGTAGCTATTTTAGAAGATGAAGGTCAAGATCCTTCACCATAGGAATCATCAGTTGACTAAGAGGACTCCAAGAAATATGTTGATATCATGGTCCCTTATGTGTTTACGATGATTCAATCTCATCATACCATTAAGGTTTGAGGATTCATTAAATGTTAATATGTCAATGTGTTGATCGATTCAAGTAGCATGCATGATTTTATTAACATCAAAACAATAAAATATTAGGATTCCATATCTATAATGTAACCTATGATAAATTCCAAGTGTTTATTGCCAGTGGGGTATGACTTCGTGTGTGGGTTGTACTACTAATGTTCACATCCAAATAGTATATTATACTTTGTTTGACAATATTTTTTTCATGGATCTAGGTAGTGTATACGTCATCTTGGATGTTCAAAAGCTCTCTTAGCTTGAATTATTAATATGCAAAGGGTGTATGTTAAATGGGTGGAATTTGACAGGTTATTTATTTTAAATGTATCAAATCTCATCCTTCTAGGGTTGTTAGCTCACATTAAATGACAAATATCTTCAAGAAATGCAGACATAGATTATTTTCCTAGGTTGATTACATGGAAGTCTAGTATCCTAAATCACTCGTTTCTGTACCATTAGACTTATAGTCTATTATTGATTACTATGTGGTTTACCTTTGACGAACACATGGGTCTTCCCTTAAGTGCACATATGATTATACCATCTACCTAGTTCTAGAAATTTGACCTCCAAATATTCATCATTACTGCTATCCCCATCCCCATAAGTCTAAGATAGAGAAATTGGTTCAATAGAATTGTTCACTCAAGCATTAGTTCTTATTCCTCTCTCATGGTCATGGTTTGACTTAAGGACATTTATTGGTGCATGTATCCAAAATTTTGACCTTTCAATAAGACAACAATTAACGATAATTTCCTTGTCCCTTGATATTGATGATTTGTTGGATGAACTACATGATGCTAAATACTTTACCAAGCTTGACGTGCATTATGGGTTCCATCAAATTAGAGTTAAAGAAGAGGATATTTCCAAGATGGATTATTGTATACATAAGGGTCACTATGAATTCCTAATACTCTTTGGTATTAATAATGCTCCTACTTTTCAAAGCCTCATGAATTTTATCTTTTGTCTTTTTTATCATAAGTTTGTGCTAGTCTTATTTGATGATATCTTAGTGAATAGTAAGTCGTAGGAAGTTCAGTCAACTAATGTGGACCAATTCCACCTATTACGAAAGGAAATATTAATTTTCAATAGGTCTAATATTTGTTTTTGGTACCTAAGGTAGACTATTCGTAGCATATAAAAGCCATGCAATATTGTACTAGGCCTAAATCCCTTAAGAAACTTCATAGATTTTTAGATTTTACTAGGTATTATAAGAAATTTGCTAACTATGATAATATTGCGACTCCTTTTATCACTCTCACTAAGAAGGATGTTTGTTTTTGGTCAAAAGTAACTTCCTAAGTCTTCACTACCTTAAAAGAGACTGTGTGTACCACCTCTATTTTGGCTACTCCTAAATTTTACAAACATTTTATCATTAAGTGTGATACTTTAGGAGCAGGTATTGGAGTTGTTTTAAATTAGGATAAACACCCCATTGACCTTCAAAAACAATAAACTATATAACAAGAATTAGGGACCATCCACTTATGAGAAGGAGATATTATCCATTTTGTATACCATAGAGAAATAGAATCCTTATTTGTTGTGCTGACACTTCATTATCAAAATTAAGCACAATAGCCTTAAGCATTTTATGGAATAATATCTCTTGTCCTAAATAGAATAAATGGTTGGCCAAGATATTGGGTTATAATTTTGCCATTGACTACAAGAAAGAAAAGGATAGTGTGGTGGTCGATTCTCTATCACACGAACATGAAGATGTTATTGTGGTTAGTGTTATCTCTAGTCCTCTTCCATAATAGATTTTATAGCTTTAAGAGGGATGGTTCTTAGATCTTACAATTGCTTACATCATTCATGATGTGGATGTTGGACCTCCACCTCCTACTTTGTTCTCATATTATGATGGGGTTGCTTAAAAGAAGGATTATATTTATCTTCCTTCATATTCCATAGTCAAGAGTGGTATTCTTCAAGAATTGCATGCCTCCCAATCAACTAGACATTTTAGATTTTGAAAAACTTATCTACAGGTGAGGAAATCCTTATCCTAGAAATACTTAAAAGGAGATATTAAAACTTTTATAGTGAATATGAGATATTTTAGTGAAACAAGAGGGAAGCAATTACTCTTTTATCTTGTTGTAGCCTTTATCTATTCTCGATTATCAATGGGAGTATATCTCTATGAATTTCATCAAGCATCTTCCCAAATCATAGGAAAAAAAAATTGATGGCAGTGGATTACTTTTTAAAATATGTTCTTTTTTGCACCCTATAGCATCCCCTCACTACTAGCAAAGTTGCCAAGATGTTCCTCAATTCTATTTTAAATTACATGGCATGTCCAAGTTTATTATCAGTGATCAGGGCCTTATTTTCATTAGCAAATTTTGAAAGGAAACTCTTAATGGTACTCAACTGACTATGTCATGTTTTTATCAACCTTAGTCATATGACCAAACGGAAATTATGAATAAATATCTAGGTACTCACCTTCATTGTTTCACCCAAGACAAAAAATATCAATGGGTTCAATGAATTTTCTAAGTTAAGTGGTGCTATAGGACTTCTCACTATTTGTCCCTCAAGATGTTCCTATTTAAGGCAATGTATGTCTAGAGATCTTTGTCTTAGAAAACTATGTTTTAGTATTCTCAAATATGGATCAAGGAGATAATTTTTTTGTGATAGGATCAACTTGTTCTCTAGCTCCTTAAAGATAATATTTTCTAGACCTAAAACTGAATGAAGTAGTAGTAGAATACACATTGCTCATAGCAACATTTTTGTATGGGTGGCATTATTGTGACTCTAGCCTTATAAGTAATTGTCCTTGAATACTAAGTCTAGTTAGAAGTTGGATCCTTGATTTTATGGCCTATACAATGTGGTTTGTTGTATTAGGGAAGTGGCATTTCAATTGGAGCTTCCTCTAACTTCCCACATCCACCTTGTTTTTCATTTTTTGTCTCAAAAAGTAATTTATCAAAAGATGCAATCCAAAATGGAGCTTCTAGTACTTGATGAAGAATGGTGGATCACTTTCCAACTAGACGATGTGTTGTAGTACCTAGTCTATAACCTATGGTCTTGCTAGATTCAAGATTCCTTGTCACGTGATAGGATATCCTAAAGGAAGATGCAACGTGGGAGCCTACAAATATTTTTCTATCATTTCCAACTTTGAGAGAAAAGCTTTCTAAGGATGGAAACCATGTAACAACCCTACTATAGCCACATTGGCTATCTTTATTATTATTATATCAAGCCCTAGGATTAGGTTAGTCGACCCTTAAGTATAAGGGTTAGGGTTATTGATTTTTTTAATATATAAATAGAGGAGTTATGCTATAGTTGAGATATCATTCATATATTTATTTTTTATCTTAAGTCATCTATGGTTCTCATATAAGACTTCACCCTCTCCAAGTGGATTTGATACTTTGTCCTCTTTGAAAGGCTAGGATTTATATTGATTTGGAATATATTTTGTTACTTACAAAATTTTATTTCCTACTATAGAATATAATTTATTATTCTAGTGAATGTTTTCTTCTGTGCATTGTTAAGTTTGCTACTATTGTTGTTATTTTGGAAGTTATTTTGTTATAATTTTATCTTTGTATTTGTAGATATGGAAAATTGACCCATAAAAATGAGCTACTTTTCCCTTTATATCTCTAAGAAGTCCCTCAAGCTTTCTAAGGGTAAGTTTCTTCCTTTTGCTTACTTTTATCCTTGGCCTCACCGAATTCACCATCATCTAGGATGAGGCACGAATTTGGAAAAGTTAGAATTTTTCTAATGAATACCCCTAATTTTGGGCTGACCTCTATGGCATCGGCTCTTGGCCAAGGTTTTTTTTCATTTTCCTGCCTTAATCCCTCCAAACATCCTATAAATATAAGGATTGGATCCCATTTTTCTCCTAGTTTTTTTTGGATTCTACATAGCTAACAAGATTTCAAGATCTGACTTTGTGATGATTGCAAGTGATTTGAGGGTTTTGGAATACTCTAGTGCTATGCTATTTGTTTATTGTGGACAAGCAAGTGGATAAGCCCTAACGCCAAATTATGTACACCATTTGTCTTCTAGAGGATGAGACATCTTCCTCCTTGGTTGTTACCTTTACTCTTGCTTCTTACATAGGCTTATCAGGTTTTATCTGTGTTATTAGCTCTTATATAATTAAATATTAGTTTTTTATTGCAATTTTTCATCCATAATTTAGCTCTTTAGTCTTATTTCATGAATTCATACCCTGCCCTTATAGGGAACAAATTTTATGAAACCTTTTGTTTCATTGTTTATTCTCTATTATCAAATTTGTGCTTGCAAATTACGAGGTGCAAATTCAATCACAATAGCTTTGGGGAAATTTTGTTGCTCTCAAAACTCTATTCATTGCTTGTTCATCCATTATATCACAACATTTATTCTGTTTACATTTTGTTTTACCATTTCATGCTATCATATTTTGTACTGCTTGTTCTAAAATGTCAACAATTATTTTTATTTTTGATTGGTCAGCTAAAAGAACCAATGGGCCTAGATTGTTATACCTCCAAGCTCAGTCACATAGTGGCCTAAGTAGACCTCCAAACACTGATCAATTTTACAAGGGTTTTGAAGTTGTTTTACAAGTTTGACCGAATTCATGGGCATGATATATAGGGCATAAATTTGTCTAGGATCAACCACTAGATCAAGTACGTGCTATGATAGATCTGTTAGGTTGTTCGTTGTGTGCATGTGTCCATTTTTGTTCATTTCCATATTTAGATAATAATAAAAATAAGTCATTTTAATTTCATTTCTAGGCATCAAAAGAGAAAAAGCATATGGTTTGCATCTAGGCTAATATTGTTTGTGCAATATCTTGGTTTCTTGCTTAAAAAGAACAAAAGATTTAATTTCTTACAAAATTAGGGATAGTTCTCATTCAACAAAAGAATCATTCTAGGGATAGCTCCTTTGTTTGCTTGCATTATTGCTTGACCTACAATGTTCTTTAATTTTTTATAGCTTAGATATTAGTAAGATCAAACATAGGTGTTTGTTCAAATAAACACATCAAATATTCTATCTTGAACTTGAAGTGAGTCCTTAAACCATTCTTAGTGAACCTTTCGATCCCCCAGACCCCTAGTGTAGAGGAACAACCTCATGATCACATCGACTCCTAGCAGATCTAGCCGATAATCATACATTATGGGCGGTTTTTCTCCCTCTACATATTTGGTGAACTTGACATGAAACACGTCCTTGGTGACCATCTAGGAATCCTTTTTCCCTTTTTGTTCTTCTTTCTAAACTATAAGCAGGACCATTTAAATTTATTTGCATAAACTTAATTAATTCTTTTGTGTCCTTTGTGTTTTTGCATTAGCTTTTCTCCCTTTCTCTTTGTCTTAATCTTATGGCCCCAAATATTAGGAATAAATTAAAGACGATAGAACCAGAAGAGAATCCTCTATGCCATGAGGATGATCCAATTTATAGTAAGAACCCCAATCTAGAAGAAGAAGACATAAATACAGGTAATGACATTGATCCTATTGAAGGACCTCATGGTTAGCTCACCTTCAAATCACATAATCATATCTTGAATTTCTTTAGAAAAAATAGATAAGCATTGAATGAAGCCTTGGATAGAGATATCCACTTTGAATAAGTTGGAACATCTCATCATCAAGTCGATTCTCCTCTCAACATTCATGTCAATCCATTGTTTAAATTGTCTCATAATGTTAATTCATTTCTTAAACCTACATATGCTACTACAATGACCACTGACATTGGGAGAGTTTTGAAACATCCTCAAGACAGTAGTGCATCCGAAAATAATGTTCAATTTCCATCTCATAATTTTCCTCCTCTCAATATTCATTCTTTTGTTCCCCCAAAATTAAATTATGTCCCATAGCAAAATACTACACAAACTATATCATTCTATAACCCTTACCACAACAATGTTAACATCTCTAACGTTAACCAAGTTTCTTTTCAAAAATCCACCTATAACCCTCTAGGGAACCTAGGGGTATTGCACAACAACAATGTAAACATGTAAATTTTGAAAAATATAGTGAAACAATTGGCATTAAGAATGGATACACTACAAGCACCAAGTTTCACCTACAACTATAAGGAAATGTGCAATCAACCCTTAGACCCTATGGTCATTACTAGGCCTTATCCCAAGTGTTTTCCAATGTCAATATTACCCCTTTATAAGGGAATGGAGGACCCAATAGAACATTTAAGTATGTTTAGAATAGCATGTCATGATATTATATATGATGATATGTTGTTGCTAAAAACATTTTCTAAAAGCCTTGGTGGTATGGCATTGGAATGGTATTATCAACTACCTTTTCATTATTTGAGAAATTTTGATGAAACAACTGAGCTATTTGTTCAACAATTTGGAGTTTATATGGAGAAAGGAGTAACCATTCAAGATTTGTACCTTTTAAAATAAGGTAAGGATGAAAGTTTCCCAAAAAATTTATCTCAATGGAGAAGTTTAGTTGGACGTTTAAGATACACCTTACCTCCTTGAGACATGCTAGAGATCTTTATTGATAACTCACAAAAGCATAGTTTATATGAGTTGGAAAAAACAACCACTACCTCTTTCGAACAAGCAATAGATTTGGAAAGGAGAGTAGAGAAGGATATCATTCGAAGAGTTCAAATCAAACCAATGAAAGAAGATAAAAGGACCATGAAAACCCAATATAAGAACAAGTATGTTGTTGGTGATGGGGTAACAGATAACAGGTAAACCAACAATATCAATGCAGCTAGGACCTTGCAAAAGTTGGTGCTTAAAAAACCCCAAAAACCCCCACCAAGAAATTTTACTAGACTCAACCAACCTATTTTATTGGTCCTTAAGTAGCTTTTGGAGGCTAAGATGATTTAACTACCTCCCATAAGGCAACCTAACACCATGACAAATTGGTATAAGCCTAGGCAACATTATGAGTATCACAGAGTGGAGAAGCATATGATGAACTAATGTAAGAGGTTGAAACATGTGGTTCAAGATTTTATAGATGAAGTTCACCTTATTGTGAATGATTCCCAACCCACTCCTAACCACAAACCTCCAACTAATCAACCTCCTACTCAACAAACATCTACAACAAATCAAGATATGGGTATCTTCCAAAATCACCTAACTAATCATGGGTAATAGGCAACTAATTAAGTGTCATATCATAATTTTCCACCTCCCTACAACAACATGGTGGGTATGATAACATCTACTACAATGCAACAAGTTCAAACTAAATTGACTCAACTATCTCATCAAGAGATAATTTCTACATCCAACCAACCCTTTAGACCACCCTTAGTTCTTAAGAGTACCCAAAATAGGAGCACAAGTGTAGAAAAACCAAGCTTAGTGTTGAAGCCACAACCAAAAGTCTCCTCTAACATCCAACAATAGTTATGTAACACACCTACCAAGATATCCCTCTTAGAACTTTTACAGACTTCTCCTATTCATAGGGAATCCTTGTTGAAGCTTTTAAGTCAACAATTTGTTCTGCAAGATCTTCCCCTTAGTAACCTAGCCAATGTTGTAGGTACTTTTGGTATAAATCACATATATTTTTATGATGACGATATTCATCAAATTTACAAGAGGATTCTCCCATTTACATCACTATTTATATTGGAGAAAAAATTATCAAGAGGATCTTGGTGGATAATGGTTCCTCCCTCAATATATGCACTCCAAAATTTTGGACCTAGGGAGAAAGATTTAACCAAATATGATGTCATCATAAAATATTTCAAAAATGAGTCACAAGAGGCCTACAAAATTTTACCTCTTCCCCTTAGGGTAGGACCCAAGATCTTAGACACTTTATTTTATGTGGTATCTTGCCCAACATCTTTTAATCTTCTTCTTGGATGCCCTTGGATTCATGCCATGAGGGTTGTCCCTTCCACTCTACAACAATGTTTAAAGTAAGAATTTGAAAATCATTTTATCACCACCTAGGGTGACCCTCATCCATTCCAATACTATTAAGTGATTGAGCAAGCCCAATTTACGATCAATTTTATCCATTTGTTTCTCTTCATAAAGTTTCTTCTTCTTCTCCTCTCATTTTTTCTCATCATTCTCAAATCACCAAGAAGTTTGATAACTTTAAAATCAATGAAGAACCATTAGTCATAATCCCATCATAGGATAAATCTAATCTACTCGATGTCAATCCTCTTCTAGATCTCGACAAGCTACCACCTTCACCCCAAACTATGGGTTTACCCCATAAAAAGGGTGAAGTAGTGCACATCGGTATGTGTACCTTTATCTACATGGGTACATACCATAAAGAAAATATCCATGGTAGAAACCCATTATCGATAGGGTGAACCTTTACCCATTGTTATTTATCCAATAATTACCCACTTCCTAAGATCATATATAGTATGGGATATATAGGTACAGGGTTGGGACCATAATAGAAAGGTATTCAAGATCCTTCAGAAGTTTAGCTTTGACCTAGGAGATATGGCATAGGTTACATCCCCAAAAATAACTAACCCTTACCAGTTGATGATGATCAGGTCATTATTTATGTTGAATTCATGAATCATAATGGCTTGGAATGGATTAATGAGGATGAGGGATTGTATTCTCCCTCTAACATATTTTTTTGCAATGTGATAACTTTGGTGCACCTCGAGTTATTTCTGACCCTAGAGGAGTATGCTGAAGGAGATACTCTTTGTGATATGGATCATGATGATATCCTTTGAAATAGCTTCTTATTTGATGTGTCAGTCTCTTATATTGCCCATGTTGAGTCTTCTAGTTCTCAAATGGACCCGGTTCCTATGTTTCATCATGACCTTAAGCAACTAGGCATGATCCCCACCCCTCCTCATTATGACAATGAATCCCACATCCTCATAGAGGAGACCATAGATGTTAATATAGGTTCCGAGGAAAGCCTTAGAATCCTTAAGTTAGGAAAAGCCTTATCCATTGACGAGGAAGAGCAATTGACCAATTTATTAAAGGAATTTCAATATATTTTTGCTTGGTCATAATTCAACATGCTGGGGCTTCCTTTCTTGTTATGCTTCATTTGGTAGTTAAGCCTAGTGTTAAGCCTATTAAGTAGAAATTTAGGAAGAAGCATCCTAAGGTCACCCTATTAGTCAAGGAGAAGCTCCAAAAACTCCTTGACATCAATTTTATCAAAGCCATCAACTATTCTTATTGGATCTCCAACATCGTTCCTATAGCTAAGAAGGAAGGAACAATCAAAATATGTACCAAATTTTAGGATATTAACTTATCATGTCCCAAGGACAATTTTATCCTCCCCAACATAGATATGATTATAGGTTTTTTTTCCAAATGTGGAATTCTATCACTCATGGATGGCTTCTTTGGATACAATAAAATCATGATAGTCCCTAAGAACTAGTCTAAGACAGCTTTCATAACTCCATGGGGTACCTTTTATTATAGTCATGTCTTTTGGCTTGAAGAACGCTGGTGCCACATACCAATGGGCCATGACATATATTTTTCATGGCATGGTGCATGATATTGTAGAAGACTATATAGACAATATTCTCGATCATTCCATACATCGGGAAATTGATGCTCAATATTTAAGATGGATCTTTGAAAGGCTTTAGTAATACAAGGTTCATCTTAAGCCCTCTAAGTGTGTGTTTGGAGTCACATATGGTAATATTTTAGGTTTCATAGTATCTAGGTGAGGTATTGAAGTGGATCCCACTAAGATAGTGGCTACTACTAACATGCCTCCTTCCCATAACCTGACTAAGTTGTATATTTTACAATAAATATTTCAAGCTATTTTTTGCTTCATAGTCTAGTTAGTCGATAAGTGTCAGTCCTTTCTTAAGCTTCTTAAGAAATATGTAGTATTCCAATGGGATTCTGAGTGTCAAAGAGCCTTTGATGAACTCAAAAAGTATCTCATTTTCTCACCTATCCTTCTTACCCCTAGGTTGGATAAGCATTTGATGCTTTATATAGCAGCCACAACTTAAGCTTTTGGGACTATGCTAGCTCAACATGATGATCAAAACAAAGAACAAGCTATCTACTATATCAGTAGAACTTGGTTAGCTATGAAACCTAGTATACCCCCTTAGAGAAGATTTGCCTTATTGTAGTGTTTGCTTTTCAAAATTTGAGACACTACATGCTTAGCCATAAGACATTAGTAGTCATGAAGTTTTATCCTCTCCACTACTTAATAGTGAAGCCCCACCTTTATGGTCGAGCCGCTAAGCAGGTTCTAGCCCTTGGTGAGTTTGACTTAACCTTCATAGGCCATAATACTATAAAAGGTTAAGTTATTGTTAACCATCTAGCCATTGTCCCCTTAGAATCTACCCATGCCTTAAGTCATTAATTTTCTCGATGAGTGTCTTAGCTTAGAAGTAAAATATCCTGAGTATTGGACTTTATTTTTTGATGAAGCCCAATGCTCAAAGGGCACTGGTGTTGGAATTATTCTAGTCACCCCATAAAAATATCTCATCCCTCTTTCCTTCAATATTTGTTTCTTTTACACTTCTAACACTATAGAGTATGAAGCCTTGATCCTAGGTCTTAGGATTGCTTTAGCCTTGAAGGTTAGATTCCTTTTTGTCTTTGGTGACTCTCAACTTATGGTTAATCAGATCAATAATATTTATAAAACTAGAGATAATAAACTAAAAACTTACAAGGAAATTATCACCAAGATTTTATTCGCCTTTATAGGGTAACCATATATTCTATCCCTAGATCCTCCAATCGCCATGCAGATGCCACAGTCATTGTTGCATCCCTGATCCCCTTGAAGATAGAAGATGATCAAGTGATAATAATTATTCAATAACTCCAAGAGTCTGCATCCCTTTGTTCTAGCCTCATTCTATTAGATGTCCTAAATATTGGAGTTTCTCAATCTAATCCTTGGTACACTAACATCTTTAAATTTCTTAAGGATTTTTCAATGCTTGATGGCTTATATTGCAACCAATTAAAGCTTTTGTGAAAAAGAGCATTTCAATTTGTGAAAATTGGCAATACTATATCGACGTTCTTTTGAAAGCATCCTCTTTCAATGCCTTAACTTTGATAAAGTCCAGTAAGCCCTTAGTGAAGCTCATGAAGTATCATATGGAGGACATTTTAATGCCAATGCCATTGCTAAGAAGCTCCTTCGAATTAGTTATTATTGACCTTCCATGGAGAAAGATGCATGTGACTATATTTAATGTTGCAACAAGTGTCGATGCTATGACAACCTTGTTCTTCATCCTTAAAAACTTTAGGTTATTTCTTTTCCTTGTCCATTATCCATGTGGGGATTGAATATTATAGGGAATATTAACCCCACATCATTTTATGGTCATAATTTTATCGTTACATCAATAGATTACTTCACCAAGTGGGTCGAAGTTATGCCCTTGGCTACGATGAAGTCCACTTTGCTAGACCTCATGTGTTGGATCCCATGATAATCTATGCAATGCCATATTTGGAACTCATGATCTATAAATCATCCTCCCATTGATGGAGATTCTCAATATTTTCCACACATCCTCTAGTGTGATGGTCATCACCCCTGTGGATAGTCAAAAGGTGGATGACTTTGGATACCATCTCTCCACCAACATCATCAATAATGCTCTATCCACATCCATCCAGGGTATCTCTACTAAGTGCAGTAGCCCTATTTCCCATAGTGTATCCCTCTCCACCACTATGAGCTACCATAACATCTCCAAGGAGCTCGATTGCCACTCTTTCCTCTCGAGCACATCATGCTATAAACAAAAACATTAAATAAAACTTCAATCAATTAAAAGCACTAAAAAACTCAAATCAAAATTATTATATAATCAAATTAACAGTTTTTAACCTATTTTATTCTCTTCTCTCTTTCTTCTTTTCTTTTTCTCTCCTTTTCCCTTATTTTTCTCTCTCCTCTTTTCTTTTTCATTCTTTTTCTCTATGTTTGTTGCTCTGATTTCTTCTACGCCTACCAGTTTGAGTTTCTTTAGGAATTTTGCATTCCTTCTAAAACTCGAGGGATCACCCTAGCCTTAGGAGTATTAATATCATTAATGCACCATTTTTGCATCATCCCTTCTTCTAAACTAGCCATCCCTTTTTGTGTTTGTAATTTTTTTTCTTGTAGGTGTCTACATCTTTCTTTGATGCATTTATTAGGCCATAAATGCATCAAAATGGGAAAAAATATAGACATGGAAAATTGACCCATCAAAATGATTCACTTTTCCCTTTAGATCCCTAAGAAGTCCCTCAAGCTTGTTAAGGGTAATTTTGGGTTTCTTTTTCTTCCTTTTGCTTGTTTTTTCCCTTGGTCTTACCAAATTTGCAATTGTCCAAAATGAGGCACGAATTCGGTAAAGTTAGAATTTTTCTCTTGAAAACCCATAATTTTGGGCCAACCTCTATTGCGTTGGTTCTTGGCCAAGGTTATTTTTTATTTTCTTACCTTAACCCCTCCAAACCTCCTATAAATAGAAGGATTGGATCCCCCTTTTCTCCTGGTTCTATTTGAATTCTACCTAGCTAACAAGATTTCAAGATCTAACTTTATGGTGATTGCAAGTTATTTGATGCTTTTGGAATGCTCTAGTGCTCTACTTTTTTTTGTTGTGGACAAGCAAGTGGAGAAGCCCTAATGATAGATTGTGTACACCATTTGTATTCAAGAGAAGAAGAGGTCTTCCTCCCTGGTTGCTTTCTTTACTCTTACTTCCTCCATAGGCTTATCAAGTTTTATCTATGTTATTATCTCTTAGATCATTAAATATTTGTTGTTTATTATGATTTTTTGTCCATAATTTAGCTCTTTAGCTTATTTTGTGAATTTGTACCTTGCCCTTACAGGGCACAAATTTGGTAAAACCTTTGGTTTCATCATTTCTTCTCTGTTACCGAATTCATGCTCACTAATTATGAGGTGCGAATTTGGTCACAATAGCTTGGGGGAAATTTTTTTACTCTTAAAACCCTAGTCATTGCTTGTTCATCCATTCTATTACAACATATATTCTGTTTACATTTTGTTTCACCATTTTATCCTATCATATTTTGTTTTTCTTGTTCCCAAAGGTCATTAATCATTTTTATTTCTGAATGGTTAGCTAAAAGGACCAAGGGGGATTGACTAATGTGCCTCCAAGCTTAGTCATATAGCAGCCTAAGCAGACCCCCAAATACTGATCAATTTTCCAAGATTTTTGAAGTTGTTTTGTAGGTTTGATCGAATTCACGGATGAGATTTACAAGGTGTGAATTTGGTTAGAATCAACCATCAAAACAAGTAAGTGCTTTAATAGATCTGTTAGGTTGTTTTTGTGTGCATGTGTCCATTTCTATTCATTTCTAGATTTAGATCATAAGAAAAAAAGACATTTTGATTTTATTTCTAGGCATCGAAAGAGAAAAAGCATATAGTTTGCATCTAGGCTAATCTTGTTTGTGCATTCTCTTGGTCTCTTGCTTGAAAAGAATAAAATATTTACTTTCTTACAAAATTAGGGATAGTTCTCATTCAACCAAAGAATAATTCTATGGATAACTCCTTTGTTTGCTTGCATTATGGCTTGACCTGCATTTTTGTAGCTTAGATCTTAGTAAGACCAAACATAGGTTCTTGTTCAAAGAAACACATCAAACATTCCATCCAGACTTGGAGTGAGTCCTTAAACCTTTCCTAGTGAACCCTTCAATCCCCAATCCCCCAAGTGTAGAGGAACAACAACCCCATGATCACTTTGGCTCCTAGTGGATCTAATCGAGAATCGTACATGATGGGAAATTTTCTCTCCTCTATAGTATTTATGGATGTACAATGAAAATACTGATTATTAATCTAAAATTCAATGTTTAGGTTAAGGAAAATAAAAAATAATCTAATTCTAAAATTGATAGAGTATAACAAACTAGAACATATAATCAAAATAATAACTTAATTAATTTTATTGCTCATAATGTAGGCAATCTTTGAGAAGAAAAGCTATAACATTTTATTTACTCATGTTTTTTACAATTAAGAGTTCATATCCCTTTATAAAATATTTAGTGGATTAGAATTGAATATAGAAGATCGCCCATATTGAAATATGGTGGCTCACTTTTCCTGAGTTACAATACACATTAAATAAAAATTACATATACATGACTTGTCCTTTTTACGTTTTATCTTCAAGTGACTTGTAAACATAAATAATGATGTATTTTATCTACAAATGTCTAATTATAGAGACTTACTATTTTGGTAACTATTTATTTTTTCATTTTTGAGGTCCTTTAAAGTCTTTTTCTCATGCAATTTATGTAGGAATTTTGCATGGGTTTTCAATAAAACTTCTAGTTATTCCTCTAATATTTTTGGAAATATTTTTAATGGGTCAAAATAGAGTTATAATCATAAAGTTATGCTCTCAATATGGTGATTAGGTCAAAAATAGGATCTTGGTGTAATGGATCCAATATAGCCATGTCAACTATCTTATTTTTATTAGCGTAGGCCCTAGGTTTAAATAGTTATCCCTTGACCATTAGGATTAGGGTTAATGTTGATTTATTCTATAAATAGGAAGAGTTATGTTGTAGTTGGAATCATATTTCATATTTGAATCTTAGTCACCTTTGTTGCACATATGAGACTTCACCCTCTCTAAGTGGCTAAGTATTTGTATTGATTTGAATATGAAATATGATTATTTGTATATATGATTTTATGGCATTTGGATTTAAATTATTTGTTATCAATGGATGTTTATTGGGCATTATTAGATTATTTTTTTATATACATAATGGAGTTAGTTACATCCACACTATTTTTAGTAACTGATAAGTGCAGGGTTCAAACCATAAGAGATGCTCCCAACAAGCCTATACCACCTCGTTATTTTTGACCTGGCATGAGGAGGACCACTGGTTGCTCAGGATTTATACCATCATTGATTTGGCATGCACTCAGAGAATTCATATCAAACTACTACCTTTGCAATAGGTATACCCCCAAGGTTTGAACCTAGGTATCTTCTTGGTAAGTTCTTGGCCAGACATACAACTACCAATCCATCTAGCCCTTGGGGATAAAACTTTATTCAAGTAGTGTGATAAACCCTACGATCGATGCATAGGTCTGAGCAGTCTCCTTCAAACCATGACTCCTCATAAATTTGAGAGTTGCACTTATAAATAGGGAATTAACACATAACCAAACACTACGGTTTGAACCTTGGACCTCCCAAAGAAAATACAAACTCTGAACCATTGCACTATCCCCACCGATACATGCACTATTGGATTGTTACTACCATTATTATTTTTCTTGAAGTTGTTTTATTACAAGTAGTATAAGAGTGTTGATCTTGAATCCCTATGATGTGTGAATTTTTTGTATAATGGCACATGAACCATTCCAATACCTTTATTAAATAGTACTATTTTACTAGTAATTTTTAAGTCAATTTGTATAACTCATATTTTGATGTATTTTTCTTCTAATCCCAAACCCACTTAAAAAAAAAGTAAGTGGGTGTTACTAGATCCTTATGTGATATCTATCCCATTGTGATCATATCTATGAGCCAGTCAAAATAAGGGGTATTTCCAACAACAATTTTTTGTAAATCGAGTGTGTCGAGACCCTTGCAGGAGACCTGTCTCTTCATGATTGTCTTTTCAAGTTGATCAAAGTAACGTGTATTTTTCATTACATTTTTTAGTAGTATTTCAAGGATTTTTTGGGTTTTATATTACCCCTAGTTTATGAACAAACATACTACTCTTATTGGTTGGTTGTAAAACAATAATTAATTGTAGTGCACTAGTCATTTAGAAGATGTGTGTATAGGAAAAAAGAAATGCCAATCCAAAAATAAAAATAAGCACCACAACAATTCTCCAAATATCAATAGTTTTTATTATTGTCTTCTTTCTTCCCTAAATTCCATGGCTTCACCCTTTTGCAACACCTATTTCCTTCCTCTTCTCTTTCCACTATTCTTTCCCTTGTCACTCCTCTCGCTACCCCTCTAATTGGTAATATTATTCTTGATATTGTTGATCCTAGTCTACATGCCTATCATGAGAATCAAAAAAAGGTGGTTGAGTCCATTGCAAAGACCTTATCTAACATCCTAAAAATATCCTCTATTATTCATCCGCTTTTCCATAGGTCTCAAGAAGTCATTAAGAAATAGTCTTTAAACATTTATTTGGAACTAAATACAAGGGATACAAGCATTCTTCAATAGCCACCATTCAGTAATGGTCCTTTAGTTTCCTATGGTAGTCATGCAACTCCCTATGATATTAAAGGTACTCTTCCAATTATGGGTGGTTACATCTTAGGATTTGATTTTGATCTTGATTCCTCTATATGAGTTGCTTCTAATTTTATTTACTAGCTTCATGATGTTTCTATTCCACGCATTGGCATCCCTACCCTTGAGGGTGGCAAACCACATGAGTGGATGAACGAGAAGGATAAAATTATCCATATGCACCCTGTGCCTAAATAAGGTCATATCACATTAGTAATTACTAAGTTGGGAACCCATGCTCATCAATGGTTATTAGATTTTTTCAACTAGGGTATTCTCTTTTGTGGCTTGATTTCAAAGTATAATTTCTCGAAAGATTTAAAAAAGGATCTTTCCAATAATATGTGTTTCACCTAATGCAAATGAAACAAACAAAAATGGTTGAGTATTGCACAGATCTCACAAGTCTTCTCACTTACACCTACTAATTGGATCTAACCGTGGTAGTCTCGACCTTTTATGATGGTCTTAAGGATAAAATATACTAAGAAGTTGATATGCTTGAACCTTATACCCTTGATGATTCTCAATATAAGGAAATAAAAAAGTGGTATCAACTTCAAAAAAGTGATTTTTTAATTTTAGCTAGTTAAACCAAGTTTCAAGTAGGATAGGTATGTTAATGAAATATTTTACATGCCTTATGCATAGGGTCTACCACCAAACTAACCATCACTTTTAAGGTCACCAAGTGACATCCATAACATGCCACATGTCTCACATCAAGTGAACACATTCATTATACAATCAAAGCAATACATAAATTCTAAAATAAACTAACTCACATCATGTGAGCACTTTCATTAAACAATCAAATCAATACACAAATTCTAAATTGAACTAACTCCCAATGCATGTGATATAAATAATTATGCGCACTTTCAGCCAAAAAATACTTTATTTCCAACTAAATAATACCCAACTATATTAAATTATTACTACATAATCAACTGATTGATAGCTCATATCATCCATATATTAGGGTTGCATGTAGTCTTTTTTCCATTGATTTTCATCATCAAATAAATCTCTCACAAGTAGTTAGGTTTCTCGACACAACCCCTTATGATTGTCATCCAAAATGATACAAACGTCATAACTAGGCCTTGCAAAAATATATCTCAACATATTCAATGATGTGTACACAATATGTTAAGACCATATCCTAACACAACCATGTACTTATCTAGTGTTTGTGTATGTTTACACCATGGATGCACAGTGACATGGGCCCATTATGATATAACATTTACTTTTATTATAAGTAGGATTTAGTACCTCGGGTCCCCACTTTCACATGGTTTGACCCTTGAGCATTAGGGTTAGGATAAATAAGAGTCTATATAAGGACATGGGTTTGGAGTAGAAGGCATCTTATATTTTTCTCATTTTGTATTGAAGCTCTATTTTCAAGGAGGTTGTCCCCTCAAAGAGCCATACGATATCTATTACACTTTATTTATATAAGTTTATTGTTATTTTCATCTAGTTATTTTTTGTGAGCACTTCTATTATTTTCATTTTCATGGTCATTTAGTTTGTGAGTATTTCCATTAATTTTTGCATTACTACTTTAGTTATTCTTATTTTTATATGAAAGTTCCTAACAAGTGGTATCAGAGCTCTTTCTAGGGCCATGTTCTATAGTAGAAATAGTAGTTCTTGTCCTTCTATCCATTTTTTTATTCTATAATTTTTCACTCTCTTCATTTTCTATTAAGGTATATTTCTAATAAGAACACTTTTTTTTAGTGTAGGGTAGAAACTTTGTTTTGGGGGTTCTAAAATCATGTAGGTCTATCATTTTTGGATCAACATATTTGCTCGTAAAGTGGTGTGTGAAGGAGGTATGGTGAAAACACACTAACATCCAATCCTTAGATAAAATGCACCACAGATTTGGACTTCCATGTATCATGAGGTATGCCAAAAGATAGTCTTAGGTTAACCTAAAATAAAACATCCCTAAGAAGCCTTTGGTCATTTGTAATTATGGTACATTGGTAAGTGGTTAGTCCCAAGAAGTTACTCTCATAGTACCCTTGGAAATGTATAGTGCAACTACAAGTATGATGGAACCATCTATAGTTAGAGCTCTAAAATATTGGATCAAGCACTAATTATAAAAGAAATTGTATATCATAAAGCCCATGAAATTAGACACACCCTTAGGATGTTCTATTGAAATATTGTTTCAGTCCTTTCCCATTCAAAAATAAATATAGATCTAAGTATATAATAAAAAATCTACTCACTCACAATCTAACAATGTAGAGAATATATAGTCTGACAGTACAAATAATATCTAATGTGATAGTGTAGAGAATATTTAGTTTATAGTGCAGAGAATAGCTAGTTTGATAGTACAAAGAATATCTAGTGATAGTGTAAAGAATATAGTTTGATAGAGCAATTAGTTGTCAATAGTCCATTAGTGGAGCAATCAGTTGTTAGTAGTTTGCCAAAACAATACAAAAAATTCCAAATTTATCATTTTGTGAGATAGCCCATTGCAATCCTCTCTTTGAGCTGATTATTTTGAGACCTATCTCTAGTAACCCGTTTTTGGAACCCTACCTTCTAAAATCATCATTTTTTATAAATCCCATTCCAACCCTCTCTTCAAACATATTTTTTTGATATATAATTCCAATAAACCTTTTTTGAGACCCTAAAGTAACTAAAATGGTTGGTAATACTACAACTAATCAAGAGCTACTATGATTAGGAAAATAGGTAAAATAAATTAAATCTTCTCAATCAAAAATCCTCCAGGAATTATACAAATTAGACAAATTGGATAAAAATGATAACTCAAAATGTGTTTAATAGATATAAATACAAAATTTAAAACTCTAGCAAGACAATCATCAAGGAGTCAAGGTGCTAGTTCTAAGGGGGAAGCACAAAACACCCTACTTCTTAATACAAATCAAAGAATGCCCAAGCTAGAATTCCCAAAATTTGATGGTGATGATCCAACTAGTTGGTTGTATCTATCTAAACAATATTAATATTTTCATGTCACTCCCACTAATTAGAAGCTTGTAATTGCATCCTTCAAACTAGAACATGAAGTAGTCTAATGATACCAATGGTTAAAGAATATAAACTTGAGGCTCACATAGCCTAAATTTATGCATGAATTACTCACCTATTTTGGACCCAATGATTTTGAAAATTTTATAGGATCCCTACCAATTTAAGACAAATAAAATTTGTCTATGATTATTAGACATAATTTGAAAATCTAGAAAATTGCACTAGGGGATTAAGTATCAAGTTTTTCCAAAATTATGTCATTAGTGGATTAAAGGAAGTTATTTGTGTTGAGGTGAAAATATTTAAGTTGGATAGCATGATGGTGGTTATAGGATTGGCTAGTCTTGAAAAGGATAAATTCATAGGACAAAGACATACTTTTAAACCACCATAAGCTCAAACCCCATTTCCATATAGGACATCATCAAACTCAAAAAACAAGCCAACCTAGATTAAATGTCTCACCCACAAAGAAATAGAGGCAAATCAAGCATAGTGACTATGTTATTAGATGTGTAAAAACCTTCCACCATGGAACCATACGATGAAGGAGAGGACCAAATAGAGATAGATTGACCTAAATATTACAAACCAATAGAGGAACCACCATCCAAAATTTTAGCACATGCATTAGCTAGGATTTCTACTCCCTAGACCACAAAGGTAGTGGGGTATTTCAAAGGCTAACAATTTATCATCCTTGTTGATTCAGGCATTACCCACACTTTTATCGATCCTTGGGTAGCTAAAAAATTAGTCTATTACATCTATTCTTACAATTCATTTGAAGTTATGGTTGTCAATGGGGGTCCTCTACTATGTAAGAGAAAATATAGAAATGTAA
This sequence comes from Wollemia nobilis, assembly GCA_028583015.1. Classification (NCBI taxonomy): domain Eukaryota; kingdom Viridiplantae; phylum Streptophyta; class Pinopsida; order Araucariales; family Araucariaceae; genus Wollemia; species Wollemia nobilis. The sequence continues at coordinate 237,926 of JAQPPZ010001136.1, read as the reverse complement.
AGGTGGCGATGGAAGACTACAACCTCATGGTAGACATGTCTTCCCTTCCTTTGGGAGATTATGACATTATGTTGGGAACTCAAAATCTTCACACCCCAAGCTTGATAGTATGGAAAATTTTCAATCTATGGATGCAATTCATAGAACATGGGAAGCAATACACTCTCCAAGACATGATTGTAGGTTCTACTCAACTCATCAACTCACATTGCATGCAAAAATTTCTAAAGAATTCATCTTAAAGGGTAGTGGCACAATTGTTTACACTACAAGCCTCGAATATCGATGATACTATTTAGTTAGCTAAATTATAGAAAATTATGGATAAACATGTCTCTTTATTTGAAAGCCACAAGTGTTACCACCATGATCATGTCATTGCGCTTATTCTAGGAATATTATCATTGAACATTTGTCCCTAGTGGTTCCCATATATGTAGACGACTAAAATTATTGAAGATGGTATAGGAGTTATTAGCAATAAGGATCATTCAACTGAGTATCATCCCATATTCTTCCCTAGTACTTTTGGTTTGTAAGAAATATAACTTGGATATTATGTGTGGTTTTCAGATAACTCAACAAAATTACAATCAAGGACAAGTTTACCATTCTTTTCATAGATGATTTATTGGATGAACTCCATGGTGATCACTTCTTCTCAAAGCTAGATCTTCATTTAGGTTATCATCATAATAGGTTACAAGAAGAATATATTTTGAATATAGTATTATGCATTCATGAAGGCCATTATAAATTCCTTGTCATATCACTTTGTCTTACCAATGCATTGTCCACATTTTCAAGTCTCCTGAATGTAATCTTTTGACTATTTTTGTATAATTTTATTTTGGTATTTTCATGACATTTTGGCTTATAATCATACATGGATGAAACATTTATAACATTTATACTAGACACTACAACTCTTGATCGATAATCGAATGTGTGCCAAATGATCTAACGGTTCTTTTGGAATGTAGGAAATGGAATCCCTAGGCCATAAAACTCGTTGAATATGCAATTCTGCTAGTTAAGAAAACTATGCTCTTTACTCATATCCTTGTTATACCTAATTTATCTAGGTTATTTATGGTTGAAAGAAATGCCTTAGGAAGTGGAATTGATGCAATGCTTATGTAGGAAGGACGACCATTGGCCTTCACTAGTAAGGCATGATTGGGTAAAAAATGGAAAATTTAACTTATGAGAAGGAGATGATGGTGATCCTACATGTTGTAAACCAATGGAGGCTTTATCTTATTGGATGTTATTATTCCATTTAAATGGACCACCATAGCCTTAAGTACTTACTCAAGTAGTGTGTGTCTATGCCTAAACAACAAAAATGGGTTACCAAACTATCGGGGTACAATTATGAGATCATTTATAAGAAGGACAAGGAAAATAATAGTTTTTGATGCACTATTCTACCAATACAAGGATTAGGATATGCTATGTATCATGTTATAACCCCATCCTAACACTATGATGTAATAACCCTTATTGAACGTGGGGGACACCCATGATAATGTTTTGTAATATTTTATAATAATTGGGAACACCCATGATAATGTTTTGTAATATTTTATAATGGTTGTGGCTCTAGAAGTGCCTAGACAAGTGGTACCATTATATGTAATTGTTATCAAGAATAAAATTATTTTGTAGGTAGAGATTCTAGCTCAGGTGGCATTTTGCATGTCAGTCAACCTTGAGAGTTAGGTGGGAGATGAAATCTTTAAAACTATGAGGGGCAGGAATGAATGTATATTTTTGCATAATTGAATGAATGTGTTGAAGGAGGTTGCTCCCTTGAATTGGTATGTGATACTGTGTTACTTTGTGAGACTGTTTCATTTTTGCACTTATATTTTGTATTGCAATATCTTATGTTTCATGCATTTACATTTTATTGCAATATTTTTGTGATTGTGTTGATTTTAATGAGAAGGTTCCTAACAAGTGGTATTAGAGAACTTTCTAGGGTTGTGTTCTACTACAACTACGATAGTTTTTGCCATTCTGACTATTAGGTATAAAATTTTATGTTTTTGTTTTTTGCTAGTTTTCTTATTTAAAAAAAAAAACACAAAAACATTTGGCCCTTATTTTCAACATTAGTTTATTAGGTTAGAAACCATGTATTGGAGATGTTAAAATATCATGGAGGAGCTATCATTATTGGCTAAGCTAGATTACCTATAAAAAATCTAGTGAAGTGAGGGGTGATCAGGCTCCAATACCTAGGCCTCAAATAACACTTGTCTATGGAATTGAGTTCCCACGTATCTTTGAGTATATCGAGAGACCCCTTCAAATTAGAAGAAATATTTAGCCTTTAGGAATATTTTGACCTTGTATTTTCCATAGTACACTAGAAAACATCCAAAAATATCACCCTCTCGTACTAACAGAGAGGCAGGTAGTGTGCTTAAGGGTATGTGTGGAATCCTCCTTGAGTAGTGGCCTAAAAGATTGGTCCAAGCACTATCATTTATCATTATGATATAACAGAGGGCCTATGGAAAATGCATACACCCTATCTTAGAGTATCATGTTGTGTTGAATATTAAACATACAACAAAAAATATTATTCTATGAATATTGAACCTATAACCATAACCCTATCGTAGAAATTGAGCATACGAATAAGACATCTCTATTCTAGAAAAACTATATGAAAAATAGATAAAATAAATTATAGAGGAGCATAATAATCAAGACAAAAATTGCTAAAGTTAGAAGTAGTAGGAATAGGATGGTTAGTTTTAGTACCAGTCAGGATATTTAGTCAATAATAGTCAATATGTTAGGAACCTACTATTAAAAATAACTCACTCTCACAAAATACTATATATAAACAAAAAATTATCAAATAACAGAATAACATTATGTAGAAAGTAATTGCAGAATTGAAACAATCTCACAAAATAACTTAGTATCGTGGGCCTCTTCGAGGATGCAATCTCCTTCAATATTTCATTAACTTGCAAAAAGATACATTCATGCATGGATCCATGTCTTTTAAAGAAAATATTCATGTAATCCCAACCCTAAGTTCAAGAGTTGGCTTACATGCAAAATTTCACTCGAGCTCCAATATTCTACCAAACATCAGTTACATTCTTGATAACAGTTACATGAAATGGTCTCACTTGTCTAGGTGCCTTACTTGCCACATACCATTACAAAAGTATTACAAAATAACATTATAAGGGGGTCCCCACATTGAACGTGGGTCATTACATAATCAATTGAGAATTATAAAAATAATGTTAGGATGGGGTCCTAACATGTCCTTCCCCTTCAAAAATATTTGTTCTCAAATTTGTAGATGAGGAAACTAGTGTTGGAGCTTATGGAGAGACTCCATGTAGCATCTTCTAGTTGTAGACCATACCACTAAACAAGGACCTCAGTAATGGCTCGATTGTGCATCTTACAATCCAATAATTATTTTGGCTTGAGCAATATAGAATCTTCTTCATCCAATTCTAGGAGGGTAGATTGAACCTGTACCTGATTTCCCACCATATTCTTGAGATAGGATACATGAAAAATAAGGTGGATCTTGGATGTCGACAGGAGGGTCAATTTGTAGGTCGTGGCACCAATTTGCTATAAAACCTGGTAGGGCCCATAGTACTTGGCTATGAGTTTTTAGCACCTGCAAAGTTGAAGGGATGATTGTTTATATGGCTGCAATTAAAGGAAGACCATATCACCAACATCAAATCTACAATCAAAACAAATTCGATCAGCTTGTTGTTGCATCTGTTTCTAGGTCACTTCCAAATTCATCTTCAGTTGACAGAGGACTTCAGCATGTTGGTTGAGTGTAGTGTCGACTACATGAACCTTAGAGTTCCCTCGAATGTAGGAGGAGGGCATGAACGAAGGTTGACCATAAACTAATTCAAAATGAGTGACCTTGATCATCATGTGATAGGAAGTATTATACCACCACTCAACCAAGGGAGGCCACTTCACCCATTATGTAGACTGATCAAAGGCAAAGCAATGAAGGTAGATCTTCAAACATTTGTTGATAATCTCAGTCTAACCATTCATTTGCATATGGTAAGCTAAACTCATTTTTATCTGAGTTCCCTATAACTTAAATAAATCTTACTATAAATTACTAGTGAATTTAGGGTCACGATCAAACACAATGGAGGAGTGCATACCATGAATGTGAAAAATAGAATCAAGGAAAATTTGGGCAACTGTGGAAGTCATGTAAGGATGGGAGAGAGAAAAAAATAAGCATACTTTGAAATACAATCCACTACCACAAAAATAATTTATTTACCTCCAGACTTAGATAACCCTTCAATAAAATCTATGGAGATATTTATCCAAACCTGTTCAAGAATAGGCAAGGGTTGTAGAGTTCCTGGAGAATGCATCATTTCACCTTTCATCCATTGATACATGTCATATGCTACCACAAAATTGTGTATATCCTTCTTCATACCCTTCCAAGAAAATATACAATTAATCCTTTCATATGTTTTGAGGAACCCTGAATGGCTTGAAGTGGGGGAAACATGCATTTCCTTCACGAGAAGTTCTCAGAGTGGAGATGCATGAGGAACAACAAGGTATTTGTGGTAGCCTAAATATTTTCCATCCCAAGTGTATCCAAGATATGAGGTAGGCTTTGTTTAAATGGAGGCAACCAAATTTTGTAAGCATGAATCCTTAAGCACCTCCTCATGAAGAGAATTTATCCATTGGGGAATGGGTGAAGAAATAGCACATAGCATACTATGAGCCTCAAATTGGTGAGAGAGAGCATCCGCTATAATATTTCCCTTGACCTTTTTATAAATAATATCATAATCATAGCCCATAATCTTAGAGACCCACTTCCAAGGTTATGCATAGCAGCAAAACTTTGCCATTTGGGTGAAAAGTATGATTTTCAAATATTCAAATTTGCAAAATTTGGGGGACTCGAACGTCGGCCATTTAGCCAAAAAATTTTAAATAAAATAAATTTTAGGATTCGGTTCATCGTGCTTTGATAAGAGTATCATGGTTATTTTTAAAAAATCGTAAGCTATCTCGCCTAAATAGAGTACCCTTTTTGCCCTAAAATTTTAAAATTTCTAAATTATCCCACCCAAATCGCCAAGTGTACCTCTATATATGATTAACACCCCAAGGATACATTTTCATTTTTAGAACGTGTTCTACACTCGATGAATATTTCTACACAGTTCTACACAAGACCGAAACCTTTTTTGCGATCGAATGCCACCAATTTTGCATTCAAACGATACCTCTTCTACAACCTTTCAAAACATATTTTGCAACTGTTTGAACCTATTCTACAGGACCTCTCCTGCAACCGAACGGAACCACTTTTGTAGCCGGGTCCTATTTTGTAGTCATCCTGAACCACTTCTGTAGCTAGAACCTCTTGTGCAACCGGACAGAACCTGGTGTATAACAAGATAGAACCAGTTCTTGTTCTACAACCATCTTGAACCAATTCTATGACTAAAACCTGGTGTGCAACTAGACGAAATCAATTCTAAATTCGGATCTTATTCTGCAACCATCCTAAACCAATTTTATGTCTAGAACCTGTTGTGCATCCGGACAGAACAACTTTCGTAGTCGGATCCTATTCTGCAATCGAACGATTCCATTTTGCAAGCAGAACGTGTTCTGCATTTGATCTAAACCATTTCTACAACAAAAAAAATTAACCGAAACATGTTTCGCATCGGATGTCTTTCTACACCAGATTCTCTGTCACTCCTTTGCTTGCCATGTTTTTCTTTATTTTGCCATGTTCTGCATGTTATCCTCTATTTTCTCTCTTTCTATTTTCTCTATTTATGTAAAATCTTATATTCGAGCCCTCTTCAGCATTCGGATGGTCATTGCTTTGTTTCCATGTTTTCTCTATTTTTCCCTATTCTAAATGTTTTAAAACTCTTTGATTCTTAGTTACAATTCAGATCTTTTTTCCTTTCTAAGATTATTGATGCTCTGTTTCTCCGAACACATTTTGATTCTCTGTTTCTAGATCATTTTGTGCTATAATATGATATTTTTCGACATACATATCACCAATTATTTTGTACTTTAAGAATAATTTTCTTAAATTGATTTCAATTTGAATATTATTTATCTGTGTGCTTTTGTCAGTTAAAGTGATTTCACCAGAAAATGAACCAGTCGCATAAACTGATAAAATCACAATAAAGAATGGCAGGAAACAAGTATGTATAATCTACAACCCAAATAATTGTTTATTCTATTTACAATATTATCTTAAGGCCTCTAGAAAGTACACCCTCTTCAACATCTTATTACTCTACTAAATTGAAAATATTTTTCGTAACCAGTAAAATGTCACCTAGTGATGGAAATAAGGGCACCAAATCTTCTGCTAAAAAGAGTATCCTCAAATATTTTATCCAAAGTTCGAAATACATTGAGTCAACGACATCTATGCAAATTCAAGGTACAAATGATTTTTGAATTTCTTGTATGTGCTCGATTGATGATTTGAATATTTTCTGTAAATTGTTTTATGCAAGAATGATAAAAAATATTATGGTATGCTACTATGTAGAATACCCTGTCGATCCTGATATGCCTCCACTTGAAGATATTCCCCAACAAGAGATTCCTTTTAATGAAAATCCCCTTAAAAATGACATCCAACAAACACTTGAAGACAACACTAAAAATGACATCACATTTGAAAATTAAAGTGATAAATCAAAATCATTACAAGCTTCATTTAAATCTTCAAGAAAAAATTCCAAAAAAAGAAAAGCGTCTAACTGGATACTAGGAAGGAGATTTAGGAAATAATGGGAAAAAATATTTCCCTAGATTGAGCCTGTTATGACTGAGGATAACAAAATCGATGAAAAATAATGTAGATGCAAAATTTGCAGTTGGAGACTTGGTAAGGATCATAGGCTTCAAAACAATATTGATACAATTGAAAAACATGTCGACAAAGCTTATGTAAAAGTTATAAAAATTAATGGTGAAGTTAGTAAAGAAGTTAAGTGGAAGGATGCATCAAAATGTATGCATTTAAGATATGTTATAGAATATGACAATCACTTAAAGCAACAATAATCTCTTGTTGAGAAAGGTGGAACAATTGCAGCCCAATTTCATAAAATATAAAAAACTATTTTAGCTTCAAAAAGTATGCAGTTTGTCATTGTTTACAATATTATCAAGAAAGGTAGACCAATATCCGATTTTATTGATTATAAGCAGCTATTACACCTATTTAATGTGCAAAACCTTCCTAGTTCTCATTGGTTAGACCAAAGTGGTTGGGAAATGGCTAAATGATTATCTTTAGTTGAGAAAGAAGACCTAAGGGAGCAAGTAAAACTTTACAGATTCATTTACCTTTCTATTGATGAGGTAACAATTGTGGACAACACATCTTGGATTTGCATGCATGTGTACACATTTCAAAATCATAGTAGAAGACCTATTTTTTGGGGAATACATAATATGTTGGAAAGTTCAAATGCTGAAAATATTTATAATGTTGTTGTCAATAGTTTAAAGAATATTGTGGGAATGACTGATATAGACATAGCAACAAAGTTAATTTGCATTGGAGCTTATGGAGCTACTATTATGCAAGGTCACATATCTGGTTTTTGTGTTCGACTCCAAACTACATTTGCTCCATATATGATTCCCATTCATTGTATGGCTCATACAGTTAATCTTGCATATAAAATTGTGAGCATATTTTCAAATATTTCTAAAGTGGAAAACCTTATTTGTGAAATTCATTCTTATTTCTCATTAAGTCCAAAAAGGTTTGCAAAGTTTCAACGATTTTCATTGGGAGTTATAGAAGGAAAAAAATTATTAAAAGATGTGGATACAAGATGGATTTCATTGTATCAACCTGCTCATAGAGTTTGTAGAATATCAATCATTGACAGGGTTTATACATGTAAATCGTAGGATAGTTGATAAGGTAAAAGATATGCTCTTTCGTTTGACTGACTTGGAAACACTTTTGACCTTATGTGGTATTCTTCCAATGTTAAAAGAAATGAACAAATTAATTAATATTGCACAAGAGAGATCCATCTATATCGTTGATTTTATGAGGATGAGAAAACAAATATGCATGCTTATTGATACATTATGTGTCTATAGCTGATTTTACAGAACCTTTGTTTGATAGTTGGAATACATTGATGAACGTGAACAATCCAAAAGGTTTTTTTTACATCAATTATCATCTTTGTATTAATGTTCATGAAAATATGGTACATGTTTATTGTTTTGAAAGGCAATCAAGTATAGTTATGGAATATTTTGAAGAAGTTCCTGTAACACAAGTAGATTTCATGTTATTATATAGAAAACAAAGTGTAATTTGTCAAAAATAGTAAAATATTTGACAAGTGAGATAAGAGATCAATTTCAAAGATATGAGTTGCTCGAGGCCATGGGTGTGGTTAACCCCATGTTTTGGGGACCTTGTCCTTGATACAATTATGCAAATGAGTTGTTTATTAAATATACGGGTAACCTAATTGACCATTTCAGTAAGAGTTTGGAATTCAAAGGTGTTGAAATAAAAGGTATACTCAATAGTGATAATTAAAAGATCAGTCATCATATTTTGGAAGAACAATGGTTGTGCAAATATCACTTATGACAGCTATCCATGAGATTGGTTCCACAACATGTTTGTGGTAAAAATTGTATCCAAGCACAATCTTACAAGATACAATAAGTGAATACTTTCGTTTATATGAATTATGTGAAACAATGATTTTGGGGTCAGTCGAAGATGAAAGAGTTTTCAGTGCACTTTCTTTTGTTAAATCTAAACTCCGCAACAGGCTCAACAAAAATTTAGAAAATTATTTAAGAATATATGTCTCTTCATATCAGTTGGATACATTTCCATATGACAGAGCTTTGACACACTAGAGTTCCCTGGCAGACAAAAGAGGGACGTCAAATACGATCGATGACTATGATGATGATGCTTTCAGTGATCAGATGGTGGAGACACATATTTCTACTATGCTTCATAATGATTCTGGACAAGCTGAAATATTTCAACTTCCATAATGATAATTTTCCATGATTTCATTGATATTGATAAACACAATAGTGTTTTGATTTCACAAATTTCATAGAATATTTCACAATATTGTTCAAGATTTATAATATTTTATAGAATTGTTGTTTTATATCACATTAGTGTTTCAAAAATTACATGTCTCATATATTTTTGCAATTTTTACAATTGTATGTTTATGTCATGATGTATGTTGAGTGTATATTTTGCCCAATTGAAAAATACCACCACATGCATAGTATTGAATAGAAAACTCTCTCTTGAAAAGAAACCAAATGACAGACATTCAACTTCTCCAAGGTTCTAGTAAAATATCTAAAGATTGTAATAGTGCCAGAAATAATTCAATAATGCTTAGTGATTGAAAGATCTAACTGAAAAGCCAGTGTAAAATAATAACAGTTCTTTTTAGGGTTTTTTAAATTGATGCTACCTTGAATCCCTGTTAGTAAAGTATTTTATCTCACTTAAAAGGTTTCAAATGATAAAATGTGGAATTTTCCACCTCATTTTAATGTCTGTGCCTTTAAGATGAAGTAAGTTTTAGATAGTTGGGTTCATTTTATCTTCCTTATGTTGATGCCACTACCCTAATAGTAGTTAGTAGAAGTTAGTGTGTTAGCAATGTTAGCAAAATTAGCTTTCATTTCTTATTTTAATTTAATGTGAAATAGCATGTTAGTATCCCACCTAAACCATGTGTTTTATCTGAAAGCTTAGATTAATGAATTTTGGAGGTACAAAAATTCTGGAAAATGACCAGAATGGAAATAACTTGAAAGCTTAACAATTATGGAAATGGACCAAAATAGAAATAAAACTAAAAGGAAATTAGCAAAAATTTTGGAAAAGGACTAGAATGGAAATAAAAGAAACTGAAATTATGGATGGACCAAAATGAAATTATTGAATGCTTGAAATAAAATGAACTTAACAAAAATGAATGAATAAACAATGCAGATTTGGTTAGTTGAAAAAGTTAAATTCTGAATTAGTTTAGCAAGCTCCTCCCTGCAAAATCCCAAGTTATGAGGTAATCATAAAACAACCTGAATTAATGGACCTGCAACATAAGCACAATACCATTAAATCAAGTGCAAGACTCAAAGGAAATAATAGAGAAATTGCATCATCTTGACCTTCGCCTATTGCAACCCATTTCATGGCATAAGACAATGGCTAGAAGTCACTAAAATGCAGAAATGATAAGACACTAAAAACATTAGTTTTATGATTAGAAACCCTCCTTTTGATTTTTCTCACAAAATTTTGCTACCCTCTCAAAATCTGAAAAATGCTCTTTCTTATTACTTTTCGAAATGTTACATCATTTCTAGCCCCCCTCTCAACAAGTAGGATAGCAAGGTATAAATGATGCTTAGAGGTCCTTTCGCTTCAACTTCTTTCACAATTAAAATAATAAATAGATATAAGAAAATAATCCATCATCATTTTTTGTGATTTAATACAATAAAATAACACTTCTAAACATTATTTTAAATAATAATAAAACCAAAAACATTAAACACATTCCATCACCTTAGATAGTATGAAGAACATTAAAATCTATTTATAAAAATGTATTTTAATTAATCTAAGCATTAATGCCTAGATTAATTAATCATTAACTATCAAATAACTAAAGCAATTAAAATAATTAACATAAACGGTCAAACATCACTATTCTTACAAGCCAAAGAAAACCAAAAACCTTTAATACCAAAACATGACAAGTGGGTCCCCAAGAAGCTTGGGGTGGTTGTGGAAACTCCACAACAATGTCTCAACTCTCCTCATTGATAAATATCTATGTTTCATGTTTTAAATTTTATTATTGATATATTATTGTTGATCTGTAATGTTATTTATAATGATTTTATCGTTGAAATGACCATAGTGAACAATATTAGCCAAAAATAAACTAAAATTGCAACACATATTTATAAATGCAAGCAAACTATGAATTATAGAAAACACAAATTGAGATAAGGTCATTATCATTAGTTAAAAAAGAAACATATTACATTGTACAAATTTGTTGACTACAATCAACTTTAGAGCATATTACATTTTCAAATTTCAAAGTTAAACATTTGATTAGTACTTGGTTGCTTCAATATCTGTTGGAGTTGTCGTTTCTTTTCCTTTGTCTATATTTGTGTCACTCTCTTCTGGCAGTGCTCCAACTCTAACCAGGTTATCACGTACTTTCACAATACTTGACACCAATTGTGCTTCTTCTTTGTTCAAATCTTCAAGTATTTTTGGAAGTGTTTCCTTTGTTTTCTCAAGCACCATTTTCGGATCTTCTTTGAGCTTCTCCTTGATGTAATTTTTTAAACGATTATTCTCTAAATTTTTTTATTGCATTTTATTTTTCATTTAAATAAAGAGCATCCTAGGTCGAAATATAGCAAGTACCGCCCCATCCTAGACCGTCACACACCAATAATATAGGAAAAGAATAAGGGTTGTTACTCGGGTGAATGACTCTAGCTTTTTTAACAATTTTTGAACTAACTTCTCAATATTTGACTTAAGAGCATGAGGGTATCAGTACGGTTTGATGTTAGGCGGTGCACTACCAGGTACCAATGGAATGACATGGTCATGGGAGTGACATGGTGGCAAGTATGTTGGTTTGACTAAAACTGCATTGTGCTTTATCAAAACAAGTTGTAAATATTTAGGAATTTGATCCACTTTTGTAGTAGGTGGTTGGATTGCAAATGTCTGCATGATGACCCCACAAGAAGATTTTTTTAACTTCTCCATACGGCTTGAGCTGATAATATGAGGAGGCCTTGATTTTTAACCCTAAATGGTGTAATACTATCCATTCTATGAAAACTACATCCATATTTCTACAAAATTCCATGTGATGATGCCCAAGGTACCCAACCACTGAGCTCCTAACACAATATCACATCCCCCTAATTGAAGAGAAAACATATCTTGTTTGAGATCATAATCCTCTATTTTAAATTTAACATAATGACATTAAACTTTGCAAGGTAAGGTCCCTCTATTTACCACCATAACCTTAAAAGAATTGCATGTATGTATGTAACAATTGGTATGTTTATCAATTCAAGGATTAACAAAGTTGTGTGTGCTACCTGAATCAATAAGGATTGTAAGGTGTTGGCCTTTGAAAAACCCCACAACTTTCATGGTCTATGGAGTAGTAATATCTACAAGAGCGTCGACAAATTTGTTTTCCTAGGGTTCTTCATGTACTTCCTCTTCATTTTGAGGTTGTTCTTCTATTGTTTCTACTGCATCATCATTGTGGTCACTGCTTACATGTTCCTCTACATATATCAGGAACAACTTCTTTTGGGCACACCTATGCCCTCTAAAATAATTTTCATCACAATTTTAGCATAACCCTTGGGCTCATTGAGCATCCATTTCCTCAATGATCAAGCATATTGAGGAATATATTTAATTTCATTATTGCTTGTGAACTTGGGAGAAAAAGAGGATTTGGTTGGTTGAAATTTAGGTGTCCTCCTTTGAGCTAAAAATTTGGATTTGACTAACCATGCTAGGCTTATGGCCTGCATCATTATTTGTGGTTTGAACATCTTAACCTCAACTTGAATATCATCCTTTAAGCCACTGATTAAACAACTTATAAAAACCCCTTCATTCAACCCCTTGGTTTTGTTTGCCAATTTTTCAAATTGGACCTGATAGTCTTGAACTATAGAAGTTTATCTCAACTTGGATAGTGCTCCTTTAAAATAATCATATTCACTAGCGTTAAAGCGAGTAATTAGTTGTGATTCAAAAAATTCCCAAGAAGGATTGATAACAATATGTTGGAACCACTGGTACCACTGTAAATCTTCTAATTCAAGATTGAAAGAAGCCATATTGATCCAGTAATATTTAGGGACATTGTGGAGTTGAAAGAATTGATCAATGTGATATAACCACCCATCTGCATCTTTCCCATTTAATTTAGAAAAATCTAATTTAGGCATCTTGAAGGTAGGATCACGATAAAAAAACCTTCCTTTTTCTCACCTTGACTGTTTTGTATCTTGATACTCAAATACTTATGGGTTGCCTTGAAGTTTAGAATTTGTTCTTGAATTTTAGTTTTGGAGGTAATGTATTCACTTCTAGTTCTGAAGCATTAGATGTCATCCCATATTGATTTATTTTCTTGGATAATGGTACTAAGTTGTTTGGCGATGGTCTCTAATATTAAGGCATTTTGTTCCATATCTTTTTGGTGTCCATGAGTACTAGCACCATTTTGGTGTGATTTGAACGACTACTAGTGACTTACTAAAAATAGAAGTGTGATTTCAAGGGTTACTATTTTTAGTAATAAGTCCAAAAAAGTGCTTGGGTGATATATATCAAAATTATCAGCTCAAAAATATGGTCACAATGAGCTATATCCCACAACACTAGTTTTGGGCACCCTAGAATCTTCTTTTACTATTATTTTGATAAGTCTGTTGGTGAGGTTGATTTTTCCTTTAGAGGTTGGGTTCAAAAGTTGGGTACTATGTCAATTGACTCTACCCTATCTATTCTAACTATTGACCACTCCTAACACTACCTTGTCACCTGTACTACGACCACTGATGCTATTTAGTTAGACTCTAGGATTATTTGTAATATGCAGTTTTGACACTATCTGCTATATTTTTGTCATTGACTACCCTATATTACTCATTGTTACATATGATTGTTATTGCCACTATCGACCTAATTGTTACTGCCACTAACCTAAATATTACTAAAATATTTTCAGACTATCACATACACTTGCAGAATCGATCCTAACCATTTGGTGCATGCGGTTTTTTTGTGATAGGGAAGTCTTCTTCATATGCTCAATCTTATGGGAAAAATTTATAGGTTTAGCAGAATATGAAGGCTTTATTTTTGCAAGATGATTTTTTTCACAGAACTAGGGCACGCTAGGCAAAGGAGTATGTAATACCCATAGGCCCTCTATTATATCGCAATGACGAATAATAGTGCTCGAACCAATATTTTAGACCACTACCCAAGGATTATTCCACACACACCCTTGAGCACACTATCTACCTCTTTGACTATATAGGAGGGTAATATTTTGGGATGTGTCCTATGTATTATCGATAATACAAGGCCAAAAAGCTTCCTAATGGATTAAAGTTTTTTAACCCTAGATGGTCTCCCTAGATACCTGAAGATATGTGGGAGCTCGATTCCATATACGAGTGTTGTTTGAGGCCTGGTTATTGGATCCTGATTGCCCCTCACTTCACTAGATGATTTATGGTCTATCTAGCTTAGCCAATAATGACAACTCCTTTGTGATATTTTAAAACCCCTGACATAGGATTTCTAACCTACTCAACTATTGTATAAAAATAAATGACTGTATTTTTTTTATTTTTTGCTATTTTTTAATAAAGGATAATAGAAATGAAAACACAAGAAATTTATACCTAACATTGGGAATGGATGGGCAAGAATTATCATAGTCACAGTAGAACTTGGTCCTAGAAAGTGCTCTAATACCACTTGTTAGGAACCTACTATTAAAAATAACTCACTCACAAAATATTTTAAATAAACAAAAAGTTATCAAATAATAGAATAACACTATGCAGAAAGTAATTGTAAAATTGAAACAATCTCATAAAATAACTCAGTATCACGGGCCTCTTCGAGGGGGAAACCTCCTTCAATATTTCATTAACTTGAAAAAAGATAATTTGTATATGGCTCCATATATTTTAAATAAAAACTCCATGCAACTCTAACCCTAAGCTCAAGAGTTGGCTTACATGCAAAATGCCACTCGAGCTAGAATCTTCTACCAAACATTGGTTATATTCTTGATAATTGTTACATGAAATAACCCTGCTTGTTTAGGCACCTTACTTGCCACATACCATTACAAAATAACATTATAAGGGTGTCCCCACATTGGACGTGGGTCATTACATATTCAATTGAGAATTATAAAAATAATGTTAGGATGGAGTCCTAACACAATACAAGGTTGTCAGTTGTTGATGTTAGTAACGGTTACCTGTGACTGTTAAAATTTAAAATATACAAGGAATAGCCCATGATAGAGTCATACTGGATAGTTGATAGAACATTTCCAGGATCGATTGACATTGTTAGTACTTATAGCAGAGTCAAACTAGATAGTTGACATCATAGTGTCAGGATTGATTGAATAGTGTCAATAGTTAGAACAGATAGTACAAAGTATTATAAGAGGTTGGTCGACACAAAAACCAAATTTCTGAGAGAACCAAGCCTCCAAGAGGAAAACTGACAACACTCAAAGATAACACCCCTAAAAAAAGTTTGGGGTGTCTAAAACTAGGATTATGGTATATAACTCATTGTGATTGTCTCGTCAAGCTGATTAGTTTGGTATATAGCCTCCATGCACTTTTTTAGCGATGCCAAAAAATGTCATCGTGGGACCTAGTCCATTATGATTGCCTTTTTGAGATTATCATTTTGATATATAGCACCCAAACCACTTTTTAGGCTTCTTACTAAAAGTATTAACCCTTAAAATCAAATTTCTATTTTTAGTAAGAATTAATAGATCATAACTATTCAAACATGGCTTTAGGTACTTAGCAATAAGAATTAGAGGCATAAATTGCTAAGCACGTGGATCATTTAGGAAAATAATTAATGGCCCAATTAGGTAGTAGGTTAGAAGAGTTAAAGATCTATGAATTTGGTCACCAAGACACAAATGGAAATGAAGGAAGAATTGGACAGTCATGTCTCTACTGATCCTCTCTTACAAGATATATTGAGTCATCAAAATCAACAAGATACAGGTACAAGTCACCACCAACAAAAAGTACAAAATAATAATGGATTTAAGTTGCCTAAATTAGACTTCCCATAATTTGATGGAAAATATATTGAGGGGTGGGTTTGTAATGTAGAATAATATTTTAGTCTTCATGATGTCCCATGCTACATGTGTTTGACAATTGCCTCTTTCAACTTTGAATCAGATGCACTACATTGGTTTTAGTGGCTTAGGAAGGCCAAACCTGATCTTTCTTGGTAGGAATTTGAGCAACATCTACTCACTCGCTTTGGTCCTAGTGAGTTTGAATATTTTATAGGAGCTATTTCTAAACTTATACAAACTTCAACCATTTGAGAGTATCAAACTCAATTTGAAAATTTGGCCAATCATACTACTAGTTTAAATATCGACTTCTTTCAAAGTTGTTTTGTGAGCGGTTTGAAGGATGACATTAGGGCTAAGATTAAAATGTTCAGACCCAAAACATTATAATAGGTAATAAATTTGGCTATATTGGCAAAAGATAAATTCAAGGCCCAAGGACACACCTTTAAATTTCCTCAATCTTGGTCACATTTTTCATCCAAGCTTATGGTACATCTTACCACTAAATCTCCAACCATCAAAAAATTGACTTGTGAAGATATGGAGACTAGAAGGGCCAAACGACTATGCTACAATTGTGATGAAAAGTATTCCCCAAGGTACAAGTGTGTGTTAAAAAATATATATCTATTGGATATGGATGAAATACGAACTGCAAAATCTTTATAGGAAGAAGAGGATCCACAAGAGACAAAAACCACATAATAGACCAAAGTTCTAGAGGAATCCTAACCAAAAATCTTAGTGCATGCTTTAGCAAGAGTATCAACTCCCCAAAAGATGAAATTCATCGAATACTTCAAGGGAAAAAGGGTCATCATTCTTAATGACTCTGGAAGTACACAAGTTAATTGATCCACATGTAGCCAAACAAGAAAATTGTTACATTACTACGTGTAATTCCTTTGAAGTCACGATTGCTAATGGAGGCACCTTACCATGCAAAGAAAAATTTCGTAATGACAAACTCAAAATTTGGGAATATAATATCAAGACAGACATGTTTGTCATACCATTAGGTGGGTGTGATATAGTTTTGGGAGCACAATGGTTGCATATGTTAGGTTCAGTTTTATAGGATTTTTTTGAGTTTTGGATGAAGTTTAGTCAAGAAGGAACTACATATACCTTACGTGGAATGGTATATGGAATAGCTCATTTTATTTTCACCCATAAGATGGAAAATTTATTTTAAAAGTCCTCTCATGGAGTGGTGGCACAAATCTTTGCTATTGATGCTTCTGAGATAGGGGAACTGGACCATTTAGTCAAACTATAGGGTTTATTGAACAAATATACTCAATTTTTTGAAAAAACCAAGGGACTACCTACTAATTGTTCTCATGACCATGTCATTCAACTTTTTCCTAGTAGTATCTCCCAAAGATTTATCCCTACAAGTATCCTTATGCCCAAAAGTCTGAAATTGAGAAAATAGTTCAAGAGCTTCATGTTGCCAATGTTATCCATTTTAGTGTTAGTCCCTATTCTTGTCTGGTGTTATAGTGTGGAAAAAGTATGGAACTTGGTGCTTGTGTGTGTATTATTGAGACCTTAATAAGATCACTTTTAAAAATAATTTCCCTATTCCAATGATTGATGAATTACTTGATGAGTTGCATGGGGCTCAATACTTTTCCAAGTTGGATTTGTGGTCAGGGTATCATCAAATTCAAATAAAATATGAGGATATTCTAAAAATGGCTTTCATAGTTCACAAATTGCATTATGAATTCTTGGTTATGCCATTTGGATTAACCAATGCACCTTCTACCTTCTAGAGTTTGATTAACTCCATTTTTTGCTATTTTCTTTGCAAATTAATTTTAGTATTTTTTGATGATATATTGATTTATAGTCATTCAAGGGAAGAGCATCTCCAAAACTTATATCAAGCGCTCAAAATTTTATTTGACAATCAGCTCTCTACAATGAAGTCCAAATGTTCTTTTGGCTGGCAAGAGATTAAATACTTGGGTCACATCGTCACTAAGGATGGAGTTCATGTTTATCCCAAGAAAATATGGGTTGTTCAAGATTGGCCTAAGCATCATACCCTAAAAGAACCTTGTGGTTTTTTTGGACTCACTATATATTACAAAAAAATTGTGAATAATTATGGAAATATAGTGGTTCCCTTGACAATCATGCTCAGGAAGAATTCTTTAATGTGTACAGAACCTACAAAAGAATTTTATAGATTTGAATCATGCCATGACCACTACTCTCATGTTAGCAATATTTTATTTCTCTAAATATTTCATCATTAAGAGTGATGCATCTAGAATTAGCATTGGGGTGATTTTAATGCAAGAAGGTAGACCTTTGGCCTTCACTAGAAAAGCACTCTCAAGCAAAAAATTGGGCAAGTTGACTTATGAGAAAGAAATTATTTCCATTTTACATGCAGTCAGTAATTGGTGACTATATATTATTGGGAGATATTTTTCCATCAATACTGATCATTAGAGTCTCAAATATTTCTTAGAACAAAGGATGGCCACACCAAAACAAAAAAAATAGGTTTCTAAATTGTTGGGTTATGACTATGACATCACCTATAAGAAGGGTAAGGAGAACATGGTGGTAGATACCTTGTCCTAACTACATGAAGAATAGGAAATGCTACATGTTATATCCACATCACATCCTCAGTGGAATCATCAACTCTGCAAGAAACTTATCAAAGACTCCTTTTTACAAACTTTCATTCATAAACTTCAAGTAGATCTTCATTCATGCCTTGGATATACTTGGGATGGTCAATACTTACGGTATCGTGACTATCTTATTGTGCCCCATCAATCACAAATAAATAACCTCATCCTACAAGAGATGCATGCTTCCCCAATAACTGGTCATTCAAGGTTTCTCAAAACCTATACAAGGACTAAGTGTGCCTTCTTCTAGAGGGGAATGAAAAAGGATATTCATACTTTTGTGGTTGAATGTGATCATTGTCAATGTATTAAAAGTAAAAATATGTGTTCCCCTAGTACCCTTCAATCCTTTTCGATTCCTAAACAAGTTTGGACAAATATTTCTATGGATTTCATTGAGGGGTTACCTAAATCTAGAGGAAAAATAGTTATTCAAGTGGTAGTAGATCATATTACAAAGTATGCTCATTTTTGCTACCTATTCCATCCATACACCACCTTTTTTGTTGCTCAAATCTTTCTAGACTCCATATTTCATCTCCATGGAATGTCTAAATACGTTCTCTTATAGGGATCCTACCTTCACAAGTCACTTTTGGAAATATTAAGCATATTGAGTTATCTTGATGTCAAATGGTTGATGTCAAAAGGATGCATGGTATTCAAGGCAAAAATATTCTTCTAAGGTTGGACAATTATTCAAGGCAAGGTATATCTCAAAGAAAGGAAAATTGTTGAAAAGAAAAGGATTATAATATTGATTTAAATATTATAAAGAAAGTTCAAAAGTTCATAGAGAGGGCCAAAATTTTAAGAATGTTTAAAAGTTTGTAGAGAGGGTAAAAGTGGAGTTTATAAAATTTGCTTGGTCAAAGGTCCAAATACTACAAGAGAAGGCCAAAGGGTTTATTATAATATTTTAATATTATAATTTAAAAAGAAAGGTTTGGCACCAACGTCTTTGAAGGTTTTAAAAATCAAAAAGTAAAGTTTGAATTCGACTCCACGATAATAAAAAGAAAGGCATATTAATATGGAAGAAAATATTTCATTTACGCACCATGATTGTTAATGTTTGAAATATTTTAATGCGAACGATTTTCTAATGCGAATGATTTTGATATCTCCCTATGCGTCATTCTAAAAATTTAAGGCAAGGAGAATACAACGAACAAGAAGGTAGAATTTATGGGTTCTAAAGCTTGATCAAGGAAAGGAGGTTTTGTTGTGTTGTTTCAATCGTTGGGGTATCCCAATCGGTTGTCCAACCCTGGACAGGGCACTACGGAGCAAGGAGTGTTGAGTTTGATTCCCAACTACATCGTATTTTTGTTGTGTATCCATTTTGTGAAGCACGAAGGGGTGAAAGTTTTGTTGTGTGTATTTGGTTCTCAAGCTGGTATGCAGCCCAATCGGTTGGCTTGGCTGTGCAAAGATCCCATTGTGGGATATATTCGAAGGTCGAATCCTATTGGGTGTATTTTTGGATGGGAAGATATTGTGGCAATTTTAGTTTGGAAGCACATGAGGATATAGATATAAGGGCAACCCTTTTGGTTGCTACCTGCTGGGCTAGCCCAACTAGTCACGGTGGTGGTGGCTAGGCATTGCGGTTTGGGAGGTTCGGTGGTCAAACCCCATTCGCGACAGCAAAGGATTTTAGGTGAATGGTATGCAAATTTACTTTTATTTTCATTAAAGTTGGAGTAATAAGGTGCCACATTGATTTTAGTTCTTCATTGTGAATTATTTATATTGCATTCTGTATGTGATCAAGTTAGAGAAATAAGGTGTATTTTTTATTATCTGAAAAGTGTATTGTATGATTTAAATTGGAGAAATAAGGAGTAAATTTTTATTGTATTAAAATTATATTTTATGTTTCAAAGTTGGAGAAATAAGGTGTATTTTTTAGTATTATAAAACTGTATGGTGTATGTTTTAAATTTGGAGAAATAAGGTGTATCTTTGGTATTTCAATTTTGTATTTTGAATATTATAAAAGAAGGGATAAAAGGTTACTTGGATATTGATTAAAATTTTATTGCTTATATTTTAATAAGGAATTTTGAGTATATGATTTGACATTAAAAAGAGAGAAGTGCTAACCTATTTTGAAGTAGAAAAATAAAGAAAAATTATTTGTTAAAGACAGGTTTGAAAAATTTATAGGGCACATCTTCATCAAGGCAATTTTTAGAGGTATGGTGATTTAACTCCTTCTCAAGGTGGTTTTATTTAAGGAAAACATTTTTTTTAAATATGGTTGGAGGTATAAAGATTGATTTGATGTGCATTAGTGATTGATTGAAGTTGAGAGTAATTGTACATTGCCTTGATTGAAATTAGAAATATATGAGCTAGGGTTTGAGAACAAGTTGTGCATGAGTATTGAATGATATTGGGAATAAAAGTGCAAGTGTTTGAGAACATAATTGTGCATTGATTTGAGTGAAATTGAAGTAAAAATTTGCAAGGGTTATAGACCAGTTTTGTGAAGCAAATTTGTGCATTATTGTGATTGATATTGAGAGTAAATTTGCAAGGGTTATAGACCAATTTTTGTGAAGCGAATTTGTGCATTATTGTGATTGATATTGAGAGCAAATTTACAAGAATTATAGACCATTTTTGTGAAGTAAACTTGTGCATTGGTTTTATTGGTTTTGGGAGTACATAAGAAGGTCAACTATAAAGTGCTAGACTAGAGTATCCTTTTGAATGCAATGAATGTGAGACATGTGAAAGTGATAGAATTAATGAATGTGAGAAGAACATATTGAGTATTTGTAATGCATATCATTCTCTATATGTTCATGAAGAAAAATAATTCTGAGTAGAATATGTTTGAATTACTTTAGTCAAATATAGCACTTTTGGAAAAGATATATGTAATTTTTCTATGCAAGCGGGGTTATGCATAAGGGGTTGGACTCAAAATGTACTTGTAAAAAAATGGTGAATCCTAATAAAAATCAAGGTGAATCATGGAGAATACTAAGAAAATTAAATAGAGCATCTGCATACCAAATTTTGGGGTATTTGAAGTCCTAAAAGGTAAGGTCATATTTGGGGCCACTTTTGACCTATTAAATCATCTTGTAACTTCATAAGACCACCACCATTAGTTCAGGATTGAAAAGCACTTTCCAACGAGTACAAATATGCCTATGTTTGGATATATATTATGGTGAATTGACCCTAAGAAAAAATTGGTCCTAAAAATTTTAGGTGAATGGGTCGACGTCGAGGGTCCTCATATTCGCCAATTTCCAATTTTGGAAATCCTAATATTTGCCCAATTTGTGAATATTCACCACTATGCATAATATTGTATGCAAAAATTATGAATATTTGAGCAATTTCTATGAGTAGCATTAAGGCAGATTTGAGCAGGTTATTGAGGTAAAATTGAGTAGGTTTGTGAGCTAAGTTTTGAGAAGGTTTGAAGTAGTGATTTGAACAGGATTGTAGAGAAAATTTAAGCAAGTTTGTTTGAGGATATTTGAGTAGGATTGTGAGAAAATTTGAGCAGATTTGAGCAAGCCTTGTGAGTAGGCTTGGAGCAGACTTGAGCAAGCCTTGTGAGTAGGTTTGGAGTAGATTTTAGCAAGCCTTGTGAGTAGGCTTAGAGCATATTTGAACAAGCCTTGTGAGTAGTTTTGGAGTAGATTTGAATAGGATTTGGAGCAGACTAGAGAAAAGGGGATTGGTGTCTCCTATGGATAGAGGTCCACAAAATAGAGTAAAGGGGATTGGTGTCTCATGTGGATAGGTGTCCACACAACCAGAATCAAAGGGGATTGGTGTCTCCTATGGAGTGGTGTCCACAAAACCAGAAGTAGAGGGGATTGGTGTCTCCTGTGGATTGGTGTCCACAAAACTAGAATTATAGGGGATTGGTGTCTCCCATGGAGTTGTGTTCATAAAACCAAAAGCAGAGGGTATTGGTGTCTCCCGTGGAGTGGTGTCCACAAAAATAGAAGTAGAGGGGATTGGTGTCTCCTGTTGAGTGGTGTCCACAAAACCAAAAGCAGAGGGGATTGGTGTCTCTTGTGGAGTGGTGTACGCAAAACCAAAAGTAGAGGGGATTGGTTTCTCCTATGGAATGGTGCCCACAAAACTAGAGTAGAGGATGTTGGTGTCTCTTATGGAGTGGTGTCCACGAACTTAAGCATAGGGGATTGGAGTCTCCTTTGGGTTGGTGCCCATAAACATTGTAATAGGGAATTGGTTCCCAAGAGTTTTGTTGAGAAAACTTATAAGAAATATTTTCTCCATGAATGTAGCCCACATTGGGTGAACCATGTTAAATTTGTCTCTTATATGTGTGATGATATGTGCATTATTTCATTATTACAATTGATAATATTGCTTTGGAAAGAAAAGTAAAAATGTTTAGCTTATACTATTCACCCCCCTCTTAGTATAAGCTTGTGTTCTTCAATTGTTATTAGAGCGGGTTCCTTCATGAAAGCCTAACGGCTTGAAGGAAGATCTTACAGGAACACAAATGGTGAAGAAAGAAAGAAGATTTTTTCATGGAAAGAAAAACAGGCACAATTACGACCAAGAAGAAGAGAATGAAGATGCTCCTGTTATTAAAGATCTAGAAAAATAGAAAGATTCAAAAAATGAAGAAGAAATCATGGTTAACATAGAGGAGGAACTTAGTGTTGCTCTTGGAGAATTGAAAAGGGTTAGAAAGAAGAATTCATAATTGAAGGCTCAAGTTCAAGAGGATGAGGAAACAAATACAAATGTCCTACAAGATTTCATAGACTTAAAGTTAAGGTTGAAGAGGCAAGGAAATTTGAAGAAGGCATGGTTGAACAGTTAAAGGTAAAAAATATAGAATGTGAAAGATTAGAACATGAAGTGGTTTCTCTAAGGATAGAAGTAAAATATTCTAATGATAATCTACATAGGTTTAGGAAAAGCATAGAAATATTAGATGATATTATCAAAGCACAAAGATCTCCATTTATGAATATTGGACTTGGTTATGAGGAAGGTCAAGAGGTACAAGAAGAGGAGTCAAGCTCAAAAGAAATAGAAGCATCAAAGAAGTGATTTGAAGAAGAGTCTAAGACCTATACTGATAAGTTGAGAAGTGGTAGTATCAAAGAGGAAGCAAACAAAGAATCATCAAGGAACAAGGACAATCACAAGAAAAGCAAAGAAATAACCATGAGATTAAGGCAAGATGAATATTTCTTCCAAGGTTATTGTTTCTCATGTAATAATTTTGGTCATAAAGCTATACATTGTAGGGTTCATGATAAAAATGGTCATGGCTTCAACAAGAGAAATTTCAAGTCACTTGCACTTTCCAAGGACTACAACATCATGTGTTTCAATTGCAATAATTCTGGTCATAAAGTTATACATTGCATGGTTTATGGTAAGAATGATTATAGCTTCACCAAGAATTTATTTACACGTTTCAAGGACTACAACATTAGGTGTTACAAATACAATAATTTTGGGCATAGAGCAAAGAGGTGTAGAACAAAATTTTTGGAACTTCCAAAGACAAACAAGAAAAATGATGCTCAAAATGTTCAAAGAGGTAAAACTTCAAAAGTTTAGAAAAATATTGAAAAATAAGAAGAGCATTATAATTTGGGAGTAACTTCATTCCCATATCATAATTAATCACCTCAAGAAAAGGAGGTGGTGAGGGGACTGAGCTAAGTGTTTTATTTTTAGCCCCAAAAGGAGCCCTTTGCCATTGATGTCAAAGGGGGAGAAATTTTAGTAAGGGGGAGATATTTTAGTAAGGAGGAGCAACTTGTTAGGAGGAGCAGTTTGGAAATCCAGTTGTAGTAAAAGAAATTTTTTGGAAGAGTTTCCATCAATGACCAAGGGGGAGATTGTTGGAAATATTAAGCATATTGAGTTGTGATTGATGCAAATGGCTGATGTCAAAAGGATGCATGGTATTCAAGGCAAAAATATTCTTCTAATGTTGGACAATTATTCAAGGCAAGGTATATCTCAAAGCAAGGAAAATTGTTGAAAAGAAAAGGATTATAATATTGATTTAAATATTATAAAGAAAGTTCAAAAGTTCATAGAGAGGGCCAAAATTTTAAGAAGGTTTAAAATTTTATAGAGAGGGCCAAAAGTTTTAAAAGGTTTAAAAGTGGAGTTTATAAAATTTGCTTGGACAAAGGTCCAAATACTACAAGAGAAGGCCAAAGGGTTTATTATAATATTTTTATATTATAATTTAAAAATAAGGGTTTGGTGCCAACGTCTTTGAAGGTTTTAAAAATCAAAAAATAAAGTTTGAAGCTTACTCCACGATAATGAAAAGAAATGCATATTTATATGGAAGAAAATATTTCATTTACTCACCATGATTTCTAATGTTTGAAATATTTTAATGCGAACAATTTTCTAATGCGAATGATTTTGATGTCTCCCTGTGCGCCATTCTAAAAATTCAAGGCAAGGAGAAGACAACAAACAAGAAGGCAAAATTCATGGGTTCTGAAGCTTGAACAAGGAAAGGAGGTTTCACTGTGTTGTTTCAACCATTGGGGTATCCCAATCGGTTGTCCAGCTTTGGACAGGGTGATGCGAGGCAAGGAGTGTTGAGTTCTATTCCCAACTGCATCGTATTTTTGTTGTGTATCCGTTTTGTGAAGCATGAAGGGGTGAAATTTTTGTTGTGTGTATTTGGTTCTCAAGCTCATGTGCAGCCCAATCGTTTGGCTAGGTCACACAAAGATCCTGCCATGGGAGAGATCCAAAGGTCGAATCTTGTCGAATGTATTTTTGGCTAGGAAGACATTGTGGTAGTTTTAGTTTGGAAGCACATGAGGATATAGATATAAGGGCAACCCTTTTGGTTGCTACCCGCTGGGCTAGCCCAGTTGGTCATGGTGGTGGTGGCTAGGTGCTACGATTTGGGAGGTTCGGGGGTCAAACCCCGTTCATGACAACAAAGGATTTTAGGTGAAAGGTATGCAAAATTATTTTTATTTTCATTAAAGTTGGAGTAATAAGCTGCCACATTGATTTTAGTGTTTCATTTTGAATTATTTATATTGCATTCTATATGTGATCAAGTTGGAGAAATAAGCCATATTTTTTATTATCTGAAAAGTGTATTGTATGATTTAAATTGGAGAAATAAGGAGTAATTTTTTATTGTATTAAAATTATATTTTATGTTTCAAAGTTGGAGAAATAAGGTGTATTTTTTAGTATTATAAAATTGTATGGTGTATGTTTTAAAGTTGGAGAAATAAGGTGTATCTTTGGTATTTCAATTTTGTATTTTGAATATTATAAAAGAAGGGATAAAAGGTTACTTGTATATTGACTGAAATTTCATTGCATATATTTTAATAAGGAATTTTGAGTATATGATTTGACATTAAAAATGGAGAAGTGCTAACCTATTTTTAAGTAGCAAAAGAAAGAAAAACTATTTTTTAAAGACAAGTTTGGAAAATTTATAGGGCACATCTTCATCAAGGCATTTTTTAGAGGTATGGTGATTTAACTCCTTTTTAAGGTGGTTTTGTTTGAGGAAAACATTTTGTTCAAATATGGTTTGAGGTATAAGGATTGATTTGATGTGCATTAGTGATTGATTGAAGTTGAGAGTATTTGTGCATTGCCTTGATTGAAATTGGAAATATATGAGCTAGGGTTTGAGAACAAGTTGTGCATGAGTATTGAATGATATTGGGAATAAAAGTGCAAGTGTTTGAGAACATAATTGTGCATTGATTTGAGTGAAATTGAAGTGGAAATGTGCAAGGTTTATAGACCAATTTTGTGAAGCAAATTTGTGCATTATTGTGATTGATATTGAGAGCAAATTTGTAAGGTTTATAGACTAGTTTTTGTGAAGCAAATTTGTGCATTATTGTGATTGATATTGAGAGTAAATTTGCAAGGGTTATAGACCAGTTTTGTGAAGCAAACTTGTACATTGGTTTGATTGGTTTTGGGAGTACAATATCAAGTGCTAGACTAGAGTATCCTTTTGAATGCAATGAATGTGATACATGTGAAAGCAACAAACTTAATGAATGCGAGACATATGAAAGCGACAAACTTAATGGATTGGTGTCTCCTATGGAGTGGTGTTCATAAAACCAGACAAAGGGGATTGATGTCTCCTGTGGAGTGGTGTCCACAAAACTAAAAGTAGAGGGGATTGGTGTCTCTTGTGGAGTGGTGTCCATAAAACCAGAGTAGAGGGGATTGGTGTCTCCTATGGAGTGGTGTCCACGAACTTGAGCATAGGGGATTGGTGTCTCCTTTGGGTTGGTGCCCATAAACATTGTAATAGGGAATTGGTTCCCAAGATATTTTTTGAGAAAATTTTATAAGAAATATTTTCTCTGTGGATGTAGCCCACATTGGGTGAACCACGTTAAATCTGTGTCTCTTATGTGTGTGATGATATGTGCATTGTTTCATTATTGCAATTGATAATATTGGATAATACTGCTTTGGAAAGAAAAGTAAAAAGTTGTATCTTATATTGTTCACCCCCCTCTCAGTATAAGCTTGTGTTCTTCATTGTTCAAGTTGCAAGGAATACATCTCAAGATGAGTTTAGCCTATCATCCTCAAACTAATGGTTAAACTAAAATTATGAATAATTGCTTGAAGATATACATGTGTTGCTTCACCTCTGGACATCCTACACAATGGGCCAAGTGGTTTCATTTAGTTGAATGGTGGTATAACACAACATATCACAATACCACTAAGGTGAGTCCATTTAAAGCAATCTATGTTTATCCTCCTGCAGCACCATCTTCTTATATTCTAGGCAGTTCCAAGGTTTAAGCTATAGATTCCACTCTCCACCAACATGATTCCATTCTTCGCCAACTCAAGGTCAATCTAGAATTGGATTAGAACTATATGAAAGAACAAGTTTATAAATACTACACCAAACATAGCTTTGAAGTTGGAGATATGGTTTTTCTTCACTAACAACCATACAAATAGTCCTCACTCAGCTTTGTGGTTGTCAAAAGCTTATCACAATATATTATGGTCCTTATTAGGTGTTATAGAGGATCAAATCAACAACATACAAACTAGCCCTTCCGACCAGCTCCAAAATTCATCCAATATTCCATGTATCTTCTCTCAAACAGGTTGTTGGCAACAAGGTCTAGATGCAGTCTACACTCCTAGAGTTGTATGATGAAGGTTCCATCATTCTTGAGCTTGAATACATTCTAGACCATAGATCATGTGCCCTTTTTCATCATGTCATCATCAATGTTTTTATACAATGGTTGGGTTTACAACCTAAAGATACTATGTGGTAACCTCTTCAACAACTTCAATAGCAATTTCCTCATCTTCAACTTTGAGGATAAATATTTTTGAAGGGTAAGGGCATATTAGGATTCCATCCTAACACTATGATGTAATAACCCTTACTAAACATGGGGAACCCCCATGATAATGTTTTGTAATATTTTTTAATAGTTGTGGCTCTAGAAGCGTCTAGACAAGTAACACCATTATATGTAAATATTATCAAGAATGTAATTGTTTTGGAGGTAGAGATTCTAGCTCAGGTGGCATTTTACATGTAAGCCAACCTTAAGAGTTAGGTGGGAGATGAAATCTTTAAAATTGCAATGGGTAGGAACAAATGTATATTTTTGCATAATTGAATGGAATTATTAAAGGAGGTTGCCCCCTCAAAGTGGTCTGCAATCCTACGTTACTTTGTGATACTATTTCACTTATGCACTTATATTTCATATTGTAATATCTAATATTTCATTCATTTACATTTTCTTGTCATATTTTTGTGATTGTGTTGATTTTAATGAGAATATTCCTAACATGTCATCTTTACTCCACTTCCTCAATGGACCCACCATATTCAAGGAGAACTGACCCAAGATCCCACCTTGTAATCAATAATTTAACAACATTTGTTATATTGAGATTGTTTCATTCTCCCTACAAATATAGATTATAAGAAATGAATGTTTCCCTAATAATAGGATATTTAAGCTTATTAAAAATTTAAGAATGGACTAAACACACTTTTTTGGGGTAGGCATGAGAAAGGATATCCATATCTTTGTTGTAGAATGTGACACTTGCTAGCACATTAAGGGAAAAATTGCTCATACACCAGGCACACTCTAGCCTCTTCTAATTTTGAAAAGTATTTGGCTAAACATTTATATAGATTTTATTACAGTAATCCCAAAGTCTAGAGGCAAAAAAATCATTCTTTTGGTGGTAAATTGTCTCTCTAAATATGCTCATTTATATCCTCTAATCCACCTTACAAGTCCTTAACTATTGTCCAAATATTTCTTGATTCTATTTTTTGCCTTCATAGAATACCTTAGTCCATTGTATCCTATCATAACCCCACATTCACTAGTCATTTCTAGAAATAATTGTTGAAGCTACATTGAACACATTCCAAGATGAGATTGACATGCCATCCATAAACTGATGGGAAAATTGGAAATATCAATAAGTGCTTAGAGATTTATCTACATTGCTTTGCATCTGAGCAACTGATTCACTTGTTCAAATGGCTTCCTTTACCTGAGTGTGGTATAGCACTCCCTATCACTCCTCCACCATGATGAAACCATATAAAGTAGTTTATAGACAACCAAAACTATGATTTATGTCATACATCTAGTTAGTTCAAGGTTCAAGCAATGGATTCAACTCTCATGGAGTGTGCACAACTACTCCAAAATATCAAAGATAATTTGGTCATGTTGCAGAACTGTATATGGCAACAAGTAGATCAACACCATTTTTATCATAGTTTTAACATTAGGGAAATGGTTTTCCTATTCCTACAACCCCACAAGCAGTCATCATTGAAACTCCATGGCAGTCAAAAGATAGCTCTAAAATTCTATATACCATATAAAGTACTCTAGCAAGTTGGCCCCATGGCCTATAAGTTAGAATTATTGTCTTCTTCTACCATACATAAAATTTTATATATCTAATTTTTAAAGAAGATCCTTGGAAATCATATATAGGTCCAATCCACACTACCCTAGTTGGATGAGAAAATCTTGATCATATTAGAACCCAAGAATATTTTAGACTAGTGACCCTTGCATGGCCCAACTTGATGCATAATACATAAGCACATTATTTAGAAAACCCTTTCATCTAAGATTACATAAGTACATTCTTCGTAAAGTGGACATTGTAGGCAACAAATCCACCTCCCAGAAGAAGAAGTGAACATTGGATTTGCACAATTTTGTAGTTTTATCAATTTCGTTAGATGTACGATTTGTCAAAATGTACACATGTAAAGTTTAGTCTAATTGTACAAATGAGAGTTAGAAAATGTGCAATTGGGTGTAATTGTACAAAGTTATAAAAAGTGCAATTAGAAATTAAGTTAAATTAGGTGAAATGTGCATTTAAGGTTAATTTGATAATAATCAAATTAGACTTAGGAAGACCTTAATGCAAGTTGATTGTTTATGGGGATGGTAGTTGTAAATGGTGGTTGTCTTAGGAATCACTTTGGAATGGCCTGGGAAAGCATTATAAGGACCCTCCATTCAATTTTAATGGTTGTTCATGTTAGTACACATATTGTTGTTCGTTTAGGATTACTATTATGGTTGTTCATGCTTGAAAAAATATTGTTCATTATTGATTGAATATGTTCATTGCTCTCTAATGTTGATGAATATATTATACAGAGTTATGTTATGTCTCTTTGATGTTGTGTTTTTTCAAAACCATTGCATGTGTTGATGTCTATTGCAAATTGTGGATTTTGTGCAAGTATGGCTAGAATATTGTGAAATATTGTTGGAAATACAATGGGATTGATTGTTGATGATCCTATGAACTTGGTGAGAGATATGGAGAATGAGTTCATGTGATTTACTACTATACAAGAATGTATTATGACTGTTGTATAATTTTTGGAAACGTTCTTGGTGATAACAATTAATGGAGAGTGAACCAGGGTTTGCATGTCATGGAATATGTTAGCAATTGCATTATAAAAGTAACCCAAACTTTCCCTGAGGATAATATATGGTCAATATGGAAAATATGAAGTGAGAGTTGCAACAAGAGTTTGTACCAAACCGTACAACTAGTTAGTCAAATCGTACAATTGATTTTTTGCCTAATTTGGAATGGAAATTGCATGGTGAAACTTGCCAGTTGTGAAAAAGTAGGTTTTTGGAGAAGAACGATTACAAAACTAACCATTTTGAGTTACAAAACGACTTCTAGTGAGTTGACTAAGTGGAAAATTATACATTCTATCCTATTGTATGATTTGGATCGTACAACTATATGATTTGTGGTTCATACAAGCAGTTTTGTAAAGTTACAAACAAGTTGTACAATTTGGGTCAAAGTGATCCTAGAGCATATGAATTCATTCTAGATTATTCCACTTCATCTCCCCCTCTGAGAATACTCTCCCCTGTGCTACAAAAATTCAATACAATACTTCAAAATATTTTTGACATTCATATTATACAAGGAGATGATGATATTGCTTTGCAAGTTTAATTATCATGTTAATGGTCACTAGGGTTTGCAATCACGAGGAGTGAAGTAGAGATCCATTACTCTACTTTGATTTTTAGATAGGTGCATGTGTCACTATTTACTTGTTAGCTAATCCAAAATCCTTATTGGTTAATCTATCTTGATTGACGCATTTGTGTGTATACTCAATACTTATTTGTAATACAATGAGGTTAGTCCTATTATAAAACAAGATGCCATATTTTTTTTAGTCTAATCTAGATGTATTCTTTCCCCTATAAGCATTGATGTAATAAGGGGAAATTTTAGAATTATCACATTACCTAAAGGGTTTATTTATTACATATTAATGGGTTATACCTATACACTTGAGTTGGTTACAAGTTGTTATGACAACCAACTCCATATTGTATAATAGATGCACTTCTTGACAATACAATTTGTCTAGTACCTTGCTAGTCCTAAGAATTGAAACATTGTTTTATGGTGTGAAGATCCTCTTACTACTCATAATTTACACCAAAATCCTTGGGCAAAGTCTAAATGTTCATATATGGGATTGAAACCTTGGATTTTTAAAATGTTAAGGTTCATCCATGGGATTGAAACCTTGGCTATTTGAAATGTTAAGATTCATCCATGGGATTGGAACCTTGGTTTAAGGTGTGAAACTTCTCATTTTACAAATAGCTTTCCCAAATCCCATTGGATGTATATTAAACTTCACCCAAGGGATTTGAACCTTTGCTTACAATGTGAAACTCATTGTTTCCCACCACTTGCCCCAAATTCATGTTCCATATATCTATCAATATTAAATTCCTAAAAATTTAATTAAATAAACCATGTAGAGAAGTGCAAAAGCTTAAACAAATTGTAGCTTATAATGTAGCAAAAATTTATATTGAAATTATTTTTACTACATAGTCAACATATATTTTATAAATTTGATCCCATGATATTGCATATACATAAGAAAATTAAAATTGAAAAGAAGCAACAAGGCAGATTCTACTCTAAGCAATTTAAATCTCAATAGTTTTGGAATTCTTTGTCTTTATAAGAGAGATCTTCATAATTGTGACAGTCAATGCTCCATCATGATAAGTAGTAGAAGGCCTCTAGGTTGTAGTTCTAAGGTGAAGTAAATATGCATATGCTTTGTCAAGTCTATGCTCCTTTTGAATATACTTGGTTTTTATCTACTTTTCCTTATCATTTATATTTGTTATCCATTAAATGTTAGAACATTCTCACCCTCCATCAAAATTTATAATATGTATTAAATAGGAATTATCATTTTAAGGATATGTTATATCAAGTGTTAGGACAAGGTTTCCTATCTTGTTAAAAATATGTTTGGATATGTATGCATTTACAATTACATGATCTACACTATTTATTTAAGTAATATATCCAAAGCCCTTATGAGATGCATTTTTTAACATCCCAAACAATAATAATTATATATTCTCATTCTCCAAGCATTTTGTAACAATTAGGAAAATTTCTTGATATAAGGTTTGGTGAATTCCTATAAACCATATAGGAATTGATGGGGCATTAAAATTTGTTTCACATATTCTGAAAATACACATTAGAAAGTTAAGATAATTTTTTAAATCCAAAAGAGAAACAAATATAGGAAAATATACCCACATTGGTAGGTTAATTATATGTAACATGTATTCATGGAAGAGGCGCACACAGTATATATGTTTAGTCAGTCTTCATGAAGAAAGGAATGGAGCCTAGAAATCCATAAGATGAATATTTTTGAGCAATGTGGATGCATATAATCATTTGTAGATAAAATATTGATGAAGGGTGTGGATGTAAATGCACGTGTTTATATTACAAAGGATAGGATATAAATATTGACCTAAATTAGGTAGATCTACTCCTTAGGTTCTAACTTAACCAATAAATTTTTCCATAATTCTCCTTGAATTTCACTTGTAATTTATCAATAGTAATCCTTGAGAAGGTGCATAAACTATGTATATTTAAATACTTGTATCCAGGACCATGAATAGTAAGAAAATTTTAAAATAATTATACAGACCACTTGCTTAGGTGCTTTACCTATGGTGATGGAGGAAGATTTGATGCTCAAACAAGTCTTACCACTGAAATATAAAGCTTTGGTGGTAAGGTTCATGGGATGCTCAATGAAAAAATAACTCTTTGTGATTGGATAAATTCAACATGGTTGGAGTTGTAGGGATATATCCCAACATACCATGTAATGACAAAAAGTTGGATAGCTTTTGTATTCCATAAAGTAGAAGATGCTAGAACTATAAAAAAAGGAATATGGAGATGGGATCATAATATGCTTACTCGGGAAGAGGTCTTAGCATCAAATCATCAAGCCATGGAAATAGGAGAGATGGAGAGGGAAGAAAGTAGAGAGGGGAGGGCTCTGGTCCCTCCCCTGCTCCCCCTCCCATGGATCTTGGTTCCTGCCCAGTTCCTGGCTCAACCCAGGTCATCCCTCCCGGGGAGTGGTTGTTTGCAGATGATCTCCTGGGGGAGATCCTTCTCCACTATCTGTGCTCCTCCCGGTCGGCTAGGGTTTCCTTGGTTGTTTTTTCGGACTGGTGCTTCCCAGGGATCCTTGTTTGGTTGGGGATCCCTTCCCTTTTTCCCTCAGGCTTCTCCCTGGGGTTTTTTGCATGTTATTCGCGTGGATCTGGTCCCCTACGTTTCTCGGTGCGGTGGAGGTGACGGTTTAGGGTTTGGACAGCTTCCCCCTTTTTCTTGTGAATCCTCGACGGGCTCTATGCTTGGACGGGATTCTTGGTCCCTCTTCGTTGGGATCCTCTTCTATTTTCCCGAGGCAGGTTCCTTGTGGTGCAACTCTCTGGTCACTTCCTGATGGGCTGGATCCTCTTTGTGCTGGCTATCGGCTTCCTGCAGGATGGCTCTCGCTAATCGAAATGTTTTCTCGATGGGTGGGATGGTTTCTCCACAGGGCGGGATCCGCCAAATCCGCCGGTTTTCCTGCGAGGCGGGATCCTTTCTTTTCTGCTGGGTTCCCGGATGGCGGGATTTCCCTGTTGCTTCCCGCTATGCAGGACTTGTTTGTGGTGGTTTTGACTGCTTCCCGCGAGGCGGGATTTTATTGTATCAGTTTTTCTTTGCTTCCTGCTGGGTGGGATCTTCTCGATGGTGGTTTTTGGCTACTCCCCGCTGGGCGGGATCTCCAAAACTACTTTCCTTCTTATTTGTTTGTTTCCCACTGAGAGGGATTGTTTCATGCTTACTGTTACCACTGGGCGGGATTTCTGTTTTGGTGTTCAGTTTCAAGGGATTGATGCCCTAGGCCCATTGCTTATGTAATCAAGTTTTTTTTAGGGGTTACGATTTCTGTAATAGGATTATACATAAAGCCAGGAGGCATGATGCAAGGCTGATTTTGTACATAAGGTTTTGGGATCCTCTATAAAAACCCTTTTTTAATTTACTATAATAATTACCAAAAAAAATAATAATATGCTTACTCTAAAAAATTGGACACCTAGGTTTGATCCTTGCTCTAAGAGGATAACCACCTAGCCTATTTGGGTCAAGTTACCTACACTACCATTGTAATCTTGGAATGAGAATATGTAGAGGGAGATAGGGAACTCTTTTAGAATTTTTCTCAAAGTGGACTCAAAATTTTTAATCTGCATTCAAAAATCAACAACTCGAATCTTAGTGGAGATGGGCCTAAGTTTAGGATTACCTAATAACTTGGAATTAATAGGAATTTGGTTTTATACATAAAAATTAGACCATATTTGAGTCCCCTTCGATACAATTTCTACCACCAATATGGTTATATCAAAGCAAAATGTATAGTAAGAAGTAGTAAACACAAAAAGGAGCATATAGAAGCTAAAAATCCCATTGATACAAGTAACAAAGAGAAGATAATAGTAACATAAATTCAAGCAGATTAGGGATAAGAAACAACCTTAGGAGCTCTAGAAGAACAATCATAGTCATCACTCAATCAATTAAAGAAAAATGACTAGACAACTAGATAAATATTCATGGGAGCTATAGAAGATAAGAGGGAGGCTTTGCAGATATTCAGTAACGAACTTGGAGGACTAGATTCAGGTAATCCAATAATATCTCTCCATGATGATTTAGATGATACAATTACAAATATTTTTTCCTATACAAATATGGCTTGAGATCATCTTTGGAGGACCATATTGAGAATAGTATTGAGAGAAGAATAATAGAAGATAATGTTTCTCCCTCAATAGGGGAAAAGAGGCAAATAATTTAGGATAGACAGGCAAAGGAATTGAGCAAGAATTTAGTTTGGGATGGAAGAGGACAAACTCTCTCTAATATAAATTTAGAAAATAAAAAGGAACAATAAATAAACCTCATGAAGAACTTTTTCCCCCCAAAGAGAGGAAAAGGAAGTAAGGATTTCCTCTTCCTCTAGTCCCTCATCTAAATGTAAAGTTTTACCTCTTTTCAGAATATACGCTTTAAGATCTCAAAAAAAAGGTAAATAAAATAAGAACTTTGGGAAAATTCAAATGAGGTTGATCTTTGAAGCTAGTCAAACTTAGGGTTCCTCAATAGGTAGGTTTTCCTATCTAAAAATAGCTCAAAAATGAGCTAAGAAATAAATTATATCTAGTAAGTGAAGATCTATTTCTGGGGTACTTAGAGGAGGACAACCCCCTTGATTTAGGTAAACCATGATTATAATCTCTCTAAATATTAGAGGATTAGGGGCTTCTCACAAAAAGATGGCCCTAAAAATATTTATTAAACTTCAGAAGCCTGATACTAGCTTGATTCAAGAAACCATGTTAGATGTAGGAAAGGCAACAACT
Source organism: Wollemia nobilis (assembly GCA_028583015.1). Lineage (NCBI taxonomy): Eukaryota > Viridiplantae > Streptophyta > Pinopsida > Araucariales > Araucariaceae > Wollemia > Wollemia nobilis. Next base: position 201,854 of record JAQPPZ010001136.1, on the reverse strand, counting down.
ATACTTAATTTACTTCTACCAAGCTAGAAGTTTATTGAGATAGACTCAAATGACAAATTAGGGGGAATTGTCTTAGGATGGAATGATTCTTGCCAATTGATTTAAAACTCCTTCATTGAAGCAGGAGTATTATCAAAATTCTACACAAAGAAATTAGGTAAAATTATAACTATAGTAAATACGTATTGTCCATATGGAGATAAGAAGGTTTTATGGGAGGAATTTTTTGGCCAAGATCTTCTAAAAAAGGAGAATTTAGTGGTTGACAGGGATTTAAACTTTGTTACAAAAAGAAATGAACATGGGGAGAAGAGGTCATAATGGACCCACTAGCTGATTTTTTCCTTCACAAAATTTAAAGTGCTAGACTATATGATATAGAACCAACAAAGCTTGCTCCTACATGGAAGAACAATCAAACATGAAAACATGGGATATCCAAATGATTGTACAAATTTATAGTTTCAAAGAAGCTCACATTTTTCTCTGATAAGATGAGAATATAGATAGATCAAGGGGGAGGGTCAAATCATTATCCAATCCTTTTATAACTAGAAAATAAAGAGGATAAACCATCAAGCTCTTTCAAATTAAATCCCATTTGGCTAAGGGATGAAGAATTTAAAAACTTAGTAAGGTGTAATGTCCCCTTTCTGCGTAGTCAGTCAGTTGTGGTAATTTAGCCTATTCCTGGGTTCCCATAGGCTAAACTGAGGTGATTGGGAACCCTATTTGAGTTTTTCCCTGGTGATCAGTGCTTCGCTAGCTTCCTTCTACTTCTTTTTGGAGGCGTTTTGGAAATTTCTTCCACCACTTACTATTTTTAAAAACTTACTATTTTTAGTAAGTCGGAGCTGAGATGTTCAATGGTGATGAATTTTATGGGTTTTTGTTCAGAGAGGTGTTGTGAGGAGTTTTGATGGTTCGGGATTGTCACTTGCTATTTTTGGTAGTACTTGCTATTTTTAGTAAGTCAATGCAGCAGACGAGCAGTGATTAGGGTTTGCAGTTGGGATTGGACAAGGTGCATCAAAGATCATAATTATTTCAGTTGGCCGATTATTTGGGACCAAATATTTATTATTTAATATTTAACGTTAAATCGTTATATTAAATAATATTATTAATAAAGTGTTTTTCCTAAGTCAGGGGAAATAAATATTTATTTGATAAAGTGGTTCGTTCCCTAAGTTAAAAAATAAAATATTTTATAAAGGTGACTTAGGAGTTTAATTTTGAGACAACTTTGGGAAAAGTAATTTAAAAATTTTAAAAAAAGTGCCTCCAAATCCTAATTAGGGCATTGCAAATTGGAGATATAAGGAGAGCTTGGAAGCATTATGGATTCATTCAGGTTATTTGTATTTTCTCTTAGAGACAAATGCTTTGGCATTAGAACTTCGAAGGCTTTGTGGAGACGAACACCTTCACAGGGAGCATTATTCTCGGGTGTGAGATATCACCCCTGGATAATTATCTGCCGGTTTCATCCAGGAATTGGGATTTACATTTCAAATGAGAATTTGAAGAGGCAAATCAGTTTGATATTTTCAAGGGTTTATTGTCAGTATGTTTGTAGAAGATTTGGTATTTTTGGTGTAAAGTTCTTGCAGGGTTTAGGCTGGTCGTACATCATCTTCTTTCTGGAAACATAATAGAACTCTGTCAAATTTGCTTCAACAATTGTAGACTTTGGATTTTGGAGACAAAAAGCTCCATTGGTATCACTGGTTTCAGGGGTTAAAGGTCCTCCCTAGTCAGTTTTGGGTGTTTCTACTTCAGGGGACACATATTTGAGCTTGATTTGCAATAGCAGGGTTTGTAATTTTGGCAACTTCAATGGGTGTTTGAGGAGATCTCCTGGGTCTTCTAGTTTTTGGTCATTTTCATCTGGGTGTGCTTCATTTTAGTGTTTTATGGTGTGATTTGAGGTTTCTTGGAGCTGGTCGTACCATTTAGTAGTGCATTGGAGAACATGTAAAGCATTCATATCTCTTAATCCAAGAAGTTTCTCATTTTGGGTTTTCGAGCGTATGTTTTCCAAGTTTGGGCAATGAGAATGAAGGCATTTTGATGAGAGTTTGGAGCTAGAGTGGATTTATTTTGTTGGTCGTACCCTTTCCAACAGGCTATACCATTATCTTGGGAAGTGTGCAATAAATTTAGTCAACTTTCGGGTGTGTTTGTTATTCAGTCATTGGTGCCTAGCTTGTACAATATTGTTGCATTTTACGGCATGTCATTTGAAACCCATTTTATGAAGTTATGAGCATTTTGGTGTGTTGAGCTGTGTATGGTTCATTTATAGAATTTTATATTAGACCTGTACTTGCATTTTCGTGTCAAAAAATTGAATAAAATAATGTTTTTTGGTATTGGGTTTCAATTTGTTTCATTTCAGTTTAGTTTATGCAATTTAAAGTTTTTCTTTATGCATATGTTCACACATTATAAAGCAGAAAAACCCCAAAACAATTGCATATCATATCTATTAGAAAAAACATCAGAAAAGGCAAAAAAAAAATTAGACATTACAAAAATGAAAACAAAGCAAAAACCCTCAAATATTTTAGAGCAACAAACATGGGTGCCTATTACAGTGGTATCAGAGCACATCTTGGTCTTGCCAGCCCATTGGGTAACTCATGCATACACACCAATATTATGTGAGGAGAAATAAATCTAATCCAGTCTTTGTTCACCAGGAGACATTCTTAGATTAGGAAGAAGTACAAGGGGATTTATCTAGTAGGTTTAGTAATAATAGTGCTTAGTTATGTCTAGGGTATTTATCATAATTTATCTAATCCACCTAGAGACAGGGTAGACATGGCTTAGTTAATCCTAACATTAGAGATGAGAGACAGTTTACAACGATGATGGATATGATGTCACAAATATTTTATAAGCTTTAGCAAGGGATACCAATGTAGCCATAGGGTAATACTGAGCATATTGGAGCTCACATAGCTTAGTCTAGTCATGCTAACCAACACACTAGTCGTGGTCCCACAATCTCTTCATTTATACCATTACAACTAACTTTTGTGTTGAGGCACCATTGATACAACAACCTCCACTTACTCTAGTAGAGGAGTACAAGGAAGCCTATGCAGAGTATGAGACCTTGCCAGATGAAATTAAGGTCCTTACCACACTTAATGATTTTGTGCGTGAGAGGAGGGTAAGGAGAAATTTGCATAGGCATGATCAGTGTGGACCACCATTCCAGCGGGAGATGCATCATACTTTGGGTAAGGTAACATTACCCCACTTTGATGGTAGCAGGAAGACCACAACGAGGGCATGGGTTGAGAAATTGGATAATTTCGTTACACTTCGATCTATCCCAGAGTACGAGGTGATTAAGTTTTCTACATTGCATTTGGATGGTGTAGCACATGATTGGTGGTATCATGGGCTCCATACATTGGGACACAGGTTCATTACATCCTATGCTGAGTTCACAGAGAAGCTCATAGACAGGTTCAACAGGAAAGACCCTGAGTTACATTTTAGAGAACTTGCTCAGTTGAGACAGTATGGGTCTTTGGAGACTTACATCTTGGAGTTTCAACATTTTTCAATGATGGTATCGGACATTTTCGAGAGGAGGTTGACGGTTCTATTCATGGAGGGACTCACAGAGCCTATTTGCGGTTGGGTCAAGGTATTTGATCCATCGTCTCTTCAGGATGTTATGAAGAATGTGAGAAACATGGAGTTGGCTGCCCCTCAAGCAAAATTTTAGTCAAAGCCTTTTTCAAGCAAGGATAATAAAAAACTATTCCTTAAGAATTCTAATCAGCAAAAGAAAGAGATCCCAAGAGGAGATAGAGAATCCTTGAATAACTTAAGAAAGAGGAGTTTATGTTACTCTTGCAAAGAACCTTGGGCCCCAGGGCATAAGTGTGTTGATAAGGGAAAAAATAGATAACTTGAGGCCTATTTACATGATGAATCAGAATCAGAAGATTCTGATCAGTAAACTAAAAATTCTGATTTGGATGTAGAAGAGCATGAGAAGACACCTGAGGATGAGCCTAAGGGTGAGATAAAAAGGGAGATGATTGTGGCACAGTTGCATAGCTTCCAAAGAAATGATTCCTTGAGGATACGTGGTGTTCTTCAGGGATAGTGTGTTACCACTTTGATTGACACGAAAGCTATACAATTTTATTGATGAAGGCTTGGTTGCTCGTAGAGGCCTTCAAAGAGGAGATAAGTAAATTTAAGGTTATTGTTGTAAATGGATTCACTATTGGGTGCACTAGGAAGATCTCCCAATTATCATTTCAGTTGGGTAATTATGAAGTCAAGGATGACTTCTATGTAGTGAGTATGGTGACAACCGAATATGAGCAGATAGATTTATATTCATTCTTGGCTTGTGAGTAGCAGGATGTGAAAAATTATTTAGGTGTCAGGCAGTTGATTTATGTTCCACATGGTTGTGTTGTCATCACTATAGTTTAGTTATGATGTTGGTAGCTATCTTTTCAGAAGATGCTTTGATGATTGTAGTTGACTTTGGTATTAGGGATCGTGAGGATGAGTGCTGAGATAAGATTGTTAGTTCACATTTCCAGAGATGATTTAGCAATTGTCTATGTTGATGTTTTCATTGATATTACTTGGCAAGGGGTATTCCATTTTAGTTTTATTCGATATTTTAGTTTCAAACTGGAGGGTGATCTTATCATGGTGTTGCAATTGAGACTTGTGCAGTTCTGGTACAATATTTTCTTTGTTGTGATTAGGGTGGTGTAGCATCAGCGTGGTGGAATTTTCTTGAGGATGTTATGGTATCCTGGTATAACTTGTGACTGTATCTAAGAGCTGAAGGATGACTGGAGTATGATTTGGTATTGCTTGAGGACAAGTAATCTTTGGGAAGGGTGGACTGTAATGTCCCCTTTCTGAGTAGTCAGTCAGTTGTGGTAATTTAGCCTATTCCTGGGTTCCCATAGGATAAACTGAGATGATTGGGAACCCTATTTGATTTGTTCCCTGGTGATCAGTGCTTCGCCAGCTTCCTTCTGCTTCTTTTTGGAGGTGTTTTGGAGCTTTCTTCCACCACTTACTATTTTTAAAAACTTACTATTTTTAGTAAGTCGAAGCTGAGATGTTCAATGGTGATGAATTTTATGGTTTTTTGTTCAAAGAGGTGTTGTGAGGATTTTTGATGGTCCGCGATTGTCACTTGCTATTTTTGGCAGTACTTGCTATTTTTAGTAAGTCAATGCAGCAGACGAGTAGTGATTAGGGTTTGCAGTTGGGATTGGAAAAGGTGCATCGAAGATCATAATTCTTTTAGTTGGCCAATTATTTGGGGCCAAATATTTATTATTTAATATTTAACATTAAATCGTTATATTAAATAATATTATTAATAAAGTTTTTTTTCGAAGTCAGAGGAAATAAATATTTATTTGATAAAGTGGTTTAGGAGTTTAATTTTGAGATAACTTTGGGAAAAGTAATTTAAAAATTAAAATAAAAGTGCCTCCAAACCCTAATTAGGGTGTTGCAAATTGGAGATATAAGGAGAGCTTGCAAGCATTATGGATTCATTTAGGTTATTTGTATTTTCTCTTATAGACAAAGGCTTTGGCATCAAAACTTTTAAGGCTTTGTGGAGATGAACACCTTCATCGGGAGCATTATTCTCGAGTGTGAGATATTACCCCTGGATAATTATCTATCGGTTTCATCCAAGAATCAAGATTTACATTTCAAATTAGAATTTGAAGAGGCAAATTAGTTTGATATTTTCAAGGGTTTATTGTCAACATGTTTGTAAGAGATTTGGTATTTTTGGTGTGAAGTTCTTACAGGGTTTAAGCTGGTCGTACATCATTTTCTTTTTGGCAACATAACATAACTCTGTCAAATTTGCTTCAGTAATTGTATATTTGGCTTTTGGAGACAAAAACCTCCATTGGTATCACTGGTTTCAGGGGTTAAAGGTCCTCACTAGTCAGTTATGGGTGTTTCTACTTTAGGGGACACAAATTTGAGCTTGATTTGCAGTAGTAGGGTTTGTGATTTTGGCAACTTTAGTGGGTGTTTGAGGAGATCTTCTGGATCTTCTAGTTTTTGGTTATTTTCATCTGAGTGTGCTTCAGTTTAGTGTTTTGTGGTGTGATTTGAGGGTTCTTGGAGCTGGTAGTACCATTTAGGAGTGCATTGGAGAACATGTAAAACATTCATATCTCTTAATCCTAGAAGTTTCTCATTTTGGGTTTCCTAGCATATGTTTTCCAAGTTTGGACAATGAGAATGGAGGCATTTTGATGAGATTTTGGAGTTAGAGTGAATTCATTTTGCTGGTTGTACCCTTTCCAATAGGCTATACCATTATCTTGGGAAGTGTGCAATAAATTCAATTAACTTTTAGGTGTGTTTGTTGTCCAGTTATTGGCATCTAGTTTGTACAAGATTGTTGCATTTTACGACATGTCATTCAGAGCCCGTTTGATGAAGTTATGAGCATTTTGGTGTGTTCAGCTGTGTAAGGTTCATTTCCAAAATTTTGTATCAGACCTGTACTTGCATTTTCAGGTCAAAAAATTGAATAAAATAATGTTGTTTGGTGTTGGGTTTTAGTTTTTTTCATTTAAGTTTATGTTTATGCAATTTAGAGTTTTTCTTTATGCATATGTTCACACATTATAAAGCACAAAAACCCCAAAACAATTGCATAGCATACCTATCAACAAAAACATCAAAAAAGGAAAAGAAAAATTAGACATTACAAAAGCGAAAACATAGCAAAAACCCTCAAATATTTTAGAGCAGCAAATAGGGGTGCCTATTACATAAGAACATAATGGAGGCATTATAACCCAACCTCATAAGAGATAATATTTCAGTTCACTAGTAATATTAGGAGAATAAAATATACCACATTAGGTTGGTGTAGCACCCTAAAATTGGCGCAGTAAAATTGTCATAATTACATTCACCTTAGTAAATAATTTAAAATTCAAATTTAACCTCCCAAACCACCCGTTAACCATCGGGTAATCCGTTTCCCCCTTTTTTGCGCCATTTTTAGAGGTTGTTTTGACCGTTTGACGATATCGTCGCCGATCAGACGATATCGCCCCAGATCTGACGATTTCGTCTGGACTAGGACGTCCAGACGATCTTGTCGCAAAACTAATTTTGCACAATTAGCTTCTGTTCCAACGGGTCTCCAATCCGGGCGAGAAGCATGTACGTGCCGTTAGGGACCCTCCCCCATTGGAGATCTCCCAAATTGGGATGATCTCCAACCTCCTAACTACTCCCCTAAGCCTATTTAATCCTAAGCTATTCCCTTAGCACCCCCCTGGCTGAAATTCTCTGCAATTTAACTCCATCTACGTTGAACCATCCCAATTTTTCATTTGCCTTTGGTCCCATACCAATTTTGTTGCGGGTACATCACTATTTTTCGATCGGAGCCGGCACACATCGTCGTCGACGAACTTGTTCGAGATCGGAGGCGAACCTGTCGAATCCGAGGTGATTTCGTGCGATGCGAGACGATCTCGACTGCGAGTCCATATTGAGGCAATCAGTGCACGAAGTTTGCATTTCTCAACCTTTTCTCTGCTTTTTTATTCTGCAAATTAGATAGTTTATTCGGTGTTTATGTTATTTTGCATTTGGAGTTCACCCATTTAGCTTAGATTGCATACTAAGATCATGATTTGTCATTAGAATATCGTAATTTGCTTGAATTTCTGTTCATAACTATTATTCGAGTATTCATACGAGTCATTTGGTGTTGTTTCCCTCTGTTAGCACAGTAGTATTCGTTGTATTTTGTATCTATTTTTCTGCTTGCAGGTCTCTGATGAATTCGTCTAACGAATTCGTCAGATCTCAGATGATTCTGTCAGATCTCAGATGATTCTATCAGATCTCAGATGATTCTATCGAATTCCAGACGATCTTGACTGCTTCAAACATCAAAATCATCACCAGACATCCGGATCAGGTATTCCTCATTTGTATTCTGTAAATTCTCTGTTTTATGTCTTTAAATCTATTTTTTGTACTCATTGAATTTGCATTTTCATGTAGATTAATCTAGATTCATTTGGCCAAACCTAGGATATGAATGCTTAAAGTTAAAAATGAACACATTAAAACACATTCCAAACCTAGGCGTGGAAACTGCCCTTAAATGTTTCCTGGTGAACCCACCATCCATCGAAAAATCATCAAAATACACCTCCCTTGAGAGGCGGGACCTTCGCAAAGTCCTCTCAGTCCGAGAGTACCGCGACATCCTTTTCCCATCCTCCTTCCGGGCACGGATCCAATAGCCTGAAGGTAAGGATGCGAAAAATTTGGAGCGATACATTTTGGTGAACCCGACGTGAATGCATCATAACCTTTTGAAAAACAAAAACAAAATATATATATATATAGAACAACTAAAACATAGATGCATTTTAAATCCTTTAAGTTTGAAATCATGTTTAGATGGTAGCTCCTAAGAAAAGGTTAGCAGTTACTATAAATGTAGAAAACCAATTGGTGGCCGTAGAAATCAATTCTATGCTTAATGTGCCTGAAACAAGTAGGAATCAATTCCTGTGGAACGAACTTGATAGAAGACTTAGTCTCATCTCATCTAGGTCCACACAACTTAAGCAAATCAAGAGGCTAGTCCTAGATAGAATCTTGGATCCTCATCAACTAGTTTTTTATCATGAACTTCAGAGAGCCTGCCATAGATGGTTAGCTTATAGGAGAGCTCTAGTATCTTCAGAACTATTCACCTTCGAGGAATACCTCGAGAACGCAGCCATTGTGCACCAGTTCCTAGGTTGTGTAGAAGACCAAGAGGTTGTTCTTACAGATAGGGAAATATGGAATAGAGTTCCGCGAGCTGTGCTATATCGAGAGTATTGCCACGAGCTTTACTTTTATCAACCAGCATCTAAGACAGATAATATCACTATAGCTCTTTTCATCAAATTTTTAAAAGAAAACTTTCAATTTGAAGAAGAACACTTCATGACTCCGGAACAACTCGAACCTATTAATGATATTCATAAATTGTTTATAGAAAACTAGATTATTACTTTCAGTCTTATTTCTTGCATTTATTTGTGTTGATTGTCTTTACTATATTATTTCAAAAAAAAAAAAAAACTTAGCAAAAACTTAAAAATTTCATTTCAAATATTGTAGTAGGTATATAGTAAACATATACCTCTTAATTTGTTGCATATATATATATATATATATATATATATTTCTGAAATCAAAATTAAAGCACCATGCCTAAACTTAGGAATGGTAAAGAAACTTTAGGAGAAGAAGAAGATTGGTTACAAGATACAACTAGAGACCCAAATGTCCTTCTTGGAGATCCAAATCCGGAAGGAGAAACTCTAGGTCAATCGAGAAGAAGACTTAGGTGAAGATAAGGAACAAGAAGGGAGTGTTAAAGAGGATGGATCCTCATCCCCTAGAGTAGCTCCAAATGGAACTATTGCTTTTGACAATGCGAGCATTTTCGGAAATTTCTCATTGATAACATTGATGACCTTAATGTGGCAATTCGTATTGATAAAGGGCAAATTAGTAACACTCAAGCAGCCATGGAATATATGTGTAATATGCGCACTAATCCCTTGTCTTTCATTGATCAAGAAAGTGACAAGGTTGGGCCATCCAATACGGATATGGTCACTATGGCTCAAAACATGTCAAAACAACGGGTTACCCAACCTCCTAAGGAACACTGTTATTCAACCTAAAATCACTCCCACACAAAAGAAACCTTCCTTCACTACTTTATTCCGCCAAACTATTGAGCAATATGCTTCAAGTAAACAAAAACCTAAAACAAAGCCAAATACAAACTTTCAACAATCCGGAATACAACATAATACAACTTCAAAATTCCTTCATAATACTTTTCCTACCAATAATTTACACAATAGTAACATGGCATCTAATCTGCATGTTCCTCCATCATATGCCCATAAAACCCATGTCAATGCCCTACCGGAACCAATATGGGGGGCAAACTAGTAATCTGGAAGCCATGGTGAAACAATTAGCTTCACGTATGGACCAGATAGATCCCTACCATCCCTCGTATAATTATCGAGAGATCTGTAGTCAACCTTTGGATCCCATAGTTGTAGCTCAACCATACCCTAAGCATTTTCCCATGACCATCCTACCTATATATAAAGGAACAGAAGATCCCATAGAGCATCTTCGCATGTTTAGGATAGCATGTCATGATATATCACATGATGACTTGCTATTACTAAAAATGTTCCCAAAAAGTTTAGGTGGAATGGCATTAGAGTGGTACTATCAATTGCCCACTCATTCTTTGAGAAACTTTGAAGAAACAAGTTGAATCATTTGTCCATCAATTTAGTGCCTACATCGAGAGGCATGTAACTATTAAAGACCTATACAATTTAAAACAAGACAAGGATGAATGTTTTGCCGATTTCTTAGCTAGATGGAGGCAATTGACAGGAAAAGCTGCACTTTGTGCTGCCTTATAGGGAAATGTTGGACATTTTCATCAATAATTTACAAGAACAAATATCTTATGAGCTATCAACTGCTACTTTAACTACCTTCGATCAAGCTATAGATTTAGCTCGAAGAGTAGAAGATGCCCTCATTAGGAGAGGCCAACTTAGGAAGAAGGATGATGAGAAAACATCCAAGAAATCAATATAAAAACAAACAAGTTGTCGGTGATGGAGTCACTGACAGCAAAAATGTTGCTAATGTCAATACAACGAAGACAACAAAAAAATTCATATTGAAACCTCTTGATAAGCCTCCTCGAGAATTCACTAGATTAAATCAACCCTTATCAACTATTTTACCTCAATTGCTCGAAAGAGGTTTGATCCAATTACCAGCCATCCGGGAACCTGATCCAACTATACCCGGATATAGAGCTGACTTACACTGTGATTTCCATAGAGGACCTGGACATTCTACCAACGCTTGTAAAAGGTTGAAACATAAAATACAAGATTTGATTGACAATAATGAAATGGAAGTGCAAGCCTTCCAACCTAAACAAAACCCTCCTAATAATACTCAAAAGACCATTCCTCAAAATCAAAATCAAAATGCCAATCAAACTCTAGACATATTTCAACACCCTTTACCAAGACATGGTAAAGAGGTAGCCAATCAAATCGAACATCATAATGTTCCCCCTCCTACCCGATATGTAGGAACCATTAGCGGACAATTACCTATTCGGGATCCTCAAATATTTGACACGACCTTATCCCTGGTTACGACCAGGCCCTTACATAATTTTCAAACTTCTGATTCTAGTGATATAGAATCAGATAGTGAAAGTGAACTAGACATTACTTCAAACCAATCGAATAGTTCTGAAAATGAATCAGATCCTATTCAACCCGTCACAGATGCTATGGTTCCAGAAGAACCATTTCCTAGAAGAGTTACTACTCGACCTTCTTCCAATATATTCCTTTCTAATGAACAAGCCATTAATGCTCAACCGAGACTGGTTCAGCGTCTTCACTATAACATTGTAGGTACCATTGGAGTCGTTACTCGACAACAAGCTCAAAATTCTCAACAAGAACCAAACCGAATGATGGATCGGCTCCATTCGTTTTGAAAAACACCAATAAAGGGAATCATGCTCCTCTTTGTTCAACCTAAACCCCCTTACAATATTAATGAGCAATTGTCCAATACTACGGCCAGAATTTCCCTTTTGGATTTATTAAGATCCTCTCCCACCCATAGGGATGAGTTGATGCTTACATTGAGCCAAATGATGGTACCTCAAAACATTCAACTCTGAAGCTATGGCCAATACTATCATCACTCGAGAGATTGATTGTATTGACTTCCGGGATAAAGATATCCCACAACACGGTTTACATAAGGACAATCCCTTATACATTCTTGCTCTAATTGGAGATGTAGTTGTCAAAAGAGTTTTGATTGATAATGGCTCATCTCTAAACATTTGCACTTTTGACTTCTACCAACGATTTGGCTTTAGAAGTGATGAAATGAAGAAAAGCGATATGATTATCAAAGCTTTTAATGACGAAACACAAGAAACGTGTGGAGTTATTACCCTCCCATTGCAAGTTGGTCCTAGAACCCTAGAAACAACCGTGTTTATTGTACATTGCCCAACATCGTACAATATACTTTTGGGTCACCCTTGGATCAATGCCATGCGAGCGGTCCCATCAACTTTACACCAATGTGTTAAATTCGAGTTTAAAAATCAGTTGGTCACTATTCATGGTGACCCTAGACCTTTTGATATGTGTGCTTTGGCAGAACCCGTTGGAGTGCAATTTTGCCCTGCTCTGTCATCCACACATCCTAGTTCTTATTTTTCATCTAAAACTGTGAAACATACACCCATAACTTCACCTATTTCCCCTCCATTAATTTCATCCTCCTATATAGATCAACAACCCTCTAAACAAATTACTCTAGAACCTCAAAAAGATCTTAAATCTACAACCAATCCTTCAAGTTCTACCCCTATAAATTCAAATCTTCTAGAAACAACTATCATACCTTCCACATCTCAAGACATAGGTAATAAGCCTTCTACATCTTATGCCCTTTCTGATGAACTTTTACCAGATTTATCCACAACCTTAATATCAAAAAAAACAAATGCTTTCATGCAAGATTCAATCCTTTTAAATAACTTGCCGCCATCTCCTCGTACTTTGGGCCTCCCACAACCTATGGGAAGTACTTACCAAGTCGGGAGTTGTGCCTTCATTTATAAAGGATATGACTAGGGAAGAATCCCTCGGAATATCAAAACTCATCATGAAGGATATGCTCGGTGTTATTTTACCAATGATTATATTAAAGCTAAACCCATGATGCTTAAAATGGGATATAAAGGGAAAGGCTTGGGACCTTTCCAAAATGGCATGAAAGAACCTTTCGAGGTAGAACCGTGGCCTGCCCGTTGTGGTGTGGGCCTATTTCCTAGTAAGGGTCAACCCTTTCCTTTTGAAGATGATGATCATCTCATATGCTATCAAGATTATTTGGATAGGCATGTTCATTTGCCTCTTAAAAATCAGTCGTTTTCATGCAACATGCTATCCATAGCTTACCACTGAAATGATTGCTTGCCCGATGAAGAGTTGGAAGGAGATATCTTCCATGATGTCTCTGTTGAAGAGATGTTACACAATGGATTTTATTTTGATGGTTCTATACCAACTATAGCCCAACTTGAGGCCACTAATCCTCAAGATGAATTATCTAAATTAACCTTACAAGAATTACAAGAATTGGGCGTTTCACCCGCCCCACCTAATTTTGAAAGAGATCTACACATGGAGGTAGAAAACGTCATTAAAATTAATATTGGAGCTGAGGACAATCCTCACATAATCAATATTGGATCAGAATTAAGTCAAGAAAAACAAGAACAATACATTGCATTCCTTAAAGAGTATGAAGATGTCTTCGCTTGGACATACGAAGATATGCCAGGTCTAGACCCTTATGTAGTCATGCATCATCTAGTGGTCCATCCGGATGCTAAACACTGTTAAACAAAAACTTAGAAAAATGCATCCCAAAGTGGCTCTGCTAGTCAAAGGGGAGTTAGAAAAACTCCTGAATGTTATCTTTATACAAGCTATTGATTATGCTTTGAATGGATCTCAAATGTAGTTCCGGTCACCAAGAAAGAAGCTACCAAAGTTAGGGTTTGCACAGATTTTAGAGATATTAATGTTGCATGCCCTAAAGATGACTTTCCTCTTCCAAACATGGATCAAATCATTGACTTCATTGTCGGAAGTGGGATGATGTCCTTAATGGATGGATTCTCCGGTTATAATCAGATCAGGATAGCTCCTGAAGACCAGGCTAAAACAGCCTTTATTACCCCTTGGGGTACCTTTTCTCTGGAAAGTGATGCCATTTGGCTTAAAGAACGTCGGTGCAACTTATCAACGAGCTATGACCTACATTTTTCATGATATGATGCATGATATCCTACATGATTATGTGGATGATATTATAGCTCGCTCTATTATTGAAGATAATCATTTAGATGATTTGAGAAAAGTCTTTAATCGATTACGAGAATATCTCATTCGATTAAATCCAGCAAAATGCATATTCGGAGTTAAATCCGGCAAACTATTAGGGGTTTTAGTTTCTTTACGTGGTATTGAAATCGACCCTCTCAAGATTGCGGCCATCAGCGATATGCCCGCACCTACTAATATATACGAGTTACGAAGTTTACAAGGTAAACTTCAAGCCATCCATCGCTTCATCGATAAGCTGGCGGACAAAACTGGTCCCTTTCTTAAACTCCTTAAGAAGGATGTCCCTTTTAATTGGGACACCGAATGTAGAGAAGCTTTTGAACTTCTCAAACAATACCTCCTTAATCCACCTATGCTTTCACCACCTAAATCTGATCGCCCATTTCTCCTATATATTTCCGCTTCAGATTCTGCCTTAGGAGCTATGTTAGCTCAACTTGATGATGAAAAGAGAGAACGTGCTAATTATTACATTAGCCGAACCTTCATCAGTTATGAAACCCGCTATACAGCGTTGGAAAAACTATGTCTAGCAGTCATTTTTGCTACGCAAAAATTACGACATTATATGCTTAGTCAAAAAACTTATGTCATTGCTAAATATGATCCCTTGAGGTATCTCATGAGTCGACCTTATTTATCGGGTCGCACAGCCAAGTGGGTTCTTGCTCTAAGCGAGTTTGATCTCACATTCATAGGACAGAAGTATGTTAAGGGTCAAATCATAGCGAGATCAATTAGCTGCTGCACCCTTAGAGTCTACCCATCCCCTCATCATCGAGTTTCCAGATGAATGCCTTCAATTAGAGGCAGACCATACCGAACAATGGTCCTTATACTTTGATGGAGCCCGATGCATGAGTGGGGCTGGTGCGGGTATTATTTTAATATCCCCGCAAAAACATCTTATTCCTCTGTCCTTCAAATTGACATTTGCTTGCACCAACAATACTGCTTGAGTATGAAGCTCTAATCCTTGGATTACGAGCTGCCCTAGCGCTAAAAATTAAACATCTTTTAGTTTTTGGTGATTCTCAAGCTGGTTATAAACCAAATTAATGAAGTTTATCAAACCCAGAGATGATAAAACTGTGCCCATATAAGGCCTATGTTTTACAATTAATGTCTTTATTTGATCAAGTTACCTTGGAAGCTATTCCTCGAACTAGCAACCGTGCGGTGATGCTATGGCCGCGGCTGCATCTCTCCTGCCCTTGGAGTTAGATGACGAATATGCCACTATCATTATTCGTCGACTCCAGGAACCCGCTTCAAATAAGTCATGCTTAGAGCCTTTGGATGTGTTTCTAATCAATGAAACTACTCCTGAACCTTGGTACACGGACATATTTGATTTTCTCCAAAATGGGACTTTCCCTGCCAATTCTAATAGAAACCAGCGTCGGTTATTACGTCGACGAGCAAGTCGATTTGTAATAATTGGCAATACTTTATATAGGAGATCTTTTGAAGGTATCCTATTAAGATGTTTAAACTTAGAAGAGTCTAAATCAGCCTTGAGTGAAGCCCACGATGGATCTTGTGGAGGACACTTTAGTGGTAGTGTCATTGCTAAAAAGCTCCTTCGGATAGGATACTTTTGGCCTACCATGGAAACGGATGCACATGAGTATGTGCGCCATTGCGACAAGTGCCGAAAACATGCTGACCTTGTCCATGCGCCTGCACAAGAGGCTGCGAGGCTATTTCATCTCCTTGGCCCTTTTCTAAATGGGGCTTGGATATTATTGGCAAAATCAATCTGTGTCATCGATGGACACAAGTTCATCATAACCGCCATTGAGTATTTCACGAAGTGGGTCGAAGCTATGCCTTTAGCTTCTGCCTCTGGCACACAAGTTTCTAAATTTATTTTTAATCAAATCATTTGCGAGGTTCGGAATTCCTGCCAATCTCATCTCCGACAATGGAACTTGCTTCAAAAATAAAGATGTTAAAAAATTATGCCAAAAATATAAGATTCAACATCGTTGGTCCACTCCCTATTATCCTCAGGGTAATGGTCAAGCAAAAGCATATAACAAAACCTTAATCAAAATTCTCAAAATATTAGTCAATAAAATTGGCCGTGATTGGCACATTCAATTATATCCGACCTTGTGGGCTTATCGAACTAGTGTTCGAACCCCCATGGGAACTTCACCATTTGTTTTGGTTTATGGTCCTTGAGCGGTTTTCCATTTGAATTGGAAGTTCCTTCTTTGGCTCTGCTACTTCAAGATACTTGAAGTAGGAGATGAATATCAGTCTGCAGACTCAATCAGTTGGAACTCCTAGATGAAAAATGCATCAATGCTTTGGAGCATCTCCGTGCTTACCAAAACAAGCTTAAAAGATCATATGCTAAAAAAGTTCGTCATCGATCCTTTGAGATCGGCGACCTTGTTTTAAAAGAAAATCAAAAAAATACAAATGCAACTAAGGACCTTAAAGGTAAATTTGAGCCCAGCTGGCTTGGACCATATATTATTAATGCTAAATTTGAATCAGGAGCATACAAATTATCTACCTTAGATGGTAAAGAACTTAAAGAACCCATGAATATTTTGCATCTTAAACGTTACTATGCATAAATTTGGTCATTTCATCCTTGTATATATTTGTTCAAAATCACTATCTTGTATTTCTTTCAAATTTATAAAATCCAAAAACACCAAAAACATTCATAATCATCAAAAATCTTCAAAACTATTTGTTGCATTTATTTATGGCACTTGTTACATTCTTTAAAAACAAAATAAAGAATAAAAATATAAAAACAACAATATGCTTGACTCTTTCGAAACCAAAACAAAATAAAGAAGAAAGAGAGAGTCAACATTCTCAAAACTTCTCAAAAAATTATTTATATATATTTTCTTACAATTATTGCAGTTATACGTTTCAAATTATTTTGGATAAATTAGCATTTATTTGGAATCCCTCACTTGCACACTCACAACAATAAATATCTTGATTTTATACGGCATGATTACTAATCTCTCTTATATCAAAGTCCACAAAATTCAATTAAATAAAGTTTGAGCATAGAGAATTGATCTTGTTATTTACTTAAACCAAGCACATCTTTTCACAATAAAATGATTATATTTGTAATTTCCATGTTTTGCTACATAGTAGAAGTGATTTCTTGAGCGAAAAGTTTCCCCTGCTATCCTATCATGCACATGGTCTAGAATCTTTGAGAATTGGCAAAAGGACAAGCTCACCCCTACCCAGAATAAAAATCCCTTGCTCTACGGCTAATCCGAGCAAGTATCCCTAGCAAAGAAAAAGAAAAGAAAAGTTCAAGAAAAAGAGAAAGAAAAAAAAATGTTCTTTTATATCATTACAGCAATGTTCCAAGCATTATCAAGCAAAAAAATACAAAAAAAAAAAAAAGCAAAAGCAAGAAAGCAATAAAATCCCTTTCCCTACCCTTTGAAAAGAAAAGAAGGGTTGATGAGCTTGAATCCCTGGAATTCTCAATTATTCAAAAACTGTGAGGTAAGCCCCATAACAGGTGGTTTGTGCCCAATTTGCTTGGCCTTGGGTAACTCCTAGCGTGGTGATATGTATGTCACATTAGCGACCTTCTTTTGTACGAGACCTATGTCCGCTTATGGATTAGCTAGCTCTTGATAATCCGACCTACATAGTAGTCTAGTATGGTTATATGCATCTACATCATGGTTAATGAACACTTATTTGGTTTCTTCAAATCACTTGTATCATATTATCTTGCTCAAAAGCTGGTAAATGAACAATGCAATTGCACACACATTTGTATTTGAGAGATTTTGTGTATCATTATGATAAGTCAAGATTGGAAATGAATTCACATATGCACATGGGATTCCTTATAAATCTAACTTTTGTCTTCAAAATACTTTGAAATATTATTTTTGCAACTTGTTTGGAATAAATCAAGTACAGTTGTCTACCACAAAGACAACTATATAATAGAAAAATCAAAAATTTCTTTCAAACTATACAATCAAAACATATACATATATATCTGGTTGACTTTCGCGACGATGGTATAGTTTCAAAACCAAAATTGGAATTTTATGCCTAGCGCAAGTCCTCATTTTCATATTTTTTGTTCATCAAAAATCAACCATGCAATAAAACTATCTTTTTTTGGATTTTTGCGATGATGGTATAAGTCTATACCTACATATTCTATGCCTAGCGCAAACCATTGTAACAATTTTTATTCCCCATTTATTAAAAATCATGAAAACCATATGACTTAATTCATTATGTTACACAAATTATGCTTTTAAAAAGCAAACCCATTTTCATTATTTCATGTCATTATGTCAACCTTCAATTTTGCAATGATGGTATAATTCCTAAAGAATTATCCAAAAATTTTATCACACTTAGGAATTTATGCCTAGCAAAAATCATTTTAAACATTATTTCATGCATACTATTTTTTATGAAAATCTGAAAACAAACCATCATCACCATTATTTTCATCATTGCACCAAAGTCTTAAGACAGTCTCTTAAGCACTCTTTTACTTTTAACAATATTTCTATAAATGGGACTAGCTTGACGACCGAGTGAGCGACGACTCCATGAAATGGTCTATAATAGCGACAATGTCCTTTGAAATTATTGTTAGAAGTCTCTTTTTATTTTTATTTTTATCACATTTCATTACAAACAACCAATTTGTTACATCAGATTATTTCATTTAAAATATTACAGCATGACATCAAAATTATAATATTTCCAACGACATAATTACATGAATTATCAAATCAATCAATCAAACATAAAAGCATCATAAGCATCACACAATATACAAGTCATGTGATCAAAAACATATCTCATATCATATATATATCAACAACCGTATATGTACATCATCAAAACTGGATTGGTATGCCACAATATGTACCTCGGCATACTCAATCCTCTATCAAAAAATAATCATATAATACAATGTCAGTCCAGCCCTCTAGCCTCGAGAGCCCCTCGAGCTCTCTGCCTCATCTCCTCCCCCACCCTGAGGTGGACGAGGTGGCCCCATCGTAGTCTGCGTAGTCCTAGTCCTCGATCGGGACGTGGTCCTCGATGACCCGATCTTGATCGGATCTGCAATGTTGGCTGGCAGGGGTAGTCTATCCGCCTCTGGCACCAGCTGGTAATACAATGTATGATAGAATGTAAGTTGGGCGATAGCCCGTGTCAGCTCTCCAGAGCTCGCCCCTCCGCCTCGTGCCCTGAGGCGTGCAATCTCGTCTCGCAGCTGTGCCACCTCAGCTCGGTGGCGTGCAGCCTCATCCTGTAGAGTCTGCACCTGTGCCTGGAGATGATCTCTCTCTGCTCGAAGAGTAGCCATCTCGCTACTCTCTCTTGTGTCGACACCCTTGCCCTTATCGGGCGATGGTGGCCTCTCCCTCTATGGAGATGGGGGTCTCGCCTCCCTCCTCTCCCTCTGTCGTGGCCTCTCCTGTGCCTGTGGCCTCCTCGGCTCTCTCCCGTCGTGACCCTGGGCTGCCTCCATAGCTGCCTGGCATCGCCTCCCTATCCGACGCACAACCGCGTGTATCGGACCCTGTGCCCTCGTCATCCGAGGAGGGTGGATGCCTACGTACCAGGCATCGTAGCCATCGGCTACCCCTACGTCGTCCCCATCCATTGGCTGGATGGGGGCATCATCCGCGTCCTGGCTCCAGAAGCGTTGCATGTCGGGAGCCCCGCTAACTGTGGTGTTATCCTGGACAGTCCGAGAAAACTCGTAATCCCTCAGAGATGGGATCCCTTGCTGCAGACCAAACTGCCTCAAAACTCGGTCATAGCGGTGGAGCTCCACCTCTCCTCTCTCCATCCGTAGCTAACAGACTCGCCTGATGCGAGCCAACTCTTGTCCGTCCTCGGCCCACCCTGGATGCTCCCTCCATGGTCTCCAAGTGATATGGTCTGGGACTAGGTCATCCAGTAGTCTCCGGGACATAGGGAGGTCGATCCGCCGCTGTGACCCTCTCCGGAGCCACCAGTAGAAGACTCGGGGCCTCTCCCCGTCTACCCCTGTCGGAGGAAGCCCTATCGGCCTCCGCACTTGCAATGTGCTCCCGGCACCAAACCTGTAAGAGCGATGTCATGACCAGACATCAGCTGCCCTTGTACATGACCCCATACAGGATCCTGTACAACCGGCATAGTACATAGCTGCCCCAAGAGAACCTGTATCCGTGGTCCCGCATATCGTAGATCACATCTCCGAGCATCCACGGCACCACACCCTGCTCCGGTGGCACGGCAAAAGTCCACCAACCACTCCGGCTAGCACCGTGTGAGCCTAGATGCCCCAGGCATCTGGCGTAGTGCCTCGATATTAACTCTGCCCTTCTCTAGGGCGAAGCTCGGGTCACCACACGGTCGTCCCATAGCATGGCCCTGATTGGCCGTGGGAGTAATCAACCGTCCTTGTATGGGGATTCTTAGAATCCTCCATACATCCTCTAGTGTGGGAGTCATCTCCCCTGTCGGTAGCCAAAACATGAGGAACCCGGATACCACCTCTCTGCTAGGGGTCGTTAGAAGCCCCATATCCGTGGACACTGTGGCATCTCTACCACATCTTGCAAGCCGGCTTGTGCCGGCTGATCTCGCTCCCCTGTGTGAGAGCGGCCAAGTCATCTCTCAACCCTCCATACTTCCATTCCCTGCTCTTTAGTAATCCTCTCTGCAAACATAAACAACAAAACAATAAACAATCATTAATAAACAATTCAAGTAATTAATAATGCAAGTTAAAAATCAATTTTTTTGCAATTGATGATATCGCCCACTATTGGACGATATCGTCCCAAATTTGAGCAGAATCGTCTCCGATTTTGCAAGCCGAAATCGTCTCTAATTTGACGAAATCGTCCCCCTTTCGCCGATTTCGCCCTTGGGCGAAATTGCTGAAATTGAGACGATTTCGTCGAAATCGGGACGATTTCGTCCCGATGACGTCGACGGCCCAAAAACGGCCGCGATGCTCAAAAATCATCTAAAAATTACCTACAAAGCATGTAAATTCAAATTAAAGCATCCTAGTTAAGTCTAGACTCTTACCGTAGACCGCGTCGGACCTCTGTCGATATGTGCGTCGTCTCCACCATTTTTGCTTCAGAGCTCTAAAAACCAGAAAATGAACGGTAAAAATGAATTAGGGTTTTACCCTATTTTTCTTAATTTTATTCAAAAATAATTTTTTGCTTTTTCGCGTTTTTACCTCAAACGTTCGATTTGGGTAAAAACACGGAGGGGGCACCATAGTAAGCTGTCGTACGATTCGACCAAGAATCGTCGCCTAAAAATGGGAATAATTTTTGCTTTCTCGTAGATCGAGAAGAACTCATCTTTAACGCATTTTCTTCGGAAAATTCGCTAAAGAGGGGGCAAAATGTAGCACCCTAAAATTGGCGCGGTAAAATTATAATAATTACATTCACCTTAGTAAATAATTTAAAATTCAAATTTAACCTCCCAAACCGCCCGTTAACCGTCGGGTAATCCGTTTCCCCCTTTTCCGTGCCATTTTTAGAGGTTGTTTTGACCGTTTGACGATATCGTCGCCGATCAGACGATATCGCCCCAGATATGACGATTTCGTGCCGGACTAGGACGTCCGGACGATCTTGTCGCAAAGCTGATTTTGCACAATTAGCTTCTGTTCCAACGGGTCTCCAATCCGGGCAGAAGCGTGTCTGCGCCATTAGGGACCCTCCCCCATTGGAGATCTCCCAAATTGGGATGATCTCCAACCTCCTAACTACTCCCCTAAGCCTATTTAATCCTAAGATATTCCCTTAGCACCCCCATGGCTGAAATTATCTGCAATTTAACTCCATCTACGTTGAATCATCCCAATTTTCCATTTGCACTGGTCCCATACCAATTTTATTGCAGGTACATCACTGTTTTTACGCGAGCCGGCACACATCGTCGCCGACGAACCTGTTCGGATCGGAGGCGAACTGTCGAATCCGAGGCGATTTCGTGCGATGCGAGACGATCTCGATTGCGAGTCCATATTGAGGCAATCGGTGCACGAAGTTTGCATTTCTCAACCTTTTCTCTGTTTTTTTATTCTGCAAATTAGATAGTTTATTCAGTGTTTATGTTATTTTGCATTTGGAGTTCACCCATTTAGCTTAGATTGCATACTAAGATCATGATTTGTCATTAGAATATCGTAATTTGCTTGAATTTATGTTCATAACTATTATTCAGTATTCATACGGTCATTTGGTGTTGTTTCCCTCTGTTAGCACGGTAGTATTCGTTGTATTTTGTATCTATTTTTCTGCTTGCAGGTCTCTGACGAATTCGTCAGATCTCAGATGATTCTGTCAGATCTCAGACGATTATGTCAGATCTCAGACGATTATGTCGAATTCCGGACGATCTGACTGCTTCAAACATCATAATCATCACCAAACATCCGGATCAGGTATTCCTCATTTGTATTATGTAAATTCTCTGTTTTATGTCTTTAAATCTGTTTTTTGTACTCATTGAATTTGCATTTTCATGTAGATTAATCTAGATTCATTTGGCCAAACCTAGGATATGAATGCTTAAAGTTAAAAATGAACACATTAAAACACATTCCAAACCTAGGCGTGCCCTTAAATGTTTCCTGGTGAACCCACCATCCATCGAAAAATCATCAAAATACACCTCCCTTGAGAGGCGGGGCCTTCGCAAAGTCCTCTCAGTCTGAAGTACCGCGACATCCTTTTCCCATCCTCCTTTCGGGCACGGATCCAATAGCCTGAAGGTAAGGATGCAAAAAATTTGGAGCGATACAGTTGGGTAAAAGCAAAATACTAGGAAGTAGAGGTAAGACTTACTGAAATTAAATTATCTATAAATCAACTTTACAAAGCCAGAGGTAACAAAGTTTTTTCAAAAAATGAAATCATGCAATTCAAAGAATAGGAAAATTAGAAGAGTGAATTGTCAAAATAGGAGCCAAAATGGAGAATGAAAACATGGCTTTATGGCTAGAACAAAAGAATGAATATGTAATTTTTTTCAAAAAATATGCAAAACAAAGGAAATATAAAATATGATTTGGAAAATGAAAGGGGATAATGAAAACACTTTGAGAAGATTCCAATAGTTGGCTCCATTAGCAGTAAACTACTTCAAAGATTTGTATAAAGATCCAAATAGAGAAAATGTAGCAGAGACAATCAAATTAGTTCTTAATCTACCCAAGATGGTCAATGAGGAACAAAAAGAAGTTTTATTCTCAAAAATCACCAAGTTATGTTTAGTAGTCAAATAATTATAGAAAGGGAAAAGTCCAAGTTCGGATGGATGGACAATGGATTTTAATTTAAATTTTTATGAATTGTTGGAGGAGGATCTTTTAAAAGTGGTAGAAGAATCAAGGATTAAGGGACAATTATTAGGATCCATAATCTCCACTTTCTTGTATTTGATACCAAAAAAGGACAATCCATAATATTTTAGGGATTACATACCTATCTCTTTATGTAATACTATCTACAAAATAATCTAAAATATTATAGCTAGGGGAATTTAAGAGATCTCAGAGAATTTTTTAGCTGAATAATATGGGTTTTTAAGTAAAATGCAGATCCATGAAGCAATAGGGATAGCCCAAGAAGAACAACATTCTATAAAGACAAGGAAGCAAAAAGTAATGGAAATAAAATTGGATCTAGCAAAAATTTTTGATAAAGTAAATTGGTTATACATCATGTTGAGCCTAACTCAAATTGGATGTAGCATTCTCTTTGTGCATTAGGTGATGAGATGTATCAATTTAGCCTATTTTGTTGTACTTATCAATCACTCAAATTCTAGGTTATTCAAGGCTTCTAGAGGTTTGAGACAAGGGTGTCTTCTTTCTCCTCTCCTTGTGATTTTGATAGCAGAAGGTTTGAGTAGATTGACCAGTGAACATAAAAGATAGGAAATGATCAAGGGTATTAAAATTGGTAACTCTTTGAACATTTCCCATTGGCTCTTTGTAGATAATGTTTTACTTTTTGAAAATGAGACATTAAAGGAAGGATCAAAGTATCAAGAAGTGTTGCACCTATATTGTATGGCTACATGAATGGAAATAATATTTAAAAAATAGATATATGTTGGAAATATTGTCTATTCCATCATTTGGGTTAGGTAAATGTATCCTCCAAGATACATACCGAGATTACTTCCAGTGCAAGTTATCTAGTGACTTCATGCAATGTAATAAATGGACAAGTGTCCATGTGCAAGTTGTACATGTGCAAGGTGTCCTATGCACAACTAGATAGAGTGTTGGGCAAGCATCCTATTATGCATATATAAGGATAACCTCTTAGATAGATAGAAAGTATAGTTGAAAGACATTGTTAGATAGCGTAGGTTAGTGGATTGTGTTCCACACCATTTACTGGTGATGGATGTGATGTAGATTTGTAGCTTTGTTAATGGAGTGATCACTTCTTCCATAGCTACATTGTAATATTTTATATGTTTTATATTTCAGCATACTTAAGTCATCTAGCAGATTTACTTTCCTGCATGTTATTTTGCATCTTGTGATTGTTATCTCTCATGGCTCATTCATCAAAAGTTAACAATATAGCATTCAATAGGTTTTAACCAATTCAAATAGAAGCAGTAATGAGAATTTTTGTTTTCAAGAAAGTAGACTTTGATAAAAGGATAAAATATTTAGGCTTTCATCTAAAACATAATGACTATGGATACTGATACTGAATCTAGTTATACACAAAAATAGAGAAGATGATCACCACTTGGGGCACTAGGTGGATATCATTGGGGGTTTGTCTTACGTTGGTGAAATATGTCTTGGAAGCCACCCCAATCTACTAGCACTCCTTGGTTTACATTCCCATCACAATAGTAGAGAAAATAAATAAGTGTTTCCAATTACTTTGGTCAGGGAAAAAATAGAAGGATGCAATAACACTAGTTAAATGGAATAGAACAACTAAACCAAAATTAGATGGAGGGTGGGACCTCAAGAATATACATAATTTGAGAAAAGCTTTAGCAAAAAAAATTATAGGGATTGATAACCAACAAAGGATTATGGCAGGAAATAATTCAAGAGAAATATTTAGGTAGCTTATCCTTTGTAGATTGGATTAGACTACATAATAAATCAGTTTCAAAAGCCATAATTATTTGGAAAGCACTCGTGAGATCTTTCCCATTAGTTGGGAAATTCTTGGCATGGAAAATAAGGAATGGAAAGGAATTAAGGATAGGAAAATATTCTTGGCTAGACAACAAAGGAGAATATTAGCTTCCAAAAAACATAATAGATCATCTCCATAGCCAAGGAAATATGGTATTGGTGTAGGTGGTATCGACAAATAACACTAATTTATAGAAATAAGGATGGGTCACAGTAAAATAACTAACACTAGGAGGAAATGAAGCACATAGTTGGCATGAGTACACAAAGAAATTAAAAAGAGCAAATAGAGACTAACTCAACAAAGAGACTCTCTGATATGGTCCAAGAATCTAGAAGGTGGGTAGTACATGGCTAGAGAAGGGTATAAGAAAAGCTTTGACAACAATAATGAGTAAAAGCTTTGGTGATGGAGTAAAATATGGAAGGTAAGAGATCCCCTAAAAACTAGAATATTTGCTTGGTTAGCTCTAGCCAAAAAGGCACTAACATGGGATGTTCTTCAAAGGAGGTCTTAGCAAGGACCAATTTAGCATGTCATGTGTAGAAAGGAAGAAGAAACAATGGACCATCTTCTGGTTTATTACCCTTCTATAAGAGAAGTGTACAATTCCATTATGACTTTAACTCAAAGGAAAGGATAGTGGCCTGTTATGAACCTTTCAAATAACATACAACTATGGTTCAAATAAAAACGATTAAAGGAGTATAGATGTGTCCCTTTGATAGTGGCATGGGACTTATGGCTAGCTATAAATTTTAGGTTGTGACGATAAAAAAATATTAATGATTTAGGTGCAAATGTAGATTAAATCTAACTTTTAAAGTATAAAAATCTCCTCCAAACCCAAACTGAGTAGGCATACAAGAACACTAATAGTGGATCCTATTAAGCCATGGGCCTTCTTTTATGGAGCTTGTTAGGGTAGCCCAGGAAAGTGTGGGGGAGGGGGAGCACTTTACTTAAATAAAAATTATAGGATCACTTTCAAGGCAAGTTTAGGGGAGGGCACAAATAATAGACATAATGGAAAGCATTGATCCTTTTGATGAGAATAATAGTGGAGCAAGGAATTACAACTTTATAGATTTATGGAGATTCAAAACTAGTGATAAGTTGGGTTGTAGATCATGTTGAGATGAAAAACTTGCTCCTCGATCCTTTCTACGAGCAAGTGAAATTATTAGAATCTTTTATAACAAAAATTTCATACAAGCACATATATAGGGAACTAAATATAGAAGAATATGGTCTTTCAAAATATGGTTTGAATCTTCTAGTAGGCACTTGGCATAGGGAAGAAGTGGTTAGAGGACTTGGGGTTTCCTCACATTTCTCCTTCTATTAAGGATCATATCAAAGATCTATTAATAACAAAAAGGGGTTTGAAAGGGACCCTCACCTTTATTCTATAGAAAGATGGGCTTTAGAATACTGCCAATCTTCAAAATTAAAACTTGAGTCCTACTTAGTTTTGGAACTTAGGAAAGAATCATTCAAATACTATGATTGATCAAGAAGTTACTCTTGCTTTCCACTTGTTAGTCCTATTATTAGGTTTCTATTTTTGGATTGTAAGCTGACTACAACAAGAAGGCTAGTACTCCTCTTAGTTCAGTTTAGACTACTCCTAGATTGGATGTAGCTAAAAGTTTTTAGGGTACTTCATATCCGTAGCATTGTATTTTTTTCAAACTCAAAGATGAAAATTATAAATTTTATTTTGCGAGGAATAAAAATGGTGCTTGACCTACATTTTATCACCATCAACCTTTGGGATACATTCATGAAATGCACAAACAATACATATTCAACCTTGGATATGATCATATTAAGACTTCATGCAAACCAACATGCATATGCAACATATTATACTCAAATAGAAGTTATTATGTTATCTAAATCTAATGACAAATCATGCCTAATGTAATTAAAATCCAAGATGTAATCAATAACCAACACATACACCCACTTCCATGGCAAAAAAAATATAGAGAAAGCTTTTACAAAGGAAGAAAACAAGTTTATATATTGAACAAAGGAGGGGGCCAATTGGGGAGCATAAAAACCCTATAAAAGACCAACTAAGTTAATAAATCTAACCATATGTAACATACAATGAAAAAGAAAGATATATTAGTTTAAGGTAAAGTCCTTTAATTACAAATGTCTAATGTATTTCAATTTATTTGTATAATAGTGAAAGGAACGATCACTTGTAGTTTATTTAGTATTCCTCAGTTTTTAAAAGTGGTATCCTTGCTTTTCGAAAGAATCTACCCAAGGACCACCTTTGTTTTACTTCATTAGTGTTTTGTTCAACAAATTTAGTTGGATGCAAAAAGTTGATCACTTTAGTGGGGTCATTGATGAATTAGGTTCATCAATAGGTTGTAATAGTTGTTAGAATTAAAGTGCACTATGCCTCTGTTTTGACACTTGTCAATTTATATTGACACTTGTCAGTTTATCATATAGGCCTTCTGCCTATATATGTAACTCATCTTGTATCAATAAAATAATCCCATCAGTTTCAGTCCCAACATTTGGTATCAGAGCAGGTTCCCTCTCCTGCCTGTGAAACCCTTGAGGGGGGGGATTTCCCTCATGGAAATCCTCCCTCCTCCCCTCATTTCTTTTCCATTTTTTTTCTCCATTTTATTTTCAAACCAGGGAGTATGCTCTCCATCATTGATGGATCAGAAACCAAAAGTTTGCAAAAGAGTAATGGCTGAAAAATATGATTTATTGGGAGGTTTAGTTATTTGGTGTCCGTCCGCAAAAGTAATTTCTCCTCGAAGAAATGAAAAACGGGATACCATTCCTGACAACCAATTTTTTTATCACTATTTTGCAGGTTTTCCAGTTTAAAATGGAGTTCACATGCCTTGGTTGCATATCCGTTGATAGAGGAAAATATTGGCGTATGGCGTTGGTTAACTCCCACCATGGCAGCGATGGTTGCTAGGCCACCAGATCTGAAAATTGAGAATTTGTTGTTTCCATGGAGTTTGTTCTATTCGTGGAGTGTTGACCGATAAGTTGCACAGATGGAGTGGAAATACCTGATGTTGAATAGTGTATATGGAGAAATTTGCATGTGCAACTACTTGATAAGCATCGTCAAACTGCTAGTAAAATTGCTGCTATATTGTTGAGAGTATATGAAGTTTCTGGAGATAGCCTACACAGTTGGTCGTAGATGAGCTCCTGATTGCCGCTATATGATGTTGTTATTTCTTCCATTTCGATTTCCATTTTTGTGTTGAACATTTTTTATGCTCGACGTAATGTAGAGAAATTTTCTCCACTTCGCCAGCTATCAACTCTGTGCAATCAACTACCACGTGATTAACGTTATTCCGTGGTTTGCACTAGTGATGATGTTATTGTGTGATTGAGGTTATTCCATGATTGATGCTATTACATTTGGAATCTACAGTATTTCACTATGTGTATACCTGGCCCATGTGATGCGCTATCACCATATTTGAGTAGCGTCGATGAACAAAAAATTTCCCTCACATCACCAGGAGCTCTCTTTGAGAAGTTCTGTGGTGAGAAAACACATTCAATTTCAGAAGGCAAGACACGAACAAAAAGTGAACGAAGTGATTGTAGCTCATGCTGTACAATTAGAGGACTGGGCAAGTTTGGAAGAAGAGCACGAATCGGCGGTAACAAGATGCGTCGTCGCCTTCAACACTGTCACTGACCACGTGCCAAAATTATAGGCAGTAAACTGAAAGCATGAGTATGAGCATACAAAGGAGAATTCAGGTCCTTTGAACGTCGACGTGGAAATGATTTTCTAGTTAACTGCCTGAAAAAAAGCGTGGTCGACACATGGTGGCTTGATTGCATGGCGATGATTCGTCGTGCAGTATTTTATCTTCTGGCTTGGAGGACACGGTGCTCCACAGCGGGAATGATTTTAGCCATGTGTATTGCATCTTTAAATACAAATTGTTTGAGAGCATAAGCAAGAGGCACTTTATATTGCATGATTTTTTTTTTTCCGCTTGAGAGCGATGCCGCCATTGAGCGATGCTATTTATTTACTGCCTAGATAGGCATGGTAATGTTTTCCACATATTGAAGGCCCCATTCACATACAAGTATAGGGGTATTTATAGTCGTTGGAAAGGTTTTTTCATGATGGACACAATGGTGCTATCAATTTGTAATTTTGAGGCTATTTCAATTGAGTTTTTTAGCCTTAAAGTTTTTCTACCTTGGAGTGCACTCTCGGTTGTACCCGACACTCCCAAGGTAATTTTATATGTGATCCTTGTACCTAGTGATCTTTTCTATACACTTGGCGAATGCAACGGTTGGTTACCCATGCATTTCGATGGGATGACATGGTCACCATAAGGACACTTATTCTAGGGACTACAGACATAGACACCCTAGACTCTATCCTAGGTTTTTTTAGATCTACTTCTGAAGACTACAGACAAAGACACTTCAGAAGATTCTCTTCTATTCTTCTTCTTCTCCTCCATATTTGGATCTATGGCTCATTTTATTGTATTGAGTGCATTTTCGATAGAGACCGACACTCTTATATGGCTCGTTTTTCCTTTGTATTAAGGTGCATTTTCGGTAGAGACCGACACCTTCTAGATTGAGTTCACCATAAGGAGGGATTTGATATTTATGGTGAATCTAGTCAGTGACCTACGAGAGGCAACATCCTCTGAGGATGACCTGCAGAGGCAACAGACCCAGAAGTGGTTGACCCTGAGGCACCCATGATGACCCTGAGGCACTTAGACGGCTAACCCAGTGGCAACAGACCCGTGAAAGTGGCCGACCCTGAGGCAACAGACCGAGATGTATACACAGTGAATCTAGCATTATTCACAGTTGGAGAGCCAAGCACAAAGAGCACGAGCCTAGACCAAATCAACAATAAGAGAGGATGATAGGTTGTTTTAGAGAAGTCAACATTAAGGGGGAATGTTACCTAATGTTGACTTGTTTTGTTTCTTCTTTAGTTAGGATAGTGCACTTTAAGGGGGAATGTTAGAATTAAAGTGCACTATGCCTCTGTTTTGACACTTGTCAGTTTATCATATAGGCCTTCTGCCTATATATGTAACTCATCTTGTATCAATAAAATAATCCCATCAGTTTCAATCCCAACAACAGTAGTATCCTTGGAGTATTGGTGTTGTTGCAAGGTTTTATTCAACACCCCCATCCATTGATGTAAGATGATATTTTTTAACAATAAAATAACACCAATTTATTTAGAGAAATTTCAAATTTATGGATGTTTTAGGCTTCTAGAGATTGTTGTCATTTTTCTTTACTATTGACTATGCACTTTAGATATTGTAGTTATTTCCTTTTACTATTTGGTTATGTGCGAATGGAATCACATAAAATTATAACTTTGAATGGTTTGTTTCCTATGTATGAGGTCCAAAAACTAATTCCTATTAGCTCTCTCTAGTACATGTAATGATTTTCCAATGGTAGTGTTTTTTAAATATATTTTATTTTTATATCATCTCTAAGTTCATCCTTTGAAGTTCATTATATTATTATGTAATTGGACAAGGAGATAACAAATAATAATAGATAGGAAGTCAGATACACTAACTCCATCATGCAAATGTTTAGCCATGACCTTTTTGGTGCTATTAGAGAAACTAATCGAATTATGGACTTTGTGACTAATCATTGGGTTTTTTATTAACATTGCAAAGTGAGGAATGATGATAGATTAAAATTGGAATTCTTACATGTAAAAGACATAGAAAAAGATCATACCTTTTCCTCTTTCACTATTCATGAATACATAGTGTTTAATTTTTATATCTAAAAACTTTATAGGGAAAACTAGAGGAAATTATGAATTATTGGTGGATATATAATCTAATTTGGTGTATGCACCAAAGGCATGTAGGTATATAGTTTTCAAATTTACATCAAATGATGCCAAGATACATGTAACAAGAAGAGGTTTTGTCGATTATTGAATGAGATCATTTTATTTGAAAACTTAAAATGATGGTGTCATAAAGAGGAAGCCTTGTCTGAAAATAAAGTGATGTCATGTTATTCAAGAATTTAACTCATAATTAGTCAATAGAAACAAGAAAATGTTCAAACAACTACAAATTATTCACAACCCATTTTTAAAAAAAAAGCTTCTATTATTAAACATATTTGTGCTTTTGTGTGTTTTATGTTATTTAGAACCAACTTTAACAATTTAACACCCTTAAGAAGGTTTTGTGTCCTTGTAATTAGTTAGCAATATAGAAATAGGAGTCACGTAACTGAAAAAACATCAAAGAGCGTTTTTTAGTTGGTGTGGGGAATGCTTCCACTAGAAGGAAGGAGAGAGATGAATGCTCCCACTAAAAGTGAGTTCTTTTGAGAGAGCTTTATAAAACAAGAATGTAGGAACTAGAACAAAAAAAAAAAGAATTTCACTGTTATCTCAATGCTATGCTAATTCTATGCTATGCTAATTCTACGATAGTGAAATTGTAGTAATAGATGCAACATTTTATATGATGGTAAGACCTTTATTAAAACCATTGTGGTTGTAAGGCATAGCATATATTGAAATTCTAAGTTGATGATTAATTAAATAATAATAATACCTATGATTTATTCTAATAATATGAGTTGATGGATAGATTTAAAGTGTGTGTTTGGTGGGCATCTTGCTACAACATGATATAATAGATCAACATCCATTCATAAATATTGTAAAACATAAATAACAAAGATAAAGCTTCCAATGCAATTTCTATAGATATCATGAAATTTCATCTACGAAATATTTGTTATAAAAGTGTAGTGTGTAAAACCTTTGAAAAATTATAAAATTGCTTTTTTTTTTTCCAAAGAAGTTAATTATGATGTTAAGGAATATTGATATTGGAATAAAAACTGAATGAAAATACAAATTAGAGAATGATATACTAAAACTTTATTAAAGTTTGATTTAAAATTTTATCGTAAACAAAAAGTTCTAAACAAAATTAATCAAAACTTTTATACGTGTAATGTATTTTTTTGAAAATTTGTAACAAGACAATAATATTTTTAAATAAATTATATTAAATATTTTCAAAGAAAAAGGATTAAAGGAGTATAAATGTGTCCCTTTGATAGTGGCATGGGGCTTATGGCTAGCTAGAAATTTTAGGTTGTGATGGTAAGGAAATTCCAATGATTTATGTGCAAATGTAGATTAAATATAACTATTAAAGTTTAAAAATATCCCCAAAACCCAAAATGAGTAGGCATATAGGAACACTAATAATGGATCCTATAAAGCCATGGGCTTTCTTTGATGGAGCTTGTCAGGGTAGCCCAGGCAAGTGTGGGGTAGGGGGAGAACTTTACTTAAATAAAATCATAGGATCACTTTCAAGGCAAGTTTAGGGGAAGACACAAATAATATGGAATAATGGAAAGCATTGATCCTTTTGATGAGAGTAGAAGTGGAGCAAGGAATTCCAACTTTATGGAGACTCAAAACAAGTGATAAGTTGGGTTGTAGATCACATTGAGATGAAAAAATTACTCCTCCGTACTTACCATGAGCAAGTGAAATTATTAGAAACTTTGAACATAAATTTCATACAAGCACATCTATAGGGAACTAAATGTAGAAGCATAAGGTCTTTCAAAAGATGGTTTGAATCTTCCAGTAGGCACTTGGTAGAGGGAATAAGTGGTTAGAGGACTTGGGTTTTCCTCGTAGTTCTCCTTACATTAAGAATCATATCATATATCTATTAATAAAAAAAAGGGCTTAAAAGGGATCCTCGCCTTTATTCTATAGAAATATGGGCTTCAAGATACCTTTAATCTTCAAAATTGAAACTTGAGTCCTTAGTTTTGGAACTCAGGAAAAAGTCATTCGAGAACTATGATGATCAAGAAGATCCTCTTGCTTTCCACTTGTCAGTCCTATTATTAGGTTTCTATTTTTGGATTGTAAGTTGACTATATGATATTACAACAAGAAGCCTAGTACTCTTCTCAGTTCAGTTTAGATTGCTCATAGATAGGATGTAACTAAATTTTTTGGGGGTAATTCATACCCGTAGCATTGTATTTTTTTCAAACTCATAAATGGAAATCACAGATTTTTTTGCAAGGAATAAAAAAAGGTGCTTGGCCTACATTTTATCACCATAAATCTTTGGGATACATTCATGAAATGCACAAACAATGCATATTCAACCTTGGATATGATCATATTAAGACTTCATGCAAACCAACATGCATATGCAACATATTATACTCAAATAACAATCATTATGCTATCTAAAACTAATGTCAAATCATGCCTAGTGTAATTAAAGTCTAAGGTGTAGTAAAAACCAACACCGACACCTACTTCCATGCCTAAAACAAAGATACATAAAGCTTTTACAAAGGAAGAAAAGAAGTTTGTATATTTATTTAGTTATTATATATATATATATATATATATATATATTTCGATAATACTTCTTATACACATCCGTCGTGGGGATTGAACCTGGGTTACATCACCGATAATGCAAGTGGCATCCTTGTCGGTAGATCACACTCACACAGATACAAGTTTGTATATTGAACAGAGGAGGGGGCCAATTGGGGAGCACAAAAACCCTATAAAAGACCAACTAAGTTTATACATCTAACCATATGTAACAAACAATGACAAAGAAATATATATTAGTTTAAGGTAAAGTCCTTCAATTACAAATGTTTAATGTATTTCAATTTTGTTGTATAATGGTAAAAGGAATGATCACCTGTAATTTCTTTAGTATTCCTCAGTTTTAAAAAGTGGTATCCTTGCTTTTCGAAAGAATCTACCCAAGGACCACCTTTGTTTTACTTCAGTAGTGTTTTGTTCAACAAATTTAGTTGGATGCAAAAAGTTGATCACTTTAGTGGGGTCTTTAATGAAATAGGTTCATCAATAGGTTGTAATAGTAGTATCCTTGGAGTATTGGTGTTGTTACAAGGTTTTGTTCAACACCCCATCCATTGATTTAAGATGCTATTTTTTAACAATAACATAACACCAATTTATTTAGAGAAATTTTAAATTTATGAATGTTTTAGGCTTTTAGAGATTGTTGTCATTTTCCTTTACTATTGACTATGCACTTTAGAGATTGTAGTTATTTCCTTTTACTACCAATTATGTTCTAATGGAATCTCATAAAATTATAGATTTGGATGGCTTGTTTACTATGTATGAGGTCCACAAATTAATTCCTCTTAGCTCTCTCTAGTGCATGTAATGATTTTGCAATGATAGTGTCTTTAAAATATATTTTATTTTTATATCATCTCTAAGTTCATCCTTTGAAGTTCATTACATTATTATGTAATTGGACAAGGAGATAACAAATAATAATAGATAGGAAGTCATGGATACACTAACTCCATTATGCAAATGTTTAAACATGACCTTTTTGGTTCTATTAGAGAAACTAAGCATATTATGGACTTTGTGACTGATCATTGGGTTTTTTATTAACATTGCAAAGTAAGGAATGATAATAGAATAAAATTGGAATTCTTACATCTAAAAGACATAGAAAAAGATCATGCCTTTTCCTCTTTCATTATTCCTGAATACATAGTGTTTTATTTTTTATATCTAAATTTTTTATAAGAAAACTAGAGGAAATAATGAATTATGTCAAAACTTTAGTGGATATATAATCTAATTTGGTATATGCTCTAAAGGCATGTAGGTATATAGTTTTCAAATTTACATCAAATGATGCCAAGATACATGCAACAAGAAGAGGTTTTGTCGAATATTGAATGGGATCATTTTTATTTGAAAACTTAGAATGATGGTGTCGTAAAGAGGAAGTTTTGTCTGAAATTAAAGTGATGTCATATTATTCAAGAATTTAACTCATAGTTAGACAACAGAAACAAGAAAATGCTAAAAAAACTACAAATAATGCGCAACACTTTTTTTTAAAAGTTTCTATTATTAAACATATTTACGCTTTTGTGTGTTTTATGTTATTTAAAACCAACTTTAACAATTTAACACCCTTAAGAAGGTTTTGTGTCCTCGTTTTTAGTTATTTATGATGTTAACATAAGTTATTTATGATGTTAACCAATATTAATATTGGAATAAAAATTGAATGAAAAATACAAATTAAAAAATCATATACTAAATCTTTATTAAACATTTTAACAAAATTTTATGGTAAACAAAAAATTCTAAACAAAATTAATCAAAAGTTTTATATATGTAATGTATTTTTTTGAAAATTTGTAATAAGACAATAATTTTTTTAAATGAATTATATTAAATATATTTATATTTTATCAAAATTAATTAGTTACTAAAAATAAAAAATGTTAACAATAAATTTATGCTTTATAATTCTTTATAATTTTCATTACATACTCTTCTTTTTAATAATACATAAAAATCTGCCAAGTATTTATTATAAAATAGTAATATGTCAAATCTTTGAAAAATATTATCATTAAATAAATATGAAAAAAATGATAAAATAATTAAAAAGTTGTTTTCTTTTCATAAAGTTAATTACCATGTTAAGGAATATTGATATTAGAAGAAAAATTGAATGAAAATAATTGTATACTAAAACTTTGTAGCTTTTTTTTTCTTTTTCAAAAAAAGTTAATTATGATGTTAAGGAAAAATGATATTAGAATAATCTGAAACTTTATTAAAAGTTTAATTAAATTTACCATGTTAAAGAATATCTATATTAAAATAAAAACAGAATGAAAATAATCATATATTGAAACTTTATTAAAAGTTTGATTTAAATTTTAATGTAAATAAAAAAATTAAAAAAAATTAATCAAAATTTTTATATGTTTATATATTTTTTTCAAAATTTATAACAAAATATATGACCCAGGTTCAATCTCCACGGTGGATGTGTATAAGAAGTATTACTCAAAAAAACAAAAAATTGTAACAAAACAATAAAAAATATTATATATATTTATATTTTATCAAAATTAATTAGTTATTAAAAAATTAAAAAGGTTAACCATATATTAATGTTTTATAAATTTTTTATAATTTTCATTACATATTCTTCGTTTTAAGAATACATTGATTTACTACCAATTTTTTTTGAAAAAATGAAAACTTGTATTAATACAAGAACCAGAAACAAGCGGGAGAGAACACATCCCGAGCCAGAGCCACAAGCAAAACAGCGAGGAAAGCGCACAAAGGCAACGCAAGGTTCCTCAAGGCACAGAGAACGAACGGCGCGAAACAACGACATGTCGCGAAAACGCGACATGTCGCGAAATCGCGACAGGAAAACCCATCACGACCACTTCGGCACCAACAGGCGCGAAATCGCGACATGTCGCGAAATCGCGACAGGAAGGGCCCTCGACAGCCACCCGCAGAAAGCGTCGCGAAAGCGCGACAGAAACAGAAAACAGCAGGCAAGCCTCATGAAGGTCGCGATATCGCGACGGAAACCCACCCAGTTGCAAAGGAGCCAAACATGCCGCGAAATCGTGCAAGAAAAATGCCAGAGGCCAGGAAGGCACAACCTGTCGTGAAATCGCGACAAAAACCAGCTCGTGGTCGCATCATCGCTACAGGTCGCGATATCGCGACAAGTAACCACCCAGTCGCCAAAGTGCCAAAAGTGTCGCGAAATCGCGACAGAAGAACCATGCAGCTTCCAAAACTCAAACTTGTCACGAAAATGCGACGAAATATTTACATTGCTATTCAACTTCAAGAAGGGAATGAGAGCGCGGTAAAAACACCAATCGAACCTAGAAAGCTGGACCTGACACGATATCGCAACATGTCGCGAAATCGCGACTCGCGATAACGCGACATGTCGCGATATCGCGACATGTCGCGGAATCGCGACCCGCGATAACGCGACATGTCGCGATATCGCGACAGAAACCAGCCGGAGACTGCAGCGGCTCAACCTGTCGCGATATCGCGACAGTAACCAGCCAACGGCCGCGACAGGACAACATGTCGCGATATCGCGACAGAAAGGACCCTTAGCAAAAAAAACTTTGCACATTATTTCAGAAATTGTTCAAGGCCTTGTCTGATCTCGGCATTCTCCACAGGCAGATTGCTATGCAGATGAATCCCAACCTCTCTCTCAGCACCCAACTTAGCAAGGAAATCAGCCGCTTTATTGAGAGATCTACTAGCATAAACAGGAATCACATCCTCAATTTCCTTCCAAAGCTCTAAAATTTGGGAAACCAAAATCCGGAGCCTCCAAGCTTTTAAGGCAAAGTTCCTCAGGCAATCAAGAGCACCAACCAAGATTTGGGAATCAGACTCAATGATTATCTTTTCGTGACCATGTTTGACGGCCCAGATGGAGGCAGATTTAATAGAAAAGGCCTCAGCTTCATTGTTTGTGGCATATCCCAGACCTTGCAGTTCCCAATATAACACAGTCCCAGCATGATCACGGCAGATAACACCACTACCAGCATTGCCCGGATTACCTTTAGCAGCTCCATCAGTATTGATTTTGACCCGACCTTACGGGGAGGTTTCCAACAACTTCTTACCTGTCTCTCAAGATCAGCACCTCTCCCACTCAAAGGCTTAGAAGTCGTCTGGTTTTCCTTCTCAGCATAGATGGCAACGGTTTCCACAACTTTGCTCCAGATGACCTGCCAAATCCCATCCATCGAAGAGAAGGTTTCACGAAAAATACGAGCATTTCTTTCCAACCAAACCTGCCACCAAATAAAAAGGAAACCGAGCTCCCAGCCAGTACGAAGAGCTTTAGATATAAATCTACCTCTCTTCCAGCTTTCCCATATGTTGGTCCGGGACAAATCTCCAAGCACCTGAAGTTTAAAGTGGGAGAACCAACGGTGCCAAATCTGCTGTGTGAAAGAGCAATCAAACAGAAGATGATCCACAGTTTCCTCATTCCTATAACATAAAACACACTGGGAAGGGCCAATGATGCCTCTAATTCTGAGGTTGTCAAAGGTCAAGATACCATTATGCATCAGTTGCCAAGCAAAGAAGTTCACTTTCGGCCAGCCCTTGGGATGCCATATCTTCCTCCATTCATGATCAGGAAAAGAGTGTGGGGGGGCTCAGGTAGGATCGAAGCATAGCCCTCCTTCACAGAATAAACCCCAAGGTTCCCAAAGCCCCAAGCAAGCTCATCCTCCTCATCTCTCCCAGATAGAAACCTTTCAGCCAAAAGTTTTTCCAGAGTTGGGACCTGCTCCGGAGGGATTGGAATAGGCCATTCACCCAGCCGCTTAAATTTTTTAACCTTATACTCCCCCAATTGGCTGGTAGTGAAGTAGCTCTGAATATTAATCCAACCTTTATCTTCAAGAGCTGTTTTTAACGGAAGCAAATCAGGAAACACAGCAAGGATAGGAGGATGCTGATCCCAAGAGTCAGTCCAAAACCGAGCCTTCTCCCCTCTCCCAACTTTCCAGAACAATTGATCTTTGATAATGCAAGATCCAAGCTTGAGCGCCTGCCACACAAGAGAACCATTACCTTCCAGAGGATAGCGGCCCAAGTCGTTGGGAGGAACAAGACCCAAGTATTTGCTAGAAAGGATTCTGCTGCAGAGGGACGAAGGTTGGGAAATCCACCTCCAATACAGTTTCCCAGCCAGGGCCCAATTGTTAAACTTGGAACTTCTTAAGCCCAACCCACCTTTTTCCTTGGGCTGGGTGACCTTATCCCAACCAACCAAGGCCCATTTCCTCTCTCCATTGGCACCTTCCCAGAGAAAACTTCTAGCCGCTTTGTCCAACTCTTTCCAGATTGAGGGAGGGGCGGCCAGAATTGAGAATTTGTAAATAGGCATG
Organism: Wollemia nobilis; assembly: GCA_028583015.1. NCBI lineage: Eukaryota > Viridiplantae > Streptophyta > Pinopsida > Araucariales > Araucariaceae > Wollemia > Wollemia nobilis. The sequence goes on along the minus strand of JAQPPZ010001136.1, from coordinate 162,706 downwards.
GCCTGAATAACAGACTTCAGAAAAGTTAGTCGGCCCCCATAGCTTAACCATCTATGAGACCAGTGATTCATTCTCTCTTTGATGCCCTCTAGCAGGTCCTTCCAGAAATCAGCTGTCAATTTTTTGTAATGCAGAGGAACCCCCAAATAAACAACAGGAAGGGAGGTCCGAGTGAAACCCAGAATCTCCATAACTCTCTCTTGCGACCTTTGATCAAGGTTGAAGAAGACCACTTTTGATTTTGAATCATTGATGGCTTGATTAGAAGCCCGAAGGTAGACGTTAAGAGTATCTTTGATTCCTCTTGCTTCTCTGAGGCTGGCAACTCCCACCAAGCCCGTATCATCCACAAACTGTAAATGAGTCAAAACTTCGGCTCCGATTTTAATTCTTGTAATCTGTCCTTGACGTCTTCTTCTCAGGAGGAGTCTGCCTAAACCTTCAACCAAGATAAGAAAGAGATATGGAGAGCAGGGATCTCCTTGACGGAGACCCCGAGAGGCTCCAAAAGGTGGCGAGGGAAGCCCCTTAATTAAAACAGAGTATGAAGGCGTAGAGATACAGCTCATGACCCAGGCAATCCAGTCCTGAGAAAAACCAAAGGCAGCCAACATCTTGACCAAGAACCCCCACTCTACTCTGTCATAAGCCTTAGACATATCCAATTTGATGAACATTCCCTTGTTACCTGAATTATGCATAGAATGGATAGCCTCCTGAGCCAAGATCACTCCATCCAAGATCTGTCTTCCTTCAACAAAACCCCCTTGCTCAGGGGAAATTAAAATTTGAAGAAGGGGTTTTAGTCTTTCAGCCATAAGTTTAGTGATAATTTTGTAGATCACATTACATAAAGCAATAGGTCTGAAATCAAAAATGTGAGCCCCCCCCTCTCCTTTAGGAATTAAAGTGATAAAGGTGTGATTTAGAGCCTTGAGCATTCTTTTGTTAATTCGGGATTCCTCAATGACAGCCAACACGTCCTCCTCCAAGATATCCCAGAAGGCCTGAAAGAACTCAATAGGGAAACCGTCCGGACCAGGCGACTTTCCTGTGCACATCCCAAAGACCACCTTCTTGAGTTCATCACGATCAATGGGCTTAAGAAGGGACTGATTCTCTTCATGAGAAATAATAGAGGGAATTCCCTCAATGACTTCATTTTGAGCTTCCACATCATGCTGCATACTTTCCTTGAAGAGGTTTGAGAAGTACTCCATAGATAGGGAATGCATATCAGGAAGAGTGTCAAAAGAGTTTCCAAACTCATCTTGAAGGAACTCCATGTTATTCAATTGCCTTCTAGCACAAGCGAGAGCGATGGAAAAATTTAGTATTTCTGTCTCCTTCTAATAGCCAAGTATTTCTAGCTCTCTTGTCTCCGGTAGATCTCTTCTTGATTATCAATATCCTCAAGCGACTTTGCGTAAAGCGTCATCCTCAAATTTAAGATGCTCCGAAATAATTCCTTCTCTGAATTGTTTTTGCACCTCATTCCATCTTTCCAACAAGGGAGCCCGTTGGAGCTGGAAATCAGATTTGTTAGTTTGCTTCCACTGTTTCAGTTTGCTCTTAACATAGAGAAGCTGTTTATGAAATTTGAACATAGCTGTTCCAAAAGGGGGACGGCCTTCTTCCCACCACTGTGGAATTTTCCTTCGTAGGTCCTCTTTTTGCAACCAAAAATTTTCAAATTTAAAAGGTTTGTAATACTTTCCGACATAGTCCCTCCCTCCGACCAAAATGGGAGAGTGATCAGAAACTGGGCCCTCCAAGATCTGGAATTTGATATTCCATCTAACATAAGCTTCCTCCGAGACCAAAAACCTGTCAAGCTTAACCCTCCTCTTGTATGGCTCTCTTCTCTTATTAGTCCAGGTAAAGTTTGTACCAGGGCCTTTGATGTCAACAAGGTTAAAGGCACGGACGTGGGCAATAAACGACTCGATCCCCGGTATCCAGAACAGGGGATGCCACCTTCCTGATCTCTAGCAGATAATTTAGCATTGAAGTCCCCAGCTAAAATCCAATCAAGATCTTCCCGGGAGGACCTCATGTTTTGAACATCTTTCCATTGAAACCGTTGACCTTCGGTATTCTGAGCCCCATAGAAATTTGTAATTAAGACTTGTTCAGCTGTAACTATATTCTTGAAAAGAGATGTTAGGACCCCTCTCCAGGCTATATGATCTATTGCTATCCACGCCAAAGGATTCCAAAGGGTAGCAATCCCTCCCGAGGCACCAAGAGCGACCAACGCCATATGGCCGACACCCCTCCGATTCGGCCGACAGTTTTACTCATGAGGTCTAATGACATTTTTGTTTCTGAATGAGCGAGAAAGTCTGTTTTACTTCTTTCTAAAAGTCTTTGAACAGCGAGATTGATGGGTTCTACTTGTTTAAACCCCTCACATTCCAAGATTGTATAATCATTGGAAACCTTGGGAGCAATATGAATCAATTGTTCTTGCCAATCCTCCATTGATTAGCTTATCCCCTTGCCACTGCAATTAGATCCTTATTGGATTTCCTGCCCACCCCTTGGGAATTACTATTTTTCGACCTCTTCTCCACCTGGGAAATTCCAAGAGCTGGTCTTTCTCTGAGCTTTTCTGCAATTCCCATGGAAACATCTTTAATAACGGGTCAGGTGTGGGAGTGGATTACAGAGTCCCGGGGTTTTCATGATGCAAAGTCTCAGAGGAGTCAATCGCCTGTTCAAGGGCAGGGGTTGAGGAAGGAGGAGCATGAGTAAGGATGATATTATCCTCAAGGATCCCATCTGCTCCTTCCATAGGTTGGTCTTCTTGATCCACAAGAGATTTAAAGATTTCATACCGATTTGTTGGCTTGGGGAGAGCTTGCTCCTTACCATTTCTCTTTTTGTTTCTTCTCCTCTTCTGCTGTTCAAAGCCATCAATCTGGCCCTCAGACCCAGTGGGAATGACATGTGGTTCCTTGGCCGAAGTGGACTTACCTCCTCGGGAGCGATTTGACATTCCCTGTGTAGCATCCGCATTGGTGCTCAAGATATTTGGACAGAATCTTGCCAAATGGCCATGCAAATGACAGACTCTACAACGGAAAGGTAGGGCTTCATAGTCTAACTGCTGTACCCAAGATTGTCCTGCTAGCTCCAATTCCATCTCAGCTGGTAGCGGTTGACTAATATCCAATTCTACACAGATTCTTGCATAAACGGCAGTATTTCCTTCAATGGTATCCTTAGAAACTCCCAGAAATCTACCTAGAGAGTTGCCTATCAATTCAAGAATCCGCTCGCCCCAAAACTCCATCGGGAGAGCATACAGCCGAATCCAAACCGGGATAGTCGTGGGTTCAATGTGAGGGTCGAAACCCGCTCTCCACGGGCTGGACAAATAACCTGCCGGGCCATGGCTCCTCTTCTCTGATTCAAATGCTCTGTTTCTATCCATTAGGGAAGAAAAACTAATAATGAAATACCCATTGCTAATGGGCCATAAGGAGTACTCACCGATTGGCTCCCAGTTTTGTCTCACCCGGGGAATGCAAAAAGTGCGGGGGTGGGTCGAATGCCCATGAACTTGCGGATCGGATCATGAGTGGCCCGGTAGTTTATCGTGTCTTCAACCGGCTCCGGTTCGATGACTATTTTTGGTCTTGATGCAGATTGCGGGAGACATCCATTGATTCCGTGCCCAGGAGAGCCCTTGCCCACATTCTTGGCTAGCAGATGGAAGGCACTGCGTTGAGCATCAGCAGAGGAAGACGCAGGATTTTCTCGTAGTATCTCCGCATAAGAGGTCTTTTTTCCTTCGCGAGAACCAGGAAGAGACCCCATTGGGCCCTCCCGGGACACCGAAAGATCCTAGACCAGAAGCCTGCAACAAACCCCAATCACGCAGGAGGTAGTTTCCGAACTGAAACCCTAGAGCCTCGGCCGTCGGCAGTGCAGAAGGATTCCCGCCAAATCGCCAGAGCTCAAAAAGTCCCAAAGAAACAAACTTCCCGATTTACTACCAATTTTTAGCTGTTTAATACTACCAATTAAAAAAAATAAAAACTTAAGTTAGAAATCTTATACAGTATCAAAAATAACATTTTTAATTGTAGTTTTGAATTTATTTTTATTTTTATTTTTATTTATTTATTTTTTGAAGACAGAAGAAGTACAATAAATGACACAACTGAAACCACATTCCTACACCAAAAACCTCCTCCCCATACTTTAAACTTAAATAATTGAAATGAAACACCAACCCTTAAAATTTCATAAGTAGAACATGGGTTTTAAATATAGTACTTACCAGATAATGACATGGGCTTGGCTATTCACACAACAACGTTAAAAGCTGCAAGATAAGGAAACAGTATTTGAGGTAAAATACAACCTGTAAATGTCCTAGCAAAGCAGTAAATCCAAAGCATACAATACAATAATTAAAAAACCGTACCTGCCACGACAGACGAGACCAGGCATGACTTGCGAAAACCGGAGAGGTGAACTCCTAGGGAGGTTATACCTAGCATGATTCACGAGTCCCCATCCAAGGTACGCATAGGTCAACATAGTGTAATTAATAATATATTTGACCTAAGGAGCTTTAGGTGAAACATGCGACTATAAACAGTAATCCCCCGCCCAAGTACATGAACTCACAAACTGCGAGATGATGTGATGACATGAAAGAAAGGATTTCTAGGTGGCACCACGGTACTGATGTTTTAGGAATCAAGATTACACGAGGACCCCTCGCACAGGGCATGGATGGAACCTGGAACAAGCATCAAGCATCATGCCACTTACCTTTCAAAGGGCACCAAATATCTCTAGGACGTGAAAAATTATTGAGTAAAGATAAAAAGTGATGGGTATGCACTTTATGATAAGTGAGGGATGGGCTCGGGGTACGGTGGTACAAGGATGTGCCGTGTGGATCACTCAACTCCAAACCTCCTTTAATCGATTTGACGTTATGATGTGATGATGTGATGGCGATTGCCTTACTCTGGATTCCACGGGAAAATCACACTTTGTACACATTACCCTTAAAAAAGGGGGGAGAGATATTACAAAAGGTGGAGTATTTTGCAAATGTTTATGTATGTATATTATTTTTATTATCATCTACATGTTCTTTTGTCTCCAAGTTAGAGGTGTCTACCTTAGGAAGTTCATGTGTCAGAAGATCGCGAGGATGTGGTATGTCGGGCAAAGGGGCTCGATGGTAGTGTGTGTCTGGCTTGAAACAAACCATGGCATAATGGGAGTCATCAAACTCTGCTAGGCGGAAGAAGAACTTTGTTCTTCTCAACATTACATTATTAAAAATTGTAAACAAAAACAAAGGTCGCTAACGCTTCGCGTGGATTTGATGTTGCCACGGGGGGCTCGAAACATGAGGGTGAAAGGGAAATTTAAATAAAGAGGGAAGGGAAGGTTGCATTATTTTAATGGGTTAGGGTAGATTTGTGAATATTATTGTTGATTATTATATGGTTGAGAAGGTCTTATCTTGTCCGAGGGGCCAAGGTAAGGGAGAGGGAGTTTTGTCGTGGCAGTGGTGGATGTGGGCTCCCTTCATCGCTGCCCGAGGGCAGCGGCCGCCTAACGGGCAGGGGGGTCACGTCGCCCGAGGTCTGGCGTTCACGTCAATGATGGCGACGTGGCTTGTGGCATCTAGAAATCCCGCTTTAAACTTGCAGTTGCCTCATTGGGTGCGCGATTGACCGCTACAACGGAGCGGGGCCCGCGTGGGGGCGAGTCTGACGCAGACGACAGCGACGTTTTTCATTTTCCATGCGTTTAACTCGTCGGGAATTTTTCCTGCGGGGCGGGGCCCACCGCCCCACAGGCGCGAGATTGCGAAATCTTGGAGCGTGGACGCACTCAAATCGCAAGGGGGACGCAACCCCGGCGGCCCCCGAGAGCACGACACGTGCGCCGGACGGGCGTGGGGACCAGTTCCTTTCCGAGCGGGGCAAAACAATTAAAAATAAAATAAAGTGGGAAGTCCAACCGGACCAACCCACCCGACGCGGACGGCGAGGACTCGTTGCGAGCCGGCACGTGGGCGCTAAACGACACGCCTGATTCCGCGTGGGGCCCCCGGAACGACCTTGACAGCCGTTTGCACGTTTTTTGGCCTTTCTGAGACGTCAAATTAAGGGGCCGAGGTATTTACGAACCCGTTCCGCTTGACGTGCTTCTCTATACATTCGCCGTCAATACTGTGTGTCAGGGTATTTTTTTAAAATTTATTCGTTCCTCTTCATTAATTGGATAGAAGAATGTTTAGAGTCTAGAATCATGTGTAAAAATGTTTTAGTTGCCATTTGCAAATTTTCTTTGGTTCCAGTGCCGCCAAATTTCAACCCGAATCCATCTTAAATGCATGCCCCACCATCTTTTTCTTTAAAAAAAAAATAATCCTTGTCAAACTTTTTATCCCTCATTTCCCCTCAAATTCAAACTTTTTATCTGATCATGGGAATATCGTCCATAGGGCTGCGTCGTAAAATGATGGGTGTTGGCTCCACTATCCTTGAAAGAACGGAAAAATCATTTCCTAATGGGATGAAAGTGTGAAAACTAGTATATAATAGTTGTTTATTTTTTCACCTTTCTATTATATTTGGAAGCAACCAAGACCATGGAAAGTAGTTGTGTACGATAATGGATAGGGAAGAACCTTAACCTAGATGGACCCCATTTTAGGTGAACGTGTGTTACGACGACCCCAACTTGTTGCATTTGAGAGTTGAGGTGTCTCGCCTGGGCAACTTTGATCACCTCAATGTCGGTGGCTTAGGACCTACTTACTATTTTTTTTTTAACATAATAATACAAGTTGATTACAGTTAAGTCGTGTGTTCCCCACTTTAATTGAGTGCGAGATGGTACTCCACCAAAAAGGATTATTTTTCTTTATTGATAAGTGCATCATATGCATTCCAACCGTCTAGGTATTTGTTTAAATCTCACATTACCCCTAACTACTAATAGGTACTAAGGTTCGTGGGTGGGTCAATTCATGTTGGCATACCATTTTTAAGTGGGTGCGTTATTAAAGTGGCCTTCAATAGAAGAATTGATTGATGGTGTTTTAAGTTATAGCCCCACCCAAGGCACTATAAAACCCAACAAATTTCCTTCTAGAAGAGCTTGATCTAGACGCTACTCGCATTTCACGTGTCATCTATGGGACTAATCTCGTGCCTGATTTTACCTAAAAAGAGAGGGGCTGATGTTTGGGGTTGCTTTCTTTTAGCACAAGGGCGAAAATAGATTAATCTTTTTCACCCAAGTTTAATTTTGTATGTGGTTAGAAAGGTGAGGAAGCGATGTGGAAGTTAGAGGGAAGCATCCGGGTAGAAAAGTTGAGAAGACGTATTGACTGCTAGTAAACCTATATAGCATAATCACGTGAGTAGAAGAGAAACAGTTATCCATGAAGGAAAACGTCCTCTTTATATATATTCAATAAAGTCTGAACCTCTCTAAATTAAGCCACGGACATGAACCTTATAGGATCAATTGACAGGTCAAAGACAGTTGGGTATGGGACATTTACCTCTAAAAAGTAGAGTGCAATATAATTAATTAATTATACTCTATATATATTACACGGTGGGACCTTAAATGTGCACCCCTCATCATGTTAATCATTCTGTTTAAAGCAAATCATTGACATGATTCTATTGTCTAACCTGAGCTTTGAGCACGTTAAATCAAAGAGTTACATTTAAGCCCATTTAAACATGCTCTTAACATATAAAGTTTTTTCTTAAAAAAGAAAAATAAGTTTTAAGAGGTTATAGTTTGGATTTTTTATAAAAATGTTGTTTACTTAATATAGGATTATTCTACTATATTTTATGGAAAATTTAAAACTTTAAATTAAAGTTTTAAAGAGGTTATAATTCATATGAAATTTTACCTAATATATATATATGATTATTAACTTACTCTAAATTAAAATTTAAATAAAAAAATTATAATAACTAACAAAATAAAAAATTTATTGCTCATAAAAGATAATATAAATTTAGAAATTATATTAAATATTAAAAATAAAAAAAATTGAAATGGGATTTCATAAAAGTCTTATCAATTACCAATAACATTGAACCTTATCAAGATTTTGGAAGGATCCATGCAATCTATTGATCCAATCAATAAAAGCCATCAATCTCAAACATCTCCAAATTAATTTACAATAACTTTTGTGACCAACCAACCTTTCATGTCATTGACTGAAGATTATGTCATGTGAAAAAAGAAATCTTCAATTTATTTATTTAAAAATGATTTATTTATTTTACATGCATATATTAAAAATTTATCACATATTTCATCTCATACAGATTTTTTTTAAATGTACCATCCATTTCCATACCATTTGTTTACATCTACGTAACAAATACTATAAAATCTGCAAGGTTTAATTGAAATATAAAATGTGCCACCATTTGCTTCCCTACTATACAATGAAAATAAAATATTAATATTATTTGAAAAATCTTGTAGATCGTGTTGGATGTTTAATGGACATACGTATTCGTATCCTAGGTAATGATAGAAGCCTAACCTAGCTTCCAAAATCGATATACAAACGAGGGTGAACTCGCCAATATATTATTAATCCTTGATCGATTATGGAGAATTAAAAAAATATAAAAATGTATATAGATTGGGTAGCAGTCCTCTCTTCCATCGTCAAGACATGTCAAAGAGGATCTAGTGCCTCATCACACGAGAAAGAGGGAAAAAGTCACTCTTTTTCCGTTGCTTGCACTGCTTTCGAGGCAACATGGACAGTTCCTGTTTGAGTTACCCGAGTGCGGCCAAAATCCGAATAAAAATACCAATGTAGTAGGTTGGCCTCATCATGATAAAGTAATGCAAACGTTGAAAATTTAAAAATTAAAAAAACAATTAAATAAAAGCCGACTCCCAAAGGGAGTACATCGCCCATACGTCTCCGTAAAACAACGATACAAGCCGTCAAATGCCGCCGTGTTATATCAATTTCAACCTCCGTCATGTGACGGCAAACGTACGCCAATGAACGGAAGGGCAGCGCAGCATGGCAGTCGGGGGGTGTCAACCGACACACAAGCACAGCAGTGTCCGAAATCGTAGATATTTGCAAAACCAATAAAAAAAAATCCCTAAATATATATATATTTTTTTTAAAATATCGTCCGAATCGGGTGCAGGGCGTAACGGACACGGGAACGAGAGAGCGAATCGGGATCGATCGATCAATCAATCGCCACAGTTACACGGCACACTGTCGCTGAGGTGGAGGAACCCAAAAGCGACCCCGACGAACCGGCCAGGCAGGTGACAAATTTACCCACGTCATAAAAAGACGTAAATAAAAAAATAAAAAAAGGCCTCCAATTAACGTGAGCCACGAAAAAGGACTTGAGATTTCGACCATCCGAGCATGTCCGTCAATTGAAGAAGGTAAGCACAGGATGTCGGCAAGTCGCGCGGGGGAAGAAAGGCGGTAAAAACGGATGAGGGGGGGGGGGGGCCCGGCGGCCGTGGATGTCACAAATCGACAAACTTTGCCTTGCTTTATACATTTGTTAGGCCTTCTTCTTCCTTGCTCCTTCTCTCCTTGCTGGCTCATGTTGTTGTTGTTGTTGATGCTGCGACGGTAACAGCTAAATAATATATGTTTGGCTTACGATGGAACGCGCAGGGATCGGCGATTGAGAAATAGACGTTTCCTCGTCTGAGCCCATCTATCCATCCATTCATTACATTTCATCTCATGCCCTTTATTCCCTTTCCCCCATCGCTTGAGCAGTCATCAGTCATCACTGCTACTACTACTAATACTGATAGCACTGACACGCCGCAGCGGCGGCTTCTCTCCCATATTCTCTCCTCCGCTTTCTTGCTCGCTTTCGCTCTCTTTTTTTTTTTTTTTGGGTTCTGACTGGCAATCGGCCCTAACGTTTGCTGTTTGCTGGCATTAACCACGCAAAGCAAATCCGACAAGGTCCGCCTAATAATGAGAAAGGGTCAAATCGCGGTAATCAATCAGGTTTCTTGATGCCTGCGCTCGCTCTCTGATCAATCAGAAAAGGACAACGGTACCTGGGCTTTAAAAAATATATTCTAGACAAGAATGGCAAGCTTTTGCCGGAGAGAGTAAGACGCTGCACAATTTTAGTCTGACAGACAGCAAAAGCACCAACATCAACAACAACGACGAGGAGGGAAGGGGAAGAACGAAGGAAGGAGAAGAAGAAGACCTCCACCATCAAGGAGGATCCTTTTAGCCTTGAATACGATACCACCAAATATAAAAGATGGGCGCGCATATTTATATGTAATGAATGTTTTTTTTATATGCTCTTCTTCTTAATCTGCTCCGCTGCTGTTGGGGATTGTCGTCGTCAACTAGAAGGCTGACAGTTTCATTGCGCGTGTGAAAGAGCGAGAAATATACACCTACCTGTTAATATTTTTCTCTCCAATCCAAGTCGAAATCTACATCTACATCGCACCTGTCTCAAATCACGCCCACGCAGGACGTCGTCTCGGTTTGAGGTACTACTCTCTTTACCCTTTTTATCTTGGTTCCCTTTGCCATGATAATATATGTATGATGCTTTGCTGTGCTGTGCTGCAATTTCTCCTTTTTATCTCTCTTTAAATCCCGTCTCCTCTTCTCACGTGTCTGCTGTAACATCTCACTTTCTTTCCTCTCTTTCCGTTGTGATTGCCCTTCTGGGCAACCGTAGCGTCCTCCAATTCCCACGCTTCTTCGTATCGTGTCCCAAGAAGGGAAACCGCTACGCGTAGATTAGGTCCGGTTGCGCCACGATCGAGTCACGGAGCGGGAAACGAATAGTCCCGCCTCTTCTTAATGGAGATGATGATGCACGCTACGAAAGACAAACCCCAGCGTCGCGGGTTCAATTCCCAACGATCTAGGAAGGCATTGGAGTCTTCGAATGGGAAACCTTGCGGGTCTTGCATGGCATTGGGGGTACGTGATGCGGCCGGCGTTCGGTGCATAGTGGATGAGAAGCGCTGATCAGTAGCGCTTTCTCTTGCATGTTTTATGGTTTCCCTGATGGGTGGTACCGTGGTCCTCTCGGTTTTAGGTTTGAAAACCCTTAATTTGATCCGAGACTGTGGAATTCCGATCGGGTAGACGCTCCATGGAGAGTAACTGTAGCAGTTTTTGGTCCCTTTTCCTTGGCTGAGGTTTAGCTTTACAGCCTGTAAGAACAAAGGATCGCAAATAATGTTATGGCTGTGCAGAAAGTTGTAAAGGGTCGGCTATGCGTGCTAGCAGTGCTCTGCGAGTCTGTAGTACCTTTCTGATAAAAATGACTGCCCACTCTGTAGTACTTCCTGATAAAAATGACTGCCCACATCTGAGTGTTTAAGTCGACCATTTCTTAAATTTCAACTGTTCAATGGAGGCTGCTACGTGTGTTGCTCGTTCTCACTGGTTTCTGAGAGTATCAATACTAGGACCCATTGAGAAGTGTCCGTGACCAATTGAAGATCTGAAGGCATATGCGCATAGGTAGAAAGAGAGGTATTCTTAGTGTTTTGTTTTCTTTACCGGCTTTAATGGTAATTTGAATTATGTTTGGTAACAACTTATTGGTAGAAGCCTCGTTATAGCAGGTTAAGATATGAGTTTTGTTTAAGTTATTTTAATTCAAGCAAATGTATTCGGTAGTTTTTGAGTATTATCTCGCTATTATTTAACTAACCACAGTTTAATGTTAACTAACCACAGTTTAATGTTGAGCTTCTTGAGATAGTCTGCGATATGATGGTTAAAAGAGATGGGAAATGCGGAAGGTGTAGGAGTTTCATCTTCGCCTTTTAGATGGTACACGGGCTGATAACATTTTTGAATAAAAGTTGTGTTTGAGTAGTACAAACTGCAATGAACATTGCAGTCCAAGGAGGGGGGTTCACAGATATACAAGCAAGTCTTCGGTGACAACTATTACATTTCATTTAAAAAAAAAATTAATATAGAAAAGAATAGTTTCAAAATACTTACGAGATTGAGTAGGTTGTAATGTGAAATGCTTCATGATGCCAAAAGCCGTCTAACAAAAAACAGAAAAGGGAGCAGGAATAGCCTGGAATGTTTGGGAATGTTGACAACTATCCTAATTGAAACACAGTACTGAACTTTCTGGTACAATCCAATACAGTTAAGCTGTCTGAAAGTCTGGGATATTTCAATATTCTAGTACTTTGAAGCTTTTGCATGATTAGTCTCCTTAGTAACCTTTCTTATTTAGCAGTATCATAGTTACCACATTCAGTAGACCTCGTCAACATATTCTAGTATTTTGAAGCTTTTGCATGATCAGTCTCCTTAGTAACCTTTCTTATTTAGCAGTATCATAGTTACCACATTCAGTAGACCTCGTCACCAAGTATGTTTTCCCTCCTGTTGTGTAAATACCTGAAATGCGCAAAATCTAGTAAATGCTAATTTTGGTTAAAAGAGGAAAGAAAGCATTTTTAGGAGAAGGAATGAATACCAAATATAGAAGTACAAGTAGTAAACAACTCAAACTTTGGGAGGGTTGAAGTTAAGGTAGTAATCGAGAGAGGATGTTTTGATGCCAGCAGGACCCTAAATATTAAACATAAATTGGAAAAGAAGTTTAATTATGGCATAAAAGTCACCGTAAAATTTTAAAAGCAGTCCTTAATTAAACAAAATAAACCTAGTGTGGGGGTTTTTGAAGAACAAATATGAGTAGGTCATATTTAAACATTCTAGTTGCAAATGACCAAATAAATTTCGGGGCTATGTTTACCAACTAAACTAAAAGTTTGCACTTTTTCAAGTTGTTCAAACTCTGGTCAATTGTTGTTGCACAACAGAAATCCAATAAAGTGGAAAAGAAACTACTGAGATTCAGCACGATATGTTAATATATGTATCTCATGTCGATTTATTGGAAGCATGGAAACAGTGTCAAAAAGGGAGTAACTACCCCTAGAATTTCTCCCAAGTACAGACATAATGCCATTAGTAACAGGTCAAAAGATCTTTACAGATTGTGTGAAGAAATCATAATCTTCAAGCGAAGGTTTTGCTTTTGAAGGATGTATTTGCAAATTCATATGAGGTGGAGTTGTGATTTATTATTGGCTTGGAAGTAAATGAAGTTAAGAAATTTTAGTGGTCATTATTTCAATGTATTTTGCTCACATTGTTTGTTCTAATATAGCCTCAGTCGAAGCCCTCTTTTATTGCTAAGAGAGTGACAATCTTATATGTCTTCCATGATTTATGCAGATTGTTGCAAGGGGTCAATAAATGCAATTATTTCTGCTATTGGCTTACAAGAATTCTCCACTTGACATCATATTAGGAGAAGCAATCTTTGCTCTAGATGAAGCCTTTAAAATAGAAAAAAATGAGATTGACTGGATGAAGCCTTTTAAAATTCAATTACTTTTTTGTTGCAAGGTAGGCTACGGTTGTTTGGCGATCTTCCCAAGACTTTGATGTAGTTGTTACTGCCCCATAAGATCGATGATCCCCGTCAGACGTATTTAGATTATCCTGCTATCTCTTGGGTAACAGTGCCAAGGCACACTTTCTGTTTGATTTGATCGGAACTATTATTAGAATGATGTTGTAGCAAATTTTAGTGCAACGGTCATAGAACATTACGTTGGTGATATCTATGTGTTTGGTTTGTTGAAGTCTATACATTCAAGTTGTCAGGGTCCTTAGCATTTGTTGAGATCATACATTCAAATTATCAGGGTCCTTAGCATTTGTTGAGATCATACTACAAATATTTTTCTGCATGTGTTTTTATTGTTTACCAGACTCTGTTTTCTTTTTCTTTGGGTGTTTGGGCCTCACCAGACAGCCTGTGCTGTACACATTTGTGACCTCATTTGACAACATCTAAAAAAAAAAAATCTGTGCAAAGAACATGTTTAAATCATAAGCACTTGTCATTACCACTTTGCTCTTTTACACTGTTAAATTCTATATATATTTAAGTAAAGGAGCATCTAGGCAGTTAAATTATGTTACTTCTCATGGGTAATTAATGAATTAGAACCGATTTTCTTTCAGTTTAATTAGGAGATGACTTTCGCAATGGTTCTTCAATCGCGAAGTTTAATTTGTGTATCTTCTTTCAATGCAGAACTGAGTAAAGAGTTTGACTTCTACATGTAGTAAAAGGTGGTGTTATATGGACTGTTGCAGCATCAGTGGCAGAGGAATGGAGTTTAAATGCCTGTTGCTGAGTTCTTACCTGCATAAATCAGGTTTGAAGACAGATTCATCTTGCCTGGAAAATCCATTGTAATAAACCAAGGTTGTATGATCTTGATGGTCCTCTCTCTGGCAGGTAGTTATCATAGTGGACATTTTACCTTGCCCTCAGGAGTATTGTAATCATAGCTGTAGCAAAGGAAGTCAAATAAAGTTTGACATACCAAAAGAAATTGGATAGAACGTCTTCTGATCCCTACAGTTCCTCAAGTTCTGAGTTTCAGGCTGTAGTAGCAAAATATTGGCCTCCTACCACAACTGGTGCGACTGAAAACCTCCATTTTTTGAATCAGTCTATCTGAAAAAACTTACAAATTTGTGAGTTTTGCCAGCCTGCCGAATGTATTGGCAAAGACAGGAAGTGGGAATTTCGCAGGGACAAATCACTGAGGCAGCAACTTTGCTGGTTGGCATAGAAACACTATAAGTGAGTCAAGCAGCCAAGTGAGAACAATGGCTACCTATTTTCCAGGTGCGAATATACAAGCTGATAACATGCAAACCCTTTACTTGATGAATCCAGGCTATGCAGGTTATACAGATGCAACTACTCCCGGGAACATGGTTCTTCTAAACCACTCAGTAGGTAATGCATTGCCAGCAAATAATTTGCCTGGGGGGCAACCTTCACAACATTTCATTGGAATCCCGCTTCCTACTGCTCCACTTTCACAGCGCACTTCTGTAGGGGTGATGGGAAATTCTCCTACAGCACCACACGATGTCAGCTCAAATTTGTTTGCATCGCGAATCGGAGGTCATCCATACAATGTTTGGCAAAATGGAGGAAACGAGTTGACATTTATGCAGACAGCAGATGCAGCAGGCAGTAATCAGTCTCTCTCTGGACAATTAAACAGTTCTGGAAGTCTAGGCCATCAGTCAGTTGCTGAGATTTCTCAGTTAGGGGTGAGGCGAGCACCCACATCCTCCATCCAAGAACAGCAATCGGGAATGCTTCCTAGTGGATTAAGCTTGCAGTTAGAGCAGTCACATGGCTCAACTGGACATGGTCAGGGCCTTTCCCTTAGTCTTTCACCGCAACAGCCATCAGCGGTTCAGTTACCCTCATTCCAAAACCAGGCCACTGACTCAGATATAAACTGCCCAGGTATTTCAGCAACTTCGGAAGAAAACATGAGCAGGGCTGACAGAAGCACAAACAAATGGCCGGGGAGTCTTACTCCTTTTCGAGCATCCTCAAGAGATGGTATGCTAGGAGCTAGCTTTTCCAGCCCTGGGTTTTCAAGCACGCACTATGGTCCCGGAGCTAACAAACAGATGCACCTTGATTCCACCTCCACTGGAGCACCTGGACTTCCAAATGCTTTGATGGGCTCCAAATATCTTAAAGCAGCACAACAATTACTGGAAGAGGTGGTCAATGTTGGCAAGGGTATTAAGCCCGACTCTGCCAAACAACAGAAGTCACAATCATGGATTGGAGCAATGGCTAATAAAGAGAATAGTGGAACTGAAGCTAGTGGAAAGGATGGAGCAAGTGCTGCCTCTACATGGCCTTCAACTTCAGCCCAAGAAAAGAATGATCGTATTTCTGAACTTTCACCAGCAGAAAGACAAGAACTTCAAATGAAAAAGGCAAAGCTTGTTGCTATGTTGGACGAGGTAAGCTATTAGTTTATTGTTCTTTGTTAAAATTGTTCAAAGTATATGACATGCAATAGCTTTTAGTTGTAAAATTTATTTTTAAGAGCACTTCTTTTGGGTGAAAATGTTAGAACCTGGTTATTGAAAAGAGAGTTTTCAAAGTTTCAAAGACATTTAAGGGCAAAGAATGTGAAATTGGAGGGATAATTTATAATAAAAAATATTTTCTTAAATCTGAATGGATGTATAATGAAATTTGGAGAATGTTCTCTGGGAGGTGATGTGTTTGTTTTCATGTTCCTTATATGGCAATATTTGCTGGAATTCTGGGCAGACTTCCATTTTATTGTTTTTATTTTCCTTTGCGGAGTTGTTAGATTTATAGCTGCTACTTACATTTGAATTAAGTATTTAGAGCTAGCTTATTTGTTGCATTTTGTGGCCCATAGTAACGACCATTTTGTAATATTAGCTCCTAGACTCTAGTGTAAGGAAGAGATCTTATTACAATGGGGCTTCTCGTGGCATACATTTTAATTTTTCATGTATATGGATAAATGATTATTAGAATTCGCTGCAGTTGGGTAGTACTGCCTTATTAGCAAATTATGTTTGATAGATGGATAGATGCATTACTTACAGTGATATTTTGTAGGAGTTGTAGGCACATATGTATTTTAGGAGCATGCTGTTTGGGATCACTGAGTTTGGATGTATTGGAATTGAAGTGTTGTGTGGTGTCGTCATCAGCATTTTCAAGTTTCTTTAAAAACAATGTGATGCAAAAAATACAATGATGTGTTTGTAATGCTGAGAGCTCTTGCATATTTAAATTTGTTATCCCCCAATAATGCATCATTCTTATAGTATTTGACAAAATAATTATGCTTTGAAACCATTTGAATTGAGAAAATCTGCAAAAAAATCCTGATTTTGCCGTTTTTTTCCCATTCACAGGCTAGCCAATTTTTTGCCAATCTTGCAGATTTTTTCCCGAAAAATTCTGACATGCATGAAAAAAGTTTTTTTCAATGAAAATTTACATTTTCTTGGGTTTTTTCAATAAAAAATGCCTTCCCCGATTTTTTGCCGATTTTTAAACCAGCCGATTTACAACCTGATTCCGATTTTCTCAACTATGGAACATTATACATCTCATTCCTTGTAGTCTAACATTGACAGCATATTCATAATTAACAAACTGTACTTATAACAATTTGATCATATTGGGTAGCCTGCCCATGTAGTGGGGAAAGAGGTCTTCTTATACAATACAAATTCTGAAATCTTAAGAGTTTTGAGAATGATGATACTATCTACATTTATGGTCTTATGCTATATGGCCATCTTAACTGCTGAAATGGTTATGACGATGTTAAAACTGTTCTTTTATCAAAGTTCCTGCTGTATTGGATTATCTGATTTTGGTTAAGCTGGACACTGGATTAATTTTTATTTTTGATTTTATTTTTTTGGGTTTTATTAAGATGTAATATTGTTTATGTACATACTGCAGGACTCATCCTTATTTTTTTTAATCTTGTTTTTGGTTCTTTCTTGACCCAGGTTGACCATAGATACAGACAATATTACCATCAGATGCAGATTGTAGTGGCATCATTTGAAGCTGCAGCTGGGATTGGAGCAGCCAAAACATACACTGCTCTTGCTCTGCAAACAATATCAAGACATTTTCGATGTTTACGAGATGCAATTAGTGGACAAATTCGGTCGACCAGTAAAAGCTTGGGCGAGGAAGATTCAACAGCAAGTGGAAAAGCGGAAACATCTCGACTTCGTTTTGTAGATCAGCACCTGCGACAGCAACGAGCCCTTCAACAATTAGGCATGATTCAACAACATGCCTGGAGGCCACAGAGGGGACTCCCAGAACGATCCGTGTCAGTGTTACGGGCTTGGTTATTCGAGCATTTCCTTCATCCGTATGTAACTAACTCAAATTGTCGCATTATTAAATCTTTGTTTACATTATATAGTCTGTGAACTGTTCGTTCTTAAGTTATGATTTAATACATTAATACATGGGAGTGTCCCCCACTATGGTTATTGTAATTAATCATCCACTTCTAAACGCATTGTGGAGTTGTATATGACATTATGAGTTGGCACTTCAGGTATCCAAAAGACAATGACAAAGTTATGCTGGCGAGACAGACGGGTCTTACCAGAAGCCAGGTATTATGGAAGACCTCTTACTTTTCATGGGGAATATTTTTTTGAAACTCAAATTTTCAAGCATATCATATTAAGTATCTCAATCTGTGATAATGTTTATTCCAGGTTTCAAATTGGTTCATTAATGCACGCGTACGCCTCTGGAAGCCTATGGTAGAAGAAATGTATGTGGAAGAAATGAAGGAGTCCGATCCGGAGCGTGCATCAAATGAAAAGATGAGCAAAGAAAGTGGTGAAAAGAAAGATGAAGCAACTTCAAAGCCAGGATCTGCAGGAAATAGTGGCCATGGAAGTGAGCAGAAACTTGCAAATTCCACAAAGTTTGACAGTAGTACACAGGATGGATCCAACGACCATAAAAGTGCTGGTGCATTGAAATCTGATAATGCTTCCAATTTGATGAGTGTCAGAAACCAATCTTTTGGCATCAATGGAACATCAGAAGGACAAGTTTTCCATGAGGTAGAAAATGAAGGTATCAGACATGGGCAGCTAAAAAAACCGAGGACTGGAACTCAAGAGTCTGCATCCCTTCTGTCTCCAAATATGAGCATTGATGTTGATTTGAAATCAGAGGAAACAAACAGTGGAGATTTTTGCGACAATAATAAGTTCAGTGACGACAGGCAGAACACTGAAGATTACAGCCTTGTCCATAATGCCATGGTTCATCCAGATAATGCTGGAACTTTTGGGTCATATCAGCTTGGAGATTTGAGTAGATATGGCCAGGAGCCATTCACTCCAAGATTTTCTGGAAGTAGTGGTGTCTCACTTACGCTGGGGCTACAACACACAGATGGTCTATCACTCTCTGGAACACAGCAGAGTTACATGTCCAGCCAAAGTCTAGCACCAGGGAGGAGACATGATCTTGGTAACGATTCTAGTGACTATTGCAACATTGAAACTTCAGGAGCCCATCCTGCAAGTACTTACGAAAACATGCAGAACCGAAAGCGCTTTGCAGCAGCTCAACTAATGCGTGACTTTGTTGCCTAGGTCAGAAAAGTTATGCTGTATACTGTTGTAGTTTGTTTGCATAGCAACACTATTCTATAGTCATTTTCACTTGGTCCCAACTCGTGTATCCTTTAAAGCAAGTTGTAACTTATATCTTATTTACTTTGATGTCAGCGGTACCAGATTTCTGTATAAGCCATAAATTGTAGGGAAACCATATTATTTCCGGGCTCTTATTTCCTCCTTAACATGGAGAGAATAATGGAGGCCTACTGTATAATGAGGGAAAGAATACAGGTTGCTTCAAGTAATCTTCGCAATTCATATAAGGATGCCATTAATTATAAAGTTTTGTAAATAATTTCTTTTTCAAGGGAGAACTTCTCTCAGCTTGATAACCATGTAAAATATTTAATATGCAAAGCTATATTGCATGTCTGCTGGTGTTATCATTTGGGCTGATGATTACGTATTCTTCTTAGAACCGTGTGGCTTTTGAATGTTTTGATAGTGTAGACCATCTGTCATAGTACATGTGAGCATATGTATGGTCTAATCTGATTCCAGTATGCATTGAGTGGTTGTATGATTTATTTACTGAGTGGTTTTGTATGATTTATATACTGACATATGCTCTAATCTGATTCCAGTATGCATTGAGTGGTTGTATGATTTATTTACTGAGTGGTTTTGTATGATTTATATACTGAGCATGCCACAAAATATATTTGCATACAATTATCCAATTTATACTAATGACCTCATCTTCATTGATCATTGACTTCCAAGTCAAAGAGGTACACTGGCAAGCTGTTGAAACCGTCTGCTGTGTTAGGTGACATACTTATTAATTAACCCCAGCCTTGGTGGAAGTAGTTACCTAAATCTGATCTGGGAATATCGTCTCTTGGGTCTCTCATTCTTATTGCCATATAGCTATAGTTGACCCATTTTAAGACCCAGGCGAGAAATTCCTTTCACAGATACTTTTGGTCGAATGCTGGCAGTAGCAGTGATAATGAAAAAGTCCGAGTTTGAACCCTCTTGAAACAAATCCCAACTATCGTGAAACTTCAGGAGCCCATCCTGCAAGTACTGACGAAAACATAATGAATAAATTGTAGTAGATGAAGCAAGATACTATATTTATATATAGGGAGCAAGCCTATAATGAAAGCATGCAGTTTGACTTCATGGGTGCTGAATTTTTCTATACCTCTCAAAAGTACATTCAATAGTAGAGAATTAAAAAAAAAAAAAAATCATGAAATATGATCTATTAATTGTCAATTTAACTAGAAAAAACATACTCCAAAAGACAATAAAGAAGATCATTTTAGGCTGTAGTCAACAGATATATTTTTAAAAATATGATCCATTAATTGTTAATTTAATTAGAAAAAACACACTCCAAAAATAATAAAAAAGACGATAAAGAGGAAGATCATTTTAGGCACACTCCAAAAATAATAAAAAAGACGATAAAGAGGAAGATCATTTTAGGCTTTGGTTGGTTAACAGTTCTTTTTTTATTTTTAAACAGTTCTGCTTTTTAATTTTTTCTTGAATGTTGTTAAAGCTTCTGGTTGCATATTGCTTTGGTCATTGAAATAATTTCATTTCATATATATTTTTGTATTGAAGAGGTTTGGTGCTATTTAAGTAACATGTACGAGGCTAGAGTAGTCTATTCACCTATATTGTGTTGGAATTCACAATATTTTTTAAAATAAAGTAAAACATTTACTCAAATTTTATAAAAAATAAAAAAATTCACAAGTAAAACATTTACTCAAATTTTATACAAAAAGCAAAAAATACGAAAGAACGGCGCTTGTTGACACTATAAATAATCATTATCCATAGGTACAATACTTCAATGATAAGTCTTTGCATACCTCATTAGGCTTAAATCTAAGCCGATGTAATAAGTGGATTTTAGGTTGAATTATAAATAATAAAATAGTGTTTAACCATAACACGAGTTTATTTATTAGGTTAGTGTGAGAAATCTCTATGATCGATCGATGCTTTAGGGTTAAGTAGCCCCCTCCTAGACATGACCCTTCGTAAGGCTAATATCAATTAGAGGATTAACACAACCCCACACACAACGATTTGAACCTTGTACCTCTCAAAGAAAAGCCAAATCTCAAACTGTTACATGATTTGAACCTTGGACCTCTCGAAGAAAAGCCAAACCTTGGATTGTTACGTTGTTCCCTTGGGACGTTTAACCATAACACTATTAACCAAGGCCCATTGGGTTTACAAATAAAATATTGCAAAATAATAGATACATTGTATAATGGAATGCTCTTAGGCCTATCCAATACATCACACAATGGCGACTCATGTTTGCGAAGTAGATTATAATTTCAACTACCCTCCATAAACTTAATTGAGGGGCCAAAGAGAGAAGACACTAGTGACAATAATATCTTTCTTTCCATAATGGATGCTCTAGTGGGCCGTTGTAGTTGAGGTAGATCCATCTGAATCTCCCTTATCATCTAGAAGATGTCCACCGAACTTTTAAGAACTCAACTTTAATTCTTTGCAGCTATAGTAAGCAATTCTTTGTTGGATGTCCCTCTCTCTTATATAATATTTGCCTGGCCCTTGAGCCCTTAGGTCTTAGCCTCCTTTGGTTTGAATTCCTTTACATGAGATTGAATCTATGGAGTCACACAACAATTTTGCATTACCACCTAAAAATGTACTAGGAGAGGAAAAACTAATTAAGAGTAAGTCTTATAAGATTTCAAAAACATAGGAATCGTATGAACCATTAGGTTCAACATCTAAAAGGAGATATTGGCGAAGGACAATCTTAACGCATTTTGCATCATCTATCTTTTTGCTTTAACGCATTTTGCATCATCTATCTTTTTGCTTCCAGAAGATGCAATATCTACCCTCAAAGACTCCAGAGTTTTCTCTTTTAAAATGGAGAGGAAGTGGAGTTCAAAAATGAAATTAATATAGTCCTCAACGTTATCAAACTTAGCTAATTGAAGAGAAGAAAGCTCCAATTCCAAGTCACTTTTGTGCATGTTGTCGGTGCATACAACGCCAACTACGAGGCGCACACAAAATGCAACTAGCGCCAAAAATCTCAAATTTAAATTTCAAATTATTTCCCTCCAATTTGGAGTAGTTTTGAACTTGAAATGAAAATTTGGATGGAGATTCGATGGAACTTTGATCACAATGAAGTAAAAAGCAAATCTGCGAACAAAATTAAAAAATTGTCCCCCAAAAATAAAGAGAATAAATTCATCTTATAAATCGAAAGAAAGATCGGAGGCTCCAAAGGTACTTCTTGTGTGATAAAGCGACGTTGCTCATCACCCACTCTGATACCATGTTAGAATTCACAATAATGAAAACAAAACATTTACTCAAATCTTATACACAAAACAAAAAAATGACGAAAGAGATTTGGGGCACCCATAGGCACCATAAATAATCACTATCTATAGATAATATTACACAATACTTTGATGATAAATGAAGACTATGAGGAGGATATTTATAGCAATACCAAAACCCCAAATACATCATAAGGTTTAACCTAAGCCGATATAATAAGTGTTCTTTAGGTTAATTACAAATAATAAAATAGAATTTAACCATAGCAAGGTTAACTTAGGCCCATTGGGCTTTACAAATTAATAGATATATTTTACAATGGAAGGCCCTTAGGCTCATGACCATGGACCAAATTATATTTTCAACATGTCAAAGTATGGTGTATAACCCTACCCCTTTTCGGATTCAAATCTTAGACCTCTTATTTGGAGTTCAAAATAAAGAGAGTGCTAAGCAACCGATCATTAAACTCTTTCATATTTTTAAAAAGAAATTTTAATGTATTAATATTCAATTCTGAATCTTTCATGGTATAGTGTTGCATGCAAACAATAACCTAGGTTATATCTACGCTAATATGTTGTACGTTGGAAGGGTATCAATTTATTTTCTAAATAATGTCTGGATAAGTTTGTAGTTTAGGTTGCTTTTTAGGGTATTACCTTCATGGTTGTTGGTTTCTTGAATTGATGTTTATCTGATTGATTTAACCATCCTTTTTGAAAAGGAGAGGTGTGGCCTTCGTACAAATCATCAAGCCTTAATGTGAGGTGTCGAGCCCTTATTGTTGAGGTGGATAATTCCTATGTTGGGAGTTTTGAGCAATGAATTTTTAAAGGAACAATAAAAACAAAGCAAGGAGCGTAGACATTGGGTTCTTTGACTTTGAGTCAACTGATGAGGCCTGGAAATGCCTCAATCATAACATGTTTTGAACACTAAAATTGCCTATAAACTCTTATGTTTTATCTGATATGTTAGTTAAGTTGATTCAATATGTTGTATATTAACCATTTTGCATGATCAATGTATTTGGAATATTATATGCTAATTTTTACAGCTTTTTGCATAGTTGTGTTCTTTTTGCTATGACTTGCTAAAATGGGATATGCTTAGAATAATAGCAGCATTTCACTAATCATGTTTTGATTTGTCTTAAGCATTTATTTCACCTAAATCCGCAACAGATGCAAGCAGATCTGTTGTCGTGCAAGAAATCGGTCTTTCCCATGTAAATTCCAGCTAACTTGTCCATAAATAGCAAGGCATGGAATTCACATGTGGAAAGAGATGAAGACCATTGGAATTTGATCTTAAGAGATAACCCACCTAAGAGATGCAGAAGAAATCACTGGAAAAGCACACATTTGTTCATTCCGAAGTATCTTCGGAATGAACAGATATCTTCAGAATGAGAGAAAACAGTGTCTTCGGAATGAAGAATGCAGTGTCTTCGAAATGAGCGGATCTTCGGAATGAAGAATGTAGTGTCTTCGAAATGAGCGGATCTTCGGAATGAAGAATGCAGTATCTTCGAAATAAGCGATCTTCGGAATAGCGATCTTCGGAATGAAGAATGTAGTATCTTCGGAATGAAGCCACTTATCTCCGGAATGAAAATAGAATGCATTTTTTTGACTTGTTGACCGATTTCTGAAGCTGGAAAAAGGGAAATAAAGGTCGGAAAATGTAAAGGAAAAGATCTTCCATCTGTCTTTGCCGTCATTGCCGACCAAAGCCATCATTAATGGAAAGATCAAAGAATAAACCCAGGATTTGTTGCAGCATAGTAGGATTAGATCTTTTGAGATATTCTTTGTTTGTAATTAGATCATAGGATAGCTATAAATATTGCTCCCATTTAGGTTGAGCCTAGTAGGTAGTAAGTAGTGAGAAAAGAGTAAGAAAGCTAGGAGAAAGCAGAAAATACAGAGAATAGGTAGAAATTGACTGTTACAGTCTTGTAACAGTTTTTCAGCAGAATTCTTGTAATCATGTTCTTTCATCAATAAAGTGCACCAGTTCTATTTCATATTGCTTGTAAATGAGTGTGATTAAGATCTAGAGAGAGAGAGAGACTCATACCTTCTTCTGGACAAGGAGGTGGCCACTTCCAGACCTAGGAGGAGGACTAACAGCAGGTTTTTATTCTGATTTTGTTGCAACAGAATGAGTTGTAGAACTTGTTATTTCAATTGCTTGTAAACAGTTGACAATATCTACAGTCTTAGTTTATTTATGCTTATATTAATCTTGTGCTTAATGTTTTAGATGTAATCTTTACTTTCAGCAAAGCTTCCATTTTATTTCAGACTGTTATTTCCAGAATTTTCTGTTTTCTGCAATTTCCTACATTATGTGTTTTTGCTATCAACCCCTGCATAGAAGATTGACAACCTTCTGTTACAGAGTCTTGACAGGTTTTTATTTTCCATGCTATAATTAGATTTCCATTGCTACAAAAGTAAATAGATTTCCTTTCTGCAATTAGAATCAGACTTTCAATTCTGCAACTGTTATTTCTACAACATAATTAGATCTCATTCTGCAATTGTAAATCAGGATTTCATTTATGCAGTTAATGATTAGTTTTCAATTTTGCAACTGAGATTAAGGTTTAATTCATGTAATTTCAAAATATGAATGTCCTAAAACCCCCCACACAACCGGTTCCACCAATAAAACCTGTTTCTCTAGATTGACCTAAGTTATAGCTGTTTCACTTCTTCTTCCGTAGATAGCCTTGTAAACAGCCCTGGATTGACAAAATCATTGAGAATTAATGATGGTATAACGACTACGCATCATCAACTTTGAGCAAAGTCACTTGTATAAAAAGCAAGGAGAATTCATGATGAGCTAAGCTATAAAACTCAAATCATTTGAACGCTTACATTGCTAGCTTATCAAGTGATAGTCCTAACACACTATTTAGTAAAGCTATGAATTGAGCATTTCATAAACCAATTTTTCATAGAGTAGATCAAAAGAATAATTTCCTTTAATTATGGTAGTGTTGAAAATGGTTTTATTAATCCATTCGTGTAGGTTTAGTACCCATGCAACTTAAAATCAAGTTGCAAAGGATCAATTCATTATGAATAATCATTTGTTCATGTGGGTTTAGTACTCATGCAACTTAAAATCAATCTATGAAAGGATCAAAACCAGTAGGAATAATCCTTTGTAAACATGTGTGACATCTATTTTGTCTAAGATGATTAGATATCTCAAGAAGCATGCAACAATTAATGACAAAATGAACTTGAATAGGAAATAGGGCATTAACACATTTGAGGGATCTAGCAACCACAAATATAGGATATTGTGAGAGAGGTAACACTAGTTGTAGTCAATGCTTAATACACATGCAAAAAAGGTTTGAAGGTGTTAAAAACCATAGAATTTAAGGAGCATTTGATAAAATCTAGATGGACTAAATTTCCTTGAACATAACTAGTCTTATACAAGCTCATATTTAACATCCATGGAATGAGCAATATAAGGCAACTAGGATATGGGTCCACTAGAAGGATTTACTAGGGAAGATCACACAAGTCTTAGTGAGTACATCATGATCTTTAAAAAATTCACACTTGAGAAAGTAACCTACCATTTTTATTGGAGGATTTCAATAACTTTGAGTTAGTTCTTATTGGAATGATGTCGGCTTTTTAAGCCTTACTACCACAAAATATCACAGGTTCTAATATAAAGAAGCCACAATATTAAAGGTCAAAATATCAATAATGAAGAGTAGAATAATATATGAGCAATTTAATATGTATATCAAGGCCAATATAATACTAAAAATAACATTCACTTATATAATCAAATATGAATGTAAATGGCCTAAATCATTTATGAACTATGCATGAAAAAAACTTACAATATTAATTGCTCAAAATTTGTATACAAACTTTATTCACTTCCTTCCTCTTACAATTAAATAATCATATATTCATTGGATATGATTTGATTCACCTTATCATGGAGAATTATCTCCATAATATAGCCATAGTAATATGACTCTTCAAGTACTTGACTATTGCTCTCCATATGACAAGTCTCATGACCTTTGGCTTATCATATTGCCACTTGCATATTAGACTCTTCACTTTCTTATTGCATGCACACTTGACTCTATGACACTTGCACACTTCTACATGCACTCCTAATCTAAGACACTTGTGCACATCCTCACATTACATATTTTCACACTTACATACATGACACTTGTGCACATTCTCTCAATATACACTTGCACTCTAACTTACATGACACTTGTGCATTTCCTGCACATTGCACTCTTACATGATACTTGTGCATTTCCTACACATTGAAACTTACATGAAAGAGAAAATATAAATCACACATCTAAACTAAAGACTCAACCCTAATCTATTACATATTTACAATTGTACCATGAAGGTACCATGGGGGTACATTAGCATGTACCAAATAATGTAATATTCCTCAACAAATGAATGGGAAGAACTCAAAAAACTTCACCTACAAATATTGCATTTGATGAGAAAAAATATGTCATACTTTTAATGTGAATAAGATCTTGATAGAACCTTTGCTACTTGTTAGACCTAGTACCAACCATTTTCATTGTAGCACCAACACTTTGTAGCTTAGTGCCAATAGATGCTAATGTTAGGGGCATTGCCATCAACAAGTATCATCAATAGTGTCATGCCAGTCATTATGTGGCACTGCCTGTGCATCCAAGAGTTAACAATAGGGATGCCATCGTGATATGGTTCTACTTGCAAACAAAGTAGGCAAAAACAAAAAAGCACAATATGTGAGGAACAATTATTGAACTGAACAAATTATGCAGTGTATTGATAATATCCCAAATAGATTATAGTGTATTGCATGACACTTTGAGGGGGCAAACTCCTTTAAAGAAATGCTCAATAATAATTATTCAAGATCATCCTCTTTTTTGCACTACAATATATAATTCTTTAGGGTCAACTAAGAGTCTCAAAATAGGCACTCAAGCTAACCTAACCCTAGTGCTCAAGGGTCACCCCCACACACAAAATAGTCATTCAGGCTAACTATAACTATTACAATCAAAATAATAAAGAGGTTAAGAATCAAGGGTCCTAACATGCCCTCCTTTGAAAGTTGTCCTTAAAACTTAAGGTTTGGAACTGTTGTTCAAGCTAATGGAGAAATTCCTAATTTACATTTTTTGGTGGCAAGCCTTATAATTATACCAAAACATCTACTATGGTACAGTTACATAGTTTGGGCAGTTGCCTATCCAAAATAGCCGTAGGTTCAAGGATGATGAATTCTTTGTCATATAATTCAGAAAGTGTTGACTAAGCTTGAATACGTTCGACAAGGACATTCTTTAAACATGGCACTTGAAAAACATGATATATTTTGGAATATGGTGAGAGGTCCAAACTATAGGCAACAAGACCAATTTGTTTTAGTACTTCGTAGGGACCATGGAATTTGGGTGCTAACATTTGACTTCCCATGAACTTTAAGGTTTCTTGCTTGTATGACTATAGGAAGAGGGAAACCATATCCTCTTCAATGAATTTATGCTTTAAACGATGTTGATCTACTTGTTGCTCTATACGATTCTAGACCAATGTTACATTGTCCTTGAGAGTTTGAAGTTGACTTTCCTAATTGTTGAGGACCAAATCAATGACTTGTACCCTAGAATTACCTTGAAGGTAGGGTATCAAAGATGGTGGTGGTTTGTCTATAGTGCTTAAGATGATGTCATCTTTGTTGTAGTGTGATAAGTGGGGTTGTACTATCATGCAATTAAAGGTAACCATTGTTAGTAAATCAGTCTTATTCTTAGGATAATTCCATAAGATATCACAATATATCATAATATCTCAAATGAAAATCTCACACTATAACAAGTATCAATGGAATATTATCAATAAATCTACTTTAAGCAAGGCATAAATGCAATGCTTTTTCAATTACATATTACAAAGCTTTGTATTTAATATATACATGCATAGGACTCTTCATATTTACATGACTTTTGACCTTTGCACTTACATAAACTCTTCATCTCCTCAAACTCACAAGAGATCTGACTCTTCATATTATTACATATTTACATGAAGACAAAGACTTTCATGATTACACATAACTCATAACTCCTCACTTATAAACATGAAAATCCACTCACATAACTCACACTTCCTAACATGAAACCTCACACACATACCTCCACACTTATTTACACAATACATAACTCATACTTAATAACATTACGTCTACTATAGACTCAAATATTAAACACACCCTGATTACAAGGTCCTTGCATTAATATTGCAAGGTACCAAAGAATGTAATACCTCCAACAACCGTTTAGCCTAGTGATGCAAGTAAGTCTCTAAGCATTTATTGATAATTTTAGCTTGATTAATAGTTTACAAGTGGTATGGCAAGCTCATTTTCAGTTGGGTTCAATGCACATCAAAGAGTTCATCCCAAAAATTAGTGGTGATGGTAGCGTCCAAATCACAAGCAATGGAAGTGGGCATGCAATGGAGGTGGAAGATTTGGTCGATAATGGTTTGATAAATAAGTGAGGCTTTGTAAAGGTGGTCAAATGAGCAAAAATGGGTATACTTAGAGAGATGATCCACCACCACAAGAATAATAATTTACCTACTAAATTTGACAATCCTTCAATAAAATCCATTGAAATATCTGTCCACACCATAGTTGGAATTGGTAATAGTTGTAGCATGCTTGGGGTATTGACTATTTTTCCTTTGCAACATCCAATTTTTGTCCATAATGCATCAATTTCAACCGTTTCTATTGTTTCTATGATTTTCACCACACATAACTAAGCTACGACTTCGTGAGAAACCTTCAATAATTTCTAATTGCTTTTTTTTGGAGCTATTATTAGTCCCTTGGTGTATTTTTGAACATTTGTCTTGAATTTCATCCAAATTTTAAAGAAATTCCATATGATGGTTCCTAATGTAAGCAACCACTAGAATTCCAAGACTACATCACAAGCATCCAATGGAAGTATGAACATGTTAGATTTTAAATTATAGTCTCCCATTGAAATCTTGACATTCTGACATTTTCTCTTGAAAGCTAATTTACTCTCATTAGCATTCATTATCTTAAAACTATTGCATAGATACCTATAACAATCAACCGATTTAGCTAATATTGGATCCATGAAGTTGTGAGTGCTGCTTGTATCAATAAGAATGAGTAGTGGATTCT
The DNA here is from genome assembly GCA_028583015.1 of Wollemia nobilis. Taxonomy (NCBI): domain Eukaryota; kingdom Viridiplantae; phylum Streptophyta; class Pinopsida; order Araucariales; family Araucariaceae; genus Wollemia; species Wollemia nobilis. The sequence goes on along the minus strand of JAQPPZ010001136.1, from coordinate 133,005 downwards.
TTTTGAAGCATCCCCTCACTTACATAATTTGAAGTATGGTGATTCTTGATAAAGCATTGGGTAGATTTATCCATTTTATTTGTTCCTTTTTATTTTTCCTCATTCGAACCATCCTTTGGAAATTCCATATTTAAGGAATCATAGGGCGAATCTATGTATAATAGGTATATTTGTTTTGTGCATTTATGACATGGTATGTATTTTCATCATAATTTTAGCACAATTCCTCTTTGCAAACTTTCACCTCTATCTCACTTAGGTGCTTGATTGGTATTGATTGTGTACCTTAATTTGTTGGTGTTTTGGAAGACTAGATTTTGAAGTGGTGGCAATGGATTATATGTATGGCATTAGGTGTAAATTTATCCTTTGGCTAACCAAATGGCTTCCATCATGTTTTGGGAGTTAAAAATTTTTACTTCTACCCATGTATCTTCCTTTAAGCCATTAATGAACGAAATTTTGTAAAAGACATCTTTGAATCCTTCTATCCTATTTGATAATTTTTCAAATTGTGTCTAAGTACTCACAAACCAAATGAGTTTGCCTCAGTTTAGTTAATGATCCTCTGAAGTCTTCATATCCACTGGGACCAAATTGGACTAATAGGTTCTTGTAAAATTTATTCCATATATGTGTACTACTAGATGTCTTTTCCAATCTATTGACACCACTAAATAGATTTAAGTTCAAGGTTGAATTAAGATATCATCATCTTCTAATTGTTGGGCATTTTATTCAAGGGAAAATATTTTTTTGCTCGATAAATCCAATTGGTGGGGTCGTCACTATCAATTTTTGGGAATTCTAGCTTAGACGTGTATTATGGAATGCCTAAAGCATGTTGTCCTCCCAAAGTATGTTGTCTTGAGCCAAAATTGGACCTTTGTTGGATGATATTGTGCTGTCCTATTTGTTGCAATATATTAGAACAATAATTATTTTATCGTATTTGTTGTCAAGCCTCTCTATTTTAGATTTAGTATTGTTAATTGTGTTCATATTTTACAACTTGGTTAAGTATAAAAGTTCTTTAGTTCTTTCAGTTCTTCATCTAACTTTTCCAAAAAGAGATCCTATGATCTATGACCCCAGGTCATTTTGGGGTCACTTGGGTCTATTGAAGGGTCTAGAATTCTAAAAGTATACCTTGTCCTCATTTTTCTTATCCAATAATCTACAAATCTATCCTATTCTATTCTCCTTGAAGTGGTGGAGTTTTTTAGATTTGTGTTTGAATCAAATCAAAATTTTGTAGGGTTTTCAATCTCTATCATAAGTAAGCCAAATTAGTCACAACTAGATTTTTTGGTTTATCTAGGGTAGGGTTTGTTTGGTGTGTGGGCTTGCAAGTATACAAATCCCATTAGTAAAGAGTGTCTATCCTAATATTTCATAGCTATGACTATCCTATCCTATATATATAGTGTGAGTCTTCCTAGGGCTAACCACTTATAGGTGCACCATAGAATACAAACACCCAATGACTATCTAAGGTGGTCTCTCAATATACCCCAAGGTACATGGGAGCTCATATCCATGTATGGATGTTGTTTGAGGACTAGGAATTGGTGGGTTGAGTCCCGCCTCACTTGGTTAGTTGCTTTATAGAAAACCTAGCTTATCCAATAAGAAAAATTGTCCATGGACTTTTAAAAACCATTGACACAAGGTTTCCAACAAAAAAATTAGATATTGCAATGAATAAAAAATTTACCAAAAACTATTGGAAAAAAAGATACAAAACAAAAAAATAACTGAAGCTATTGTACTTGAACTATACAAATAGAAAAAATTTGTTTGCCATAATAGAATCAAAGTATATTAGAGAGAATAAATTAGTTTTTGCAATTGAACAAAATGATATAAACAAATCCCCTTGTTCTCACAGATTTAACCTGAAAAGTGCTTTGATATTAGATGATACTATTCTACCTCTAAACTCCTTAGGATCAGTGATATCACAATGCTTTTGACTTATAGGTCTTGGTGTCTATTTGGAATTCTAATTATACATGCTAACACCATATTCCCTTGTGGCATCAAACTCACTTATGGTGACAACTCAATTTACGGTGTCATGACCAATGTGGTGCCAACCTTACCTTTGTGACAATGACTAATTTACCTACAAACATAGATAGAGATATGTAACTATCCAAAACTAATGCTAAAAGAACTTAGATTTTTTTTTGAAAGTACAAGCTGAGAGAGATCCATAAATTCCTAACTAGCAAATTTGTTAAGTTAATCTATTGTTTAGGTTTATTAAATTTTCTAAATCTACTAAGGGTTACATCACACTTTATACCCTATACAAGTTCATTTGTGTAGCATATACTGCAGATAAGCTATCCATATTGTCTTTTCGATAAGATAACTCATCACCTTCAGTACAGTCGAAGGTATACACCCATCTCCATACCATACACAAGTCCATTTGTGTAGGTATGCTACGCGTACTATGAGTTAAGTCATCCATCTCATCTTTATGACAAGCTAAGCTAACTTAACCCTGATGTAAATAATCAAGTTGATTCATAATTAAAATCATCCTAAGAGATCTTAATCTCTTAGGTCCTTTCTATGTTCACCCTAAGAGATCCTAATCTCTTAGGTCCTTTCTATGTTCACCCTAAGAGATCCTAATCTCTTAGGTCCTTTCTATGTTCACCCTAAGAGATCCTAATCTCTTAGGTCCTTTCTATGTTTAGAAGAACAAGGTTAACTTTATCTATTTAATCTAAATAAGGAATAATATCTACCAAGCATCTAATAAGTACCTTAAATAAAACATCTTGCATAAAATAAACAAAGCAAAAGAAATGCTAAATATCCACAATATCTTCATATTTCAAATAGTAAATTAGAGATACATTCCTCATTTATTTATTTAAATCATTACATAGAATCCAGTATGGTAAATCCTCCATAATCAAGAATAAGGTATTACATTAATGTCCAACTAGGGATTATTCCCCAAGAGTATAGTCTATTGAACATAAATACTTACTGTGACCAAAATCAAAGTCAGTGCATTGGTTTCAATTGTCATCTTTGGTTCTTCCTGCCTTTCCATCGCTCATTTGAGGGTAGTCGTGGATCAGGTTAACTCATGGTTCTATGAAAACATGCATCTAAATGCTTCTACTAAAACATAAAGCAAATGCATATATAGATTATTTGCCAAATTGTAACTATACAAATCTATTTCAAGCATTCAACCATCTACTGTCTTAGTTGATATCATAAGAATTTCTCCATCTCTCTTAACTCAAAAGAGAGTCATTTCAACAAATGTAGGCAGTTCACAAGCCTTGCTTTTGTCGAATAATTATTTCAAATAACTAAGGTCTCATTCCTTAATTAATAATATAATTCAATAAAACATTATTTTAATAACTAAGTTCTCAATCCTAATTTAACCAAATAATCAAATAAATCATTTATTTAATTAACTAAAGTCCCATTCCTTTAATTAACCAAATAATCATATAAACCATTTATTTAATTAACTAAAGTACCATTCCTTTAATTAACCAAATAATCAAATAAACCATTTATGTAATTAACTAAAATCCCATTCCTTTAATTAACCAAATTATAAAATAATTATTTAATTAACTAAAGTCCCATTCCTTTAATTAACAAAATAATAAACCATTTATTTAATAAGTAATCATAAAATTAATTATTTTAAACAAATGAAAGCATCGAGTATATGCTTTACAAAACCTACGATTTTACTTAAATGATAAAAAGAGTACAATAAAGAAGGAATTCGAACACAAAGAACTCGATAGTTCTGTTGGAGAAGATGACCATCCCAAGGTCGACTAAGTGGAGAGGACAAGGAGGGATGCCATTGCCTACGTGGCACACACGGTGGTCTACCAACAATGATTCCATCGTGAGTAAGTCATCCTAAAAGAATTTCCAAACTGGAAGGGGGTTTTAATTTCTTGGGCAAGTGCGAAATAGATCAGAATTTACTCCACGATGGGTAACATCAAAGGCTTGATCAATCAATCAAAATGATCACCCCACACCGGGGAGTGCTGACTAGGTATCAATATTTGAAGAGGAGAGTCTCAACCGAGATGGCTCATGGCTTACGATGCAGATAATGTTGACTACACACAAAAGAGAGAGAGAGGGTCAAGGAGATAGACGTCTATCATTCTCGCAACATCACAAGGAGGATGGTGAAATGGAACAACAACCAAATCAGTAAAGGAAAATGAGACAACATCTCTACCAACTATGGCTCGCCCTCCCCCCTAAGCAGAAAACTCAGTCTATTGGTCACAATGAAAACAACCCTGCATCATGAAACTTAACAACCATGGTGCTAGCCAACGTATCACCATTAAAACACAATGTTAGACGAAACATGACACTTAAGCAAAACATACGGTTTAACAATATAGCACTAGCAACGGATGCTATCATGAAACCCAATGGTTAAAATTTGTTCAAAACACTGCAAGCAAACAACCATAGTAACAAGGAGAGAATCCTATACTTCTCTTTATAATAATTCCTTAACTCACAAAAGTCTCAGGAACTATTATGTTAGTTTCTATTTCAAAACCACATGCCCAAATCCATGATTAATTAACTATCACAAGTCTTAAGAATAAAAATAGTAGCTTCTCTTTCAAAACCAATTTAAACATACAAAATCAATACAAGAGAATCCCATACTTCTCTTTATAATGATTCCCTAACTTACAAGAGTCTTAGAAAATATTACATTAGTTTCTCTTTCAAAACCAAATTAAACATACAAAGATGATACAAGAGAATCCCATACTTCTCTTTATAATGATTCCCTGACTCACAAGAGTCTCAAAAATCATTACATTGATTTCTATTTCAAAATCAAAAAATACTTTTGTTAAATAATCTGAGTCAGGTGAAAGTGGCTCTGGAGGGTTTGAAGCTAGGTGACGATGACTCTAGAGGGTTTAAAGCCAAGCGATAACTGCTTTGGAGGGTTTTTAACTCATAGTTGAGTTAGGTGATAGTGGATTGAAAGGGTTTATAATCTATAATTGAGTCAAGCAACAATGAGTTTGGAGGGTTTGTAATCCACAACTGAGTTAGGCAATGGAGAAATCGAGTCAGGAAGGCAAGGGTGATTTGTAGGGTTTGACTAGTGGGCAAGGTGGAAGCAGTGGAGGTCAAGATGCGAGGAGCGATGGAGGTTAGGGTATGGAGATTGGTGGTGGGTATGGTGAGGAGAGTTGTAAAGGTTAGAGAATGGGGAGTGCTATGGCTAAGGGTTTTTTTGTGAAGGTAGTCAAGCTATGGGGAGTGGTTTTGGTTAGGACAAAGAAAGCATTGTGGGTATGGTTGTGTTTAGCAGTGATAGTTAGAAAAAGGGTCATATGCCATTTCATCAACCTTTTGTCTCAAGGGCCTGATATTGGGTTAGTCAACTTAAGGGAACGTAAAAATAAATAAGCCTAGGGTTAAATCTCCTTTCTTGTTTAAGAAGACTTATGGTTCTAGACCCTCTTGCAGATATGGTTGCTTCCCATGGGGATTTTGATCTTGTTGGAAAATTTGTTGGGAATTGTCCCAATTTGGATGCTATTAGAAAGTAAGTTCAGTTAAAATGGTGTCCTAAGGGTTATTTGGAGATTGTTGCATTACCTAAGGGTTTTTTTCTCATTAGGCTTAGTGGTTTGGAGGACTGTAATCGGATTATTCAAAGTGGTCCATGGTTATTTGGGCATAGAGGTTTATTCCTAAGGAACTGAACACTCATTTTCAATCCTATTTCTCAATGCATTGACCAAGCTCCTATGTGGGTTCACCATCCTGGCCTTCCTTTATATCTTTAGCAGAGGAGATCCTAGCTAGAATTACAAGTCAAATAGGAGAGCTGGCAGCGATAGACCTTGTTACCATTGCTAAATCTAGGTTTTTGTTTGCTAGATTTTGTGTTAATTTTATGCTTGATAAGGACCTTTCAAATTCAATTGAAATTGAGTCTAAGTTTGGGGTCTAGACCCAACCTTTGAAATATTATAATATAGCTAGGAAATGATCGACATGCAAGAAGTTTGGTCATCTCAGCTTCACTTGTGCTTTATCTCAAAAATTTGATGAAGGAAAAAATATATGGGAAAGGAAGCAGTCCCCAAATCTAAGTTTTCTGGCATCTAAGTCAGTGGTAGATAGGAAAGGTGCTCATGGTGCTCCTGAGGAGTTTAGTAAAGTTCCCACACAAAGCTTGGATGTTGGTGCAGTTGAAGGCCTTGTCACATATGAATTTTATGAAAAGTGCTTAGAGGTAAATATCACATTGGTCATTGCCTCTGTTTGTGATGTTGGTGTTGAATGTAGGAATACTTTTTATTATCTTCAAGTTTTAGATTGTGTTAAAACTACAACAAAGGATTTTGAAGCATCCAAGCAACCAAACAAGTTTTTGACTATTGTAGTGTCTTTTTTGGATGAATATGGTTTTTTTGATCCTACTGATTGTAGCCCTAGGAAAGATGTGGATATTGCCTTAATTTAGAGTGAGGGACTCAATACTCCTAACCAAATTACTAGAAGTAAAAAAAAAAATGCTGATGCTGGTTATAAGACCCAAAAGGGTCAACTATCAAAGTCTAAAATGTGAAAGAAGGAAACAACCATGGAAGTGGAAAATGGAATTCAAAAAGTTTTTAAATTTGGGTAAAAAAGACCCCATAAAAAATATAAAATGAAGTTTCTTTCTTGGAATATTAGGGGATTGAATGCCCCTTCGAAACATTGATAAATTTTGATGCTAAGGAAGGAAAATCAATTAGATATGGTAACGCTTCAGGAAACCAAAATGGATGTACAAAAGACTCAAAGTATAAAGTAGTTTTTATGGAAAGAAGTAGATTGTTTGATTATCCCATCCAATGGAGCTTCTATAGGGCTTATGTGTTTATGAAATAAGGAGAAGATTGAAGGTCGAATTATTGTAAATAATAGCAGTTTCATCTCTATGTTTTGTCATAGTCTAGAATATAACCAAAATTGGATTTTGATGAACGTGTATGCCCCTAAGTCGATGAGTGGAAGATGCTCTTTGTGGAGATATCTGAGTTGTCTTAGGAAAGTGTTCAAAGATATTCCTTGGGTGTTGGCAAGTGATTTCAATACACTGCTTTACACATATGATAAGAAGGGAGGCTCTCTAGTTCTATTAGAGGGAATGGAAGACTTTAGGAAGTTTTTGAGTAATAATTGTAGCAAGTGTGAACACTTAATATTGTTAAGTGGTTATTTAGTGTTTAGGTTAGGTTAGAGTTGTCAGCTAATTGTTTATGTCGGCAAGATGTTTTTTAGATTAAATTCTTCTAGTCCCTTATCCCTCCAACTCCATTTCCCCTTATTCCTCTAACTTCCCTTCATTTCCTCTCCGCCGACTTTCTCCCTATCTTCTCCATATATATTAGTGGGTATTTCTATGTTCTAGGATTGTATTGGGCTCTGCGAGAATATTATATAATTTATTTGTTATTTAGTAAATATTTAATATTTCCACCTGGTCCGAATAGTACATTTGGTATCAGAGCCGACGGGCACGATTCTCGAGATCGAACGGGCACGTTTCTCGAGGACGCACGGGCTGGCAAGCGTGCTGGGCACGCATCCCGAGGAGCTGGTGACTGGCTGGCGAGCGTGCTAGGCACGCATCTCGAGGAGCTAGCGAGCGGATCGAGGAGGTGGTAGAGCTGGGCACAAACTTCGATGCTGCATGGATTTCGAGGTGACATGTGGCAGGCGGAGCGACAGCTGATGTGGACACGCGGATCGAGGTGCTGAGGTGGACGCTGAGGTGGCGGCAGTCGACACATGGTGAGTGCTGACAGAGCGCTGATGTGTCGCTGACGTGGCGATCGACGTGGCAAGCAGAGCGTGTGCGGTGGCAAAAACTTGTTTGTCCACGTGGCGGACGTGGATTAGTCTGAGAGTGACACGTGGTGATTGCAGATTGGCTGAGGATAACGCATAGTGTCAAGGAGCGATTGCCCGACGGCAATCGATAACATATGCGGCCTCGCGCATATAAGAAGACCAGAAAGTCTTCTTCCTCTTGAATGTGGGACAAATCCACATTTAAAAAAAAAAAACTCTCGCCCGACGTTAGAATAAGGAACCGTCTGTTCCTTTCCATTTCAGCCGACGGGCGTAGCGCAATCGGCTGAGTCTTTGCCTTGCGGAGGAGAGGTCCCGGGGTCGAATCCCGTCGGGGAATAAACAAAGTTTTTTTGTTATTTTTTTTGCAACCTTCGGACGCCGACGACTATAAATCGGCGGCCATCCTCTTTGGTTTCACTGGCGCCACGTGGTGTAGCGGCTAGAGGCTGCAGGCAGGACACGGAGGTCCTGAGGTCGAATCCCGTCGGGGATTTCGCGACGACACAAAATCAAAAAGGTTTTTTATTTTATTTTAAGTTTTTCATTATTAATTTTAATTAAAGTTTTTTAAAATATTTAATAATTTTTATTTATATTTTTAATTAAGTTTTTTTAAATAAACCTTTATTTAAAAAAACTAATTTAAAATATCTATAGAAAATTGTTAAATTTTTTTTTAGGCTTTATTAAAATAAATTTTGGAAAATTGATTTAAAAAAAGAGGAAACATTGCCTAAGAGGCAATTTTTGTAAATGATTGGCACAATTGCCCTAGAGGCAATCCTTGTAAAAAGGCTTTAAAAGAGGGATATTTTTTGCATCAAAAGTGAGGTAAGAAAATTTTGGAGCACGCTGCCCCTTGGAACCCCGTTGAAGGGTTAAATATTGTGATGGAATATTGATGATTGGACATTTACAAAATGGACACCAAGTTTGAATATGTGAAGGTGCCAGTTTTTGATGGTAAAGACTATCAATTATGGGCAATTAAGATGAAGACTTTATTGATTACAAAAGGGTTTTGGGACATAGTCGAAGAAGGATATGAGGAACCCACATGGAACAAGCTACAAGGAGACGATAGTAAAGATATGAAACATAAGCAATATGAAAATTGCTTAGCCCTTATGGATTTGAGGAGAGGAATGGAAAAGAGTGTTTTTACTCTCATAGCCAATTGTAAATCAGCTACAGTGGCATGGCAAGTGTTGAAGGATGCTTATGGGTTTGATGCAGACACCCATAAAGTCATGAGTGACAATCAAGAAGATTGTTTAAGCAAGGAGGAGCCTTGCTTCCTTGAAGAAGCTTCTGAATTAGATCCTTTTCAAGGAGATTTTGAAGAGTCTTGTCAAGACTCATATGAAGACATGTCTTGTGTTGGCATGGAACCTTGTATATATCAATTCTCTGTTTTAAATGGAGAATATGATGATGAAAAGAAAAATTGTGTGAATGAGGTTTTTTGTAAGGAAAAAAAATCAGTTGAGAAAATGGCATGTTTGGAAAACATGGACATTGACAGGGAAAGTCTCATTTACGAAACAATAGAGGAAAAATCATTCTATGGGAATGATGCATATTGTGAAGACCACTCCAAACTGGATGATGGCTTGCTTGAAGATTCAACCCAAAAGTGTTGGCATATTGAAAATATGGAAGGATATTCCATTGATGACCATTTTTCAAGAATGAAGGAATGTAACATTACAAAAAAGAAATACGAAGATATGAAATCCCTTCATGGACAAGAGGATGAGAAAAAGAGAGATCAACCCTTATTCTTTGAAGATGTTTCTTTGCAGATAGAAGAGGCTTATAAAGTCTATGAGGAAAATTTGAGAAGAAGAGGTATTTATGCTACAAAAGGAAGAGGAGGCAAGAGAGGTTTTGCTTCTTGTAGAAGCCTTGTGAGTTATGCAGATGAAGAGGTTTTTTGTGAAGCCCTTGACAAATGCATTGTTGATATTGAGGGGGAGATTGAATCTCCAAGTATTGCTATTCCAGATTTGTGCTCCATGGGGGAGGCACCTACAGTTATTGAAAATTGTAATAGTCAATTATTTCTTTTAGGAGGAGAAAACGATGAAAAGAAAAATTGTACTAATGAATTGTTTGTAGGAATGGAATGCTTTGAAATCATTCACATTGATAGCAAAAAGGATGAATGTCTCAATGACGAGACAATTGCTCAAAGATCTTGTTGTGAAGATCATTCAAAAGTGGAAGCAGAATTTGAAGTTGAAGGAAGAGAAACACTCACATTGGAGTGTTCCTTGCTTGCAGATCACCTAGATGAGGTGATGTATGATGAAGAATGTCTCATGGAGGAGACATATGAAAAAGAGTGTCTTATGGAGAAGACACCACATCAATTATTTGTTGCTAAATGCTTCATGAACAAAGCATCTACAATTCTCATGGAGGAGCATAAAGCAGATAATGATGGAGAAACCCTCATCATGGAGTGTTGCATAGTTGAAGACCACTCACATAAAGCAGAGACAAATGAAGAGTGTATTATGGAGAATGCACCTAAAATTCTCATGGATGAGAATAATGATGAAAATAACCTCAACCAAGATTGTTGGCATGATGTTGGAAAAGCAATGTTCAAGAAAGACCATTGGCTTGAAGACCATTCACTTGGAATGGTTGTGTGCTCTCTTGAAAGAGCAACTAAAAAAAAAAAAAACTTGTGGTGGCACTCCTTCCACTCTTCATGTGGGATCTCCTTCATCTAAATAAATGTTTTCATCAAAATAGGGCACTCGGTTACTTGCAGGAAAAAGTAGCACCAAAGATGAAGGAGATCCCACATGAAGAGTGGAAGGAGTGCCACCACAAGTTTTTTATAAATTTTGATTACTTGATACAATATTGGAGGAAACGTAAGAGAAATGTTTTCTTCCAATGTTGTGGAGGAGGATCTTGATGCTCAGTCAGATATAGGGATCTTCATCTGTCAACATAAGTATGTTCGGGACATGCTTAAGAAGTTTGCTATGGAGCATTGCAAACCAGTTGCAACTCCAGTTGGACATGGGATCCAATTAAACAAAGATGATGGAGCATCAAAAGTTGACGTGACCACTTTTAAAAGCATGGTTGGGAGTTTGATGTTTCTCGCCAACACCAGACCTGATATACAGTATGCTGTTTCTCTTGTCTCTCGATTTATGTCTAATCCTTTTGAGTTGCATTTGCAGGCAGCTAAGAGAATTCTTAGATATGTACAGGGTACATGGGATTTTGGAATCCATTACCAGAAATGTAACACTATCAAGCTTGTAGGCTTCAGTGATAGTGATTGGGGTAGCAACATTGATGACATAAAATCAACCTCAGGGAACTGTTTTAGTCTAGGATAGGGACTAATAACTTGGAGTTCCAAGAAGCAGACAGTAGTAGCACTATATTCAACAGAAGCTGAGTATATAGTGGTCACTCATGCTAGTACTCAAGCTTTGTGGCTACGAAAGGTATTAGAAGAACTTGGAGAGCAGCAAAGTGGTCCAACAAGGTTATTCTGTGATAACATTAGTGCCATTCAGTTGGCATACAATCTTGTCCAACATAGTAGATCCAAACATTTTGATATGAAGTACCACTTCATCAGAGATATGGTGGAAACTGAAACTATTGAGCTTCACTATTGCCCCACTTTGGAGAATGTTGCGGACATCTTCACCAAGGCGTCGGCTAAAGCTCAATTTGTAAAGCTGAGAGACTGTATTGTCAGACCTCTCAACTTTAAGGGGGAGAATGTAGCAAATGTGAACACTTAATATTGTTAAGTGGTTATTTAGTGTTTAGGTTAGGTTAGAGTTGTCGGCTAATTTTTTATGTCGACAAGATGTTTTTTAGATTAAATTCTTCTAGTCCCTTATCCCTCCATTCTCTCCTTTATTCCCTCTTCCTCCTTATCCCTCCAACTCCCTTTCCCCTTATTCCTCCAACTTCCCTTCATTTCCTCTCCGCCGACTTTCTCCCTATCTTCTCCATATATATTAGTGGGTATTTCTATGTTCTAGGATTGTATTGGGCTCTGCGAGAATATTATATAATTTATTTGTTATTTAATAAATATTTAATATTTCCACCTGGTCCGAATAGTACAATAATGAGTTAATGGATATTGATCTTAGGTAGTTTAAGTATGCATGGAGTAATTGGAGATTGGGTGACCAACTAATTTAGATAAAGCTATATCGGTTTTTAGTTTCTCAAGAAGGTCTAACAGTCTTTGGAGAAACTACTCTTACGACCCTCCCCAAGATTGGAACTGACCATAATCCTATTCTTTGGGAAACATAGAGTGGAAGAAAAATACATAAGAGCCCCTTTCAATTTGAGTTGATATGGATGAATCATGAAAAGCAAAAGGTTTTTAGGGGCCTTAAAATAATTCAAATTGCTTGTAAATTAAGGTGGATTAAAGTCAATCTTAAATAATGGAATAGAAGAATCTTCGGGCATCTATTTACCCAAAAGAAGAATATAAATTTTAAGTTAGAAAATATTGAAAAGGAAGCGAACCAAGTTGGTATGGATGATCACCATAGAAGGACTAAACACCAGATATTAGTTGATTATCATAATCTTCTAGCTTGTGAAGAAGTGTTTTGAAAACAAAAATCAAGGCTAGTTTGGATTAAAGAAGGTGATAGCAACACTAGATTCTTTCATATGTCTACCCTAAGATATAGGTGCATCAATAAGATAAAGGATCTGGTTAAGGATGTTGTATCAGTGGTAGGGGAACCAGAGTATGTTATGGCAAAAGTGACCAGTTATTTTTTAGGCCTCCTAGGAGAACTTGTGGCAATGAATGGTGAAGCTAAAAGTAAAATTCTTCCTAATATTTTGAAATTGGTAATTTATCAGATGGATTTTTCTCTTATGCCTCCCTTTATAGATGAGGAAATTAGAATGGCCACATTTAGTATGGGTGGGGAAAAGGCCCTGGGATTGAATGGTTTCCCAGTTGCTTTTTTTTAGAAGTTATAGAATATTGTAGGATCAGATGTTACTAAAGCTATCAAGGAGATCCAATGAACCCAATACCTGTGTATCAATTTGTCAATTCTACTTTTTTGAATTTGATCCCAAAAGTTTAGGGAGCAAGACATATTAAAAATTTTAGGCCTATTAGTTTGTGCAACACAATCTATAAATTTTTTATCCAAAACTATTGCCAATAGGTTAAAGAGGGTTCTACCTTTTATTGTGGGAGATCAACAAGGTGGTTTTGTGAAAGCACGAGATTCCGGAAGATTGAAAGGAAAACTAATGCGATGTATTCAAAACCAAAATTAACGCTTAAGGTCCTATAAAATGAAATGCATGAAATGAAGGAAAAGAGATGAATTTAAATGAGATAAAAAGAAGTACAGAAAGCACAACCCTTTTTATTTATACTCTTCCAATTCGGTTCCAAAGACGTATCCTCCCTTTAAAGGGGTAGGAGCGTTAACATAGTTTCAATTACAATCATGGATTTAGTGTTCCTCCTTCCGCGCGCCCACATGTGAAATGGGTGAGGCAAAGTGTTACCGTCGCTGGTATTGATAAGTCTTTAATCCTTGCTGCTCCTCCTGCGTTCAAAGAAACAACAAATCGTCAGTAGCACCTGTGTATGATAATGAAACTCGCAAATCTGAAAGAGTACTGTTAATGAATGTAAAAGATGAATATAACGATTATTAAAATGAATCCAAATAAACTAAAAATTTGATAGAAGCATAATCATGTAACTAGCAAAATACTGCAAAAGAAACAGTCATCAAATTCAATATAGATTCGTATTCATCCGTGGGTCAAATGAGTAAACCTACAACAGTTTGTTACTCGTTTCGGGATGAGACAAGAAAACCTGTGATGATTTGGTACTCATTTCGGGGTGAGACGAGAAAACCTGCGACAGTTTGGTACTCGTTCCGGGGTGAGATGAGAAAACCTGCAATAAGGCAGGGGGTGCCCGAAGGCAAACCACCCGCGGGTTGAAACTTTGTTTCGACACCAATCCGCTTGGGATGGGTCCGAAACCTATTGTGATGTGTTGTCGATGAATTGATAGGCTATTGTGGTAAAAAAAATCAGGTTTTTGGTTCTTGATTCGTGCCTTCAAAGTCACCCAATAACCTCCTCTTCGATTAAGAGATTATGGATGTAAAGCACAAATCGTAAGTAAGTAAACTGTCAGCACTTCTTCGCTCAAAATGCTCCTTCTCTGTATATCTTTTGGGTGGTAAAACTCCCCAATTTATAGACCTTAGGGTCTCCTTGTTTGAATTGCGCATGCGAGGGTGCCACTTGAGTTAACTATCCTATTTTCAGAGAAAAGCTAACTCCTTGATTAAAAATCTCCTTGCATGAGGTCTCTAAAATAAAGACATGCATGATTGAAGTCTCTCTTCTTGATTTGGAGCCGTTCCTCGCAATTGCATGACCTGTAGCTTCAGTTAACTGGCGGACTTGTCGAGGTTTGAATTTTTTCCAGTCAAACCTTCTATTCATCCCACCCTAAAGCGATTGCTTAATCGTCCCAGGGTGGGACAAATACCAGTCTAAATTTGTCCCTGGGTGGGACGAGTAGAGAAAAAGGTGCCAAAAAGGTGCAAAATTGACTTTTGACCCTCAAAACTACTTTTGGGAGTGGTTAGGACCACTGTTTGACCTCTAGGGGCTGCCCTAGGGGCTGTTTGTGTCAATGCGATCAGCGCTTGTTGTCACATAATCGGATTGGTGCTGTTTTGGTGTCTACAGATGCCTCTTTTTGGGAAGCGCTATGCAAGGCGCAACGTCGAGCAAAAATATATAACCAAAGCACTAGTGATTAGGGTTTCTCAGTAACCTAACCAACTCTTGATGCCCCAAGTATGGAAAGGGCACGCATTCTTGAATCCTTGCTTTCGACGAGCTAAGGAACTAATGTCAAGTGTTAACCTTGTTCAGTGAGGTGTTACTTGAGCTTGGACATTGATCAGTCATGAATAGGCAAAGGGCGCAACCTTTTGTCTATGGGAACCTTGAGTTCATGATTCACAAATGCCAAGTGTTTAATAAGTTTGTGATTGTTGCTTGTTTGCTGCCCCAAGCAGGGGTGTGATTGTCTTTGTCAATGATCCTTTGAATGTGTGTCATTTCCTTAATTGGGTATGTTGTTGTTGATTGGTGACTAAGTGTGACTACCCCCTCAAGCGACGAATCGATGAGGGAATGACCGACATGAGAAAAGCGACGAGTCGCTTGAACCAAGATGACTTAAGTAAGGGTGCCTTCAGTTGTTTTACCATTGAATGTGAAAGCAGTTTTTGAACATTCTGACCTGTTTTTGGTGGGTTTTAACCCTTTTTGGTGACGCCGTTTGGGGATGAAATTATCAAAAATCCGTCTTCCCGTGGAGCGGTCCGGATATGATAGCCTTCTTATGGAATAGGATAGCGAGGATTTGTGACCCCAACATCTGTTTTGCATGCCCGAAATGTCAAGTGTAAAAGCACTCTCATCGGACACTTTTATTGCTCTTTTTGGTGCATTTTTGTGCATTTTTTTGCTGTTTTGTTTTTATGTATATGTATTTACATTGATGTATGCAAATGCTTTTATGAATGCGATGTGTCTAATTTGTATGATGTATGCATGTGGAATGAATGAAATGAGTTGTTGATGACTTGTCGATGCACCATAGACTATACAAGATTTGTCCGACTTGTCGTACTAATGGGATGACTTTGTGAAATGACTTTGCATGTGAAAACTTTGTTTTTGTATTTTGCATATATTTTGATGGTGATGTACGGAATGAAATGTACCAGTTTTTTGAAAATGTAGTTAAGCTTTTATAAGATGCAGATATTTTAACTAACTAGCCAAGACTGTACATTTATCTCACAAGACTTTTGAACAAGGTCTAAATTCGACTTGAATTTAACCAAGTTATTTTACATCCCTGTGTGTGCAATTGAGTTCGTTTATGTGGTATTTATCAGGATACTGCCAGTGCCAGATAGGATATCAACCAAACCTGTACTGAGGATCACCTAATTAGCTCCACTAACTCCGTTGTTGTATTTAGCAAGATTAATCCACGTGACAATCTAAGGTACCATAATCTAGCTCATCCACATGCAAATATTGGTCTGCACACACGCAAAGCTAATGTGATGGACATATCGTCATGCGGGTAGGATACCACCATTGCCAGGTAGGCTATCA
This sequence comes from Wollemia nobilis, assembly GCA_028583015.1. Classification (NCBI taxonomy): domain Eukaryota; kingdom Viridiplantae; phylum Streptophyta; class Pinopsida; order Araucariales; family Araucariaceae; genus Wollemia; species Wollemia nobilis. Next base: position 116,868 of record JAQPPZ010001136.1, on the reverse strand, counting down.
ACCAAACCTATAATGAGGATCACCTAGATGGTTTTCGAATACTGAGAATTCTAGGGATTCAAGTTCAGGTTATTTGTTGGCTGAATGATTTGGGAGACTTGCTCGTCTATATAGTGATGAAAATCACTGTTTATTTTTCTTTTTGAGCAAGGATTTTGAATAGTGGTGATAACCACTGTTATTTGATTTTGTATTTTAAGCTTTGTAAGTTTGAGCTTGTGAATGACCTTGATCCTGTTGGCCTTGGGGATGACTACCCATCCTGTTCAGGGATGTGTAGTACGAATCCTTACGACTTTGGGAACAAAGGGGGATGATGGAGATTATGAAGTAAGGGCATTGATCTGTTAGGCCTTGGGGATGACTACCCATCCTTAGCAGGGACGTGTAGTACGAATCCTTACAACTTTGAGACCAAAGGTGAATGGAGATGGGTGTGATGATGGTTTGTTGGAAGTGTGTTTTTGAATAGCGTTGATCCTTTTAGGTCTTGGGGACGACTACCCATCCTTGGCAGGGACGTGTAGTACAAATCCTTACAACTTTGGGGACCAACTATGATTGGGATTTGTGGAAGTGGTGAAAACCACTATTTAGTATGTGGAATGGATAGGGAAGAGCTCGTCATTTTGTCAATTCTCAGCATTCTGGAACCATTCGCACAGGGGGATGAACAGGCTAATATTTCACCTATGGTACCCTAGACTGCTTTGTAGGTTTCTCTTGCGTTCACACAACTTAGGAATTATTTTATGTGTGTTAATTTGTGTTGGGATGCTACATAACAAGGCGTGATCCAAGTAAAACTTTCCCGTGTAAAATCTGTTTAACTATGTACAGTTTTGGCTAGAAATTTAAAGACAGTTGAATGATGAAAACCCTATATACATTAGGAGACAACTGACTATGCTAAAAATGGCGGTGATGTTATGCTGGATGTATGCATTTATGAAAATGGATTTGATGTGAAAAATGATGGACTTGTCAAGTAATGACAGTCTATGGTGCTTTTGACTTGTATGACCTAGCAAATATATAATGTATGGATGCGATGCCTAATGCAACCTATATTTTTGTATTTTGATTTTTATGAGAATGCATGGAATTGAAATGTAATTTTTTTTTTTTTATGGGTATGCATGGAAGTGAAATGCAATTTTTTTTTGTGATTTTTGATGATTGTATTGTTTTTTTTTGTTTTTGAATATTTATTTTGACCAAGCGGTTATGGTAACCCTTGGAGCGTTTGGTTTGACCAAATGATTTATGGACACCTTTGGGGCATTTTGGGGTTGACCAAGCGATTGTGATAATCCCTGGAGCTTTTTGGGATGACCAAGCGATTGCGATAATCCTTGGAGCTTTTGGGTGACCAAGGGATTGCGATAATCCTTGGAGATTATAGGGTGACCAAGTGATTACGATAATCCTTGGAGCTTTTAGGGTGACCAAGTGATTGCGATAATCCTTGGAGATTGTAGGGTGACCAAGTGATTGCGATAATCCTTGGAGCTTTTAGGGTGACCAAGTGATTGCGATAATCCTTGGAGCTTTTGGGTTGACCAAGTGATTACGATAATCCTTGGAGCTTTTGGGTTGACCAAAGGGTTTATGGACACCTTTGGAGCGTTTGGTGTAATCCACTTGCTCTTCAGGGAATAGAGGTACCCCCAGCTTGATGATCTTTGTGCACCGAATCTGGCTCTGGAGGGATTGGCACGAATGGATCGGCCCTATGCATGGATAAGAGGACAGGGTCTGCCTTCGGCACTAATGTGGCTATGGGGTCTCCAGGCAAAAGTTGCTCTTGGTCTATCCAAAGTGGCGGACTCAACGTTTGATTCCAGTGCCTTGGGTTAATGTGCCACTCATGCCCTAGCCTTGTACCTAGTTGTGCCATCAGTTCTTCATGGGTTACAGGGTGATTGTGCTGTCGTGCATGATTGAGATATTCCATATCAGTGTCAGCTTCGTAATATCTATCAAAAAACCAAAGGCCCTTGTTGGCCTTGACAATTGCCTGCGACATGCTAGGCTCTTCTTGTTCGAGCAAATTGATGTGGTCCTCATGGAGTTGTTTCGCTCATTGCGAGGGGACCTGATTGCTTTGATGTGGCGCTTGCTCGATTGGCGCCTCTAAGGGGAATATTTCCATTAAGCTCTCTGGAAATTCTGAGACATGGAAGACCTCATCCTAGGGTAGCTCTACAGTTAGAGGCTGATCCTCTTCAATAAGAGCCTCGCATAAGTTGGGCTTTTGGGACCTCGAGATCTTAGGCTCTATCGACTCTAAGTGCTCTAATGCTTTGCATGTATCGGGGGATTTGGGCTCCTCCTCTTTGGTTGGTTCCTATTGAGGAACGTGGGGCCTATGGAGGGGTAGCCGGATAGCGCCCCCCTACCTTGGTATTGCATTTTAGTCCACTCTTTTGCTTGCTCAGATTCCTTAGAGGCTTCTTGAAGGATTTCTGAGGGTGGCCCATGAACTCGGGTGGGGGCTTGAGGAGTCGGGGGAGTAGCCTTCCGCTCCTGTCTAGGAGGCATTGGAGGTAGCGCTTGATAAGGTCACGATGACCTATCTCGCATCGAGGGGTTGTGTCCCTCATAATGTTTTGTCTTATGCGTGCGAAGGGTTGGAGTCTTCACCTGCATAGTGTGTTGGAACAACTCATCCTTATGGCTCTGAATGCACTCTTTATTTAGAAGATACCATTGCTCTAACTATTGTCGTTCTAGCTCAAGTAGCGTGAGTTGCATCCGATGTGCGATATGCTTGGCAGATTCTAAGATAGTTGGTCCTGTTGTCTCATTTCTAGAAGGCCTAGATGCCTCTCCTAGATATCTATCTTGGTTGTGGTGATCCGAGATCTCTATAGACCGCCTCCCTCTGTTGGGGGTAGCAGCATTCCCCCGAGGCTTTGGCCTCAGTAGGTGATCCTGATAGCTAGCAGTTGCGGAAGCGTATTGCTCCCGCGATGTATATTGCTCTTGAGGAAGGTAAGGGTTTTCCTCGTTCTCTCTTTCGTAAGTGAAAATGATGCAGGAGCATCCGGCGACAGTAGAGCAATCTTGCATTTTCTAAAATTTTTTCAAATTTCTCGAAGTACTTTGCAGTCTGACTTTTTTTCCCCAAGGAGGAAGTTTTGTAAGGCAAGGGGGGAGGGGTCACGAAATCACGACATGTCACGAAATCGCGACCTCAAAAGCAGCGAAGAGGCATTGGCGAGTTTCATCACGATATCACGACGTCGCGATATCGCGATGTCACGATATCGTGACGTTGTTTCAGAGCAAGGCGTAAGGGGGAAGCGTCGTGATATCATGACCAGTGGTAAGCTGCCATGTGGCAGTGTTGCAAAGACAAGGCTTGAGGCTACAGCGAGGCATAGGCAAAGGGAGTGCAAGAGGAAGCGGCAGTTTCATCGCGATATCGTGACGGCAGTTGAAGGCAACAAGGCAAAGGCGGAAGACAGACAACACAACGCAAAGGGACTTGGAGATGAAATGGTCGCGATGTCACGACGTCGCGATATCGCGATGTAGCGATATCGTGACCAAAATCAGGAGCGGAGGGCACAACGGAATTAAGTCACGATATCGTGACATGTCGCGATATCGCGACAGCAGTTGGAAAGTAAGCCAAGTCAGAGTTTTTGTTGCGATATCGTGACATGTCGCGATATCGCGGCTAGAAGGAAGAAAAGAAAAAGTTTACACGTGGACGGCCAGGCAGGGTCAAAATGGACACGTGGCTGCCACGTGTGTTAAAGCGACAAAATAGCAGTTGTAGAGCATGGACAGTATGGGTTAGACGGTGGTTCAGAAGAACGGTCTGACCAAAGTGGCAGTTGTAGGTCAAAGAAGACCATTAATGCAAGCTTCCAGACAGTTCGGGCAGTTGCCCATTTATGGCAGAAAATTTGAAAACTCGGCCGAGGGGTAAAAATAAAATTTGAAATTTTGTTAGGTGGGGGCATTAATTGCCTAGAGGGTCGAGGCCTCGATAAAAACTCGGATTTTTGTATTAGTCGGGGGGGAACGGGAGAATAGGCGCAGAAGGGTGAGAGTGGAAGAACCGAGCCGAGCATCGGTTAATGTAAGCCTACGGGCTGTAATGTATAAGAATTTCTGAATTAATAGAACAAAAGTTTGAAATTTGCAGGAGTGTGAAGGCGTTTATTTTTCTCGGTCCCTGTCAGTGGTATCAGAGCAGAAGATCCTGAGTGCGTAAACAGACCATCGGTCGTGAGGCAGTTTGCGCCAGGACCTATGGGAGGGTTCTGAGAGAGAGTGAGTTCAGATCCCGGGCGTGTTAGCAGATCGTCGGACGTGAGGCAGCTACATCGGATCGTTAAAAGCTTTGTAAGAAAAGAAAAGAAAAAAAAAAAAAATGCATTCCCGAAGAAGACGGGACAGCAAGGAGGATATGGTGCCGGAGGAAGAAGTCTTAGCTTTGCAACGACAATTAAAAGCCCTGCAAAAGGAATGGCTCACAATAAAGTTGCGGGAGCAAGAGGAGCGGCAAAGAAGGCGAGAAGAAAGAAAGAGGAAGAAAGGGAAAAGGTGAAGAAGGCTGCAGAAGAGTGCAGCAGTACCGGGACCTGCCCGGAAGAAGGCACAAATTTTTCTGTGCAAGTGGAGGAGTTGAAGCTGGCTGCAGCAGAAGTTTGCAGCAATGAGGAAATCTGTCCGGTGGAAGACAGAAGTTGTGTGGACCCGGAGAAGGGTTTGGAGCAGTCTATAGAGAAGGCAGAGAAAAGTCTGGAAGTGTTGCAGGAGGCAGCAACCGGACCAAGCAGAAGTGAAGATCACTTCTCCACTTACCCCGGGTGTCTGATGCAGGAGCATCCGGCAGCACCAGCAGCAGAAGCATCAAGTTGCGGGAGAGCCACTCCTGAAGAGTCGGCTCGGGAAGAAGAGGAAGAAAGCAAGAAAAATTTTGCTAAGGCAAAATCCAAAAAGTGTAGTGTTGGAAAAATGTCCGCGAAATCGTGGCATGTCGTAGAATCGCGACAGCAGCAGCAAGGCGAAAGCAGAGGCAAAAACATGCAGCAAAATCGTGATGTCTTAGCGAGGCAGAGGCGGAGGAGAAAAGTTGCAGCGAAATTGTGACGTCGCAATTTCGCGACGTCGCGAGATCGCGACGTCAGAAGGGCAAAGGTTTGTGTAGCGAAATCGTGACGTCGTGAAATCGTGACGTCAAGACAGAGATAGAGCAGAGTAGTGGGTGTGGTCGCGATTTCACGACATGTCATGAAATCGCGATAGCAGGGCAGCAAACGGAGAGAGCAGCGGAGACGTCGCGATATCGCGACAAGAATTCGAAGGCGGGCGAGCAGCGAGAGTTGGTCGCGATATCGCGACCAAAAGTGCCAAAGAGCGCAGAGGGGCAGAAACGTCGCGATATCGCGACGGAGAGAGAAAGATGCGATGGAGAAGGAGAAAGAGGTGGCAGGAAAACCGCAACAGGCGGTATTTTCAAAATTTGATCCAGAATGACACGTGGCACCCAGGGTGCAGTAAATGGCGGACAAATACCAAGAAGCACGAAAGACAAAAAGGATGGATGCGCAGGGTATTCTGATCGAGTCAGCAGTGGCAGGGACCATGCGGAGTGCGGGAATTTAATCGGGTTGGTGTCTCGATTTTTGTGAATGTAATTAATCGGGTTGGTGAAACCTTTTAGGTGGGAGTTGATGCGTGAGAGGGTCGGGGCCTCTATAAAAACCCAGTTCATTGTTTTAGTCGGGATGGTGGATTTGGGTAATATTTCACGTCGAGGATAGAAGCATGAAGTGTGAAGACCAAGCCGAGCGCTGGTCATTGTAAGCCTGCGGGCTGTTTGTAGAAGCATTTTCAGATTTAATGAATGAGATTTTCTGGATTTGCTAAGTGGGTATTACGTGTGATTTTTATTTTTTTTGGGTCCCCGTCAGAGCTCTAATACCACTGACGCCCCAGGTAAAGAGGAGAAGTGACCTTCACTTCTATGCTGTTCGGTCTGCATCCTTTGTAATATCTCCGAACACTCATCAACCTTTACAACCTGCTCAAATCCCATTTCCTGGAAAATTTTTTTGCCTTCTACTAGAAAAATTCTGGCATTGCTGCACACCTTCTCATCCACTGTCTGTAATGGCTTCAACTTGTGCCGCACTCCATATTTCATCAAGGAGTAAGTATTTGCACGACCATCATGCACTGCACTTCGATCAAACTGCCATGGCCTTCCTAACAGCAAATGACAAGCATCCATGGGGAAAACATCACATAGGACCTCATCCTGGTACTTCCCAATATTGAACGTGACTAAACACTGTTCACGGACCCATGCTCTATGGTCCTTCCGCAACCACGCAATCCGATATGGATGCGGGTGTCTCCTTCTCTCCAGCTGTAACTTAGCAACCATCTCCTCGAAAACTAAGTTATTTGTACTCCCATTGTCTATAATAACATTACAGACTTTGCCTGCACTTTTGCACCATGTGCGAAATAGGCTTCTCCTCTGTTCAGGTTTGTCTTCATCAATCAGCATGGTTCTCCTCACAATCATTGCTTCTCCTTTCTCAGCTTCTTCAGAATGTTTTGAATTAGCATCTTCCACTGCCACAACAGCTCTGGCAGGACCTACTTGTTTCTTGTTCACTCTCTCGGGGTGCTGGGGACACTCATATGCCCGATGCCCCTCTTCTCCATAGTGGAAACATGTTCCCTGAAACACTCCCCTTCCATACCCGCGTCCAGATCTACCTCTTCCTCTTGGGTAGCCATTGTTCTGAACTTGCGATTTGGGTTCTTCATCTTCTTTCTGATTCCGGCTGCTGCTAACCTCTTCTTTCTTCTCCTCTTTTCCTTCCTCTTTTCTTCCACCAGTCTTTCCTCCGTGCCCTCTTCCTCTTTGCTTGCTCTCAAACTTCCTGTTCAGTTTTTCTTCAACTTTCAGAGAAAACTGGTAAGCATCTTCAATGGTGCTCACCCGAACTAAGCTCATCTCTTCCTGAATACTGGGTCTCAACCCATTAATATAATGGGCCACCTTTTCTTTGCTTTCTTCTAAATGGCCAGTTTTGATGGAGATTTTATAAAATTCCTCCGTATATTCTTCGACAGTTTTATTTAGCTGTCTCAAACCCTACATTTTTCTCAGCAGATCCAACTCATAATCTGCCAGAATAAACTGTCTCTTTAATTTTTCAACCATTCTGACCCATCTGGTTATTCTCTCCTTCCCTCTTCTATTCCTCTCCAGCTGTATCCCCTTCCACCATATGCTGACATGACATTTTAATTTGGTTTTGGAAAATCTGACCCGCTCGGGATCTTCAACTTCTTCATACTCAAAGTTTTCTTTTAGGTCATTTATCCAATCAATCAATTCCTCCGGATTCAAGTTCCCGGAATACGTGGAAACTTCTATCTTCGGCCTCTTCCCGATCTGGGATATGGCCTTGTACAGTCTGGCTTGTGCCGGATCTACAACTTCTTCTTCTTCTTCTTCAAACTGGTTTTCCTCTTCATCTACTTCATCTTCACTGTCTGCATCTCTTCTTGTTTCGTATCCTCTGTGCAGTTCTTCTTGCAAGGCCTGAACTTGCCGCTGCAAAGCTTGGAAATCTACTGCCATGCCTCTCCCACCAATGGGGTTTCTTCTCGGAGGCATCTTCTCACTTTTTCTCGAGCCTTCCCACAGATCCTGGTGTGACTGCCTCACGTCCGATGATCTGTCACACACTTAGGAACAACCTGGCTCTGATACCACTGACGAGGACCCAAAAAAAATAAAAATCACACGTAATACCCACTCAGAAAATCGAGAAAATATCATTCATTAAATCTGAAAATGCTTCTACAAACAGCCCGTAGGCTTACAATGACCAGCGCTCGGCTTGGTCTTCACACTTCACGCTTCTATCCTCTACGTGCAATCTTACCCGAATCCACCGTCCCGACTAAAACAACAAACTAGGTTTTTATAGAGGCCCCGACCCTCTCACGCATCAACTCCCGCCTAAAAGGTTTCACCAACCCGATTAATTACATTCACAAAAACTGGGACACCAACCCGATTAAATTCCCGCACTCCGCATGGTCCCTGCCACTGCTGACTCGATCAGAATACCCTGCGCATCCATCCTTTTCGTCTTTCGTGCTTCTTGGTATTTGTCCACCATTTACTGCACCCTAGGTGCCACGTGTCATTTTGGATCAAATTTTGAAAATACCGCCTATTGCGGTTTTCCCACCACCTCTTTCTCCTTCTCTGTCGCATCTTTCTCTCTCCGTCACGATATCGCGACATGTTGCGATATCGCGACGTTTCTGCCCCTCTGTGCTCTTTGGCACTTTTGGTCACGATATCGTGACATGTCGCGATATCGCGACCAACTCTCGCTGCTCACCCGCCTTTGAATTCTTGTCGCGATATTGCGACGTCGCGACGTCTCCGCTGCTCTCTCCGTTTGCTACCCTGCTGTCACAATTTTGTGACATCACGATTTCGTGACATGTCGTGAAATCGCGACCACACCCGCTGCTCTGCTCTATCTCTGTCTTGACGTCGCGATTTTGCTACACAAACCTTCGCCCTTGCCTTCGCCCTTCTGACGTCACGATCTTGCGACGTCGCGAAATCGTGACGTCATGATTTCGTTGCAACTTTTCTCCTCCGCCTCTGCCTCGCTGAGACGTCACGATTTCGCTGCATGTTTCTGCCTCTGCTTTCGCCTTACTGCTGCTGTCGCGATTCTGTGACATGCCATGATTTCGCGACATGTCGCGACATGTCACAAAATTGTGACATTTTTCCAACTGCGCCTCCTCTTCCGCTGTGACGTCACGATTTTGCGACGTCGCGAAATCGCGTCACGATTTTGCTACACTTTTTGGATTTTGCCTTAGCAAAATTTTTCTTGCTTTCTTCCTCTTCTTCCTGAGCCGACTCTTCAGGAGTGGCTCTCCCACAACTTGATGCTTCTGCTGCTGATGCTGCCGAATGCTCCTGCATCAAAAAAAGGAATGGGCGGAGTTGGCTCGCCCCGCCTGAGGGGCCTTGTGCTCTGGATTTGTCCTTGTAGTCCTGACAACTAGAGGGGGTGAAGGAGGGATAGTGCAATCATGTGGTTCCTCCCGTCAAACCCTATATTGACCTAGCGCTTCATCGTGCAGTGACCACTCATAGCGAGCATCTAAGGGAGCTCTCCTACGGATGTACCCCTCATGGAAGGGTGTGTGCTAGGTGCTATGTTGAATAGGAGTGCCCCTAGAAGAGGTGCCCCTATTGTCCCTTTCCGTTAAGGTCTGGAGGGGACTGCCTTGTGTGTCAGGTCGCCAAGGTGGTATGACCAAATGCTTGGGACTGTAACGGAGATGACTCGTGCCTCCTTGGACATTCTCCGCAGCGTCTGCCCGTGAGTGGGCTTGACTGTGGGTGAATACCATGGTAATGAATCTCTACAAGCTACGTAGATTTTTATCTTTTGTTTATGATTTTCTGATTTTTGATTTTTTTTTTTTGTTACACTAAGCAGAAAAGAACATACACACACAAAGCAATGATTATCTCTTTTAAAGATTAATGGTGTGTCCTAGACTGGTTTTAGTGTGTTTTTCATGATGATTTTTTTGTTTTGTTTTGTTTTGAAGATTTTTGTGAAGAACGTTTAAATGCAACATGAAGGCTCATATGACTCCCATAAATGGTCGCCCCTTCGATATACCATTGCCAGGCCGATATACCAACCTCTCTATATACCCGCCCTTACGTGAGGGAGACTATAGGTACGTGAGAGTAGATGATACGTGGAACATAGGCGGTACGAAAGGGGAATCGCCCTGTTTATGACACCTACCATAGAAGACTTATCCTCATGTGCTGGAATCACCCCAAGCTACACTTGGTCAGCTTTCGTCATGATTTACGTCTAGCAACAGTCGCGATCGGGGTAATGTATGCAAATATCCAAGCCAACGTGGTGATGAAATCCACTGTTGGTCTTGCTCAAGGGCTAGGGTTTTACAACCAGATCCTTGGTTTAAGTAACCACGTGATGTGTGGGATTCATTTTAAGTTGCAAAAAATGAAACAGGCAAGCATCTAAACTCTCCTATGCAAGCAAAAATTAGAGAACAAAAAAGATAGAAAACAAAAAATTGACAAAGGATGTTTAAATCCCTTACTTCTTCTCTGCCTACGTCGAATATCTCTGAATTTTTGCCTGAAACAGTCTAGCTTTTGAAAAATTGGTACCTGCAAGCAACAAAACAAGCAACTTTAATAAAAAAATTAATCTTTAAAAATCAAAGGACACTGGTCCCACCGTGATCGCCATTGAAAGCACGAGATTCCGGAAGATTGAAAGGAAAACTAATGCGATGTATTCAAAACCAAAATTAACGCTTAAGGTCCTATAAAATGAAATGCATGAAATGAAGGAAAAGAGACGAATTTAAATGAGATAGAAAGAAGTACAGAAAGCACAACCCTTTTTATTTATACTCTTCCAATTCAGTTACAAAGACGTCTCCTCCCTTTAAAGGGGTAGGAGCGTTAACATAGTTTCAATTACAATCATGGATTTAGTGTTCCTCCTTCCGTGCGCCCACATGTGAAATGGGCGAGCCAAAGTGTTGCCATCGTTGGTATTGATAAGTCTTTAATCCTTGCTGCTCCTCCTGCATTCAAAGAAACAACAAATCGTCAGTAGCACCTGTGTATGATAATGAAACTCGCAAATCTGAAAGAGTACTGTTAATGAATGTAAAATTTGAATATAACGATTATTAAAATGAATCCAAATAAATTAAAAATTTGACAGAAGCGTAATCATGTAACTAGCAAAATACTACAAAAGAAACAGTCATCAAATTCAATACAGATCCGTATTCATCCCTGGGTCAAATGAGTAAACCTGCAACAGTTTGTTACTCGTTCTGAGATGAGACGAGAAAACCTACGATGGTTTGGTACTCGTTCCGGGGTGAGATGAGAAAACCTGCGACAGTTTGGTACTCGTTTCGGGGTGAGACGAGAAAACCTGCAATAAGGCAGGGGGTGCCCGAAGGCAAACCACCCGCGGGTTGAAACTTTGTTTCGACACCAATCTGCTTGGGATGGGTCCGAAACCTGTTGTGATGTGTTGTCGATGAATTGATAGGCTATTGTGGTCAAAAAAATCAGGTTTTTGGTTCTTGATTCATGCCTTCAAATTCACCCAATAACCTCCTCTTCGATTAAGATATTATGGATGTAAAGCACAAATCGTAAGTAAACTGTCAGCACTTCGTCGCTCAAAATGCTCCTTCTTTGTATATCTTTTGGGTGGTAAAACTCCCCAATTTATAGACCTTAGGGTCTCCTTGTTTGAATTGCGCATGCAAGGGCACCACTTGAGTTAACTGTCCTATTTTCAGAGAAAAGCTAACTCCCTGATTAAAAATCTCCTTGCATGAGGTCTCTAAAATAAAGACATGCATGATTGAAGTCTCTCTTCTTGATTTGGAGCCGTTCCTCGCAATTGCATGACTTGTAGCTTCAGTTAACTGGCGGACTTGTCGAGGTTTGACTTTTTGCCAGTCAAACCTTCTATTCGTCCCACCCTAAAGAGATTGCTTAATCGTCCCAAGGTGGGACGAATACCAGTCTGAATTCGTCCCTAGGTGGGGCGAGTAGAGAAAAAGGTGCCAAAAAGGTGCAAAATTGACTTTTGATCCTCAAAACTGCTTTTGGGAGTGGTTAGGACCACTGTTTGACCTCTAGGGGCTGCCCTAGGGGCTGTTTGTGTCAATGAGATCAGCGCTTGTTGTCACATAATCGGATTGGTGCTGTTTTGGTGTCTACATTTTGTTAAAGATCCACAAATTTTGGATAGCATAATTACCATTCATGGGGTTATTAATTCTATAGAAAATAGTAAGAGGGCTAGTATACTTTTAAATTTAGATATGAACAAAACTTACGATCGGGTTTCTTGGGTCTTCTTAACCAAAGTCCTATTGAAATTTGGCTTTCAAAGTAAATGGGTGGGTTGGTTAAAAAGTGCTTTTCATCTACTATGTTTTCAGTCTTGGTAAATGGAGTCCCTACTGGCTACTTCAAAAGTAGGCATGGTATTCATCAAGGGGATCCATTATCACCATATCTTTTTATTATTCTTGTTGGATCACTAGGAAGATCTATTTCAGAGGCTATAGAAAGTGGGTGAGTAGATGGTTTTAAACTAGACTCGACATCGAACCCTATTACTCATCAATAATTTGTTGATGATGCTTCGTTGATCTCCTACTCCTTTGTCCTTGAAGCTAAGGAGTTAAAAAACATTAGTGTCTTATGAAGAAGTTGTTGGTCAAAAAGTGAACTTAAAAAGTAAAGTTTATTTTATCAACACCCCAGTTGGAAGGAAAATAAAGATCATGAGGATATTTGGGTGTGACATTGGAGAACTCCTAGCCATGTATTTGGGTATGCCTATGTTCAAAGGTAGGATGGATTCACATCTTTGAAATCCAGTTCTAGATATTCTAATTTATTTTATATCTCTTTTCAAGATTTCAACTAAAGTAAGGATTAAAATGGATCAAATTCAAATATGTCTCCTCTGGTCTGAATTAGAAGATAGAAGATGCTTTGCCCTTATTGCCTAGGATTAAATATGTTCTGCTAAATATGTAGGAGGATTGGGCTTTAGAAGGGTAAAATAGATGAATGAAGCCTTTATGAGAACGATATGATGGCAATTAGTGAAAAATAAAAAGCTTGAGAGGGTTAAGATACTCAAAGCTAAGTATTTATGAAATGGAAAAAATTCTTTATACTCCAATGACTTGTCAGTTGGATCTTCATTTTAGAACAATCTTATGGATATTAGACGTGTGCTATTTAAAGGGCTTCACTGGCATATTAGAGATGGCAATCAGGTGAACTTTTGGAAAGATCATTGGCTAAAGAACATTCCCCTATCAAAGGACATAGAGGTAAGTGCATTGGAACCTGCTCTATCCCTCTATTTTGGTTACAAAGTTGTTGATTATATTACAACAAAAAATAGTGATTTTTTTTGGAAAGATTTATTTGCTCCAGATTCAGACCCAAAATTTGTTGGCCATATTAACAATATAAAAATATGGCTTCATTTGTATCCTCTACTGTACTCCCATTTTAGTGATTCGATCATTTGGAAGGAGAAAAATAATGGGAAATACTTTGTTAAGTCTGGATACCATTTGATTGAGACACAAGGTAGAAGTTGGTTTCCAATGAGAAAAATTTGGATTAAAAGGCTCATCTCTAAAATATATTTCTTCTAATGGTTGGTGGCTAAAAATAGAATATTAACTATTGATAACCCACAAAAAGAGGTATCCCTATTGTAAATAGATGTTATTTATGTGAACAAAATTTGGAATCGGTTCATCATCTTTTTCTCGAATGTTTCTTTACTAGACATATTTTAGAGAAGATTTTGGAACCCTTTGATGTTCCTTGGGTCTTCCTAGCCACTAGAGGAGATTTATGTGTGCAGTGGGATCCTCCTTTCAATAGAGATATATTGAAAGTTATCTGGAGGTTTTTTCTTTCCCATTTTCTTTGGGGAATTTGGAATGAGAGGAATAATAGGGATTTTGAAAATAGGAAAAGAGAGGCCTTTGTGGTTGCTTTTCATATTTTTAATGCTACTATGGAGAACACTCAGACCTTATCCTTTATTGAGGTAGCTAAAAGTAGACTCGAGGAAGCCATTGCTATTAATTATAATTTAAAGCCTTTAATTTGTGTGAATTTGTTGAGATATTTAAGGTTGGAAGTTAAGTGGGAACCCCCTCCATATGGGTGGATCAAATTAAATGTGGATATCATTGCAAAAGATAACCCAAGGTGTGCTAGTGCAGGTGGAGTTTTTAGGGATTCTAGGGGGATGATTATGCAAGCCTTTGTTGAACCTCTATCCATCTAGTCCAACCATTTTGTTGAGGATCGAGCCTTTTTTATAGGGGCTAAGTTAATCAAATAAAGCCATTATAAAAACATTATTGTCGAATGGGACTCCTTAAACCTTATAAATATTTTTAAAGGAAGAGAGGAAACTGGTTGAAGCATTGTAGATATTGTTGTGGGGATGAAAGATATCCTACAGTCTTGTCACAACCTTCAATTGAAGTATGTTTATCGGGATGGGAATGGAGATGCATATTTATTGGAAAACATGGGGGTGGAGGCTCAGGATATTATATGGGAAGATAATTTGACTTCAACTTATTAAATTTGTGGCTATGGAGAAGCCAAATCGACCTAATGATTTTCACTTTCTAGTTGGAAGAAGCTAAATTTTTGGTATTAACTCTTGGGGCAAACTGTTATGGGTGTCCTAGTCTAAATGTCACAAACTATTATGTATGTATAGTCAATTTTTGTATGGCTATTCTTCTTATTGAAAGTGTAGTATATATATATCTTATCCGGTGCTTTAGGTTGGTTATTTATGATTTTTAATAGTTTATATGGACTTGGCACCATGTTTTCTTTCCTTTTTATGATCTGTTTGTAAGGAAGATTATGTAAAAGTTATGGGGCCCTTTCAATACCCTTAAACTATTAATAAGAAAACAAGTAATTTATTTTAAACAAGTACTTTATGAAAATAAAATAACCTAAGTACTTAATTTAAAAAAAAAAACCTACAATCTAAAAGTAAACAAAGTACTTTATTATCCTCAATAATCAAAGTACTTTATTAATAAACAATTGAAGATACTTATTAATCCAAAGTACCTTAATAACCTAAATAATAAAAGGTACGGTTATTAAATTCTAAAGTACCTTATTAAACCAAAAAACAAGGCAAAACATAAAAGGAAGAACAACACAAACAAACACTCCGTAAGAGATGCAAGAAAAACGGTGCTCTCATCCTTATCAACCATAATTCTCATAAATAAAAAGAGCCATGGATACCCTAAGAACAACAAATTTTAGCATCTTAGACATACCTAGGAAACGATCATATCAAAACCTAAGGCAGAGGAACACACGTGCCACCATAGAACCATTACAAACCGATGTCACAACACTCCAACTAGTGACATAAGGGATCAACTCGTGGCTTAGGCATACAACAAGGACAAAAAAAATTTGAACGTTTATAGATCTTACCAACAACATGCAAAGAGAACAAAACTCAAATGCTCATAAGTCTACCCAAAAACACGCATAGAGAACAAAACTTGAATGCTCACAAGTCTACCCAACAACACACAAGAAGAACAACAATGCAAATAACAAGGTACAAAGCTCAGTGAAGCTAGGTATTAGGTAATGCAACCACCTAAAAACACTAGAAACCTTCCTCAGACTAGCAAACAAGCTTAAGGTAAAAAAATATGAGGGGTTGATCCTTTATGTCTAAGAACAAACAAGCAAAATAAGCAAAAGCAACACAAGCCTTTATTTATATGAACAACCAAAAAAAAAGTAAAGGAAGCACCAACTAAGCTATCATAAGAAGGTACAACATCTAGTTTATCTTACACCCTTTGGAAGCTTCAGTTGGATGACACACTCCTCACATTTACTTTTCTCCCATCCTAGCTCTCCACTCCTCCATTCTAACCCAAAGCCAAGCTGCATTCAGGCTTAAAACGTAGAGGGAAAACAAAACGATCATGCAAGGATATGGCCATCTAAGAAGATAATTACAAGGAATCATACCACCCTAGCCATCATTGGGATAGTGTGTTCCATAATGGTTATCATTTAATATATTATATGAGTTTCAAACTAAGTTGCACTTATTTTGAAAAACATCTTTTGGTATTAATTGTCTTGCTCTTTATTATTTTTAAACATTAATATTTTACCAAGGTACTAAATTTCATTGACTAAATAACTTGGTACTCCTGAAGTATTAATATCATTCCTTAATTAATGCTTCTAATAAATCTATGGTATTCATGCCACCAAACCAAAAAAAATAATCATAACATAAGCAACATGGATTATGAAAATAGTGTTTCACACCATTGTTTTATCCTCGATTTGGTGGTTTTCTTCAGGATAGTCTAATGCTGTCTCCTTACCGAAATAATAATACTCATTGTGTAAGCAACTTCTCGATCCAATGGTGTGATATGCTTAAATGAAAATGCATCTACATGAATGGGTATTTATCCATGTTACCCGAGCTACTGATGATAAGTCATCATCATTTCCCAAAATATATCTCATTGTATGTAGATTTTACCACATGGTTTTACACCCAAGAGGTAGTACCTGCTCCTACACCCACAATTACATCAATAGTACCATAGTCCATGCTGAAAAGAATGCAATCATTCTATAATTTACACCACATAAAATTAAACTATGCCTTTAATCATTCACACTAATACATCCCTCATTTTTCTTTTAAAGTCTTGCCAAGATGGGGTGTTACATACTCCCCCCCTTGGACTAAACACGGTTTTCTATATTTCCTGCAAAAGAGTTCATCAAAAAAAATTATTTAAAAATATATGGAAATTGTTGACTCATATCTTCAACATCTTTCCATGTAGCACAATTCTAAGAGTACTGGTCCCACTGGACCTTACATTATTCTAGGGTCTTTTTCCTCAACATCTTGGAACAAAACCCTAGAATATTAATTGGTTGCATATCAATGGCTACAAGATTTATCATTTCCAAGTTAGAAACATTCCACACATGAGTAGGATAAAAAACATACTCCCTAAGCAGGGATATGTGGAAAGTATCATGGATATTTGATAGGTTGGGCAAAAAAATGATCCTATAGGTTACTGGGCTAATATTTCCAATGATCTCAAAGGGGCCAATATAGCAAGGATCCAACTTGATGGAATTTATGGTGCTCTTCGTGGGTCTTACCCTTAAGAACACCTTATCTCCTATAGATAATTCTCTTGGTGATATTTTCAGATATGCATAGCTCTTTTGACGATTGTATGCTTCTTTAAGCCTGATATTGATTGCTCTAAGCTAGTCCTTCATCTCTCAAACAATTTTCAATTTTATTATTACTTTATACTATATATTGTCCCATGATAGAGGGGTTTTGAATTTTCTGCCACACAAGGCTTCAAATGGGGCCATCCCCAATGATGCACGGTATCCATTATTATATGCAAAATCTACAAGAATAAGAAGTCTTCCCATTTTGACTTCTGATCCATGCAATACATGCATAAAATATATTCTAAAACCTAGTTGATCCTCTTGATCTAGCCATCTATTTTAGGATGATATGCAAAACTAATGTTTAGCTTGGTGCCCATTGCATAGTGTAAAGCTTACCAAAATTTTGATGTGAATCTAGAATCTCTATTATATATGATTACCTCAAGAAACCCATATAGTATAGAAATTTCTTTGGAAAAATTATGTGCCATCCTTGGTGTTCCCCAACATGAAGTGTGAAACCTTGGTCAACTTATCAACCGATACCAAGACAACATCATGCTAGAACCTATTCCTAGGTAATCCCATAATAATTTCCATAGAGAATACCTACCATTTTTGCATAGGTATCTCATATGGGTACAATATTCTAGCTAGGTGATGATGTTCTACCTTCACTTTCTGGTATTCTAAACATCTTGAAATCAATATCTTGCTTCATCTCATTCTAATAGAAGGTATTGTTTATATTTTCTCTAATTTTTGACCCTCTTGGATGAGCGAAATAGGGAGAGTTATGTACCTCTTGTATGATAAATATCCTTAGGTCACCCATAAAAGTCCATATTTTATGTTGAAACCCTTGTTTTATTCAAAATTTCCTTTTATTTTCTCCCAAAATGCTATGCAGTATGGGTCATGTAGTTGCATTTCCTTGAAAATTTACATCAAATATATATGGTTCTAGATTAAGGTAGTTATGTGCCTTCTCCTACTTAGGTCATCTACAACCTTATTTTCTTTCCCTTTGATATATTCAATACTAAAATCATGTTCCGCTAAGAACTCTACCCATATTTTCTGTCTTGCATTCAACATAGGCTGGGTAAAAATATACATCAGACTTTGGTGGTCCATCCTTAGCTCAAAAGGTCTGCCTAACACATAGTGTCATATCAAAATATTTAGGGCATGCGCAATTGCTGCCAATTCTATATTGTGAGTGGTATAGTTTACCTCATGATTTTTGAGTTTTCTAGACTCGTATGCCACTGTAGCTTCTTCCTAAGACAAAAATCCATCCAAAACTTCTAAAGAATAATATGTACATACGATGAACTTCCCAAGAGGATCCATAATATTTATAATTGGTGCCATTGTTAGCTTATTTTTTAGAGCCTCAAATATGGCCTCATACTTATCCATCCATTTGAACTCTTTTCCATTTTTCTGAAGGTTGGTGACTGGATAGGCAATCTTAGAGTAATTTCTCACAAAACATCTATAATAGCCTATAAGTCCCATGAAACTCCTAACTTCTGTCACATTAGTAGGTAGAGTCCAATTTAGTATAGCCGATCTTCTTTGGGTCCATAACAATTCCCTCTGTTGAGATAATGTGCCCCAAATACTATACTTGTGGAGTATAGGACTTGCACTTGGATAGTTTCCTATAAAGTTGATTCTTTCATAGAACTTCTAATAGTAATTCGAGATGTTGGTCATGCTCTTCCTTAGTTCAATAATAAATCAGTATATCATCTAAGAATACCAAGATGAAATGGTATAAATACTTCCTAAACACACTATTCATTAGATTCATGAAGGTAGTCGATGCAATTTTTAACCCAAACGGTAGCACCATGAATTCATAGTGCCCGTATCAAGTTTTGAAGGTCATATTATGGGTATCTCATTCCTGAATTCTCAGATATTTTTTTTAAAATATGGTAGAACCCCTTAGCTAATAAAAGAGATCATCTATTTGTGGTAGATGATACTTATTATTAATGGTTACCTTATTCAACATTATATAATCTATGCATAGTCTCAAGGAACCATCCTTATTTTTCACAAATAGCATTGGAGCACCCCAAGGTGACACATTGGGTCTGATTAGACCTTTTTCAACAAGTCTTGAATTTGAACTTTTAGTTCTTGCAATTCATTTGGAGAAATTCTATAAGGTGTATTAGAAATGGGTTTGGCTCCTAGCATTAACTCAATAGTGAAATCGAATTTCCTTCAAAGGGTTAGACTTGGAAGGTCTTCAAGAAATACTTCTTGAAACTCATGAAGAATTGGATGCTTCTTAAAAACTTCTTCATCTCTTTTTTCTCTAGTCTTACCATTTATCTTAACTATGTAGAGCAAGTTGCCTCTTTTAATGAATTTTCTTAATTGTATAGCTGAAAGTAAGTGGGATCGAAAATAACCTCACCCACTTTGAACTCTTACTCTCATCTTATCCTTATTGGTGTAATCCATCCACCTATCTTGAGTTGTATGTGTCCCACCATTCCAGGGCTACTTCTAGGAGATGAATGGTGGCCCACATAGTCCTAGTCTCTGATGATTAGTTTTTCATAGAGAAAAAGATTTCTAACTCCATCCATGAATCGATCGCATCTCCTATTTTCCCATTAAATTTGGTTACCTAAACATTCTTAAGGTATTTTGCAAGCTCAGTATCTATTTGGGCTCTACCCTCTTGGCCTCTTCAAATAGGATTTTCTTCTTGTCAACCTTCTCCATTTCTAGCATTGGCCTCCCTATTGACCAAATAATTTATTAATTTTTGTTGTTGTTCTAATTTCTCTTGGATCAACTTTACAATGAAGTAAATATCTTTTGTCCTCCTATTAGATTCTAATGGTCCTCCAACATTCTTGTTGGGGTTCACTACCATCTTAGACCCCTTACCAAAAGTTATTGTCTTCCTAGTCCTCTTACTAGGGTCTAAAGTTTATCCTATCTTTTGTATAGTATTATCCTATGGTGTAACTATTTTGATTTTTTTTATGAACTTTCTTTTTGAATAGGTTCCATTTCCTATTCACAAAAAAAAAATTAGGTAAGTTATAATTCTCCCTCAATTGTACTTACATTCTGTAAGCTTCATTCTAATCATGAGCTAACATATGCTATTATCACTCTAGGATCAACCTTATCTTCTTGCAAGGTATCTAGCCCTAAGTTACATATCAAGTCAAGACTCAACCTAAGCACACTCCATAGAAGCTTCTAACCCTATGACCTAGAGCTTTGATACCAACTATAAAAATCCCAAAACTACTAACCCAATATTTTTTGAAACAAGCACATACAAACAAAGGCTCACAAGGGAGACACCCTTCAACATACAAGGTTTCACTACATTTGAGTTCTAAGTTGCTACAAATGACACTCAATGGACAAGAGGGGCCAACTCTCGTAATTTTTCTAGGCTTCACCTTACTACACCTACATGTTTATAAGGACACCAAAAGTTTTTCCCCCACTTTTTTTGTACCCTCCATGGTATAGGACAATGTGACCACGACATAGGGATTATCATTCAAGACCTACATGCTTAAAGGGGGATGCTTATTCCTTAACTTGACTCTACTTACACCTAGGTAGATTAATTGATGTAGAGCCTTGGTTCTTAATTACCATACCTCTATGGGATAACTAAGGTCATTTCCACTTTGATGACAACTAATCTGATCTCCTGATCCTGCATGATCGAGGGATCACCACTACTTTCTTATGAATGGTCTTCCCAAATTTTAGATGAGATACACCTAATCCTTTGCATTCAAGTTGTGACCATTTACAAGTATCCTAGCTATTGTATTCACACAAATCCTTCCAGTTCATGAGTTCTTAATTATTTCATCCTCACAAATCCTTCTAAGACTCATATCTACCTGATTATTGCATTCACACAACTCCTCCTAATATTGGGCTCTATAATTTACAAGAGGTAGATTCTACCCACCCCAAGGATAAATACTCATTGTAGCATTTGATGATGAATTAAACAATGCACTAAGCATAATAACAAGTAGTACATAAATTCCATCAAATTTGAAATGCACAACCAATATTCCTCTTAACCATAAGCCATCTAAGCATAAATCAAGTGCTTGAATTAAATTACTTTCTAACAATATAAATGCATAGACAAGCTAATATATAACATAAGAATTTTGCATAATTGATAGAACTCAATAATAACTATCCAATGAGATTACCAAAATTACATAAGGTGCAAAACCCAAGTTGTCATTAAACAACATAAACTTTTAGTTTATACAATAATTCAATATACAAAACTTATCTATAAACTCAATCATTACAAAGAATTTAGTTTCCACTTCCAAAACATTCAAAGTTCTATGAAACCACTCCAAAATATCCTCGATTCAACAACAAGTCAACAACCCTCTTCATGATGGGAAAACCACCCACATAATTATGAGATATATTTAGGTATCAGAACAACTCTTCATGTAATGCAACCTAAAGCATACAATTAAATTATGCAAATAACCATTAAAAAGCAATGATAATAAAACAAGGAGAGAATCCCATACTTCTCTCTATAATTGTCCCTTTACCTACTTAAGTATTAAGAGACCATTATAATTTCAACCTAATGGTTAACATTCATTCAAAATAGTGCAAGAAAACAACTATAATAATAAGGAGAGAATCCCATGCTTCTCTCTATAATAATTTGTTAACTCACAAAAGTCGCAGGAACCATTATGCTAGTTTATCTTTCAAAACCACATGCCCAAATTGTTGGCAATTTTGGGTTTGAGATCCTAGCTTCTTGTCTATGAGTTGTCATTGATGTCAAAAGGAAATGACATTAATGTTAAGAGGATGTGTTGGCTTCAAAGGTGGAAGATTCCAAGAGAATCTTTTTAAGAGAATCCGGAGAGATTCCATTGGCAATGGTTTTTATTAAAACCAATGGAGGTTCTCTTTATTATTTATTTAATTATTATTTAAAAACCTTCAAGGTTTTAATTAATTAATTATTTAATTAATTAAGGGAGAAATTATTTTTAATTTATTAAAAATACTTTAAGGGTTTTTAAACCCTTTAGAAAGCAAATTTTGATTAAATTCGAAATTACTTTTCTTTGCAGTCGACGTGTTCTAAAGTCCACGTATGGACTATAAATATGAGAAGGTTCCTAAGGTTAAACCCTCTTGGAAAATCGAAGGCAATTAATTGGTTTGGCTGCGATCGAATGTTCTGTTTACGCTGCGAAAGAGGAGAGCTCGTGGTTTGAAAAGCTTTCGAAAAGCTTGACCGTTTATGTGGAAGGAAGTCCGTCTTGGACTTTGTAAGCCCCTTGTGGGCTAGTGGCAGCGAAGGCTACATTTGGGCCTTGCGTAGGCGGAGGTATGCGTTTCGATCCCCGCGGAGGGAGCTGTGCATGGATTAATCACGTTTTTATTAAAACGTGTTTTGTGCCACGAATTTCAGATTCTTCAAGGACAGCCATTATAAGGTGTGATTATTTTCTTGATATGATTTTTGGCATTGTTTAGCATTGTTTAAAAGACATAGGAGAAATAAGGGGATATTTCTTTGGTTGTATTTTTGAGATTAGTCTTTTGCTATGCTAAATTTAAAAATGGAGATATAAGGTGTAAGTTTTGGTTGTTGTGTTTTTTGCTTCTTTGGTGGTTGTTTTTAAAGAAGAGGAGCTAAAAGGTGTATTAAGGAAAGTTTTTATATATGCTCATTTATCTTGGTTCTAACCCTAACTTGGTTGGAAGTTTGAGGGTTGTGTGTGGTGACAGCTTTAAGAATCAATTTTCTTCTACTCCAAAAAGGTATGGGCACATTTTCCTTATGAGTATGATTGGTGTATGTTTTTCTGAAATAAAGTTGGAGTGAAAAGGTTTTCAACTAGGTTTCCTTTGGTTGGGTGTAAATCCTATTTTCTGGTTTGTTGAAGACTACTTATGCATTGTTATCCTTAAGGAGAGTTTTTTGTGAATGCATAATTTCTGGTTTGAGATAGTGGAAGCTTTGTGCACTAGGGTTTATATTTGTGAGTCTAGCTACTTGCATTGAGTTGGTGGAACCCTTGGTTGGATGTTTTGAGTTTGATGTTGAGTTGCTTCCATAGAGGTTGTTTGATCAAGTTATTGCTTTACTTGATTCATGATATTGGGCTTACTCCATTGAGTTGATTTGAGCAAGTTATTCTTTGCATTTGGTGATATTGTGTTGGTGGTTGTTTTGTT
Source organism: Wollemia nobilis (assembly GCA_028583015.1). Lineage (NCBI taxonomy): Eukaryota > Viridiplantae > Streptophyta > Pinopsida > Araucariales > Araucariaceae > Wollemia > Wollemia nobilis. Next base: position 93,701 of record JAQPPZ010001136.1, on the reverse strand, counting down.
CAAATATCTTTGGAGGGAAAAGGATTTCTACTTGTTTCCTTTTCTTGTGATGATTGGTTGAATGCTTCAAGGTTGATGTTGAGTTGAATGGTGTTGGTTGACTAAACCTTGTTTGATGAGCATTGTTGTTGAAACCCTAATTTATGGTGAAAAGAACATGAGTATCATTGTTATGTGATTCTTTGCATAGTTGGCAATTGTTGGGGTTTCATGTTCTTGAAAGAAAAAATTCTATCCTATCCATTTCAGATATTGAGTTGAGTTTTCAGATTTGAGATTGAGATTGAGCTGAGTTGATTTGAGTTGAGTTTTGAGATTGGGATTTGAGTATAGAACATATTGAGTCTCTAAAAATTCTTTTTATGCTTCTATGAGTTTGACAAATCACATTGGGTCTCTAACAATTCACTTTGTGATTTCCTACTAAGAAAGTTTTTCTTGGTGAGCTTACTAAGTTTTTGGTCAGGTTCCAGTGGGGACTTGTGAGCAGTTTTGGACAGGTTCCAGTGGGGACTTGTGAGCAGTTTTTGGACAGGTTCCAGTGGGGACTTGTGAGCAGATTTGGACAGGTCCTAGCAGAGGACTTATGAGTTGAGTTTGATAGTTCTATCAGAGAACCTGAGGACAGTTGGCAAGTCTTTGAGAAGGCTTGTATGCAGAGGATTTATTTGTTCAAGAGTTGGACAGATCTGACAGACAGAGGAAGACTTGTACTAGATCGACTGACTGTGTTTGGTATAGGTTATTGAGTTGTTGTGGATGTGATCATAGAAGGCAGAGGTCTCTTAGGCTAAGCATTGAGGATAGGAGGTCTTCGATGGAAAGGAGTTCCACATGCTGGCAAGAGGTAGAGGCAGTTGATCTTCTAAGGGATCATTTCCAGAGTAGAGGGGAAGGTATATCCTTTGAGCAGAGGCTCATAAATCCAGATTGAGGGGAAGGTATCTCCTTTGAGCAGAGGCTCATAAATTCTGATTGGGGGAAGGTATCTCCTTTGAGCAGAGGCTCATAAATTTTGATTGGGGGAAGGTATCTCCTTTGAGCAGAGGCTCATAAATTCTGATTGGGGGAAGGTATCTCCTTTGGGCCAAGGCTCATAAACATTGTAATTGGGAAGGATTCCCAAAGAACTTTGAGATAACTTTTAGAGAAAAGTTTTGTGGACGTAGCCCAACCATTCTGGGTTTGTGGACGTAGCCCAGCCATTCTGGGTGAACCACGTTAAAATTGGTGTCACTTTGTGGATGTTATTATGCATTGCTTTGATATTGCTTTGGGTATATTGCTTTACTGTTTTGAAGTATAAAGGAAAAAGTAAAAAGAGGTCTTATACTGTTCACCCCCCCCTCTCAGTATAAGCTTGTGTTATTCACAAATCCATGATTACATAACTATCACAATTCTTAGGAATCAAAATAGTAGTTTCTATTTCAAAACCAATTTAAACATACAAAATCAATAAAATATAATCCCAAACTTCTCTTTATAATGATTCCCTAAATCACAAGGGTCTCGAAAAATATTACATTAGTTTCTCTTTCAAAACCAAATTAAACATATAAAGACAATAGGAGGAATCACATACTTCTCTTTATAATGATTATTTAACTCACAAGAGTCTGAAAAATAATTACATTGGTTTCTATTTCAAAACCAAAAAATACTTTAGTTAAACAATCATAACAAGTAATTTAATTTAAACAAGTACTTTATTAAAATAAAATAACCAAAGTACTTAATTTGAAAAAAAAACTTGCAATCTAAAAGTAAGCAAAGTACTTTATTATCCTCAATAATCAAAGTACTTTCTTAATCAACAAATGAAGATACTTATTAATCCACTTAATAATCCAAAGTACCTTAATAACCCAAATAATCAAAGGTATGATTATTAAATTCTAAAGTACCTTATTAAACCAAAAAACAAAGGCAAAACCTAAAAGGGTGAAAAACCCAAATAAATACTCCACAAAAGATGCAAGCAAAACAATGCTCTCATCCTTAGCAACCTTAGTATTCACAAAGCAAAAAAGCCATGGCTACCCTAAGAACAACAAAGGATGGCATGCCATATATACCTAGGGAACAATCATCTCAAAATAAAAGGTAAAGGAACACATGTGCCACCATAGAACCATTACAAAATGATGTCATAACAACACTCCAACCAACGATATAAGGGATCAAATCATGACTTAGGTGAATATAAAGGAGAAATAAAACTCGAACATTCACAGGTCTACCAAACAACACATAGAGAGAACAAAACTTAAATGTGTACAAGTCTACCCAACAACATGCAGAGATAACAAAACTTGAATGCTCACAAGTTTACCTAACAACACATAGGGAGAACAAAAATACAAAAAATAAGGTACAAAGCTCAATGAAGCTAGGCATTAGGCAACACAACCACTTGACAACACTAGAAACCTCCACTAGACCAAAAAATAAGCTTAAGGCAGAAAACACAAGGGGTTGAGCCTTTATGTCTAAGAACAAACAAGCAAAAGAAGAAAAAGCAACACACACCTTTATGTCTTTGAACAACCAAACAAAATAAGTAAAGGAAGCACCAACTAAGCTATCATAAGAAGGTACAACACTTGATTTATCTTACACACTATGAAAGCTTCAATTGGATGACATGCTCCTCATGGTTAGTTTCCTCCCATCCCAAATCTTAGCTCCTTCATTCTAACCCAGAGCCAAGCTGCATTCAGGTTTAAAACACAAAGAGGGAAAACAAAATGATCAAGCAAGGAGATGACCGTACAAGAAGGTGTTAACCAGGAATCGTGCCACCCTAGCCATCACTAGGATAGTGCACTCCATAGTGGTTATCATTTAATTTCTTAAATGAGTTTCAAACCAAGTTGCACTTATTTAGAAAACCATATTTAGGTATTAATTGCCTTGCTCTTTATTCTTTTCAAATATTAATATTTTACCAAGGTACTAAAGTTCATCGACTAAATAACTTGGTACTCTTAGAAGTATTAATATCATTCCTTAATTATTGCTTCTAATAAATCTATGGTATTCATTCCACAAAACCAAATAAATTTAATCATAACATAAGCAACATGGATTATGTAAATAACATTTCACACTATTGTTTTATCCTTGATTGGGCGATTTCCTTCAAGATAGTCTAATGCTATCACCTTACCCAAACAAGGAGACTCATTGTGCAAGAAAATTCCTAGACAAATGGTGTGACATGCTTAAATAAAAATGCATCTACATGAATGGGTATTTATCCATGTTACCCGAGTTGTTGATGATAAGTCGTCATCATCATTTCCTAAAATATCTCTTATTGTAGGTGGAATTTCCCACCTAGTTTTCCACCCAAGAGGTATTACTTGCTCCTGCACACACAATTACATCAACAATACCATATTCCATGCTTAAAAGAATGTAATCATTCTATCATTTATACATCATAAAAGAAACTATGCCATTAATCATTCACACTAATACATAGCTCATTGTTTAAAAGTTTTACCAAGACAGGGTGTTACACATGAATCTATTATCAATGTCCTTGATCACTCACCAATAAAGCCATAATTTTCCCTTATTTATGTTAGTAATATGGTATATAGATAAAATATTAGTGCCTACAATTGGAACATGAAGAACCTCATTTAATGATGAAGAACCAACACTAATATCAACACATCTAGCTTCTCGTAAGGAGACATTGCTAATAACAACACACTCTCTATAATATTTTGTGTTGTAATCATGTAGAAGGTGTCAATACTTAGTCATGTGTTGAGTTACCCCTAAATTTACAATCCACTTATCAGAATAAGTGGGTTTCTAATATACTAAATGAATAGCTACACGTGGTTGCAAGGTTTCATCATCATGATTATCATTATCCTAACCATAGAAGAGACTATTATCAACATCCCACTTTTTGACTACTTCGAGCTTCTCAATGTATACTCAAAAAATCCTATTTTACTTCCTTAATTCTTGCAAAATATTATAAATTGGATTCTTGAAGGGCTTCTTAGTCTTTTTATCACTTTGCTCTATTTTTTAGTATTAGTATCGATCATATCTTTTGTATGAAATTGAATGGTGAGAGGATGGATCTTACTATTTTCAATCTTGATGGTGAATAATCTACTTGAAAACTTTATCAATTGAAAGGTTATAAGAATAAAGGAAGTAGACACAAAGCATCTCAAATATAGTAGCATATATCTCACATGTTAGAAATATTATTGAACATAATGTTGAGAATCTCAATACTTTTTTACTATCTTCAACTTCTTGTTCCTTCTTTTCCACCTTTAGAATTCCTCAATAGTATAGACATAATATTACAAGTTATTTAAATAACTAATATACTCATAAATGGTGTCACATAGTCAAGGTAACAAGATCTACCTCCATCCAATTGATTTATACGGAATCGATGTGGTCACACAACCCTTAAGATTTTTCAAGCAACTCCTTGGGATCTATAATGATGATAACATGAATGTCATATATCTTGTAAACATGAAGAGCTATCATAGCAATATCCTCATCCTTATTACCCCTAAACAACTACTTTCCTTCTTTAGAATAAGTCTCTAGAGGATTCTTATTCACATATTTAAGCAACTCTTTACTTTAGAGGAGAGCTTTAGTCTTGATTTTCTAAGTTGAATAGTTTGGACTCTTTAGTAATGACATATGTTGATATATAAATTTTCTATCTAAAAATAAAATCCTACATATAGTTATGAAAAATAACATTACCAATGTAGAGATCTCAAAATACTATGCAATTTAAAAAAGGATAAAAATGATTTCATATGCAAACATTATAACTCCTAGATTTTATCCGTAAAATCAATCAAAATACTACCAAAGCCTTTGAAAAGTAAAAAAATCATTTTAGTAACTACAATGAATACGAGGATTCCATGTGTTGCTACATAAACCACTAAGGGGGTTCCATTTGAGCATTACCTAGATAGAGTACCAATGAATGAAAAGCCATTACATATCATTGTCCTATGTAAGGGGGTACCAACTAGATGTTCATTATGCAGAACACTACTTAGTGAACCAAAAAATTAGACTACTCTTATCAAATCCTAACTTGTTCTAGAACCTCCAAAAACTAGGATGTACCACTTATATTTCTATGAATTACTCTAAAATTTATGCTTCACCAAATGTGCTAATAATTATGCAACTACTTTTATCAATGGGTTTGATGAGTTGGTGAATTGTGATTGGTAGAACCTATATTTATACTCCCCACTTTGCCTTCCATATTAGCCACATCATCACATGCTATTATAGAATTTTCCACATCATCATATGCCATATTAGTAATTGATGTTATCTTCCACATTAATAATATACCATGTTATAATAGGACACACTGACAAGTGGCACATAATCAACCACCACATCATCATCAGTTCCACATCATCACTAGTGCTATGTCATCATTGGATATCACATCACCATAGGATTCCATACCAACATATGGTGCCACATCATCATAAGGTGCCATAACATTACGAAATGCCACATAATCATGAAAAATAAAAGAGGGGGTGCTATCATCATTATTTACCATATCATTTGAATGCACCACATAATTGCACAATGCCAAGTCAAAGTTATTAACTTCATTAGTCAGGGTCATAATGAAATAATCTTTATCAAAAGGTTTAGGCATATGGGGTTCAAACCTTAGACCTTTATATCTCAAAGTCTTAATGGAGGATCTTATAACTTTCTTGGCTTGAGTGCTTACACAAAGTAAAAGCACAACCATTTTGCTATGAAGGGGAGGTTCCCACTTTTCTTAAGCACCCACATCCCATACATGCTTTCATGTGACCATATACCTTGATGATGCTGGTTCATGTTACATTTACCCCACACAATTAGCCATACATGTGCACCCCTAGCTATGATATTCTTAAAAATATTTTATAATTTGAAACTATTTTTTTTAAAAACAAAGGGATAGAAAATTATTTATTGATAGAGTAAAATAGGTAGTTGGAGGTAAAACAAAAAAGTGCTAAATTGGGGTTTCGTCAAAATTTTCACAAAGAATCCAAAACTTCTAATTATTTATTTCTATCTATCATTGTTTTTCCTACATAAACATTTTGTCAAATGAAACCAATAAATCCATTCTCTCATGCCTATACAACAACAAAGTTACTGAACCATTTTAGTAACATTTTCAAGGGGCTTGAAGGTCTTTTCCATGACTTCACTAGAAACTAGGAGCTATTAAAAATAGTTTATCCTCTTCTTTTATATTTTAATGGCCCTGTAGACTATTCTCTCATCTATACTTCTACTAGACACAAAATACCAATTTTTTTTTTGAAAAATCCATAAAATCCAAATGAAGTTTTCAAGGAACCTCAAGAAAACTCAATCTTAAAACTAGGGCATCCATATAGCTAGAAAATAAAAATAAAATATTAGATTTAGTATTGAGAGAGGAATTAGGAATTTATCAATGAATATATCTCCTAGAAAATCTATTGGAACCAATGAGATCCTTATTATCTAAATCCTAGTTGAATATCGCTTTATAAAATATCTATGGCACATGGAAACTATTCCAGCTAATAAAAACAATGGTTTTTTTTTTTGTATTTACATGGTGGAATTGGTAGCCGCCACGAATCTGGACATATTTTCCAGATTTTATGGCCACCACATTATTCTGCGCTCCGCCCCGAAAGCTGCCACACAGATCTTTGCACAGTCCGTCCCTATAACCACCATGCCACAATCATTTTAAACCTTTTACACCGCTGAAAGCACTAGGAAAGGGACAAGCGTTCAGTACGACAAGGCCCGAGATTTGAACCTTGGACCTCCGCCCCCTTATGGGGTTTGGATGAACCAATTGGTCTACACCTCGGACCTCTAATCCAAACAATGTTGCCCTTAGTAGATACTATAGAAATTGAATTGCCAAACACAAGTAATTGAGTAATTGAGATTCACATCTGCTAAGATAGTATTTTTTAAATTTTGTAATACAGTCTAGAAATGAATGGAATCAACACAAAATACAAATATGAACAAATGACTCACAAAAAGGAAACACAAAAATTAAAAGGATGCATATGGATAATAAATAATCATTAAATGAAAATATAATACACTCCAACCGATGATAAAATGCTTGGTATTAAGGGGTATTTATACCCAATTACAAGAGACCTTTAAGTCAAGGTTAAGAAATTGATCTTTAGGTTAAATAATAAAATATTACAAAATATTCACCTATACAAGGTGTATAAGGGCCCAAAGGCTATATAAAAAGAATATAATACAAAGTCACTTATGGCCTCAAGTGAAGCTTAATCACCACATATTCCAACAAGAAAGAGAAGGATATTTGATTATTATCTTTGTTGGTTGATCCTAACTTGATTTTCCACTTTTGAGATAATATAGATCCATTGTGTGTTGAGGATAAGTTGAATAAATTTAGAAAATTGAATGCTCCTAGATTGAGATGGAGCTTACTACTCTTAAAATGGAGAATTTTGTAAATTTTGAAGTCTACATTGTCATATAAGGCTTTGAGGGAAAATATTGCTACTTTGGGGGCATGATAATGGAAGATATAGAACCTATAAATATTGTCTTGTCTAATCTATCTACTCCATTTATGACCCTTGGAATTCTCCTTAGAAAGAAAATTTAATTAGTCATGAATTCTTATTATATCAATTAACTATCCTTTGTACTTGTTACATAGAGAAGAGAAATGTTAATATTAAATCATTGTTTCTTATGTTGCTTATCATTTTCCTTGTTTTATTATTTTTTAAATATGTTATAAGATAATATAAAGAATTTGTATTCCTATGATGTATGTTTTTTTTGAGAAAAATATAGATAACATCAATTGGTTGCACTTGGTCATTTTTCTATTTAAATCATGGTTATGTTGAAATATGTGATGATTAAGCTTCATTTGAATCCACCACCGAATTTGTATTATATTAAGTGCATAAGGCCTTTGGGAACTAATAAACCTTGAGAAAAGTAATTTGTAATATTTTATTATTTTAAACCTAAAGGCTAGTTACTTAATATCAATTAGTATTTTGATTCCAATTATTTTTAAGTGGGACCTCAATAAGGTAATTTGTAATAACACCTAATTATTCCAATTATTACAAATTATTTGTGATGTAATTAGGTGTAAGTTGTGATGTAATATTTTATTATTTTAAACTAAAGGTAACTTGTATTTTGATATAAATATCCCATCATAGCAACCATTTCATTATCATTTCGAGTGTATTATATTGTGTGCATTACTTTATATGTATTTCTTTTCAACAACATTGGGTAATATGTTGATTCCATTTATTTTTGGGAACTACTGAGAAATTCAACATGGTATCAAAGTGGGTGTGAATCTTACTCTATTGGTAATCATTTGAAAATTAACTTTTAAGGCTTCTCTCAAGTGCAATAGTGTTTGGAGCACCTATAATATTTTCTTGTAAGTTAACAACAAAATTGGAAAAAAGGGCTTTTTGGTTAAAAACCTTAGGTAAATTTGCAACACGAGGATATCACTAGATTTAGTAGATTTACTCCAAGAGAAATATTCATTGATAGGTTCTTTTATTCCTCTCATTGAAACTCAATTTTCTTTAGTTTTTTGATTTCTAACCATATGGATCCCTAGTTTTAGGATTGAACTTTTTGAGATTTAACAAAAAAACTCATATATATTTGACACATTTATTTTTTTAAATTCATTTCCTTTTATGTTTTAGCTTTTCATGTGTAATAGTAGGATAGATGAGAGGATAGACTACTTGTATATCATAAAATAATAAAATAAGAGGTTTAATATTTTTAGATGAATCCCTGGTACCAAAGAAATAATAGTAGGATTTTGTGCAATGCAAAGACCTTTGAACATCTTGATAGAGTTGCTAAAATTATTTGAAAACACTTTTGTTGTATAGGCATGAGAGGATATCCTAATTGGTTTTGTTCAACAAAAGAGTTATATAGGGAAACCATGATAGATACGAATGAGATGTTAGCATTTTTGGAATCTCAAGGGGGTCATAATTTCTTTGTCATATTTTTCCTTTTTTTACCTGTTTTTGGAATTCAAAATTTTTGTAAATTCCATCCAAAATTTTGAATTTTAATTTTTGAGAAAGGAATATGTGAGGAAATATTCCTTGGCATGGTAGGCACAAAAATAAAATCACACTCATGATTGCATCATGATGAGGTGATTGTTGTTTAAATACATTGCTAGCCCTTTCTATACCAAAGGGTTCCTTGACACTAACAACTAGAAAATCCCATATGAGGGTGTTGGAGATTGGAGGTCTAGGGTTTGAACTTCTCCTATGGCCCATTTTGATAATATTATATGATATAAACATGACCTATAGTGATGACATTGTAAATATTGATGGTGTAGCTTTGTGTGATGATATAACACCTAATTACATCACAATTTTTTTGTCTACCTATGTTAAAGTAGAATCCAATGATGTGGAAATTTGCATAATTGACATGTCATTATGTATACATGACATGACAATTGATATTTTAGGTGACTAAAGACACCCAATTTTATGCATAGGGCTAGTCTTCAAGTTTTGTAATCCCTTTATCATTTAGCCTTAAAATCAACCAAACCAAATCAGCCTTCCTTGTGCCCAATTTTGGAGCATTTATTGATCCAAAATTGATAGCTTCGTGGCATGAACAATAGAACTAGTGATTCTATAAGGAATTGATGGTGATTTTTCTAAATCTTTCAATTTTGATCCTTATCATATATTTTTGACCTCCAATGACCATGAGGAAAAAGTGCCACCACAAAAAAACTAACAATGCTATCACCTCTTGATGCTTTTGAATGCTATTTTCCAAAATCAATAAATTTGACTCCATATATCTTTCAAGTTACTATCATTAATGAACCAAATCCCCAAAAATTTGATCCATAGATCCTATAAGAAATCCAAAATTCAAGAATTGTCATTCTTAATTTCTTCTATTACTTCTTGATACCTTTTCAAATTCTTACTTTCTCCAATTTTGTCATCTTCAATGCAATTCCCCCCCCCCATGGAGCCATGGATGCCTATAAAGCCAATGCATGGGATGACCATTTCATTAATAATTTTTATAATAGAAAAAATTTGTCAAAATTTATATGCATTTTCATTAAGAGTTTTATAGTAATAATTTTTTTCCAAAATCTCTCTGGAATCATAGGCATTGTAGTAGTTTGCATGAAAATATTATGCCAAAATTTTACCATAATCTTGTGAAGGATATCCTTGTAAGCACTTAAGCTCTTGTTATTCCAAACATCCAAGAATCCAATAATCCAATAAAGTCTCCAAGATTTCAATAAGCAATTAAGTTTAGAAGTTCTTAAGTAAACATCAAGCATTAAGCCCACAAGCTCAAGCATTCAAGTGCCATCAATAAGAAAGATAGCAAAATTTGATCAATATTCCAATAAGAGGAAAACAATCTATGTCTTGGATTGTGCTATTTCCCCTTATTTGATTTTAGGTCTTCTTTGTGCTTGTTGTTTTAATCTTCATTTTTTTGCACTTAAAAAAAACTTGCATTTGCATTTGTATGTAGCTAGTATCTTGTTTTTATCATTTAATATTTATCTTAAGAAAAATAATATATGTTTTCCTATTATTTAACAAGGTGTCTATACTCTCAAGTCAAAGCCCTTCATCATAGTCATCATAGTATTATCTCATATTTTATTTAATATTTCTATTTGTCTCTTCGAGGTGAAAGAACTACTAGGTTGTAGGTCAATAGTGTATCACTCTTTGGATTACAAAGAATAAAATTATCAACATTGAGCAAAAATATTGGTGGCACTACCATTACTTAGTGGTGTATTCATAGCCTGAAATTTATTTCATATACTCAACTTATCACTTATGTCTATCTGGACAAGGGTTTGATTGGTATTCAAGGAAGCTCAATTGCCCTCTACCATCTCAAATAGGCGTCTTTATATCTAACTATATTATTTTTTGTATATTTTATAGGTTAAGTGATAACACCATCAATAGGCAATAGTGTTAGTAGTGCTTTTGTGGACTAGTAATGCCTTTGCCACTAAGGTAGAAATAGGTTCTTCTTCCCTATAACTCTATCATTTAAGCATTTATGAGTAAATTTGTTTTTGCTATCTATGTAAACTAGGTTCTATTATCCTCTCTGATTGTCTTATCCATCAAACGTAGGGACCAAATAGCTAGGACTATCACACATTATATGGAGTGACACAACAAGGCAAATCTAGGAGCATGGCGTTCAACTCAATCAAGTACCTCTAGGATTTTTTACAAGGCTAAATCCTTTTAAGATATTATCTTTAGCATATTTTCTACTCTAACTAGATTCAATGGTAAAAATAAAAAGGGATAACCAAAATTTAACAATCCTAAGCAAACAAGGGTGATACACCAAGATTTGAATAAGATTCATCTACTTAATAACAATATGCATGAACACATGAATTACCATGAATAGAATTCAAGGAACACACCCTCCTTTTAGCAAAGGGGTTAACTTAGTCACAACCTCCACTACACACACAAAAACACACATACAAGAAATGGGATAGAAATAACCAAATAGTCATGGCCTCTAGTATGTATATATATGTATATATGAAAAATTACAAGTTATGCCAAAAGTGAGGGTTTGAAAACATATTCATAAATGAGTAGGGTTCAGGTGCTACTATACAAAGAAAATAAAGGGAAATTTATAAAACTCATCGATCCTTTGTAGTATCTAAGTAACTACTATTTATAGGTTACAAGGGGGAATTTTCCCTCAAAAATTGTATGGGATATTTTGATAAAAATATCTACTGCCCTCTTGATCTGATCCTATTTACATCATCTTTTAGTTTCTTGAGGTCTCTAGGTTAGTTCTAATCTATTGGACTTTCAATAATCACCCTAGAGATCGTGAAAATTGGTTAGAAGCAACCTCTGCAATCAATGTTGTTAGAATTAGGATTGTTGCTACTGTGATTGTCATTATTTTATCTTTAACAAACCACCCACCTTTTCTTGGATTACTGAGCTAAAGTGACATTAGTAGATGGTCTTTACTTTTCCCTATTAATGGTATATTAATCTAGCTCATATACAACTTCTAGGAGCTTAAGCATAATTATTGATGTATTACAATTTGATCCAACCCTTCTTCTGAGTTGGTGGATTTTTGCACTATACTTTAATTCCTAGAATGCTCTTATCTTCACATAATGACATGGATTATTTTTTTGAGAACATTACATTATTAAATACATGACAATATACCACCTTGGTAAATTATTATAAATATTAGATTAGGGTTGTGTCCTAGATTAGTGAGTGAATATTTTATGTAATGTAATAATATGTAGGAAATGCACAAGTGTCATGTAAATATATGTGCAAGTGTTATGAGTGTAAATGTGCACAAGTATCTAATATGTAAGTGTACACATGTGTCCTTAGAATAGGAAAGTGAAGAGTTGTTAAGAAGAGTGAAGGTCAAGAGTGCAACATATGAAGAGTCACATACAATTATATATTTGTGACAAAGCATTGTAATATCAATCGAAAGTGCAAAGCTTTATGCTTGCATTAGTAGACCTTTATTCAATAGCATTTTTAGTATTTTCATGTGCAACATTGTGAGCATGTTTATGTGAGTATTCTAATGAGATATTTTGTTTAATATTACATTTGAGTTATAATTTGATTCATTATAGTGCAACTTCATTATATTAGATCCTGTGATTATTTTCCTATGGTGATTTATATTAAGTACTAGATCTTTAAAAGCTAATAATTATGGCAGATTATCAAAACATTTATTTGTATTTATGCATTGGGACTTTGGAAACTTTCAAGATCGACTGAATTCTCTGTTAAAAAAGTTCTAAGGATTTTTTCTCTTATGCCTTCCCATTGGATATTTTAGCATTTTGCTTTTTGGGAGTTTTGTTTCACAAAGTCCATATTTCAAATATTTTCTCCATTTTTCTCCGTAAAATTTTTGCAAACTTCTAATTAGTGGAGGTATTTTATTTCTTGCACCCATTGGTCCTCTCTTCCACTTTTTGCCAATTTGATAATTTGAGCCACACAAGCACTTGAGACATTTGCCTTGTTCTCTTGCTTAGAAATTTTGTGAAGTGGTTCCTTCCTTTGGTAGGAACATTTTTTCCATATCTATTTGAGGTCTCTTTTATTTCCTTTCACCATTTTTTCTTTATTCTATTCTCCCTTGAAAATTTTCCTAACGCAAGAAATTTGTGCATGTATTGAATAAGTCACTACAATTTTGGCAACACACAGAGGCCTTCATGCCTACTTGAAGTAAAAATAAGAACTGTCGCCTTTATTCTTGGGAATAGGGTCAAAATATGAAAGAACCTACAAGAGAACACATGAAAGAAAAGAAAAACAAAGAGGCTATAAGGCTGGTAGCTTATCCAATGCTTGCTTGATTTTGGTCCACTCCTCATCTGATGGACATTGTATCATACTATATTTTTGAAGGCTACTTCTAGCTCAAACTAGTTATTGGGAAAAGTTTCTTTGTGCTACTAAAAGTTATATGTATCTAAGTCCTTAGTGTTACTACATACTCAAAAACCCTAACAATATCTTTTGTTTAAGGTTCATTTGACCATGCCTTGAAAGGAGGATTATCATCTTTGTATTAACTTTTCATTTGCATTTATTCTTGCTCTAATACGAGTCCACCGCCTACACTCTAGGGGTATGGGAGTCCCTTTAGTACTAATTTTTTAGAGAATATTATATTATTTGGTACATGCCAATGTACCACCTTGGGTACATTATTAGACTAGGAGTTTATCTTAGGTTAAGTAGTTACTTGAGGAAGAAGTAATAAATGCACAAGTGTTAGAATGTGCAATGATGTAAATGTGCATGTTGTCCACATGTACATGAGTCCTTAGAATAGGAAGAACAAGTGTCCTTAGTTAGGTGTGCATGTGCACAAGTGTCTATCATTAAGAATGCACATGTGTCCTTAGGGTAGGAAAGTGAAGGGTCACATACTAGTATATATGTGTGACTTAGCATTGTAATATAAGTATGAAGCATGCATTGCTCATAGCATGCACTAGTAGAGGAGAGTTCCACATATTGTATCAAGTTTCATATTTTTGTGAGATTACATTAATGGCTATTTCATGAGTTATTTTAGAAGTTTCTCATGCTATTTACTTGCTTATTATATTACCATTAACATAGTTATAACATAGCTTACTTATTTCATCACTTGTGGTTGCATTTCCTTTAAGTTTATAGCCTCAAAAGCTAACAATGGTATCAGAGCTATGGTAGATCGATAGGAAATTGAGAGAGCCACAATATTAAAGATAGAAAGGATAACACAAGTCTTGTTGTAGTTTTTAGTAGTAGCAGATTTAGGAGATCTAAGAAGGAGATATCATTACAAAACTTCAATAGTTGCAGATTGAAGAGATAACAAAAGGCCTCATTGAAGTTTTGAGGAAAAGAGAAGCTACAAGATTGAAGCCCCAAGGGAAAGGCCTCAAGCTACTTGGAGGAGATTTCAGGAGAAGCTCCTGATAGTGAAGAATTTGGGGTAATTGTTGCCATTCGATAACAAGCCCAAGGGAGAATAATTTGGCAAGAAGTTTGCCAAATCTTGGAAGAGTTTTTTAGGCATATTTCAAATTTTTGAGGGCAACATTCAAGAAGCATAGTAATAGAGTTTAAAAATTGTAAATTCATCCAACATATGATAGCAAATTGGGTGATCCAAATCACCAAGAACTTCATCATCAAATTGAGGTTGAAAAGGTATTCAACTTAGGTGCAAAAGGTTCATTAGTTGAACTCTTATATTTGGTTCATTACTAAGTTCATTAAACACCAATTTAGAGGTTTAAAATTTGCATGAAAATATTTGGAATTTAAAGTCTTCAAAATAGTGCAAAAATTATTTTCTACAAGGTTCAAACCTACAAATAAATGTAGAAGTTAGATATATTTCAAGAGAAATAAAGATATCAACTCTTTATTGTCCATTCAAAGTAAAATAAGATATTATTCTAATACACAAATTAGATATACTACAGTGTAAAATATAGCATTCAATAGGCATACTACTTGTATGATTAAAAGCTTGGAATACTCAATGAAATATTTTGAGTTTATATCTACTAAGTCTTGAGAAGACTTAGCTATATTGGTGCTATAAAGCAAGTTATGTCTAGTAGCCTTTGGTGAAAGTAATACAAAAATATACATCGAAGTCTATCCTAGCATTGTATTCAGGAGGCTCATCTTCCAACAGAGAAAGCATTATTGGCACTAAGTTTAAATCTCCATTTTTCCCACGCAATAGCTTCAACATGCACAGGAAGCTTTAGGAGACAACAAGCCATTACAAGTTGCATCATATTGAATCGAATAATTAGCAAGCAGTTGTTACAATGTAGCTAACAGTGAAATGAATTTCAAGCTATAGGTTGGAGGTAAACAAACGATCAGTTGGAGGTCCAGTTGAAGTCATCAGTTCTATTGAACTCAAGGTGTGAACAGTGAAGGATCAGTTGCTCTAGAATAGTTGGGTTTAAGGATCATTGCAAAAGGAGCCATTATCAGTTTGTCCACATGAGAAATATTGCCACTAAAGATAAAGGAGAGAATACTAGCCCTTAAGCACCACCATTGAGGATTGTGTAGAATAAAGAGCTCATCATCACACAATTAGGAGTTTCAGGAGAAGGTATCATTTTATTGCACATTATGGGAGCAACAGTGAATTGATCAGTAAAACAGTAAGGAGCTGGGGATGTTGATCTGAGTAGGAGGATAGCCATAGGAGATCACTAATATCAAATCTCACAAGGAGGACGAAGCCATTAGAGCATGTACAGGTTGTTTTTTAAATGAATCATTGAAGGCTTTAACGCATAGGAAAATCATACGGGAGATTACAAATCATAAAGGTACATGCATTATTAATAGGTATTTTCAACTCTCGAATAGTCATTACTCATTACAGGCATTATCATACTTAGGATAATGCATCCAAAATAGAGCGTCGATTAGAGAAGACATCACAACTTTACAAAAAGAATATTGAGATGTTAGTAGCATAGGGGAATCATCTTAAATTGGAGGAAGTGTCTAGGTTGAGTGCCACATCTAGACACCACTAACTATTTTAGGTGACAACACAAATCATTGGTTTATTTGACAATGCATATTAACCATGCATCACATCAAAAACATAAGTGAAGGATACAACATACACACATATAAGAAAGAGGATTTATCAATACCAAAGGGTTTACATTGAATAATGGATGGCACTATCAAAAAAAAAAAAAGGATAGTCATTGGGGTCCATGTGGCGTAGGTTTTTTAGCCGTATCAAAAGTGAGCAATTACATGCCAATCAAATAAAGGAGCACATAGATTTAGAATTGAAGTCCTGTTGGCATTTTTGCCACATTGATTTTCATTGATTGAAGTATTAATGTTTAAGTTGTTGCATATTTAACTTCTATACTGGCTTTGATGTGGTTTTGATGCAAAAGGAGCAAAAAATGACTAAGTTAAAAAACTATCGCGATTTCGCGACGTGTCGCGGAATCGCGGTCAACGCGGTCAACGGATGCAGGTTGGCAAAACCGTCGCGATATCGCGACGTGTTCTATAATCGCGGGTTGTGATAAGCAAAGGAAGGGAGAGCGACAAAATGTCGCGAAATCACGACAAAAAACTCAGCCGATGACTTAAACTCAAAAGTTGCAGCGATGCGCTGCACGTTCCGTTATCGCGGCCGCTGTGGTTTCAAAAGGCTTAAGTCAAAAAGTTGTAGCGATGCGCTGCATGTCTCAAAATCATGGGCAGTGGTTGCAAGAGGGAGTCTCAAGCAAAAAGTTGCAGCGATTCGCTGACGTTCTGAAATCACGGTAGTTTGTTGCAAAAGGTCTAAGAGGTGAGGATGGTAGCGATTCGCTGCACCTTTTTTAGAAAGGATTCTCACAAGGTGAAGGTTGTCACATTTTCGTAATTTCGATGGTTGTAAAGAGTCTAAGTGCTAAAAGTGTAGCGATGCGTTGCACGTTTTTTGAAAAGGGTCCTTCAAAGGGCAAAGACGTCGCATTTTCGCGGTTTATCAGCAAAACCGTACAGAATGCCCGAAATATGTAGCGATATCGCTACATGTTCCGTTTTCGCGAAACAAAGCTAGCGATGGAGACGTTGAAGCCGAAGATGCAGCGATATCGCGACAGGGAGGATTTTCGTGGTTTCCAACAGCCAAAGGTGTACGGCACAAAAAGATGTCGCGTTTTCGCGACCTGCGACAGTTTCCCGCCAAAGCACAGTATGAACGCCCGATAAGTTTTTTCGATTTCCAAGGATTAAATGCTTGCCCGAATTTAATGTTTTGTGGATTTCCCATGCGGTCAAGGTTGAAGAAGCGTCCAGGCCACCAAAATTGAAGGTTTTATTTGTTCGAGGCTGTTGTTCGTGGGTTGTTTCAACGGTTTCATGCACATGTTCAAAGACAAATTTAATGAAGGTGACCGCTGACGTCTAATTGCATTCAATTTTGTGGTGCTTCAAGGCTGCGATTAAGGGGATCATGTGCTTATTTTCGGTGGCATAATTGTAGATCTCAAGAAGGTCGGTGGCAAATATTAAATGCTGCAAAGAGGATGACCCTCTATAAAAACCAATGTAAACCTCATTTGCAGTGGTTGGAAGTTTTTGCTAAAAATTGGAAGTGCATTTGCGAGAATAAAGTATTGGCTTCAGATTTTTCAAGCAGTTGTTTGGGTGATTGTCTTTTCTGTTCCTTTTGCATTTCTAATAGAATTTATATTCCTTAAGTGCTGTTACATTCAAATTATGCATATTGGATTTGAATCTTGCTTGTAAGGATATGATTCTTGGAGTGTAATCTTGGAGAGATTTTCTGCATACAGTTGTGTGAGAGTTGAGTCATTATCTTTTGTTGCTTGTTGTTGTTGCACTTTAAGTTTTCTTCTGTTGTTCTTCCGATCCCATAACTCCGGCCTGCGGCCATATTTCCATTTCTTTCTGCAACTTTTAATTTCTTTCCAGCAACCCTTATCTTCAAACAGAAATTTAGATTAGTAAAGGGAACCAACCCACTCTGGAGATTGGTCTGGGAGCCATTTCTTGCTTCCAGCCTTTCAATGTTGGCCGGGTCTAGGGCGCACTTGTAAAAATCCTTTCTTGTGGCAGATTCGTGACCAACAATTTTTGGCACGCCCGGTGGGACAGACTTCTTCTGTCTCAAAAGATCCATAAGTTTTATTGTTTAACACCCGGAGGTCTCAAGATTTGATGAGCTGTCTTGGCCTCATAGCGAAGATTTGTAAGTTCATCTGGCGACTTTGCTGAGTTGAAGATCCAAATTTCTTGATCGTGGATGCCTATCTTTTTAAAAGTTAAAAGAATGTTCATCTGGCGACTCTGACTTAATGGCGATAGCCGTGATCCCGCAGACCACTGCTACAAAGGCGAGGGTTTTTTCTAGATGGGATGATCCTGGCCCTCTGAATCTCCAAATCCGGCATGAAATTCCCAAAGGTGCCCTGAAGGCCCTAGCAAAATATGATGGTACCGAAGGCATGGCTCTGGCGCATGTTGAAGATATTGCTACTTTGTCAATGATCCATGTCATAAATCATGAGGATATCATGATCAGACTTCTGGTTCAATCTTTGGAAGGAAGGGCATTGCAGTGGTACAGGCTGCTCAGGCGTCAAAGCATCGGCTCATGGGATGATCTAGCGGGAGCACTAATCGGAAGATTTGACGAAGATCCCTTTTACAGTTCTTTGGATCTCTATCAGTTTTTAATGTACATCAAGCGAGCACCTCTAGAGAGCATCACGGACTTCAATGTCCGATTCAGCAGAAGCTGGAAGAGAATTCCAGAGAAGATCCGACCATCACCCACCCAAGCCCACCTCTTCTATGTTCGAGCTTTCCATTCTGACATAGGCCTCCTCTTGCTGCAATCAGGTGAACAAAGGTTCCCACAAATATTTGAGGAAGCAGTGCGAGCGGAACAACTTTTGCTCTTATCAGGAAAATTACCGTGGGGAGAAACTCCATTACTTTCTCCGGTAGTTGCTGCTCCTGTCTATCCCGTGCAGTCTTTTTCATGCCAGATCCCTTATACTGAGAAGAAACCTGAGATGCAGTTGTGTGGAGCTCAAGGGACAGATCTCATCCAAAGCCAAGGATTGGAATATGCAAGAACTTTCCTGGCAATGAACAATATGGTTGCTTGCAGTTTTCATAAGGAGATGGATCCAGAGGATATAAGCGAAGAAGAAGAAGAGATTCAAGTTCAAGAACCTGAGCACAAGGAGGTCACATCTTTGCACCCTGTTTGTATCCCAGGGCACGACATGCAAGTATTTAGTCAGAACCTGTTAAATATGTCAGATCAACAGGTAGAGTCTGAAGAGATCCTGGAGAAAGGACTGTTGCTAGACAATTTTTGTGATCAGATCCAGGAGTTGGAGGAACCCGTTCTTAGTCCACAATCAGAGAACCCTTCAAGATGGTGGGATTGGCTTCAGTCATTACTACAAGCTGGTACCTACGGGAGCCCGTCATATGGTAAATTTCTTTGCTGCATTATTTGTCAATTGTGTGGGTACTGGCATGCAGGATACCTTGCCCATGTCTGCAACATGGAGAACTTCAGGAAGAAGCCAGCCCAATTTCAAGGACCGACTCAAGTATGATCAGATCTGGTCGGGACATTGCAGATTTACCGGATAACTCCTTGAGACTGGGTTTGTGGTGGCGACATGCCAATCATGTCGTGAACTATTGTATATAGTATAAAAAAACAAAAAAAAAAAAAATAGAAAAGAGAAGAAAAAAAAAAAAAGAGGTATTGTTTTTATTTGTTCATCTCGGCTCTTTTTGCATGCGAGCCGTAGGTGCCCTTTTTTTTGTTTTGTTTTTCTCCTCCCAGCAGTTGGTGGCTTTCTAGAAAATTCTTCCTTTCCCTTCCCTTTTTCTTTCCTTCCTTTCTTCATCTTCCTCCTTCTTCTTCTTTTTCTTCTGCAGTCAAAAAAAAAAAACAAAGCCACGGCTGTTGTTTCTTTTCCCCATTCCTATTATTCCCGTTCCTTCTTATCCCTTTCTTCTAAGTTATGTCATTTTACGCATTTATTTACAGTTTAGTTCATTCTCATTCCACAACCTTCATATTTCCATTTCCATTCCATAAGTTCATTTACTTTCATTCCATTTCCATTGCATGGTAGTATGCGCATTCTTCTGTGTCACCCATCCTTTTATTCCATTCATTCCATCATTTTCCTCATTCCATTTGCATTCACCGCTTGCGCAATCGCAGGATCTCACTCCATTATCTCATTCCATTTGTTCCATTTCATTCTCCGTTATATGCAGGTTCTTTCAGCTTTTCAACAGAAGTATTGCAGTAGTCCCCTGACATGTATCACAGCAGCCGGCCTCCTGTTCTAGTATGACTCTGTGCCCAATGGATTCAGGCCTGGATCCTTGCATACAGCGAGCTGTATACCCCGCGAGCCGCCAAGAATGTTGGCATTTTTGCCACATTGATTTTCATTGATTGAAGTATTAATGTTTAAGTTGTTGCATATCTAACTTCTATACTGGCTTGGATGCGGTTTTGATGCAAAAGGAGCAAAAAATGACTAAGTTAAAAAACTGTCGCGATTTCGTGACGTGTCGCGGAATCGCGGTCAACGCGGTCAACGGATGCAGGTTGGCAGAACCGTCGCGATATCGCGACGTGTTCTATAATCACGGGTTGTGATAAGCAAAGGAAGGGAGAGCGACAAAATGTCGCGAAATCGCGACCAAAAACTCGGCCGATGACTTTAAGTCAAAAGTTGCAGTGATGCGCTGCACGTTCCGTTATCGCGGCCGCTGTGGTTTCAAAAGGCTTAAGTCAAAAAGTTGTAGCGATGCGCTGCATGTCTCAAAATCATGGGCAGTGGTTGCAAGAGGGAGTCTCAAGCAAAAAGTTGCAGCGATTCGCTGACGTTCTGAAATCGCGGTAGTTTGTTGCAAAAGGTCTAAGAGGTGAGGATGGTAGCGATTCGCTGCACCTTTTTTAGAAAGGATTCTCACAAGGTGAAGGTTGTCACATTTTCATAATTCCGAGGTTGTAAAGAGTCTAAGTTCTAAAAGTGTAGCGATGCGTTGCACGTTTTTGAAAAGGGTCCTTCAAAGGGCAAAGACGTCGCATTTTCGTGGTTTATCAGCAAAACCGTACAGAGTGCCCGAAATATGTAGCGATATCGCTACATGTTCCGTTTTCGCGAAACAAGCTAGCGATGGAGACGTTGAAGCCGAAGATGCAGCGATATCGCGACAGGGAGGATTTTCACGGTTTCCAACAGCCAAAGGTGTACGGCACAAAAATACGTCGCGTTTTCGCGACCTGCGACAGTTTCCCGCCAAAGCACAGTATGAACGCCCGATAAGTTTTTTCGATTTCCAAGGATTAAATGCTTGCCCGAATTTAATGTTTTGTGGATTTCCCATGCGGTCAAGGTTGAAGAAGCATCCAGGCCACCAAAATTGAAGGTTTTATTTGTTCGAGGCTGCTGTTCGTGGGTTGTTTCAACGGTTTCATGCACATGTTCAAAGACAAATTTAATGAAGGTGACCACCGACGTCTAATTGCATTCAATTTTGTGGTGCTTCAAGGCTGCGATTAAGGGGATCATGTGCTTATTTTCGGTGGCATAATTGTAGATCTCAAGAAGGTCGGTGGCAAATATTAAATGTTGCAAAGAGGACGGCCCTCTATAAAAACCAATGTAAACCTCATTTGCAGTGGTTGGAAGTTTTGCTAAAAACTGGAAGTGCATTTGCGAGAATAAAGTATTGGCTTCAGATTTTTCAAGCAGTTGTTTGGGTGATTGTCTTTTCTATTCCTTTTGCATTTCTAATAGAATTTATATTCCTTAAGTGCTGTTACATTCAAATTCTGCATATTGGATTTGAATCTTGCTTGTAAGGATATGATTCTTGGAGTGTAATCTTGGAGAGATTTTATGCATACAGTTGTGTGAGAGTTGAGTCATTATCTTTTGTTGCTTGTTGTTGCTGCACTTTAAGTTTTCTGTTGTTGTTCTTCCGATCCCATAACTCCGGCCTGCGGCCATATTTCCATTTCTTTCTGCAACTTTTAATTTCTTTCCAGCAACCCTTATCTTCAAACAAAAATTTAGATTAGTAAAGGGAACCAACCCACTCTGGAGATTGGTCTGGGAGCCATTTCTTGCTTCCAGCCTTTCAATGTTGGCCGGGTCTAGGGCGCACTTGTAAAAATCCTTTCATGTGGCAGATTTCGGACCAACAAGTCCATACGCTTAGAGAGGTCAAAGATTAATTAAGGAGGATACGAATTTGATAAGGCATCCACTAAAAGGATAGCATTAAATGCTCATTGCCATACAATGAATACAACACTGAAAGATTCATTGGAGGAGTGAAGATAAAAGCTATTAAACATATAACATTAGAAAGGTAATTTCAAGTTGAATATTTGCTTTCATTTAAGTGAAAACGAGTTATAAGGTGAATAATATAAGGTTAAAATTACTTATTGTTGCATTGGAGAAATAAGAATTATCCAACATTAGTGAATTAGAAATCTATTTTATATCTTCAAGTGATATTTCAAAGTACATTAGTTGAAATACATATATTATAATATTTGCAAATAATAATAGTAGGAGATATAAGATTTTCAACATTGGAAAATTGAAATATTAGTTTACAAATATTATTACCTTCTAAATTTCTACATTAGGGAGATATAAGAAGTTCCACATCAAACATTGAACTATTGAGATTTAGAAAAACTATTCCATTGAGACTTGGAGGTTAAAAATAAGCAAAATTATTGATTGCTTGGAAGTTGAAAAATTAAATCAAAATTGATCTATTTATTAAATTGAAGGGGCAAGGAATCCAACTATAGAGTCTTGAAAAATTGAGAACATTATCAAATTGAAAGTGCACAAAATTATCTTTAGCTTTCTATTTATTAATTCATAGGGAGAAATAAGGTGAAAAAATTAAAGTTGAACATTAGGGAGACAAAAGGGATTCAACTCAAACTTTCAAAATAAATTGCACTCAAAAAAATTGGGAGATTCAAGTACTTTACAAAACTTGAAAAATTAAAAAGATCTTAGAAAACTTGATATTTTACTAAAAATACATGGGAGTTAAAAGGTATTCTACCTAGAGTATTGGAAAATTAATTGCAAGTTTTGTAATCAATCAATTAAGTTTTGTAAATAAGATTAAATATTTGCAAATTAGAGAGATAAGGTCTACTACATCAAATTAGGATTTTGCAAATATAGTTTACAAAGCTCTAAATATCTTATATAGGGAGCCATAAGGTAGTCTACATCAAAGGAACATGGCAAAGAAAAAGTAGATGAAAAAGAAAACAAGTAATCCAAAAATAGAAACTCAAAAACTAGAACTTCATGAGTTGTCAAAATTAGTTGAAGAAGAAAACCTATGTCTTCAAGAAGAACTAATTTACATTGGAGAAGACTTAGACTTTCAAGAAGAATAAATTTACATTCAAGATGACTCATTAGAAAATATTAAGAAACAATTGCAACTACTAAAAGGGTGCACACAAAAGATGATAGAAAAAATTGGAATTCAAGAGAATACATCTACAAAGAGAAAGAAGATTTTGCAATCAATCATGAGAGAGACCAAAAGTGAAAATTTTTCAACACTAGAAGGTTATTTAAATTTAAAAACTGGAGAAGCAATTGAAAAATCAAAATATGCTTTCACACTACCTAATGATATAGGAAAAGTAGTATACATTGCATTAATTTCTAATGAAGTTCTAAAATACAAGAATAGAAGACAAGAGGACATGATAGAAGATTTGAAGAACAAGTATATTGATGAAACAAATGCTTTGAACAATAGGGTTGGTGATATTACTAGTGAAGCAGAAAAAGGGGATTATTCTATACTTCAAAAATGCATGCAAAATGTTCTTAATAATGCTAATGATTGCTATGAATATTTTGTTACTATACCTATCAATCTATGGAGAATAATCTACAAAGGAATTATCACTCTCAATGTTTCTAAGATGAGAGAACAAGAAAAGGTTGAAGAGGTAAAGAACAAGATAGAAATGAAAGATGCTTCTAATGATACAAATGACTTAAGACCTATGATGGTAGATTCATGTTGCAATACCATAGAATCAAAACCATTGATGATTGATGCATGCTATGATACTAGTGATCTTCTTCAAATGGATAAATATGTAAATCATGATTCTTGTCAAAATGAAAGGGAATATTGCAATGCAAGCATTGACACTAGTGATTTAGAATTCTTGACTAAGGTAGAAGAAACTGTTACACATATTGATGCTATATGTGATACAAATCTATTAGAATTGATGAAGGTATAGATACAGATGATGATAGATACAATGATGCATAAGATCATATTGATGTTGACAAAGATCATTCTAATGATTGTATTGGTCATACTAATGATTTTTGTTCAAATTTGATAAGATATGAAGATACAGGTTTGGAAAAATGTGAATAGGGAATATAAGAACCATTTGCATCAAAAATCAGATAAAATGTTGGACATTTTGAGTCCCTAAGTTAAAGTTGTCATTGATGTCACCAGATGAAGTCATCATTAATACCAAATATTTCAGCAGGAAATAAAGGGGATAAAAATGGTTATTTGATATCCAGGAAGAAGGCCAAAGATCAAGTGAAACAGTGCAAAAGACAGAAGTTAAAAAGGAGTTATAATATTTATTTTATAAATTATTTAAATTCAGTGTGAATTTAAATTTTATAAATAAATATTAAAGGTACTTTATCAAAGGATATAATATTATAATATGAGTTATTATAATATTAAGTAAGGTGGTGAAAAAGAGCCCAAAGTAAAATATTAATAATAATATTTTACTACACCCAAAGATGGGTGTTAGAATTTAAATATTCGAAGCATGTTACAAAGGTTTATCCTCATCGACGTCATGTGGGTTAATTGCATTTTGAAGCACCGACGTTCTAAAGCAAAGGAGGAAGATTAATATTTAAACCTATGCCCAAAGGGCATTAAGATTATCCTTGCTCGATTGAAAAGATAGCATACAAATTAATTAATGCAGAGCTCGTGAAATGGATGTGCGAATTTTAAGTTTGAATTTCCAATGAAAGAAACAAAAGGGACAGCGTCAAATAGTTGGAAGCCAACTAGGCACCTTGGCCTAGTGGCAAGAGGGTTGTGGCTTACGTTTTGTGTGCAAGGAGGCCAGCGTTCGAGTCTCGACGGAAGCGCTTGGCAGGTGTGTTGAAAGCGCCAATCGTGAGGCGCACGTTTTGCGAAACAAGGAGGGGATAAAGTTTTTGAAGCACATGGTGCTTCACCTATCTCCAATGAGCGTGTAGCTCGTGTGGTTGTTGGCACCACGGTTGAGACGTTAGAGTGGGCTGCGTTGAGAGTTCGAAACTCTCCAAAGGCAAAGGTAATATTTTGATTTTAATTTTAATTAAATGCCTAAGTTGGAGGTATAAGGTTGTTTAGTGGTTGAAATTTGGAAAGGTTGCTTTGCAATAAAATTGTGGTAGTTGAGAATTATCTTTAGGAGTTATAAGGAGAATTCTTTTTTATATTTAAAGTCTTAAAATTGCTATTGAGGAATATTGAAAGGTTAAGACTTTGTGGGTAGTATGTTATTTTGAATTAAGGGTTTTTGTGACTATTGTGAGGATATTGATTATTATTTAAGTTGGAGTGATAAGGTGTAATTTTGATATTATATTTGTGATATGTTTTGTTGAAGAAAATTATCCTCTAACCCTTATTGAGATTGGCAAAGAAGTAATTGTGAGTGTGGCAGATTTGTGAGGTCAACTACTTGACATTCAAAAGGTATGGGCAAATTCTTCTTTGGTTGAGTTGATTGATTGGCTTTATTGAAAATTAAGTTTGGAGTGAAAAGGACTTGATTAGGGTTTCCTTTTCGAAAAGTGGTTGAGTTATTGCTTCAAGGTTTTCTGATTTGAGAGTTGAGATTAAAACCTTGTTTTATTAGCATTGTTGTTGAGATCATTGGTTGAGTGAAGTGTTTGAGTTAATTTTAGTTAATGCTAAGGTTTTCTGAAATTGAGAGTTGTGATTAAAACATTGTTTGATGAGCATGGTTGTTGAAGTGAGTTGTTATGCAAAGAACTTGAACTAGGGTTTGAAAAGATCATGAGTATCATTGTTATGTGAGATTTGTTGTTGAGCATTGTTGGAAATATTTTGAGTTGGATGATACATGCTTGGACTAGGGTTTGTGAGCAAGAGTTGTTTCTTGAAGTGATTGGTTGAGTAGAGTTGATTGAGCCTAGTCAAGTGGATGTATGAAGTGATTGTTCAAGTTCCATAAAATAAACTATTCTATATTCTGATTTGAGAAGTTGAGATTGAGTTTTTGAGAATAGAACATATTGAGTCTCTAACAATTCTCTTTATGCTTCTATGAGATTGAGTTGAGAAAGTGATTGAGTTTTGAGAATAGAACATATTGAGTCTCTAACAATTCTCTTTATGCTTCTATGAGATTGAGTTGAGAAAGTGATTGAGTTTTTGAGTATAGAACATATTGAGTCTCTAACAATTCTCTTTATGTTTCTATGAGATTGGACAAGTTCTGTGTGAGCTTGTTGAGTAAATTTGGACAAGTTCTGTGTGAGCTTGTTGAGCAGATTTGGACAAGTTTTGTGTGAGCTTGTTGAGTAGATTTGGACAAGTTCTATGTGAGCTTGTTGAGCAGATTTGGACAGGTTCTATGTGGACTTGTTGAGCATATTTGGATAGGTTCTATGTGGACCTGTTGAGCAGATTTGAGCAGGTTCTGTGTGGACTTGTTGAGCAGATTTGAGTAGGTTCTATGTGGACCTATTGAGTAGATTTGGATAGGTTCTATGTGGACCTGTTGAGCATATTTGAGTAGGTTCTGAGTGGACCTATTGAGCAGATTTGTGCTAGATGATTGGACTATGTTTAGTGTAGATTTGAGTGGATTTGTGCTAGAATGACTGAACTATGTTTAGTGTAAGAGTTGAGCAGAATTTGTGCTAGACTGAATGGACTATGTTTAGTGTAGTTGAGTAGACTTGTGCTAGACCAACTGGACTATGTTTAGTGCAAGAGATTGAGTAGAGTTGTGCTAGACCGATTGGACTGTGTTTAGTATAGAATTGAGATAGAGCTTTGGAGGTGATAGAGTAGAGAGGATAGAGTCTCCAGTGGATAGAGATCCATCAGCCAGGACATTGAGGATAGGTCTTCTGAGTGAGGACAAGAGTCTTCAAGTGGAGAGAGATCCACCAGTCAGTGCAGTGGAGGCAGTGTCTTCTAGAGGATCACCAGCCAGAGTAGAGGAGAAAGAGTTCTCCTATGGATAGAGATCCACAAACCAGATTTAGGGGATCAACATCTCCTTTGGACAGAGGTCCATAAACATTGTAATTGGGAAGGATTCCCAAGAGATCATTTGAGAAATATTTAGAAGAAATATTTTCTCTGTGGAAGTAGCCATATTTGGGTGAACCACGTTAAATCTGTGTCTCTATTGTGTATGGTGTTTTGTGCATTGCTTTGATTACTGCTATTGATACTGCTATCTATACACTGCATAATATTGATTTGAAAAGAAAAGTAAAAAGTGCTCTTATACTGTTCACCCCCCTCTCAGTATAAGCTTGTGTTCTTCAATTGGTATCAGAGCGGGTTCCTTCAGAAGAGTTTGACAGCTTGAAGGAAAAGTGGTCAAGAACACAATGGATCAAAAGGATCAAAGGGATGGGTCCATCAATAATATAGTACTAAGTATTTGATGGAAGTGACTTCTTGTATTGGTGTATGCTTGATGAGGTTTCACTTGATGGCACTTGGCAATGAAGTTTGGGATGCAGTGGAACTTGGATATGATTCAACAGATCAATCCTCCTATAGATAAGGAAGGTAAGCTTCTAATGCATGCAAATTCAAGAGCTATGAATGCAATTATAAAAGGATTACGTAGATCAGAATCTATGAAGGTTATGGATTGTAAAACAACAAAAGAAATGTGGGAACTACTGCATAACATATATGAAGGAGATAAAGGTGTCAGGAAAGCTAAGATCAGAAATCTCAAAGGAGAATTTGAAAATCTAAGAATGCGGGATGATGAAAACATTCATGACTATCTCAAGTAAGATTGATGAACTTGTACATGAGATGAGAGGTCTTGGAATGAAGGTCGATGAATCTGATGCTTGTGATAAGATCTTGAGAACTCTTCCAAAAAGGTATAGTGAAAAGGTCTCTGCTATAGAAACATCAATTGATAGTGACAGTCTGACAAGAAATTCTTTACTTGGCATGCTTACAACTTTTGAGATAAGAACAAAAGATCCTATCCCTCCGAAAGAGGCTGCTTTCAAAGTGAACAAGAAGATAAAGGGTAAGAAGTCAGAATCAAGCAAGTGAGTCATCCAGTGATGAAGAAGCAAATTATGGTAGAAGAGATAAAGGTTCCAGAAGACCCATAGATCTAAGATCTATTAAGTGTTTCAATTGTGGAAAGTATGGACATTTTGCAACAGATTGTAAAGAGCCAAAGAACAACAATGGTGAAGAAAAATAGGATCACAGGTACAGGGAATCAGAAAGACACAGGCACCAAAAGAAAAGCAAGGATGGACAAAGCAGACAAGGAAAGAAGTTCTTCCAAAGACAAAAGAGGAGCTACTATGCGGATAATGCAAGTAAGTACTCAAATGATAGTGATGCTAGTTCTTCAGATAATGATAGAGATGAAGTCCTATTTATGATTGAGGAAAAAGAACCAGTTAAGAAAAGGACTCCAGTTATTCTCAAGTGTTTTAGATGTGGTAAATTTGGACATCTTGAAGATGATTGTACAAGGGATGGTTATAGTTTCAGTGATGATGAATATGAGAATGCACTTGAAGGACCAGATGAAAATCTTCTAATGGCTTTAGAAGAAGAAGTAAGTGATCCTATAGAAGACAAGCCAAAAGAAAGTAATGATGTGGACAAAGGTAAACAAATAGAGGATTATTCAGCAGAGAATGGTTATGATCTCAAGGGAGAACTTATCTATGCCCTTGACATGGTAAAGAAGGTAAGAAAGCAACACTCTAAACTTGAAATTCAGTTTCAAGAATGTGATGAAGAGAGAAGATTGCTCATAGAGGATTTAGAAAAATCAAAGGCTAAGGCAAAAAGGTTCAAAGATAAGTTAGAAGCAAAGATCTTGGAATGTGAGAAGTTAGCACAAGAAGTGGCACTACTAAAAGAAGATTTAGAGGACTCCAAGATCAAGATGAAAGGATTCAAGAATAGCTCAAATATTATGGATAAGATAGTCAAGGTACAAAGAAGGTCAAAAAATAAAATAGGTCTTGGTTTTGAACAAACTCAAAAGAAATAGGAAGGAGAGTCAACTTCAAGTTCTAAAGAGGAAACTTTAGATGAAGATACTTTAGAAGAAGATAATGTAAAAGAAAGTCAGACATCAGAGGAAGAATTGGACAATAGAGAGTTCAACAAAGATAGGAACAATGCACAGAGAAGATACAGATGGAACAACAATCAGAACAGGAGACCAATGAGGTCAAAATAGGGAAGCTTCAATGGAAGATGTTTTTCATGTCATAGGTTTGGGCACATGGCTTCACAATGTAGGACACATGAAAGACAGGAATATGGGAATGGATAGTTTTTCCATGGGTATTGCTACTCATGTAATCAGTTTGGTCACAAGGCAATGAATTGCAGGGTTCATGAAAGAAGAGGATATGACTTCACTAGGAAAAATCCTAAGACATTTGCACCTACAAGGAATAATAACATTAAGTGTTATAAGTGCAATAATGATGGTCACACAACAAAGTGGTGTAGAGCAGACATTCTAAAAATAGGTATGAATAGGAACATGAACATGAAAGGAGAAAGAGAATAGGAAGAGGATAGAAAGAACCTAGATGTGAACAAGAATAGGAATAGGAATAGGAATGATGACAGGAACATGAATGATGATAGGAACATGGATGATGACTTGGATAGAAATAGTCAGAGGATTCAGGAAACTCAGAAAAGAAGGGAAAATAATAAAGGTAAAGAACAGTGCTTTCGGGGAGTAGAAATACTCCCACCCCAGAATTAACCACCTCATGAGGAGGTGGGGGAGGGGCTAAGCTAAGAGGCTCATTCTTAGCCCCGAGCCCCAAAGGTGACCCTTTGCCATTGATGTCAAAGGGGGAGAGATTTGTGTATTGGGGAGAGATTTGATATGGGGAGAGATTTGATATTTGAGAGAGCATTGAGCCAGGGGGAGCAATGTCCCAGGGGGAGCAGAAGGAAAAAGAAAGGTCAGGTTTCGGTAAGAAGAGTATGGGTTGCCATCAATGACAAAGGGGGAGATTGTTGGACATTTTGAGTCCCTAAGTTAAAGTTGTCATTGATGTCACCAGATGAAGTCATCATTAATACCAAATATTTCAGCAGGAAATAAAGGGGATAAAAATGGTTATTTGATATCCAGGAAGAAGGCCAAAGATCAAGTGAAACAGTGCAAAAGATAGAAGTTAAAAAGGAGTTATAATATTTATTTTATAAATTATTTAAATTCAGTGTGAATTTAAATTTTATAAATAAATATTAAAGGTACTTTATCAAAGGATATAATATTATAATATGAGTTATTATAATATTAAGTAAGGTGGTGAAAAAGAGCCCAAAGTAAAATATTAATAATAATATTTTACTACACCCAAAGATGGGTGTTAGAATTTAAATATTCGAAGCATGTTACAAAGGTTTATCCTCGCCGACGTCATGTGGGTTAATTGCATTTTGAAGCACCAATGTTCTAAAGCAAAGGAGGAAGATTAATATTTAAACCTATGCCCAAAGGGCATTAAGATTATCCTTGCTCGATTGAAAATATAGCATACAAATTAATTAATGCAGAGCTCGTGAAACGGATGTGCGAATTTTAAGTTTGAATTGCCAGTGAAAGAAACAAAAGGGACAACGTCAAATAGTTGGAAGCCAACTAGGCACCTTGGCCTAGTGGCAAGAGGGTTGTGGCTTACATTTTGTGTGCAAGGAGGCTAGCATTCGAGTCTCGACGGAAGCGCTTGGCAGGTGTGTTGAAAGCGCCAATCGTGAGGCACACGTTTTGCAAAACAAGGAGGGGATAAATTTTTTGAAGCACATGGTGCTTCACCTATCTCCAATGAGCGTGTAGCTCATGTGGTTGTTGGCACCATGGTTGAGACGTTAGAGTGGGCTGCGTTGAGAGTTCAAAACTCTCCAAAGGCAAAGGTAATATTTTGATTTTAATTTTAATTAAATGCCTAAGTTGGAGGTATAAGGTTGTTTAGTGGTTGAAATTTGGAAAGGTTGCTTTGTAATAAAATTGTGGTAGTTGAGAATTATCTTTAGGAGTTATAAGGAGAATTCTTTTTTATATTTAAAGTCTTAAAATTGCTATTGAGGAATATTGAAAGGTTAAGACTTTGTGGGTAGTATGTTATTTTGAATTAAGGGTTTTTGTGACTATTGTGAGGATATTGATTATTATTTAAGTTGGAGTGATAAGGTGTAATTTTGATATTATATTTGTGATATGTTTTGTTGAAGAAAATTATCCTCTAACCCTTATTGAGATTGGCAAAGAAGTAATTGTGAGTGTGGCAGATTTGTGAGACCAACTACTTGTCAAACAAAAGGTATGGGAAAATTCCTTCTTGGTTGAGTTGATTGATTGGCTTTATTGAAAATTAAGTTTGGAGTGAAAAGGACTTGATTAGGGTTTCCTTTTCAAAAGTGGTTGAGTTATTGCTTCAAGGTTTTCTGATTTGAGAGTTGAGATTAAAACCTTGTTTTATTAGCATTGTTGTTGAGATCATTGGTTGAGTGAAGTGTTTGAGTTAATGCTTCAAGGTTTTCTATTAGTATAATTTTTTTTTTTTTTTCGAAATTGAGAGTTGTGATTAAAACATTGTTTGATGAGCATGGTTGTTGAAGTGAGTTGTTATGCAAAGAACTTGAACTAGGGTTTGAAAAGATCATGAGTATCATTGTTATGTGAGATTTGTTGTTGAGCATTGTTGGAAATATTTTGAGTTGGATGATACATGCTTGGACTAGGGTTTGTGAGCAAGAGTTGTTTCTTGAAGTGATTGGTTGAGTAGAGTTGATTGAGCCTAGTCAAGTGGATGTATGAAGTGATTGTTCAAGTTCCATAAAATAAACTATTCTATATTATTGAGTTGAGATTTAGATTGAGTTTGTGAGAATAGAACATATTGAGTCTCTAACAATTCTCTTTATGCTTCTATGAGATTGAGTTGAGAAAGTGATTGAGTTTTTGAGAATAGAATATATTGAGTCTCTAACAATTCTCTTTATGCTTCTATGAGATTGAGTTGAGAAAGTGATTGAGTTTTTGAGAATAGAACATATTGAGTCTCTAACAATTCTCTTTATGTTTCTATGAGATTGGACAAGGTTTGTGTGAGCTTGTTGAGAGATATTGGACAAGTTAGTGTGAGCTTGTTGAGAGATTTGGACAGGTTATTGTGTGACTTGTTGAGTAGATTTGGACAAGTTCTATGTGGACTAGTTGAGCATATTTGGACAAGTTCTGTGTGGACTTGTTGAGCAGATTTGAATAGGTTCTAGTGGACTGTGTGAGTAGATTTGAGTAGGTTCTAGTGGGACCTATTGAGCAGATTTGAGTAGGTTCTGTGTGGACCTATTGAGTAGATTTGGATAGGTTTTGAGTGGACTTGTTGAGCATATTTGAGTAGGTTTTGAGTGGACCTATTGAGCAGATTTGTGCTAGATTGATGTGGACTATGTAGTGAAGATATGAGTGGATTTGTGCTAGACCGATTTGAGTATGTTTAGTGTAAGAGTTGAGTAGATTTGTGCTAGACCGAATGGACTATGTTTAGTGCAAGATATTGAGTAGACTTGTGCTAGACCGACTGGACTGTGTTTAGTGCAAGAGTTGAGTAGAGTTGTGCTAGACCGACTGGACTGTGTTTAGTATAGCATTGAGATAGAGCTTTGGAGGTGACAGAGTAAAGAGGACAGAGTCTCCAGTGGATAGAGATCCATCAGCCAGGACATTGAGGATAGGTCTTCTGAGTGAGGACAAGAGTCTTCAAGTGGAGAGAGATCCACCAGTCAGTGCAGAGTGGAGGCAGTGTCTTCTAGAGGATCACCAACCAAAGGAGAGGAGAAAGAGTTCTCCTGTGGATAGAGATCCACAAACCAGATTTAGGGGATCAACATCTCCTTTGGACAGAGGTCCATAAACATTGTAATTGGGAAGGATTCCCAAGAGATCATTTGAGAAATATTTAGAAGAAATATTTTCTTCGTGGAAGTAGCCATCTTTGGGTGAACCACGTTAAATCTGTGTCTCTATTGTGTATGGTGTTTTGTGCATTGCTTTGATTACTGCTATTGATACTGCTATCTATACACTGCATAATATTGATTTGAAAAGAAAAGTAAAAAGTGCTCTTATACTGTTCACCCCCCCTCTCAGTATAAGCTTGTGTTCTTCATAAAAGTATGATGCTATTGAGGATACAGGTCGAACTAGCAACAATAAGCAAGGAACTAAAGTTGTAATAGAAAATAGTGATATCAAATTAGTGATAGATACTGATAGGAACAATTTATACGAAGGACAGAATGGTCAAAGGGATTTGGTAACAAAAAATAGATGCAGTCATTGTAGTAGATATGGGCATAAGATAGAGAGATTTTGGAATCTAGTTATAAAATTTGTGGAGGAACCAATCATTCTAAAATATATTGTTGGTACAAAGGAAATAATTTCTTTGAATGGATATACACAATGACAAGAAACTTCATTAATGGATTTTCTCAAGTATATTTCTCAAGGTATAGATATGGGCATAAGAAAGGTATGAACTTCTTTAATAACAAAATCAGAAGGAAACCAATAACAGTGCCAAGGTCAGAATACAAAGTCAACAAAAAATAAGAAGCTCAAGCAGAAGATCAAATCAAATGTCACTTGAAGAATGAAGACAAATACAAAAATCCATATTGAATACTAAAGTCTTCAATAACCAAATAATGTAATACGAAGGGTGTTAGAGTATATTACATTATTTGATACATGTCAATGTACCACCTTGGGTACATTACTAGACTAGGAGTTTATCTTAGGTTAAGTAGTTACTTGAGAAAGAAGTAATAAATGCACAAGTGTTAGAATGTGCAATGATATAAATGTGCATGTAGTCCACATGTACATGAGTCCTTAGAATAGGAAGAACAAGTGTCCTTAGTTAGGTGTGCATGTACACAAGTTTCTATCGTGCAAAATGCACATGTGTCCTTAGGATAGGAAAGTAAAGAGTCACATACTAGTATGTATTTGTGACTTAGCATTGTAATTAATAATGAAGCATGCATTTATCATAGCATGCACTAGTAGAGTAGAGAGTTCCACATATTTTATCAAGTTTCATGTTTTTGTGAGATTAAATTAATGGTATATTATTGAGTTATTGCAGAAGTCTAGCATCTTATTTTCCTACATATTATAGTGTCATTATCATATACTTATCATAGCTTACATATTTCATATCTTATGGTTGAATTTCCTTTAATATACATCCTCAAAAGCTAGCACTAATGCATCAAATTTGCTTCTGAGCTTGGTAGCAATGGTGCTTAAGGAAGCTACTTGGGACTTACATTCATGTGTAACCCATTTCTTTCAAAGGAAATCCATCACCTTCCTTGCTTCTATTTCCTTATCATGAACTCCAATAGTCATTAGCTCATAATCTGATGCAAGCACTAAATTTATATGATAAGACCTAGCTTTATCCAGTTTTGTAGAGATATTGACAAAATCTAACTCAATATCCCAACTCACCTGGGAACTTTGTATGGTGGCTAGCTTAATGAATCTAAACATTTTGAAGTGTCAAAGCCATGCTGGTAATCATGTTCCAATATGCATCACTAATATATCTTACTAGGTTCTTGTGTACTTTACCTTGCCCTATCTTAATTTTTTGCTTCAACTCCTCTAGTTATTTTTGGATATTTTCTATCTCTTCACTTAATTTAGCTTCTTGCCCAGTAAGTCCCTTTGATAGGATTTTGATTTGTTCTTCATTTTAGTTTAAAATAGAGTCCACAAGATGCTCCCTTAGATGTTCAACTAGCATATTTACTTGTATGTAAAGGGATTTAGCTCCCATATAAGAGTCACTTAAGGTATGCTTCACATATTCCAATTCTTGCCCTTTTTTAATAATTTCTAACTCAATGACTCACATTTATATGAAACTACCTCCTCAACAACTTGCATGATTTGGAGTTTTTATAACTTAGATTTCTTAGGTCAATCCCTGATGTAACTACATGCTAGTCTTGCTCTATCATCTCATATTTAGGTTTTGATAGCAATAAATATTTCCATGAGATTAACAATATCATCTATTAGGGAGAAAAGTGACTTACTATTTGAGTTGTAGTTGGTAGCTTGTGCCAATAAAGCTTGTTTCCTTTGATTATATTGCTTTGTCTATCGCTAAACCTTTTAAAGCTCCTATAGTGGATTTAAGACTAACATGGTTACCTATGGAAATTCTTGTTTCCCTAGAGGTGTCATAAACATGGATAAAGGTTTGAAAGGAAATATTAATGGAGGAACTAAGGAATTTAAGGCTAAATTTTTTTGGGAATTCAAGGACGACTAACCCATTAGTTATTGCATGGCCAAGTTTATCGAGCAGTAGGATCATTGGTTAATATATTTGTAACACTAGGATTTTGGACTGGTAAGAATGGAGTATTTTGGGAAGTCAAAAGTTTATTAATAGGAGGGGATGAAAAAACTAGTGGGGAAGCTTCATCAACAAGAATTTGAATTCAATTGTTTCATTACCTTCCTTGCTTATTTTTTATAGTCTATCAAATTAGTTGGGAATGAAAACCAATGTTGCAACTATTATCATCAACTAGTATTGCTTCCTCCTATATTTGGACAATTTCAACAACCTACTCTAGCAATTGAGCACTTTGATGTAAGTTCACATTCCCTTCTCCTTCAATTGGTAATTCTGATTGAAGTATTAACTTTCACTTTCTTGAATGAGTCCTATTTATTTTTCATCTTCTTCACATTACTTTCTTGCTCAAAGGCTATGATTGAGATACTGTAAATTTTTTGGTAGTGTGGGTAAAACATATATGATTAAAACCCCATTTTTATGCCCCCTTTATATTTGTCCTTCATCTTGAGTGGTATTTATTTTGGGTGCTATATATCATAGCACTGGATGAGGGCTTCATATTCATATAGATCTAAGCTTTAAAAATCCACCATAATATGGCCAATTTATTGATGAAACTTCTACCAGGATTTGATTTTGTTACTGCTCCATTTACACTTTTGTAGGAATTTCTTCATAGTTGTGCTTAGTGGAAGTGCGGGATCAAAATCCTTTACTTTTGTGTAGAATATCTCATATATCCTTTTCTAGGTTTCTTGTAGCAATAATTTCTCCTTTCAAAGGGGTGAGAAAGCCCCTTCATGTGTGCTCTAAAATATTTCAAGGTTTTGCTTGGTCTCATGCATTAATATTTTAGGAATTTAGGAATTTTTAAACCATGAAACAAATATATTGTCTGGGTCATAGCTCCAATTATCATCCTGTTGGTATTTTTGCCACACTGCAGTAAGAAGTCAAAAAGGTGAAAACTGGAAAGCGACATTTTTTTAGAAATCAGCCTAAATGGACACCTATGGACTTGACAATTTACACAAATAAGAGGAATTGAAAAATTAGACCTATGGTGAAAGAATAACCCCAATACCCTTAACGGTTTTAGAGATATTAAAGTTTTCATCTCGAGAAATTTTTATAGCATAGCTTAAAAATACAATATGAAGACTTTGGAGGCCTCATAGAGGGATGAAAATGGATGAAATGGATGTTCCATTGAATTTTCCACTGTAGATATCTTCCCAATATTTCCAACGATATATTACAATAGACAATCGGGTCAACGAATTAAAAGTTATGGCTCCGAGGAAGATGTACCATCAAAAATTTATTTTCGTGGTGAAAATCCATTTTCGGGTACTTTTGGGGCGAAAATAATAAGTGGGAATCGATCAAAGTCAAAGTTACCCCTGGGAAGGGGTGAAAATAATTTTCGCCCTTCTTTAGGGCAAATTTCCAAATTGAAGATATCCTGGAGCAAAAACCAAGCAAAACATGTGCCTTATGAATTCAAAGTCAAAGTCACCCCTGAGGAAGGGCGAAAATCCCTTTTGCCCTTCGTTGGGGTGAAATCCAAGTTGAGGATGCTTTTTAGAGTAAAAATGATGAAGTGACATCATCCAAGTGAAGGTTTCTCAAGTCAAAGTCAAAGAGAATTTAAAGAAGGTGCCTACCAATGTAATTTCACCCCATTTTGGGTAGAAACAGTAATTTCACCTAGGTTGGAGTGAAAGTCCCAAAATAACATCTTTATGCTCTAGTCAAAGTCAAAGTCACCCCAAGTAGGGGGTGAAAATCATTTTTGCCCCTCTTGAGGGTGAAATCAATCATTTTTGCCCATTTTATTGTAGAAGTCGTTTTCATTCCATTTTTGGACGAAGTTCTCGAGTTTTAGGGAAAAATTACCCAGGATAAGGGTGAAAGCATATTGATGGGTGAAAACACCAAATTTCCTGGGTGAAATCAATTCTTGCCCCCTCCCTTCAACAAAGTTTTCTTCCGAAGGCGTCACTGTTGCTGATATTTTTTTGAGAAAGATCGAAGACTGGTGGAATTTAATTCTTGAAGAAATGAAATTAATATTTCCAAAATTCCTATTGAAGAGATGCCAAGATTAAATGCTATGTCCCTGATATTTGTATGATCTCATTCATTCCCAAGGCACCCTCCACTGATCTCACCCCTTTTCAAGATAAAGTTAATTTTTGGTGGGTCTTCCTCGCGAAGATAAAATTCTGAGGTGCAATATGACAAAGTGACAACCAATATTTAATGTTCAATATCTCGGTATTCGTACTATATTATTGTGTTCAAATACACCAACATATGATATTATTTTCCATCGTCCAATCTTGTTGATTTCCTAGGCGCTCTCCATGAAAGAGGGATCATTGCTTCCTGAAGAATGTTTTGATTCGAGCATTGTCATTACCGAGGAGAGAATTGCTCTTGCTGGTCTTTGACTAGCTAACATTTTGTTTTAATATGCATTTAATTATAGAGGTGAAATCCTCTATAAATACTAAGTATTTTGATGTAAAAGAGGAGGATAGACACTCTACAAAAAAATACTTTAAGTTTTTTGCATAAATAGAAAGACATTCGACTTCTGGTTCCTTGAGTAGTATTGTGTTTGATCTCTTTCTGTTTAGCATTTTTTATTATTTTCATGTCCATTATTTGTTGATTTTAAATTTTGCATATAGATTTAATTATTGCTTGTGAGGGAGTGAATATTGGAATGCTTTCTTGGAGGTTATCTTGGCAAACTGTGAGTGGTTCTTGTGCCTTTATTTTTTTATATGCTAATCAATGCTTGCTATGAATTTTTGTTGTTAGTTTATCCCCACCTTATAGTTTTGGCTTATAACCATATTTCCCATTCCTTTCTATAATTTCCCATTTCTTTCCTATAACCCTAAGCTTTAAACCGATCATTAGTTTTAGTAAGGGAACCAGCCCTCTCTGGAGATTGGTCCAGAGGACATCTCTTTCCTTTGGCATTTCAATGTTGGTCGGGTCTAGGGTGCACAAATAATATTTTGTACTTAGGCAGATTCATGACCAACAATTTTTGGCATGCTTGGTGGGATGAACAGTCTTCATATTTTAAGGGAGCTCGAGTTTGGTGAATCTCTGGCTTACCTTCATCTGGAAAAATCACCTGGTGACTCTATTGAGCTGAAGATCCGGATCTCATGATCGGTGGATGCCTTTTATGTTGAAAGAAGATACCCCGGAGGAATCAAGGTTTGGTGAGCAACCTTGACCTCACAAGTAGAGAAAGAATGTTCACCTGGTGACTCTGACTCAATAGAACAAGACCATGATCTCTGAGGACCACTGCTATAATGGCACAGGTATGCTATCCCAGCTGGGATGATCCTGGCCCTCTGAATCTCCAAAGTCGACATGATATTCCCAAAAATACCCTGAAGACCCTAACAAAATACAATGGCACTAAGGGAATGGCTTGAGAGCACCTTGAAGATGTTGTTTCTCTAGAGATCATCCATGGCATAACCCATGAAGATGTCATGATCAAACTTTTGGTCCTATCTCTAGAGGGAAAGGCGCTATAGTGGTACATACTACTCGAGCGTAAGAGCATATGCTCATGGGTGGACTTGGTAGGAGCACTCATCGACACATTTGATGGCTCTCAGGATCCCTTTCAACTCTTGATGCACCTCTCCACCATCACGAGAGCACCTCTAGAGAGCATCATAGACTTCAATGTCTGATTTTAGAGGAGTTGGAGGAGAATTCTAGAGAAGATCCGATCGACACCTGGCCAGGCCCACCTTTACTATATTTGGGATTTCCACCTGGACATAGGCCTCCTCCTACTACAATATAGGGAACAAATATTCCCTCAAGTCTTTCAGGAAGTAGTACAAGCAGAGCGACTCCTGCTCTAATCAAGAAAAATGCAGTGGAGAGAAACTGCCTTTCCATCACTTTCTATGATAGTTGTTGCTCCCGTCTGTCTTGCATAGTATTCACAATGGTAGATCCCTCAAACTATGTAGAGACTTGGAATGCAATTATGTGGAGCACAAGAGGTGGATCTCATCCAAGGCCAATGAAGGGAATATGCAAGCACTACTCCAATAATGAATAATATGGTTGCTTGTAGTTTCTATCAGGATATGGACCAAGAAGGGGAATAGGCTCAAGTGGCAGATTCTAAGAGCAAAGAGGGCACAATTTTGCACCCTTTTTGTGTCCTAGGGCATAGCACACAAGTATTTAGCCAAAACCCAATAAGCATACCTCATTAGGAGGCTGATCCTGAGGAGATCCTGATAGAAGGGCTATCGCTAGAAAAATCTTGTTGTCACATTAAGGAGTTAGAGGAACCCGTACTCAAGAGCCCATAGCTAGTGGACTCTCTCAAGTGGTGGCATTGGCTCCAACCATCACCGCAACCAGTACTCAAATAAGGCTCCCATGTGGTAAATATCTTCACCACATTATTCATTGATTGTATGAGTACTGACATGCATGATAACCTACCACATTGCATCTTGTTTGCAACCTAGAAAACTTTGGGAAGAGGCTAGCTAAACTTCAAAGATCAACTAAAGTACAATCAGATCTGGTTTGAACACTGTAGATTCATCGGATAAGCACCCAAAGCTAGGTTTGTGGTTGCGAAATGCCAATCATGTCGCAAAATTTTGTGTAAATAGTGTAAATAGGCCAACTGATAAATAAAGTGCCAAGGGCACTAAATGGTGTGGTCCTAAAAAAATATCTAAGGTTGCAACCACCCACGTCATCGGCTCAAATGGTGTCGAAGCCCATAGGTACGCATTTTCTCTTCTCTTGATCATGAGCATTTGGTGACCATTTTCCTTCATTCTGCAGTACCTCCTTCCACTTCACTTTCATTCGTTGTACCCACCACTTATGTTCCCCTCCCCATTTCATAGTCATCAGTCACCAATGCTCCTTCCATCGTTCCCATTTCTTCCATTCCTCCATATTTTAGTTTGTTCGCCTCTGTCCCTAACCTATTTTCTATTCCACTATCATCTACCTCATCTTCCACCCCCGTTAATAATCCCATCATCGCTGTAAGTACACCAACCCCATCAAGGGTGAGCGTAACTATGGCCCCATCCATTTTTGCTCCTTCCATTGAGCCAAACCCTCAGCAACCTCTATTCCTTTTTTTTCCATTTTTTGGATTATAGGAGCCATTGGCATCAAAGATTGAAGTCTTTCCAAAGCACCCTGAAGCGGAGAAAATTAGTCGAGCTCAATGAAGTTCCTCGTGTTGGGTGAAAAATACAAATAGGCAATCAAACAATATCAGGTAGTGCAGGAAGAAGCTAGTGCAAGCAGTAAATGATTTTATGTAGCAGACAATTATGACTCTGTTTCCCAATGGATAAAGGCCTTGGGGTCGATTGCATCCAGACGAGCTGAATACCCCACGAGCCACCAAAAGTGTTGGCATTTTTGCCACACTGTAGTTAGAAGTCAAAAAAGGCAAAAACTAGGAAGCGGCCATTTTTGGGAAATCAACCTAAATGGACACCTATGGACTTGAAAATTTACCCAAAGGAGAGGAATTGAAAAATTAGACTTATGGTGAAAGAATCACCCCAATACCCTGAATGGTTTGAGAGATATTAAAGTTTTCATCCCGAGAAATTTCTCCAGCACAACTTAAAAATACAATATGAAGACTTTGGAGGCCCCGTAGAGGGATGGAATTTTATGATCTATCAAT
The DNA here is from genome assembly GCA_028583015.1 of Wollemia nobilis. Lineage (NCBI taxonomy): Eukaryota > Viridiplantae > Streptophyta > Pinopsida > Araucariales > Araucariaceae > Wollemia > Wollemia nobilis. The sequence continues at coordinate 51,945 of JAQPPZ010001136.1, read as the reverse complement.
TTTACTGCTATATATCTCTTCCCAAGCTTTCCAATGATATATTACAATAGACAATCGGGTCAATGAATCAAAATTTATGGCTCTGGGAAGATGTACCACCAAAAATCCATTTTTGGGGTGAAAATCCATTTTCGGGCACTTTTGGGATGAAAATCCATTTTTGGGCACTTTTGGGGTGAAAATAATAAGTGGGCATTGATCAAAGTCAAATTTGCCCCTAGGGAGGGGCGAAAATCATTTTCACCCTTCTTCAGGGTGAATTTCCAAATTGAAGATGTCTTGGAGTGAAAACTAAGCAAAACATGTGCCTTGTGAAGTCAAAGTCAAATTTACCCCTGAGGAAGGGCAAAAATCACTTTCGCCCTTATTTGGGGTGAAATCCAAGTTGAGGATGCTTTTCAGGGAAAAAATGATGAAGTGACATCATCCAAGTGAAGGTTGCTCAAGTCAAAGTCAAAGAGAATTTAATGAAGGCACCTACCAATGTAATTTCACCCCATTTTGGGTAGAAATAGTAATTTTGCCTAGGTTGGAGCAAAAGTCCCAAAATATCTGATTTTCATTTCTTTGGTAGGCAGGAAGCAGAGAGGTGGGAGTAAGAGTGTAGAGAGTGGTGCGCCCGTGTGTGGTGACTCTAGTGGCCACCAATCAAGGAGTGAAATAGCAAATAAATCCTCCGTAGGTTCGATAGATAACATGAATGGAAACCATAGGGGAAAAGACCCACCCGATAAAATAGCAGTGGGCGACAAGCAGACTAGCCAGTTTTCATTCATGGAAGCAATCCAAAGGAAGCTTAAACCTCTGTTGGTGGCACCAAATATCTTTGTATCCCAGGGATGCAATGTATTCTGCCCAACGTAAGTCATGGAGGAATATGCTATCCTAGATTCATTTCCCTGGTAGGAAAATTTGTTAATGGAAGAACTGATATAGATTCACTCCGGTGCTGGGTAATGATCAAATGGAAAACCTGAGGATGTCTGGAACTATCTACAATATCTAGGGGTTTCTTCATGATTCGCCTCAACAATCAGGAAGATGCAGACCATATTTTATTAGGGGGCCCTTGGTTCTTTGGAATAAGAAACCTCTTCCTCCGTAAGTGGGGATCATATTTTGATCCAGACTCATAGAGTATAAATTATACTCCCATTTGGATCTGCATCCCAAATGTTCCCTCATATTTCTTCCACAAATATGCACTCCAGGGAATAGCCCAAGAAACTCGCACCCAAAATTGACTGATGCAGGCTTGCATATGTGTCAATATCAATCTGGAAACTCAGCTCCCTGACCATCTTAAACTAATTTACGGATACTTACACTAGAGGCAGCCACTAGAATATGAAAATAAACCAATCTTTTGCACTGAGTTCCAAAAACAGGGGTATCTTTCATCCCAGTTCCCAAATCATAAAGGCATGCAGATCGACTCCCAAAATTTGACCTGCCCAGTCCATAGAGAAAATCAGAAGGCAAAAGATAGAATAGGATAGATCAAAATCCACGATGGTAAGAAACATGCCCTACTTCCCCCAGGCGGTGATATGAATAAGGTAAGTACTTTGCACACCATCTCTAACAAGTTCAATTTACTCAGTAATTCTAATATTAATGATAAAATCAATGAGGAGAAGCATATCTGTGAGGAAGTCCCTATCCCAAATCCTACCTCCCAACCTTACCCCAAGGCTAGCTCCTACCAGGAAAACCCCTTTCCTCCTCCCCCCGTGCCCTCCATCTCCACTCGATAATGGTCATGAATCCCAACACCCTCTCCCCAATCCATCGCAGAATCTCATTCCCCCACCTAAATCTTCCCCTCACACTGGGATTGGGATGCCCCTTCCCCCTTTGAAACACTGTAATATCGAGTCTGACAGTGATGATTCCCCCCAAGATTCCCCAAAACCATGGAGTACAAAACAAACTTAGAGTTTCAAAAAATCCCAGATTGATGTAGGAGGTGATAGGAAAAAGGGTAGGCCCTATGGCGCTGATCGGAGAAGCCGTGATATAGTTGAAGATATAGCCAATGGCACCCAAAAAACCCTATTCCAAGAACTATGGAATACCAACAGAGAAGAACCTATGAGACCCAAAACCCCCATGCAACGAGGCAAAGGGGGAAAGAAACCCTCTAAAATTTCCAAATGGAAGTCCTCTCCTAGAATGCGAGAGGGTTAAATGGGGTAACCAAACAATGACTGGCCTCTGACCAGAAAGATGATGCTAAGCAGGAAGGTAACGAGGGACCCCAGTAGTTCTAGGAAGGTGACTACAGGCAGTTGGTTTGCCTTTGTTTGTAATTGCTTCAACTCGGTTCTATTTTTGATGTCTTTGTTTATGGTTTGCATTGTCTGTAGGGGGATGAGCCCCTAGACTACTGTTTTTAGACTTTGTCAATTTTGTACTATTGGCATGGTTGATGCCCAATGTAACAGGGTCAGGTCCCTTCAACCCGTATTGTAAATAAAAATTTTACCTACAAAAAAAAAGTCAAAGTCGCCCAGGATGAAATCAATAATTTTCGCCCATTTTCTTGTAGAAGTCATTTTAATTCCATTTTTGGGTGAAATTCTCTAGTTTTCGGGTGAAATTATGCAGGATAAATGTAAAAGCATATTGATGGGCAAAAAAACCAAATTGTCTGGGTGAAATCAATTCTTGCCCCTCCCTTTAGCAAAGATTTCTTCCAGAGGCATCACTATTGCTGATATTTTTTTGGGAAAGATCGAAGACTGGTGGAATTTAATTCCTCAAGAAATAAAATTAATATTTCTAGAATTCCTGCTGAAGGATTGCCAAGATTAAATGCTATGTCCCTGATATTTGTATGATCTCGTTCATTCCCAAGGTGCCCTCCACTAATATCACCCATTTTCAAGACAAAGTTAATTTTTGATGGGTCTTCCTAGCGAAGATAAAATTTTGAGGCACAAGATGACGAAGTGACAACTAAGATTTAATGTTCAAGCTCTTGGTCTTCATGTGATATTGTTGTGTTCCAATGCACCGATGTTTGAGATGATTTTCCATCATCCAATCCTGCTAATTTCCTAGGTGTTCTCCATGAAAGAGGTATCATTGCTTTTTGAATAATGTTATTATTTGAGTGTGTTGTTGTCGAGGAGAGAATTGATCTTGCTGGTCTTTGACTAGCTAACATTTTGTTTAAATATGCATTTAATTACATAGGCAAAATCCTCTACAAATACTAAATATTTTGATGTAAAAGAGGAGGATAGACACTCTACAAAAAAATAGTTTAAGTTTTTTGCGTAAATAGAAAGACATTCAGCTTTTGGTTCCTTGAGTAGTATTGCATTTTATCTCTTTATGGTTGGCATTTTTTATTATGTTTGTGTCCATTATTTTCTAATTTTAAATTCTGCATCTGGATTTAATTACTGCTTATGAGGGAGTGAACACTGGAGTTCTGTCTTGGAAGTTATCTTGGAAAACTGTGAATGGTTGTTGTGCCTTTATTTTTTTTATATGCTAACCAATGCTTGTTGTGCATTTTTGCTGTTAGTTTATTCCTACCTTATAATTCTAGCTTATAGCCATATTTCCCATTCCTTTCTATTATTTACCATTTATTTCTTGTAACCCTAATATTTAAATCGATCATTAGTTTTAGTACGAGAACCAACCCTCTCTAGAGATTGGCCCAGAGGACATCTCTTTCCTTTGGCCTTTCAATGTTGGTCGGGTCTAGGGCACACAAATAATATTTTGTACTTAGGTAGATTCATGACCAACACATCCATTATCTCTAACCCTAACTCCATATTGGCCTCCAGATTCATGACCAACACATCCATTACCTTACCTAGCTATGTAAGAGACATCCAATAAATCTGGTTGCCTTAATATCTCAATACATGCCACTCTCTGGTTACGTATTTTGGTAAAAAATATATAATATTTCTAAAACCAAAAAAAAATAGTGCCTTGTTCTAGAAATATACCAATACCCTTTTATTTGTAATTATAGAATTTCAACAACATCCTATGGTATACATAGGGGGATTTTACCCTCAATTGCACTTATAGCCGACACTAGGAATTTTGTTGTGAATTGATAACATGAGAATATTTGGTATAAGACTTCCATATAAAGGGGGTCAAATTTGCTTGTCCTTCCTCATACTCCATCCTCATATTTAAATGCTCAAACATCCAGGGATTTTGATGTAATACCAAATCAACTAGGAATGAGTAGTACCTAAATATTTGATTCTCCCTGAAGTTGCTAAGTGTCTCATGAATTTGTTGCACTATGTGGTTACTAAAATTAAAGATCAAGGACCTACTCTTGGATTCATCCCTCAACATGTGAATAACATACAACTCCTCCTACACTACCTCTTTATCATCATTGGCACCAAATATGAAAGCTTCCATACTCGATATCTCTGACCTTGCTTTTGAATATTTATTATTCTAAGGGAAGCTCTAGAATAGCACCTTCAAACTTGTTGAGATCTTGATTCAATAACTTTAGCTTATCCTTAAATTTTTCATGGTATCGATTTTCTATCTTTAGATTCATGTTGAGTCCATTTGGTAGTATTTCTTGTACAACTTCTCTAGACATGATCACCTAAAAAGCGTCATCACATGTTGTGATGAACATATTTTGATGACAGTCATAATGCAATGCACATTCTTCTACCAATTCATAACATAGGTGGACCTAAGAAAAAATATATTGAGCTAAATAATTGGTCCAAACTCTTTCTGCAAAAGATTCTTCTTCAGTATTTAGGTATCTCTGGCATACCTCCTCCCTACGTGCCCTTGTATCATTTTCTAGCTTAGTGTCCTACATACCTTTTGCTACATATTCTATACACTTCAGAGGCTTTGCTCTTGTATCTTGAGCATGAGTGATTTTTTTACAAGTGGCTTTGATGGTGTTGTTTCAAACTTACTTTTATTTATAGCTTACATGGTTGACACAACCTTTCTTTGTTCAAAGCTTGGCTTGTTGCTCTTTGAGGATTCAATAGGGATTCTTTGATGCAATATGAAAATGACTTTGGGAACAAGAATAGTGTTAATATATCTTGAGTTCTTCAACCCTTTATTTAATATACCCATATGCATTAGTTCTTGGTTTGGATACATTATACGGCCTTAATCTTTCTTGGATAATAATACTACTTGGTTTGCATGCCACTACTTGGGATTAGATGATTTCAAATTAGTTGCTTCATTGTTGCTCATCTTATGGTCATGTTGCACAAAATCCTTTTTGTTTATTCATGCTTGATTTGATAGCTCGATCCTTGTCCCCTTTGGTGTAATAAACTTGATGCTATAATTTTTTATGTAAAAATATATAAAATATTTTTTGCTTTATCCCATACCCACTGGCTCAAACATTAGACTGATCTCAATACCCTATGTTTTAGCCTTCTATTTTTCTTTGGCTATGAATACCTTATAAGTATTCATGCTTGTAGGAAAGTATTCAATATGGTGTAGGAAAAGGGGTTTCAATGGAATTGTTATCTTGATGCTTTCTTTAGCCTTCAATATCCTTAGTGACCAATCCATTTGGATATATCCTCCAATCTTAGTAGTGAATTCGCTTGATAGACAAATATTGAATGACATGGGGAGATCAACTACTACTATATCCTAAAGTACCATGTGGTTTGGATAAGCTTGTAAAACAAGCAGAAGGATCTTAATGACCCAATATTTGAATTGAGCTTCCATATAATTTCACCACCCTTCTATCCATAGGTTAATAAATTAGGCCTAATGCATATGCCACCCCTTTTGGCATGAATAATTTGCTAGCTCCCAATTCTATCAAATAATTTTGGATTAATTTATTTTTATAAGTTAGGAATAGATATAATGGGTGTGTTTTGGACTTGCTTAATCTTGGGATAGATATTTGCAAGAACACATATGCCTCTTGTTGCTCCTTTTTCTTCTCTTGATCTAGTGCTTCCTTTAGATGCTCCATATATATGGGGATATATAGAGTATACCATATTGGTATTGCCACATTAAAATTATTAAGATGTTCCACAATATTGAATGACCCAATGGTAACAAACTTTTGTATAGTAGATGTGGGTAGAAAATATGTCCTCAATTGGATAAAAAGTGATAGTCAATTTTAGCTAAGATACTTGCTGCTTTGGGGCTTCTAAGATATTTTTCTTGGCAATCATTAAGGGTTTTAGTACTCTTAGGGGTATAATTTATGGGGTATTTAGACCAAACTTCATTGGTTTGGTCTGACTACTCAAGGCCATCAGGTTGCTTTTTTTGATGCTAACAGGAGGCACAACCACACTTGTCTTTGGAGGTACCATGGAAGGTGACTATTGATTTGACTCAATTTATCCATTCTAGTTACCTTTGGCTATCATATTGCTCTCATCCGTTACTCAATCACCAACATTTTGAATCTCGTTAAGTAATATAATTGGACTTGAGGCTTGCTAGTTAGATTACCTACTCTATGAGATATCATAACCTTCTTCATCCCAAGTGATAAGGATTTTATTAGGATGAGCACAATTTAACTTAGGGAAGGAGAAGATAAGGGAGAATTGGTTTTCTATCTAGGTATTTCTCCCAAAATAAGATGTAGATGCCTATGAATGCATCATTTCACTTGACATAGTTGCATTCACCTAAATATTTTCTCTAGGAAGAATCTATGCAAGATAGTCATTTGAAGGTAGACAATACCAAGAAGTTGAATCCTCCACATAATTGTTTCAGATGGGAGCTATCTCCCTGATATGGCTATGATTTTATTGTTGTAGAGGGATAAATAGAAATAATATTTTATAATTTTGTCTCTATTCTTAATTATTAGCCTAAAGCGGGGGTCTAGGGTAGCCATTAAACTAAGGTCTATTTCCTTGGTTTCCTTACAAAAATGGAGGTCTTGGGTTATTTTGGTATTGATATCTCTAGGTATTTTGTTGTCTAATCATAAACAACACTTCATTGATGCCCAATCTAAGTATACTTTTTATTGATTCAAATTTTAAGTTATGTAGAACAATTGGCATTGGAGCAAGTGGGGGAGTAGGTAGGGTAGAAATTACTATAGGTAAGACAAATTTTGGTTGGAAGATTGTTCGTTTGATGAGTATGGAAGGATGATATGGAGATTACACAATGGGATACACAGGTATAGGAGGCCTGGGAGCCAATGTTCCAATCTAAATTAGATTATGTTAAAATTGGATGGCTATGCCATAGGCATTTGGTAGGGAGTTTCCACCTCTAGATTTAATCATTAGGGATAATTTAGAATCTAAAGCCTTTAGATGGCATATAAATATCATACATGGGGAGGAAAAATATTGCAAGGTAACCTATGTCATGTTTTATGAAATTTAAGTTTGAAATCATCCACAACCTCCATGGGTGTCCTCTTTATGGTCAATAGATATTCCAAGAGAGACACTCCGTCCATTTTCTCTCTAAATATTTAAATGAACATAGAGATAAACTATTCCTAGTAAATAATATAGTGGGGTTGAAGTGTAATATACCATTCATGAGCCCTACCTCTGAATGAGGATGCTAATAGTCTTAGAGCCATGTTTTGTTTTGATAAAAAATGAAGTGCACATAGGATCACCATATGGTTCAAATGCTTGATTGGATTTTTCATGCCTTTCCTAATGAAGTATGGGAGAGATTTTAGTGGACATTGGTATATCATCCCATATTTTAAGTGAAGTAGGAGGTCTCAACGGACCTCTATCATTCCAAGTAGGAAATGACCTTGGTGGTGGTGGAGCAAGCATGTTCTAGCCTTTAATGTAATGGCCCACCCTGGCAAGAATTTTCTTTGTTGCTTGATTTATGTACTAATGTGTTGATATTTAATGATGATATTATTATATACTATTAGGATGATTTTGTAGTTGTAATTTGTGCTTTCTAAATTTGGATTATGTTATTTTTAGAATATGGTACTACTGATGAATTTTTTGGTTGTAGGACCAGGTACTCTCATGGGTGGATTGGTATGGGACAACCACTAGAGTTGAGAGAAAAGGGAAATAATGGATGAATTCTCATTGCCAAATCAAGGGTAAAAGAACCCTCATGTAGATGCATTTGCATATGTTTATTTAAATGCATCATTGGGAAAGGAGGTTGCTATAAAAAATAAAAGAGCCCTTACCCTATGTTTAGGGGATCCTTCATAGGCGGGTGATAATGTTGCAGTTATCATAAAGCCTCCTACTTAAGGAAAATATTGTTTGCATGCATTTTGATTTGTAAGAGCCCTTGTGTTGTTGCATGTGTTTTGAAGCATGAAAATTGTTTGGTTAATAATTTTATCAAGTTAGGTATTAATAATAGTGTTGGTATTATTAATACTTAAAAATATTAAATATCAATGTTACTAGTTAATATTAACATTCGATAACAATTAAAAATTAATTAGATGAGTAACTAATTTAATTGATATTTTATTACACTAATGTTAGTAATTAACACTAGCATTAGGAAGTAATAACATTATTAAATAATATTGAGTGAATAATTTGATTATATTTCTTTAAAGGTATGAGTAGGTTAATATTAATAAGTTAACCTTGTAAAAAGGGGGTACATTTAATAAATAAATAAAGTTTATATTTTAATGTTGGAACTAGAAACATTGGAAGAGTTGCAAATTTTAGGAACACCTTGTCAATGTTAAATCTTGAAATAATTACCCTAAAGGTATAATGGGCATGCACGAAGAAGTCAACCAATGTTTAATCTTCTTTGTTATTTAGAGGATTATATGTTTCTAGGTTGCCAAGCTTTGGGGATAGTTAGTAGGAAGAAGAATTGGAAGGGAAGACATTACTACTAAGGAGTTTATTCACAAGAGTTTTTTGAATGCAAGTGCATGGCAATGAGGTTAGTAATCCATGATAAATATGTTCTCATGTCTTTATTTTTATTTTTTAATATGTTATTTCATCTCCTTAGAACTGCTCAAAACACTGCTATAAGAGAGCAAGTTTTCTTTTAAAAATGAAAGAAATTATTTTAGTTTGCTTAACGTTGAGTAGCAAAGCACCATAAGATTTTTTATGACCTATGATAGCATCGATTTGGCTCTTCACTATGTAATTTAAGAGATATTTTCATAAATTTCCTTTAGCAAAGTACCTGGATTCTATTGGACCATAGGATATTTTTCATATCCAGCTTAATGTCTCTTTTGAGGTGAAATCTAGTTTTAGAAGGATGGGCTATAATATCTTAAGCATATGTTTATGTACCAGGATATTTCAAAGCATAAAAATTTGGTTTAACCTTACTACCAATGTCAAGGTACTAACCATTTGTTGCTTCATTTATTCATTTCAATATTTTTTTATAATTACCTTCTTTGTTTTAAGCCCTGAAAAAAACCTGTGTAAACTAGAGCTTAATTTGATTCTACCCATGAAAATAGAATAGAAAACCTGTATCTATGCTTGCTTAAGCTAATAATACCCTTTTATAGTTTTCTTGAATCATCAACAAGTGTTGCATATGCTACAGGTTGATGTTGGGTAGTACATCTAAGTTTGGTTTATGTATAGGGTGGTTGCATGGACTATTGCCCAATTCCATGGTGCATGTTTCACTTGGTTAATGACTAGTGAGGTCTTTGTTGTTGATTATTGCTCTATTTCTATAGCTTTGAAGGAAAACATCTTGTGTGGTAAGCTAGACGTTGTATGAAAAAACCAAGGGAATACTATAGTAGAGTGTAATTTTACATTAAAACTATGGTAAGAGTCTTAGAAAGTTGGATTTTCTAGGTTCGGTGCAAATTTGCTTTTGGCCTTCTGAGGCTAGGACTTAACTTTCCAATCATTAAACAATAGAAAATTAAAAAAGTCTATATTGAATTAATTTGAAGACCTTGTTTTATTATTGATATATGATTGTTTAAACTAATAGTTAATATGTCTTGAACAAACAATGTGATTGTTTATTTATCATTAACTATGTAATTATTTTTTAGTAATTACGGAATAACCTATGATGTATGACAAACCTAAGGATGCTACTATGGTGAAACATGGATGCAAGGATGCGGCCAGGGATGGCTTCAAGGACGTAGATTAGATGTTGTCATTGGGGACGGTTCTATGGATGTGCTTTAGGATGGGTCTTAGGATGTTTTTTTGTAAGCCTGTAGAATACGAGTGTTTGGTTATTTAGTGGGTTTTTGCTTTTTTGGGCATTTTTCCCTTTACTTTTCCTATTTCCTCTACCCAACATGGATCTGTGCTATTTTTGTAACAAGATTCCAGGATCCTTTCAAAACCTATTTTAATGAAAAATTTTACGTAACAAAAAAAACTATGTAATTATTTTTTAGTAATTTTTGGGTTGAAGTTATATTAAAAGTTTATTGTTTATTAATGTGTTGTATTTTTCAAGGAAAAATAAGGATTTAATTTTATTTATTACTGATGTAATATTCCAAATGTATTGTTTATTTTCTAGTGTCTAGGAAATGATAATTATTATTTGAAGGAATTTAAAAACGTTTTTAAGAAATGGATGAGGTGGAGTAGCTAAGGAATCCATAAACAAGAGAAGTATGGGATTCTCTCAATGTTTTGCATGGTAATTTATTGATGCATGTTCTTGAATTGTTGTATAATTTTTTTGCATAGTGCATGTTAGGCTTGCATATGCATTCAAAAGTTAACCTGATCCCTAAAAACTTATTTTCAAGTTCGTTGTTGAAGTTTTATCAAGTGTAATATCTTGAGGAAAATATGAGACTAGAAATGATTTATGTATTTAAGTATTGAAATGTAATAATATTTTTGGATGAGAAGTATTATGAATATCATATCTAAAGCTATGTTATTAAATGATTATGAAGAAATGATAAGATGTCTTGTAAATTTTATCTCTACCTTGAGTTTTGTTCAAAAGAATTACAATGGATTAATGCTATTATTTTATGTTAAGTTCTTGAAAATAGTTATTTATTTACAAAATGGAAAGGATGTGATTGATGAAGTAATGATAGATTTTATTTGATGGATTATGATTATGATTTCTTAGATGTTTATTTTGTCCTTCCATTGTAATTAAAGGAAATAAGTTGTGATTGAAGAATTTTTTACAATTCCTAGAATTTAACAATGTGTTATGTGAATTTATTTATGTTTTAATATAACACTCTATTTCCTTTTGGAGAGATGATTTTTTTAAATGTTAAGACTCTTGGGTTTAGAGGGGGATTATTATGGGTATGATATTAGAGCCATATTAGTAAACCCTTTAGTCAAGATGTACCCAATCCTGGTTAAGTTGCGGTGAGGTATTAACTAGGTATTTGTGAATGATACACCCTAAGCAATGAGGTTGGATGGCCCAAAGTGGCAAGGCTTGGGTAGCCCTAGCGATGAGGCTTGGAGATATTTCTAGCAGTGAGGCTTAGAAATCTTAATTGTGGATTGGTATGGGACAATCCATTGGATAATTCATAAGATAGTCTATTGGTGGCACTTTATAGTAAGCCAAGAGTGACCATGATCATTACCAGATGAGTGGTAATGGTCTTAGTTAGCTCACAATGAGATGAAGCTAGCTAATCACTAAGGCATTATGCTAGATTAATACTACATAGATAAAATTATGTAGGGTTAAGGAATAGGCATCCCTCTTTAAGTATTATGGCCTTAAAGAATAATCCCTACGTTGTGGTCAAGTTGTCCTACATAGGTGACTGTATAGGAAAAGTGGGAGGGACAACTGATGACATATTTCCTAAGTGGTAATGTTTAGGAAAGTGAACCCTAGAAGTATGAGAAGTTGGCAACTCCTATCCACTTGAGTGTCATCTATAGCGACATTGAACTCAAAAGTGGTTATTCCATAACATTAAAGAAAATATTGGGATGTCTTTGTGAGTTATTCCTTGTAAAAGAAAAATCTATACTTTGGGTCGAGTTGGTGGGTTGTTAATTTACATCATCTTCTTAGAATGGTGTTAAGTGGTGGGAGAAATACTTGAAGGTTGGCATAAATAGAGGATTTTATAGTAGGTATTTTTTTCATACGCTTTTGGGTCCTTTATTTTGAGAAAAGTTTCCAAGTGAATATAATATTTGCTCTTCAACATGATAGATTGAGATCTTTATTAAAATCCCAATATGATGTCCTTCAAAGTGACTTATTCTAGATACTCATCATAAGTGGAGTCTCTAGGTGAGATTTATAGGTTCTTCAATAAGTAGATATAAAAGGACCCTCACCAGAGTTAGAGCCTATAGGTTATTTTGATTGTAGGACCAATAAACATGGATCAATTGGGTCCCATTAGGTGTGCTATTAATATGTTGTCCTCTATGATTGTCTCAACCATCGAACATATGGACTAGATGGTTGGGACTAATATACCTCGAATGGAGTGACACAATAGGAAACTCCAAGAGCATGGTATTTGGATAAATTGGGTCCCTCTAGGAGTTTTTACAAGGTTGGATCCTTATAAGATACGATCTTCAACGCACTTCCTACTCCAACCAACTTCAAGGGGAAAAGGGAAAGATATAATAGAAAATAAAGATAATTAAAAAGTAAAGACCCTAAGATAATAGGCGTGATGCACCAATATTAGAATAATATTCATCTATATAACAACAATATGCATGAACCACCATGAAAAATGCTCAAGGAACACTTCCTTATCTCAATAGTGAAGTGCAATTTGTGTATAAAGGAAATATGATAGAAATTAGTTAGTCATGACCTTGAGTATACACACAAATACACATACATACAAGAAATAGGATAGAAAGAAACAAATAATCATGACCTCTAGTATATTAGTATATATATATGTATGTATCTTGATCTAAATTGTATAGGATATTATGACAAAAATATATGCTGCCCTCTTGATCTAATCTTATTTACATCATATTTTAGTTTCTCAAGGTATTTGGGTTCATTATAAGCTATTGGATATTCAACCATCACCTTAAGGATCTTGAAAATTGGTTATATACAACCTCTACTATCAACATTGTTAGGTTTAGTATTGCTGCTACTATGGCTGCCATGATTTTATATTTAAAAAACCACCCACCTTTTCTTGGATTATTGAGCTAATGACTTTAGTATATGATCTTTAATTTTTCCTATCAATGGCATATTAATATAGCTCATCTATCCCTTCTAGAATCTTGTACATCATTACTGATGTTTTTTTAAATTGATATAACCCTTCGAAGTTGGTAGATTTTTGCACTATACTTTAATTCTTGGAATGCTTTCATATTTAGATAATGATGTGGGTTATGGTGGCTTGTTAGATCTTTTGCTTTGTATTTATCCATTGGGATTTTAAAAACTTTTGAGATCAGGCTAAATTCTTTGTCACTATAGCTCTTGAAACTTATAGGAGCCTTCATGCCTGCTTGAAGAAAGATTCAGAACTATCACCTTTATCTTTGTCACGGAATCAAATTTTGAAATAACCTACAAGAGAAAACATAAAAGAAAAGAAAAAGAGGCTATAATATTGACAACTTATCTAACACTTGATTTTAATCCACTCCTCATCTGATGGACACTGGATTATATAATAGTTTTTAAGGCTACTTCTAGATCAAATTGGTTATTGGGAAAGATTTTTTTTGTGATACTGATAGTTGCATGCATCTGATTCCTTAGTTTTACTACATGCTCAATAACCGTAGTAATATCCCTTATTTTAGGAGGATTCGACCATGCCTTGAAAGGAGGGTCCTCTTCTTTGCAATGACTTATCATTTGCATATATTCATACTTTAATATGAGTTTGTTACCTACAGTCCACAGGGATGGGATTCCCTTTAGTATTGACACATTAAATTTGCTTCTAAGCTTGGTACCAGTGGTGCTTAAGGTAGCTACTTGGGCTTTATATTGATGTGTAACCCATTCCTTTTGAAGTAAATCCATCATATTTCTTGCTGCTATTTCCTTGTCACTAACTCCAATATTCATTAGCTCATAATGTGATGTAGAGGATAAATTTATTTGATAAACCCTAACTTCATCCAATTTTACAAAGATCTTGACAATATTTGACTCATTCTATTTTCTCACAAGTATACTTTGTATGATGGCTTCCTCAATGAATCTAAACATTTTTAAAAGCATCAAATCCATATTGGTAATATTGTTCTAGTATGCCTCACTAATCTTATCTCCTCTTACTTTTCATTCTCTATCTTACTTTTTTGCTTTGGATCCTCTAGTTATTTTTTGGATATTTTCAATCTCTTGACTAAATTCAACTTCTTTCCTAGTAAGTCTCTCTGATAGGCTTTGTATTTATTATTTTGTTTTTAGAATAGACTTCATAGACTACTCCCTTAAATATTCAACTAGCATCTTTACTTGGATTTAGAGGGTTTTAGATTCCATATGAGAGTCACTTAAGGTACTATTCACATGTTTCAATTATTTCCCCTTTAGTCACTACTTCCAAATCTTGCTTTATCATTTCCTCTTTAGGTTTTGATATCAATGAATCTTTCCATGAAATTAACAATACCCTATTTTCTAGGGTGAAATGACTTACTATTTGAGTTACAACTAGTAACTTATGCCAACAAAGCCCATTTAATTCGATTATATTGATATATCTATTGTTGAACCTTTTGAATCTCTCATAGTGGGTTTAAGATTGATATAATTACCTATGAATATTTGTGTTTCCATGGAGGTGTCAAAAATATGGCCATAGGTTTTAAGGGAAGGAAGAATAAAGGAGGAATTGAGGTATCTAAAGTTAATGAATTTGGGGCATTCAAGGATGGCTAAGCCATTACTTCTTGCATGGACAAGGTTATTAGGAAATTTGTAGGATCATTGGTTAATATGTTTGTAACATTAGGATTTTGGGCTGGCAAGGATAGAGCATTTGGGAAGTTAGAAGATGATTAATAGGAGGAGATGGAAAAATTGGTGGGGAAGCTTCGTCAGCAAGTATTTCAACTTGAGTGGTTTCATCCCTTCCTTTCTTATTTTTTTAGCCTATCAACTTGGTTGAGAGTGGAAATAAGTGTTGTAGCTATATCTTAATAAACCAATATTACTTCCTCTTGCACTTGGACAATTTTAGCAACTCATTTTGACAATTGAGGAGTACTCATATGTGGGGTCACATTCCCTTATCCTTCATATTGTAATTTTGACTAAAGTATTAATTTTCACTTTTTTGGAGGAAATCCATTTATTTTTTATCTTCTTTACATTAATTTCTTGCTCAGAGATTTTGATTGAGTTGCTATAGTTTTTTTGGGTAGTGTGGGCATACCATCTATGATTAGGACCCCCTTTTTATGCCCTATTTATCTTTTTCCTTCATCTTGAGTGGTGTTTCTTCTGGGTGCTCCACATCATATCATCGAATAAAGGATTCATCTTCATCTAGATATAAGCTTCTAAAGTCCACCTTAATATGATCAATTTATTAACGAAACTTCCACTAGTTTTTGATTTTGGTACTAGTCCATTTACGTTTTCATAGGAATTTCTTCATATTTGTGCTCAATAGAAGCATAGGATAAAAATATTTTCTACCCTCTTGATATGATCCTATTTACATCATATTTTAATTTCTCAAGGTCTCCGGGTTAGTGTTGCACTTTTGGATTTTCAACCATCATCCTAGGGATATTGAAAACTAGTTAGAAACAACCTTTGCTATTAATGTTGTCAAGTTTTGGATTGCTGTTACTATAGCTATCATGATTTTATCTTTAATAAACCACCCACATTTTCTTGGATTAAAGAAAAATTACTTTAGTATATGATGTTTATTTTTTTCTATTAATGGCATATTACTCTAGCTCATATACCCCATTTTGGGAGCTTGTGGATCATTATTGATGTCATGCAATTTGATCTAACCCTTCTTCTAAGTTGGTGGATTTCTACACTATACTTTAATTCTTGGAATTCTCTTATATTCAAATAATATTGTAGGTTATGGTTGCTTGTCAAAAATATTCCTTTGCCTTTTTGCATTGGGACTTTGGAAAATTTTAAGACCAGGTTAAATTCTTTGTCAAAAAATTTTCAAGGAGGTTTTATCTTATTACCTCTCATAAAAATTATTAACATTCCACTTTTCAATAGTTTTATTTCACAAATTCTATCTTTAAAAACTTTTCTCCATTTTTATCCTTTGAAATTTTACAAAATTTCAATCATCGAAGGTCTTTTATTTGTCATGCCTATCGGTCCTCTCTTCCACTTTTTGCCATTTTGGGAATTTAAGCCACACAAGCACTTGGGACTTTTGCCATGTTTTCTTGTTTGAAAATTTTATGAAGTGGTGCCTACGTTTGGTAGGAATTTTTTTGCCCATATATATTTGAGGTCTCTTTCATTTTCTTCCACCTTTCTTCCTTTGTTCTTTTCTTTCTTCAAGATTTGCCCAAGGCAAGAAAATTTTGCATATAGTGAAGAAGTCACTATAGGTTCTATTTTCTATTTATTGGTAAAATAGACAAAAGGGAAAGAAAGAACTAGTTAGTCTTAATCATATAAGGGATCAATCTAATATTTAAGCTTTACCATTCCATAAAAATTACATATAACTTCATCTTAGGCTTTGTTTACTACATCTTGTTGCACCCTTGATTCTAAAAATAAATTGTTATCTTCTTCCTCATAAAAATCAAAAGAGCATTTTTGTTTTAGGCCTTGATTGTTACATTTGTATGTGCATGAGGGATAGATTAAGTTTTAATATTGACAAAAAAGTATCTTAGGTGAAATGTATTTGTTCTTCGACTAATCCAACAAAACTAGTTCTTAATATCATAATATTCCCATAGCCTCAAAGTGATATATAGGAGAGCAGAAGAGGATCGATAAGAGGTCCTTTGTGATACCTTCCCCTTTCCTCTTTCCATATTTAGTAAACCTGATTTGAACACCATAGAAGGTACCAATATTCTTCTTTGTCTAAGATAATCCTTAATTAAACTAACATTTATAAAACTTAAATTAAGACCACTTAATATTTGTTTATATTCGATCACATTATGTCTAAGATAATAAGAACATAATCAATTTCTAGTCCTTCTAAGGGTATTAATGATCCTTGTTGGACATTTTGAGCTCATTTAGTTGTCATTGATATCATGGTGAAAAGTTGTCATTGATGCCAAAGTTAACACATGACGCTATCATTAACACCATGGAGTAAATCATTATTAACACCAGGAAGCAATGCAAAGAGATGGAGAAAAGTTGTCCAAATATGTTTTTATAAGGGCTTTTTGTTAAAACCATGATGGCACATTAAAATATTTTTTATTAAAACCATAATGATAGTTCTCTAATATTGTGATGGTAGAATTAAGGTTTTTATTAAAACCAAGGTGGCAAAATTATTTTTCATCAACCCAGTGAAGTGCAAATGACAATTTGATATTAACTCAATGAGGGATTTAATTTTTTATTAAAGTCTAAAGTTTATAAATTAAATTTATAATATTTAAATTCTTTTGAATTTAAATTAATTATAAATTATAATTTATATAAGCCAACGTCATCAAGTCGAATCATCCACCAACGTTGTATGCAAAGCAAATGAAGGGTATTTAAACCCTAAGATGAACATTAGGAAATGACATCCTTCAAATTTGAGAAATGGTGAAAAATTTGAAGCCTCTAAAAACGTAAAAGAGAGATATTGTAGAGCAAGGCAATGCATCGTGTTTGAAGACGCACATCGTGTTCGAGTGTTAGAATATATTTCAATATTTCTTTCCTTAAATTATTTGATCCTAACGATCTTATATTGTTAGAATTGATTAATTTAGGCTAGTTGTTATTTGTTACAACTGCGCCTATATTGGTCTCGGGTGGTTCCACAACCTCCGGACTAATCCTGGCACTATTGTATTATTTATACTTCATCCAATAATTGAATTGATGTTCCGCTTCTCACATGGTATCAGAGCCATGACCTCCGCCACTCTCATTTCTCTCGAAGTGATCGTGTAGTAGCGGAGCTCTTATGAGCGGAGAGATTTTTTTTTAATCTTGGAGATTGGAGAATTTTTTTTTTAAAGAAATTTTTAATCGAGCTTGATTGGATTTTTTTTTTAATCGAGCTTGGTGGTCTCAAAATTTGGTTTTTGGATCGAAAGAATTGATCGACGAATAAGCTAAGGTCAATCGACAACCAAGCCACGGGGGGGGGCCTGGGGGGTCAACATCCCATCGATGTGGGATAAGAGCTTATATGCCTCGATATTGAGATCATCAAACAATGCCTGTCACCTACAACTCATCGCGTCATCGACATCAAAACTGCGACACAGTTTGTTTTTTTTCCTTATCACTGTGTTCACTGCATTTCATTTCTACGGGTTTTTTTGGAATGAGGAAGCCAATCGGAGCAGATTGGCTGGATTAAAAATCAATTTTGTCCCTTAAATCTCCTTCCAGATCTATTTTTTCTTCCCGCAGAGCGTCACTGGCTGATCGCGTTGCAGTATTTTTCTGCTTAATCGTTGAGTTTTTAAGGTGAATAAAAGGTTGGAAAGCTGCCTGATGAAATAACGATCCGAAAGGATCCCTTGGAAGCAAATTTGGTGGAATATTTGGCTGTTTGTAAGCCTGCCACCCCGTCGCCGCCCACACGCCACCCCGTCGCCGCCTTCGCGCCACCCTCCTGCCGCTCGTGCATCGCTGCCCGAGCTTCGCCAGAGTGGTGGCCGAGGAGGGTGCGCCGCCACGAGGGTTACTAGGCTCGTGGAGGCTCTTGAAATAGAGTCGGAGCCTGATCTATTCCAGATCAGCCCACTGGCTCACCTGGCGGTGAGCCGAGTGGTAAAGGCTCCGGGAGCCTGAGGTCGCGGGTTCGAATCCCGCCGACCCCCCCCAAAGGAAAGGTAAAACATTTTTTTTTTAAGTTTTTTTTTAATATTTTTTTTCTAAAGTTAAAAATTAAAATTTTTAAATTATTTCTTTTATAGTTTAAAGTTATTTTTTAATAAGATAATTTTTTTACTATATGGGATAATTAATTTTTTTTTTTAACTTTAGATATGAAAATGTTTTAAAATGCTTTATAAGAAGAAGTTTTAAAAGGGGGGAGTATTTTTTTTCGAAAACTCAAGGGGGGATAGAGAGTAATTTTTTGAGAAAACAAAGCAAAATTTGGCATTATTGTAAAGGTGCATTTTCGGCAGCACCCGACACCTAGTGGTTTATTTCTGTGGGCACTTTTATGTTGTATGGTGCATTTTTTTCTTGCTTTGCACTACATCATTAAAATTTAAAATCCAATTCACTCCCTAAGTCCCCAGAATAATTAAAACCCATCCATGCAATTTATTGCACTGCAACGTTCGGTATTTGTGATACCTCTGGCCAACACTTACAGGTAAAGCTGTCGTGATTGCGCTACTGTATCCGCCACCTAATATAGCTACCAAAATGACGTCTGAGCTTGTTCTCTATCAATCGTCGGGGAGAGATAAGTTTGCCATTTTGCTATTTTTTTTACTCCATCCACTACCCCAATCACTCTCGTGTTTAGGCTTAAATCCAGATGAATGTTCGGATATCCAAAGTGTTTAGGGGAAGTTACGCCCCATGCATGCGGATTGAAGGCTTTCTAAGGTCGGTGCCATCAACGAGGTGATTCCCTTTCAGTACCGCCTAAGTACCACGTATCGTATAATCATTAAAATTACCTACAGTCTCCCTCACGTAAGGGCGGGTAATTTTTTTGGTTTTTCAAAATACCTATAGTCTCCCTCACGTAAGGGTGGGTATTTTGTATGGTATAACGACCTGGAATTAAGGTATATCGAAAGGGTGACCATTTGGTGTTATAAGGAACCTTCACAATGTCTGCCAAATTAATGACTGATGCACATCAGTTGTTGAAAGGTCCAAACTATACACCATGGAAAAACAAAATGAAGGCAATCCTAGAGATGGATGATCTTTGGGATGTTGTTTTTGGAGCAACAGTAAGACCTTCATCTATAGCTGGAGCCACTACTCTCACTACTGCTCAGAAAGACTTTGATAAGATAGATAGCAAGGCAAAAGTGCTCATTTTGCTTGTTGTCTCTGATGAAGTTCAACCCCATATTGTTGATTGTCAAAATAGTAAAGAGGCATGGAATGCCCTTAAAACTATTTATGAAGGAAAGAATGATTCCACCATTCTATTTCTTCAATCTCAATTACACAATCTAAGCATGAAACAGGGAGAAACAGTTGAACTCTTTCTCTGCAGAGTGTCTGAGTTGAAAGGAAAGTTGAATTCCTTGGCAGCACCAGTTGATGATAAGCTCCTTACCTCAGTGGTATTGAGAGCATTACCAGATTATTTTAGAGTGTTGATCACCTCACTTCATGTATCACAGAGACAAGTTACCTTTGTTGAGTTGGTAAATTTGCTTCAAGACGAGGAGGCACGCCAACTACAGCGAGATGATTCTTCTAACACTGCCCTATACACCAACAGGAAGGGGCAGAACAAGAAGAAGGGTAATTTTTAGAAGGGAGGGAGTTCTCAAAAGGATTCAAAAGGGAAACAAACTCAACACCCTCAACAGAATAAGAGATATTGCAAGATCTGTGACAAAGAAGGTCATGATACAAACAGATGTTGGCATAAGAATAAACAATCAAAACAGAAAGGCCAAAACAAACCACAAAAGAACAAGCAACAAAAAGTGAATGTTGTTGTTGAGGAATCTGACATGGATTCTGAGAGAGCACACAAAGTGCTCATGACTACCACAGTATCCAAGCAGACGGATCCTATTTGGTATGTCGATTCTGGAGCCAGTAAGCACATGACTGGCGACAAATCATGGTTTGAGTCTTTTGAGGCCAAAGAGGGCAAACCTGTCACTATTTTCGATGATAAAACCTACAAGGTCCAGGGAGAAGGTACAGTTTTTGTTACTCTTCCTGATGGCAAGTGCCAGATTGAGAAGGTTCTCTATGTTCCAGGATTGGCGAACAACTTGTTGTCAGTAACACAAATTCTGGACAAAGATATGGTTGTAAACTTTAGTGTTGAGGGGGGCAAGAAGTGTTGTTCTATTACCAGGAGGGGTAAGAACATTGCAACCGCTTCATATAAGCATGGCTTATTTTCCCTAGATACTATCTCTTCTCCAGATGTAGCCATGATTGTCTCTACAAAGCAGGCAACTTCCCTATGGCACAAGAGATATGGACATATGAGTTCTGGTTACTTACTTGAGTTAAGTAAGTATGAAATGGTAAAGGGTCTTCCTTCCCTTTCTACCACATTGCCAGTTTGCTCTGACTGCTTGGCAGGAAAGCAACATAGAGTACCATTTGAAAGGAGCTCTACACGAGCACAGAAACCTCTGGAGTTGGTTCACACCGATCTGTGCGGTCCTTTAACTCCCAACAGTTGTGGGGGTAAGAGGTATTTTTAGTTATTCATGGATGATTACTCACGAAATATGTGGGTATTCTTTCTTCAACTGAAATCTGAAGCATTTGGCTTCTTTCAGCAATTCAAGAAATCTGTTGAAAAGGAGTCAGGGACTTCTATAAAGACCCTCCGCTCAGATCGAGGGGGGGAGTTCACCTCTAAAGAATTTTCTGCATTCTTGACTGAAAATGGGATCACACGACAGTTGACTACTGCTTATACTCCTCAGCAAAATGGAGTTGCTGAAAGGAGGAACCGTTCCATCATGGAAATGGTTCGTTGCATGCTCACAGGAGCTAGAATTGGGCAACAATATTGGGCAGAAGCTGTCACCACAGTAGTATATCTGTTGAATAGGGCACCCACTAAGGCCCTACAAGGAATGACTCCACAGGAAGCATGGAGTGGCAGGAAACCCTCCATCTCTCATCTACGCATTTTTGGTTGTAAAGCATTCATGCACATACCAAAAGAAAAGAGGAAAAAGCTAGATGAGAAAACATTGAAGTGTATTCTTCTTGGGTATGATGAGCACTCTAAGGGTTATCGATTGATTGATCCCTTAACCAGGAAGATTCACATCAGTAGAGATGTAGTTTTTGATGAGGCTTTCACATCAAAAAAAACATCAGATGTATACCTAGACCTTGTGGAAACTAAGGTTGAGAAGTCTCCTTCATCCAAGGTTGGAGGTCCTTCTTCATCTTCTTCATCACCATAGAAGAAGAATCCAAAGTGGTATACAAGTACAATTAGAGACTCTAAGCTATCCACTCCACCGGATTTGACATTGGATAGGCCTCGTACTCGCAGCATGGCTCGACAGGAGAAAGCTGCAACAGAGATTACTGGGGTTGATGATCTTTGTCAATATTTTGAGGAACTTTCTGTAGATCCAGAGAGAGATACAGAAGATATGGATATTGATGATGACAGGGTGTTTATGTCTTCAATAGATGAACTTGAACCTACGTCAGTGCAAGATGCCCTTGGTGAGCCTCAGTGGAAGGCCGCTATGGATGCAGAGTATAAGTCTCTAATGAAAAACAAAACTTGGAAGCTTGTCGATCTGCCATACGAAAAGAAGCCCATAGGCTGCAAATGGGTGTACAAAATCAAGTACAAGGCAGATGGGACAATAGATAAGCATAAGGCCTGACTTGTTGCAAAGGGCTATGCTCAAAGAGAAGGTATTGACTACGAGGAAACTTTTGCACCTACTGCTCGGATGACAACCATTCGAGTTCTTTGTGCTATGGCAGCACAGTATGGGTGGAAAGTGCACCAAATGGATGTCAAAAGTGCCTTTCTAAATGGTGATCTCCAAGAGGAAGTTTATATGACTCAACCAGAAGGATTTGAAGTGGAAGGCCAACAACAAAAAGTTTGCAAATTGGTAAAATCCTTATATGGTTTGAAACAGGCCCCTCGGGCTTGGTATATAAAAATGGATAATCACCTACTGCAGCATGGATTCAAGAGATGTCCGTCGGATGCAAACCTCTATTTCAAGAAGCAAGGCTCTAAAATAGTGTTGCTTGTACTCTATGTTGATGATCTGCTCATAACAGGGAGTTCAAAAACAATGATCTCTATTATCAAACAGGATTTGAGCAAATATTTTGAAATGACAGATCTCGGACTTCTCCATTACTGTCTTGGTCTGGAAGTGAACCAGAAGGAGCACTACATCAAAGTGTCCCAAAAAAAATATGCCAAGACACTACTAGAAAAATATCGCATGACTGACTGCAAGTCGATGGCAACACCAATGGAAACAGGACTTCAGTTATCGCGATATGACAAATCACCTCAGGTAGATGCTACTCTCTATCATCAGCTGATTGGGAGTCTCATATATCTGACCAACACTAGGCCAGATATCGTATTTGCTGTCAACTATCTTTCGAGGTTCATGCAGGAACCTAAGACAACACACTGGAAAGCAGCAAAGCGAGTTCTTCACTATGTCCGTGGCACAATGGAATATGGCCTAGAATACAAGAGGAACAACAAATTCTTCTTACAGGGATACACGGACTCCGACTATGCCGGATCATATGATGATCGTAAATCAACTTCAGGATATTTGTTTCATCTTGGATCTGGTCCTGTCTCTTGGCACAACAAGAAGCAATAGGTGGTTGCTATCTCATCAACAGAGGCAGAATATCGCGCCGCACGTGAAGCTGTGTGCGAAGTGATATGGTTGCGTCGCATCTTGACAAGTATGGGTCTTCCATCAAAATCTCCAATACACTTGTTCTGCGACAACATGGGTGTTTTGAACCTTGTTAAGAATCCAGTGCATCATGAGAAAACCAAGCACATTGATACATAATGCCACTTCATTCGAGATGAAGTACCAAGGCACCGAATCCAGCTTCAGTACATCTCCACCGATGCTCAAGTTGCAGACATATTCACTAAGGCACTTGCACGTGTCAAATTTGAATTGTTTCGCAGCTCTCTATGTATTTCAAAATAATGGGGGGATGCTAGTATTGCTAGTAGTTATATGTTTCCTCAAATATTGTAATATGGGGGGATGTTAGAATATATTTCAATATTTCTTTCCTTAAATTATTTGATCCTAACGATCTTATATTGTTAGAATTGATTAATTTAGGCTAGTTGTTATTTGTTACAACTGCGCCTATATTGGTCTCGGGTGGTTCCACAACCTCCGGACTAATCCTGGCACTATTGTATTATTTATACTTCATCCAATAATTGAATTGATGTTCCGCTTCTCACATCAAGCAAGGATTGAGGTAGAAGGTACAACACTCGTGGTCTAGCTTGGCGCTAGACGTGAGAGAAGGTCAAAGGCTTTGAAGCCTTTATGGAAGGATTAATCTACCCTGGTGCTTAAGCTAAGCACGTGGAGCGCTTAGCTCACATGAATAGCTTGCCACAGCTAAGGTGCCAGCCAAGGAAGAAGGCGCAGGTTCGAAACTCCGAATTCGTGGTAGGGGGTTTCACCAAAGGTTTTTATAATTTGATTTTAATTTTTGCATATTGCTAAGGTTTAGGAGGCATAAGGGAATGTTTTTGGAATTTGATCATTGTGCTAATGTTTTAAGGGTGTTTATGATATTTGATTAATTGTGTTAAAGGTTAGGGAGTCATAAGGTGATATTGGTTTATTTAATTAAGTGGTAAATAGGTGCTTTATTAAGGTAAATATTATTTTACCTTAGGAGATAGAAATTAAGTTGGAATATCAATTTTGTGAAATTGAGAAACTGAAGGTGTGTTTTGAAAAAGGAAATTTCTATTAAGATATTATTGTCAAATATTGCTATTAAGATGGAGTGATAAGGTGTAATTGAGTTTTACATTATATTGTGAGAAATATTTATCTTCTAACCTCTTTGAGCTTGGTATAGAACTATTTGTGGTTGTGACAGATTTATGAGATCCCTTCATCATAAAGAAAAAGGTATGAGCACATTCTTCCATAGTTGAATTGATTGATTGGTTTTATGAAAAATAAGTTTGGAGTGAAAAGGAATTGGTTAGGGTTTCGTATTTAGTGTGTTGAGTGATTGCTTCAAGGTTTTTTGGAATAAATAAGTGTGGTTAAAATCTTGTTTGACAAGCATAGTTTTTAAAGCCATTGATTGAGTGAAGAACTTGAAATAGGGTTTGAAAAGAACATGAGTATCATTGTTATATGAGAGTT
This sequence comes from Wollemia nobilis, assembly GCA_028583015.1. Taxonomy (NCBI): domain Eukaryota; kingdom Viridiplantae; phylum Streptophyta; class Pinopsida; order Araucariales; family Araucariaceae; genus Wollemia; species Wollemia nobilis. Next base: position 26,782 of record JAQPPZ010001136.1, on the reverse strand, counting down.
GTTTTGTAAGAATTATTGTTGAAGCCATTGATTGAGTGAAGAACTTGAACTAGGGTTTGAAAAGAACATGAGTATCATTGTTATGTGAGATTTTTTTGTAAGCATTGTTGCTGAAGCCATTGATTGAGTGAAGAACTTGAACCAGTATTTGAAAAGAAAATGAGTATCATTGTTATGTGAGAGTGGACTTGTTGAGAAAATTGGACAAGTTATATGTGGACTTGTTGAGCATATTTGGATAAGTTCTGAGTGGAATTGTTGAGCAAATTTGGACAAGTTCTGAGTGGACTTGTTGAGAAGATTCGACAAGTTCTGTGTGGACTTGTTGAGCAGATTTGAGCAAGTTCTGTGTGGACTTGTTGAGCAGATTTGGACAAGTTCTGTGTGGACTTGTTGAGAAGATTTGAGCAAGTTCTATGTGGACTTGTTGAGCAGATTGGAAAAGTTATGTGTGGATTTGTTGAACATATTGAGCAAGTTCTATGTGTATTTGTTGAGCAGATTGAGCAAGTTTTGTGTGGACTTGTTGAGCAGATTTAAGCAAATTCTGTGTGGACTTGTCAAGTAGAGTTTTGGTGCAGATTTAAGGACAAATTTGTACCAGACAGAGATATAGACTGAGCATATTTGTACTAGACTGAAGGACTGTGTTTAGTGCAGATTTGAGATAGAGCTTTGGAGGTGAAAGAACAGAGAGGACAAAAGTCTCCAGTGGATAGAGATCCATCATCCAGGGTAGTGAGGATAGGTCTTCTGAGTGATGACAAGAGTATACAATGGAGAGAGATCCACAAGCCAGTGTAGTGGAGACAATTGTCTTTAAGAGGATCACCAGAAAGAGATAAGAAGGAGTTCTAATGTGGATAAATATCCACGAACTTGATTTAGGGGATTGGTGTCTCCTTTGGAAAGAGGTCCATAAACATTGTAATAGGGAAAGGATTCCCAAGAGATTGATTTAAAAATTTTTAGTGAAATATTTTCTCCGTGGAGTAGCCCACATTGGGTGAATCATGTAAATTATGGTGTCTCTATTTGTGCATTGCTTTGATTATTGCTATTGATATTGCGATATTTACATTGCATAATATTAACTGGGAAATAAAAAGTAAAAAGTGATCTTATACTGTTCACCCCCCCTCTCAGTATAAGCTTGTGTTATTCAATCCTTTGAGTATCTACCATATAAGCTACTAGGCTAGATTGGATATATAGCAATCCTAGGTATCATGATCCTCCTTGGCAGTACTAGCTACTTAAGTTGAACTATGTATTAACGAATGATGATTAATGTTTACCTTTATTGTGTTGATGGATATATGCTTCTAATATTATGTCCTTTTTGTATAATAATATGGTATTTTTATGCTCTGCCTATTTGCAGGATCAGGTGCTCTCATGGATGGATAAGAGGATTAACCACAAGGAACAAGAGACCATATTGAAAGAAAAATTATGAGGATGAGTTGTTCATCAAACAACTCACGATAATATGAATGAATACCCTCTCATGTAGGTGCATTATGGTTTTCTTATGCTTATGATTCATACCATTGGATCAGGAAAGTTTATTGCAATGAGTTTCCTTAACATGAGTTATTGTTAGCTTATTTCTATATTAAAAAAAGGAGCCACTCATTTAGGAATAAAACGATGATACAAAAAATTGAGAGAGTGCATTTATTCTTGCATATGGCATGATGGTTTTGTTACTTTTCTTGCATGTGTGACTGAATGGTCTCTTTGAATATACCAGATAGATTTAATCTAAGGTTGCTTCTTATGTTTGGAATGAAATATTATTTTATCTGCTTTGATTTAAGGAAAAATTATTCAATCCTAAATTAATGTTAGATTTAATATTAATCAAAAGGAATGATTAATGTTAGTATTAATGAATAGAATGAATGATTACTCCTGAGAGATTCCTGCCTTACCGAAGATGTTAACCGTGACTTGGAGGAGAAGATAATGAAATTTTGTGACTGTCACCATGGTGATTTTGGTGTTGGTATATTTTTCCTATTGCTTTGTTAGGGTTTGTGAAGTGAATGCTATTTTTTTTGGATGGATGATTTGAATAATAGAAACATTACCCCATTAGGAAAAAATGGTGAAATTAGGGATCTGAATAGAAGAGCTAGGGATCTAAGGGATGTTGGTTGATGTGTAGAAAGGGAATGATAGATTATACAAGAAGGATTAGGAAAGTATTCTTGGGCATCAATTCTCAAAGGAAGAAAGGAAGAGATTAAAGAAGAAGTTGGCACAAAGATATCTCATGAAAATGGAAAGGTATGTATTATTGATTCCCTAATAAAAAAATACTAAGGGATAATGAGTTTAGCATGGTAGGCATATTATAGGGCCTAGATCAGATTTATATGTTCTTAGGAGCTGGCTTCATTCTAAACTTCAAACAAAGGGTTCAATGAATGTTATTGGTCTATAAAATGGATAATTCTTAATTCAATTTAATATTGAGGAGGATCTAGTGGCAGCCTTATCACGAGATCCATTTTTCTTTGGGAAAAGATCAATTTTCCTGAAACATTGGCATCACTTCAATCCTCAAAAGGAAGCATTTTTTTAGTTTCCATCTGGATTAGGTTCGTAGATTTACCTATAGAATATTGGGATGATAAAATTATTAAGGGTCTGGAAACACAAATTGGATAGTTTATAACCATGGATCCACCCACCCACAACAAAATAAGAATTTTATGTGCAAGATTTTGTGTTAACGTGGAGCTAGAACAAGACAAAGTGGAAAAAGTGGGTATCAAATTGATGCTTAAGGAATGGGAAAAAAAAGTTGAATATGAGAATTTTTTGGTATACTATAAGCAATGCAAAGTGTTTGGATATGTGGAGGGGAAATATCATCCATAAAGACAACCCAAATTTACTGAGAAGTGGCAACAAAAGGAGAATCAAATAAACTAGAGGACTGCAAACATAGAAAAGAAAACTTCTAACCCACAAAAGGACACAAGAAAAATAACAATACCAAGAAATTTATTAGGAGGTAAATGAAGAGGTAGAAAGTGAATTTAGAAATGGATGTTCTATAAAACACAAGGAAGAACAAAACATTATAATAATACAATGGAGTATGCAAGTAGGTGTGAAGAGCTAAACCAGCAAGTAGATGAAGAACATAATGAGAAACAAAATTTGAGTGGCTTCAAAAATAACATTAATCAATAAGAGGATAGTATCAATCAAGGAAAAGAAAATTATTATGAAGAAGATAACCATAATAAGAAAATAAATATGATTGAAAATCATATAAATCTAGATACGAATACACAAAAATAGAATATGATTGCAATTAGCATAGAGAATGCAAATAGAAATTTGGAAGTCAAAGAAGAAATATTAGTATATGATGCTAAAATAGTAGAGGATACCCCATCCACTCAAATGGATTTAGAACAGGAGAAGGATCATATTGAAGGATTTTGGGGATTTAAAGTCAAATAAATAGGGGGATGGTAAGGATTAGATCAAGTTTTAAATTCATAGAATGAAACTAAACAATATAAAGAACAAAAGGATCTAAGCATAGTATAAAACTCAAAGTATTTTAAGGAGGGTATGCAAACAAGATTCAATAAAAGACTAGAGTTGGGTAAAACAACCTAATCAATAGTAGAAGAATCTTCCCTAGGATGTAACCAAATCGAAGAGAATTATCCTCCTGGAAGATACCAAAAATATAAAGAATACAGGAAATTATGAGAAAATAAAGCAAGGACCCCCCAAAAAAGAAGAAAAAAAGTACCAGAGAACAGGGGACAAGAATTAGATCCAAATGAAGAATGTATGGTTAAGGGTAAAAGCCCATAAAAAAAAACCAAAAAATGAAAATCCTTTCTTGGAATGTGCAAGGGCTAAATTCCCCTGGGAAAAGAAGGATTGTTAGAAATCTACTCATGGAAGTAAAATATGATATTGTTTGTCTTCAAGAATCTAAAATTGATACCAAAAAACTTGACATTATTCAAAAAGAGGTATGGTTGAATGTTGAATGGATTATAAGCCCAACACAAGGTACTTCTGGAGGTATTTACATCTTTTGATACATAATGAATTTTGAAGGTACTTTAATTGATAAAGAAGAGAGATTATGTACAATCAAATTGAAGGACAAAAAAGCTAACTTCTGTAAGACAATGATAGGGGTTTATGCTCAAAATGATGATCACGAGAGATTCCAACTGTGGTATAAGCTATCTTTTTAGAGGAGTATTTTCATTAATTTATAGTGGATGGTATTGGGTGACTTCAAGACAATATTAATAATAGAGGAAAAAAGTGAAGGGAGGATTAACGTTACTTAAGGTATGCAAGATTTCAATGATTTTATTCATAACAATAAGTTGATTGACTTGGATATGTGTAAAGGTAAGTTTACGTGGAAAAATATAAGGATGAGGGATAATCACATTCAAAGGTGCCTGAAAAAAGTTCTTATTTTTGATAGTTGGCTAAGTATAATCAATATTCATAGACTTACATGTATGCCCAAAATAGGATCAGATCAAAATCCCCTTCTGTTGGATATAGAAAAGAAGGAGAAGTAGGGAGGAGCACCCTTTAGATATGAGCTCATGTGGAATATGCACCCAGACATTAAAAATAAAATAAAATCTTAGTTGCAAGAGGAGGTTGAAGGATCAGCTATGTAAAAAGTTACCTAAAAATAAAAAAAATATCAAGTATCGAATATAAATTTGGAATAAAGAGGTTTTTGGTAACATCAGTTTAAGTAAGAAATTACTTAAAAATGATGTACAATATATAGTGGAAAACATAGAGAGGGAAGGTAGACAACCAGAGTGACATGAAAGGGAAAAAAAACTCCTCATGGAATATCATAATACTATTGCCTAAGAGGAAATTCATTGGAAACAGAAATCCAAAATATTTTGGCTCAAGGAAGGAGATAGAAACACTAATTAATTGCATGTTTCAACTATGAAACATAGGAAAAACAATAAAATAATCTACCTTATTGGGGAATATGGAAGAAAGTATGAGGATTTAAATGATATTAAAAATATGGCCATTACTTTCTTTTAGAACCTTCTTAGCAAAGAAAAATAGAGTACAACATGAAAATAGAAAGCATCATTAACAATGTTCCCAAAGGAGTTAATGATAGCATGAATGAACATCTATACAAGGTAATATCTAAGAAGGAAATTAATAGAGTTGTGTTCTCTATGGAAGCATCCAAGGCTCCGAGGTCAGAGGGTTTCCCACCGGGTTTTTTGAAACATCATTGGGATATTATTGGACAAGATGTAGTCACTACAATCCAATAAATGAAATAATACATTCCTTGCTCTGATTCCTAAGAAATATGGAGTAGATAAATTGCAATACTTTAGACCAATTAGGCTATGTAATACAATTTACAAAATTTTTACTAAAGTGTTGGCCAATCGGTTGAAAAAATCCATCCCCTCAATCATTAATGAAGATCAAGAAGGTTATATGGTAGGCATACAAATTATTGAAAGTATCATTGCCATTTATGAAACAACACACTCTCTTAAAAGGAGTAAAGTTTCAAGCATGTTCCTTAGGTTGGACATGAACATGCCTATGATAGGGTTTCATATTATTTCTTAGATAAAATCATGGAGCAAATGTTTTTTAGTAAAAAATGGAGGGCATGGGTTGGTATGTGTATTTCTAACCCCCAATTTTTTATCCTGATCAGTGGAAAATCAGTTGGGTTCTTTCCTTCCACTAGAGGAATCAGACAAGGATATCCATTGTCTCAATATCTCTTTATCATTATGGTAGATGCCCTAGGAATAACTTTGGAAATAAAGTGAAAGGATGGTAATATCAAAGGTCTTAAACATTCATCCATTGGTGAAGCTTTATCCCATCAACAATTTGTGAATGATACTTTCTTGCTTAGGGAAGCTACAATGGAAGAAGTTGTGGAGTTTAAAAAAGTCCTTGATTATTATGAAAAAAATACATGCCAAAAATAAATTATGAAAAAGTAGGATTGCTTTTTTAAACATGGAGGAAAGCAAAAAATATCAAATAATTAAAGTGTTGGGTTGTAAGGAGGAAAAAATCCCTATCACCTATATTGGTTTACCTTTGTTTATAAGCAAAATGAAATATAAAATTTAGAATCTGATTATTGATGAATTTAATAGGAAACTTCAAGGCTGGAAGGGATCTCTGTTATCCTCTAAGGAGAAAGTACAACTTATTAAACACACGCTTCAAAGACTCCTTGTTTACTTCATGTCTTTCTTAAGGATGTTAAGGAAAGTGGAAGAGACTTTAGAAATAATACAAAATAAATTATTATGGGATGGAATTGAATGCAATAAAGGTATAAATCTAGTAGCCTAGGATACCTATTTCTAGTCTTTATAGAATGGGGGTCTTGGATTGAGGAAGTTGAGAGATCTAAATAAAGCCCTTCTAGCTAAACATGGTTGAAGGCTTTGCACTGAAGCATTAGGGAAATGGGCTAGCATTGTCCAAAATAAACAAATGGAGGGCAAAAATCACTTTATTAGTTGTTCTAATCCTCCACGTGGGTTTATTTTTTAGTAAAATTATATCAACAGTAGGAAAGTTCTATGGTAAGGGCTAAAATGGAAAGTAGGCAGGAGGGAAAAATAGTTTTGGAAAGACCCTTGGATTCAAGATGAGCCTTTAATTAACTACAAAAAGTTCAAAGATATCAGAGAACATTTAACCAGAACCTATGGTAAGAAAATTAATGATTACATTCATAGGGTGGGTGATTTTCAAGAGTGGAAAATATTGCAAGATAGGAAAGTCCCAGGGGTAAATATTCGTAGAACCTTTTAAGGAGTTATTTTTTATGTAGAGGCTTAAAGGAGGAATAGATAATTTGGGGAAGAAACCAGCAAGTCCAGTACTTGGTGAAGGATGAGTATAGAGTCTTGGGTAAAGTAACCTTAGAGCAACGTTATGCACAAAGATAAATATTTGTAAATTGGGTAAATATTTACATTTTCAAAAATACAAATTGGCAAATTTAGAGGATCCTAGACGTTGGCCCTTTCACCAAAAAATTTTGGGATAAAAAATTCTTAGGTGTCGGTTCACCATGCGTTGATAATAGTATTATGGATTTTTAAAAACTTTTTCTAGCAATCGCTCTAAATCGAGGACCCTTTTCATCATATATTTTTTAACATATCCCACAAAATTTTCCAAGTATACTACTATAAATAATTAACATGCCAATGATACTTTTTCACTTAAAATATTCAAACTATTAGAAAATTGAGAATTCCACTGAACTTCGATCGTTTGCAGAAACCAGTCGATCAGAAATAAAACTCTACTCAGATCAAAATTGGGCCCATATCTGCTGAACTCTTTTCTACAACAAACATAATACTGAACTCTATTCTAGATTCAAAATGATAGCCAAACCCTACTGAAATCGTTTCTACACCAGAACGATTGCCAAACTCTTTTTTGCACTAAAGAGACTCCCAAAACCTTCTCTATACTCAAAATGACATTTGAACCCTATTCTGCATCTAGGTGGGTAGCCAAATCCTATTCTGCATCTGAACGAATATTCAAACCCTGTTATGCACCCTACAAAATATTTGAACCTTGTTCTACATTTGAACAAAAAACCAAATATAGTTATATAATAGATCAAAATTCAAACCTTGTTCTGCATGTGGATAGACATTTGGACCATGTTCTGCATCTTGACCGATAACTGAATCTTTTTATGCATATTTATTGATATTTGAATCCTATTCTACATCCAAACCAACATCTAGACCCTTTTATGCATCCAAACGAATAACCAAAACTAGTTCTACATCCAAAATGACTTTCGATCCTTTTTCTACATCTAAATAGACTATCGGACCGGGTTCTACACCAGATTCTCTGTTTCTCTTAAGAAATTGTGAATATAAGTTGAAGTAGTTGTAGTAATTAGATATGTTTTTTGGTCAGATAATTGTAGGTTTTTAAATTATTGTTTTTCTATCATTTATTAAAAATAGGTCAATGCTCTGTTTCCCATGTTTTTCTCTATTTTGCCCTGTTTTACATGTTGTCACCTATTTTCTCTATTTTTGTTAAAATTCTTTGATTCTCTGTTTCCATTTAGATTTGTTTTTTTGTTATAATATTATAAATAGGTAAACGCTTTGGTTCTCTAAAGACATTGTGATGCTCTATTTCTCTCAATACATTGTGATTATTTGTTTCTAGTCCATTCTATACTATAATCTGAAATTTTCCACATATGTATCTCTAATTACTTTTTGCATACACATACATTTTTTTCACAAATTGATTTGAATTTGTATATAGATTAGTTTTGTGCTTTTATCATTTACAAGTGCTATCATCAGTAAACCTAGTAGTGGCATACACTGACAAAATCACAATAAAGCATGGTAGGAAATAAGTATGTATTTTCTACCAAACAACCATATGTTTATTCTAGTTACAATATTATATTGAGGCCTAATAGAAGTAAGATATCTTCAACATTTTATTACTTTTCTAAAATGAAAATATTTTCTTTACAAGTGAAATGTAACCTACTAGTGATGGAAAGAAGGGGGCCAAATATTCTGTTGAAAAGAGTATCCTCAAATATTTTGGCCATACATCAAAATCCAATGAGCCATCGACATCCATGCAAATTTGAGGTACAAATGATTTTTGACTTCTAAACAGTTAGTTGTATATTCTGTAATTATTTTAAATACAGTTTTCTTCCTCAAACAGTTAGTTCTCAGTATGTGCATGATGATATGAATCTTTTTTTGTCTGTAAGTTTATTTTGTTAAATCCAAAAATGATAAAGAATATTATTGTATGCTATTATGCATAATACCTTTTTGACCCTAATAGACCTCCACTTGAAGATATTCCTCACCAAGAGATTCATTCCAATGAAAATTCTCTTAACAATGATATCCAACAAACACTTGAAGATATTCCTAAAAATGACATGCCAGTTGAAAATGAAAGCGATAAATCAAATACACTACAAACTTCTTATGAATATTCAAGCAAAAATTTTAAAAAGAGAAAGGCATTTATCTGGGATATTGGAAGGGAACTTAAGATTGAATGGGTAGAAAAAATTCCTTGGATTGAGCCTATCCTGACTGAGGACAACCAAGTTGATCAAAAAGTATGTAGATGCAAAATTTGTAGTTGGAAACTAGGTAAGGATCATATACTCCAAAATAAGATATATACAATAGAAAAACATGTTGGTAAAGCTTATGTAAAATTTATAAGAAGTGATGGTAAAATTAATAAAGAAGTTACGTGGAAGGATGCATCAGAATGTATGCATCTCATATATGCAATAGAATATGACAATCACTTGAAGCAACAACAATATGTTGTTAAGAAAGGTGGAATGATTGAAGCCTAATTTCATAAAATTCATAAGATCACTTTAGCTTAAAAAATTTTACAGTTTACTATTGTATTTAGTATTCTAAAAAAGGATAGACCCATGTCCGATTTTATTGATTATAAGCATCTGTTTCAACTAGATGACGTACAAAACATTCCTAGTTCTCATTGGTCAGATCGAAGTGGTTGGGAAATGATAAAATATATATCATTTGTTGAGAAGAGGACCTGAGGGAGAAAGTAAAACTTGCTAGATTCATTTCACTTTCTATTGATGAGGTGATGGATGTGGACAATACATCCTGAATTTGCATGCATGTGTACACATTTCAAAATCATGTAAGGAAGATTAGTTTTCTAGGATTACATAAGATGGTGGAAAGTTCAAATGTAGAAAATATATATAATGTTATTATGACTAGTTTAAAGAATATTGCAGAAATGAATGATATAGACATAGCCATAAAGTTAATTTGCATTGGATCTGATGGTGCAACTATAATGCAAGGGCATAAGAATGGTCTTTGTTTTTGAATCCAAACCTCAGTTGCCCCGTAAATGATACCCATTCATTGCATGGATCATAGAGTGAATCTTGCATATAAAATCATGAGCACTTTTGAAAATGTTGCTAGAGTGGAAGACCTCATTCGTGAAATACATTCTTATTTTTCTTGCAATCCAAAAAGGTTTGAAGAGTTTCAACAGTTTGAACTAGGAGTTACAAAAGAAAAAATATATTAAAATATATGGATACAAGGTGGATTTCATTGTATCAACTTGCACAAATATTTTTTATAGAATATCAATAATTAACGAGATTTATGTACACCAATCGCAGGGCAGTTGATAAGACAAAGGATTTGTTGTTCCAGTTTGACTAACTTGGAAACCCTTTTAAACTTATGTGGTATTATTCCAATGTTACAAGAAATGAATAGATTGATTAAACTTGCACAAGATAGATCTATATATATCATTGATTTCATGAGGATGAGAAAGCAAATATGTATGATTATTGATAGTTTATATGTGTCCAAAGCAGATTATACACATCCCTAATATGATAGTTGGAATACATTGATAAACTTGAATGATGCAAAAAGCTTTTTGAAGTTTGACATCAATGATCATATTTGTATTAATGTTCATGAAAAGATGATACCTCTATATTGTTATGAAAGGTAATCAAGTATAGTTACGGATAATGTTGAACAATTTCGTGTAACCCACAATATATTTAAAATTGTTTTACACAAAACTAAGACAAATTTATTAAAAATAGCTGAATCATTAACAAAAGAGATAAGATATTGGTTTCAAATATATGAGTTGCTTAAGTCCATGGGTGTGGTTAACCCTTTTTTTTGGGACCCTTGTATTGATTACAATTCTACAAATGAGTTTTTTATTAAATATACAAGCATCCTTATTAAGTATTTTAGTAAAAGTGTGGAAGTCAATGGTGTTGAAATCAAAGGTATACTAAAAAAAGATATTTTAAAATAATAGTCATAACATTTTGGAAGCACAATGGTTGAGCAAGTGTCACTTTTGAGTAACATCCATGAGATAGGTTCCATTGCACATTTGTGACAAAAATTGTATCCAAGTAGTGTCTTACAAGATACGATTAGTGAATACTTTGGGATCTGTGGAATATGAGAGTGTTTTTAGTGCACAATATTTTATTAAATCTAAGCTCTACAACAGGCTGGACAAAAATTCAGATAATTGGTTAAGCACTTATGTGTCATCTTATCATCTGGATAAATTTTCGTATGATAGAGCATTGGCATACTAGAATTCCCTTGCAGGCAAAAGGGGTACCATGAATACGATTGATAAGGAGGATAATGATGCTTTCAGTGATAAAATGGTGGAGACACAGATATCCACTATACTTAATAGTGATACTGAAAAAGTTATGAATTATTTGTTTCAACTACCTGAATTCTGATTTTTCTAGTATTTTTTTTATAGGTAAAATTTCATTAAAAGTGGGTTTTGAAAGGGCCCCAAAACCTTTTTACAATAGGTCAATAGACCAAACAAAAGGCCAAAGGATAGGCCAAAAGGAAAACACATTAAAAATCCTACCCAAAGCAGGAATAATAAAAAATCCTGCCCAAGCGGGAAATTTAAACCAGGAAATTTAAAAAATCCCACCCAAAGTAAGAAATTTAAAAATCTTGCCCAAAGCAGGAAATTTAAAAATCTTGCCCAAAGCAGGAAATTTGAAAAATCCTACCCAGGCAGGAAAAATACAATTTGAAAATCCTACCCAGGGAAAAACTTGAAACCAGAATCCCACCAAGGAGAAACCGGAGGATAAAACTGCCAAGAAAGAAAATCCACCTCGGGATAAACATAAGGACACAGTAAAACTAGAATCCCACCCATAAAAACCAAAAATCATTGTAGGAGAGCGGGAACAACTGAAAGCTAAATAAATAATCCAAGACCCCATTAGGGATAACCTAGGGAGGCAGTCTACAAAACAACATCCCACATAGAGTCTGGAAAATGAATAAAAAAATATGAGGATTTCCACAGGTCACGAGATCCCCTTGCACATGAGGTTTAACTAAGAGAAAGCTAGGAGAAACCAACAAATGTAATGAAAATAGAACCACAATCCATGGGAAGAGGGATGAGAATGTCCCAAGGAACCAAAACTAAAGAAACCATAGGGTTATCAAGATGCATATAATAAGCACAGGTCCCAACCCAAGATCGAAAGATGTAGTAGATGATCCCATTTAAACTCCAACTCTGCCAATGAACGACTTCAAGGAACTAGGTTAGGAAAGCCAATGGGATCCCAGTAGCATGAAAAGCATAAGGCCCCATCCAAGGCTGCGAAATATGCATTGAGAAACCACCAAGTAAACCAAATCCAGGAATCCTAAAGAGAAGATTCACTGAAAAGAAAGCACGTGGTCCCCACCAGACCAGAAGGATGTAGTGAAAACCTCTTAACAAGCACAAAGACAAAGTCAAGCCCCTATCCTAATGACATGAAGCACCATAATTGAAGAAACACTGCAATCCGACATCAAGTAGAAAAATTCCAACAAACCTAGGATAGAACTAAGAGCAATAGGGAAAAAAGGATCATGAAAGCTCAACAAGAAACCCAGGGAGGTCCCAAAAACCTCCCAAGATAGAGGCATAGGTAGGAAACCCTCAATCAGACTAGGAAAGGAGTAGACAAGTGGATAAGGTACCTAGAGAGAAGGGCCTGGGAAGTGCCATGGAACTAGGACAAAACTAGGGGAGGAGTTTTCTAGTATTTCATAACAATGTTAAATTTGACTTTTTTTGTTATCAAAAATTTAAAAATATTGTTTCAGATTTATAAGATTTCAAAAAAATTGTTTATTCATAACTTGTATGTTTTATATCACATTGTTGTTTTAAATTTTGTATGTTTTATATCATAGTGTCTCAACTACCTTCATTGATAAATTGTTATATTTTATGTTTTATATCATAGTATTGGTATTATATTGTTAATGTATGGGTATTAAATTGAGATGAACATAGTAAATAATATTGGCTCGACAAAAAATAAAAAAGCAACACAAAATTATAAATGCAAATAAACTTTGAATTATGGAAGACACAAAATTAGTTGATGTCTTTTTCATTAATTTGAATAGAAATATATTACATTTAAAAAATTGTTGACTACACTCAACTTGAAAACATTGTAAACTTTGTTAAATATCTGATTGGGGGTTTGATGCCTCAATTTTTATTGGAGTTGCATTTTATTTTCCTTTATATCCTTCCTTAACACCCTGTTCTGGAAGTGCTCCAGTTCTATCTAAGTTTTCCTATAATTTCACAATATTCTCCAACAATGTGCCTTATTCTTGGTTTGGATCTTTGAGTACTGTTGGAAGCATTTTTTTGGCTTTCTAATATTGTAGTATGTGGTCTGGATATTCGTTGATATTTTACCTAATATATCTTCTTAAATTATTATTATTTTAATTTACATGGTGGAATCGGTAGCCACCACGAATCTGGACAGGTTGTCCAACTTTTTATGGCTGCCACAGTATTTTGTGATGTTGGCCTCGAAAGCTGTCACATATATATTCATGCAATCCACCCCTATAACCACCATGACACAACCATTTCAAACCTTTTATGCCACTAAAAGCACCAGGAAAAGGACAAGCGTTCATTCTGACAAGGCCTGAGATTTGAACCTTGGACCTACGCCCCCCTTACGGGGTTTGGTCGAACTAATTAGTCTACACCTTAGACTTATTCTTAAATGATTTTTTTTTTTTAAAGCAAAAAACCCCTTGCGGAGCCTCCTTGGTCTGAGAGACCATGAACAGGGGGTTCTACACCGTCAAAGTCACCCGAGAGTCACACCCGACCCTGCCCGCACCAACATTATCAATTGGATTTTGGATACCTAATTCAGCTTTTTGGTAGGGTGGAGATTTGAACCTGGGACCTCCCTTGGAGGATTGCCCTCTCCTCTCCAACTCACCTACAACACCTAGGTTTAAATGATTATTATCCACCATTTTTTGTTTCATTTTTTCTTCACTTCCATTGCATTTTGCAGAAATATTTTTGCCGCATTGATTTTAACTTCCATGCTCTTAACTTGGATTTTTAAGTTTTAAAAATTTTTATACAAAAAGAAAATGAAAACATAATTCAAATGAGTTATATGAAAAATTATTATTTGTTTTAATGAAATATAAAAATTCAACTGCAAAAGAAAATTAAACATAAAAAATGTTTCCTTACCTCAACCACATCCCTACCACCCTAAGCAACTGCAACTTTTTTCTTATCTAAAGCCCATTGGTTATAAAAAATCTTGAGCTTCAGCATTAATATTCTCTATTCTACTGACCACAATATCTAAAACATAATCATAATACACGATATTTGACTTCACTGATATTGATGTGGCTTGATTTAGTAGGCCACTAAGATTTTTGGTTCATAGTGAACCAAAGAAAAAAATTAACCTGTTTTTGAAAATTTTTTATACTGGGCATTAATTTCCTTTATAAGGACCTTGGCCAAATATTTCCAATATTTCATCACTTGCAAATCTCTAAGCATAACTTGTTTTATGGTTGCTTTAGTATTTTCAACCATTAAAACATTTTCATCAAAATTTACAATGTCATCCTTAGTTTGAGGATGAGGGTCATTTCCTTGAGGAGCTAGGAATTATGTCTACTCAGCTACAAGGGCTTTTGTTTGTTGTGCTTCACCCTATGGATATTGAAGTACATATATTGCCTTGAAGCCTAAAATATTACCCTACAATAGAAAATCATCATCGAGTGGGATATTATCCAATACCATAATTGAAACTTTTGGTTCCTGTGAAGAAGTGTGAAATGTAAAAGACGAGAACCCAGGCCCAAAACTTGGTGTTGCATACCATGATTTTTATGAAAAAGTTTTTTTCCACCTCCAACCCACATATGGCCTCTCATTTGTGTAGTTGTCATTGTTGTGGTGGAAGCGGTTGCTACGATGGAAGTGGTGGTTGTGGTGGAGGCGGTGGTGGCATATGGCCTCATTTTCGTAGGTTGTTGTTGAAATACGATTGAAAATAGTCAAAAAACATTTGTTAGAATTATTCAAAAAATGAAATAGAAAAATCTTAATTCAAAGTAAATACACATTGATGTAGAATTTGGGTGTCGATGGGGGAGGGACTAGCTGCACTAGATTCAGCCTTCACATTTTGTGCAAACCTACGTGTACAAGAACCCCTAGGAGAAGCAACTTACCTCAAAATTTTATGTGACCTCTACAATGGTGACACTTTTGATCTAGTGTCTTAAAAATAACCATTTTGTTCTGGCCTATAACCCCTCATGGTAGCAACCTGCTTATTCCTTGTGGTGGTTGACCTACCCTGCATTTAGATGAAAAGAAAAATATAAAAAAAAAGTGCTAAAATATAAAATACTATTTGATGGTCAAAGATGGAATTATTACCTTCAATTTATCTAGTTTCATGGAAATGGCTTGTAGAGTTACGTGCACTATAGTTGGTATAGGAGTATTTTTCAAATTATGAAAACTTTCATAATAGAGTGCTAAAATGTAATTTTCAATGCCCATAATGGATGGTGTCTTGTTGGTTTGTAATTGCATGCCATGCAACTCAGCCCTGATTTGATCTAAAATATACGTGCACTAATTGAACCTCTCACGCTTCTCACAACAAATAACATAGGCTAGTGCCCAATACAAAATTTTTAATCTTCCAAGTAGAATCAGTATTACCCAAAAGCTATATGGTTAACATCGATGATTGTTAAACCTCTTTTGTATTGGTGGTAGAAACTGCAAAAAAAAATTATATAACAATTTGCAAATTTACAATTTTGAATATTAATAGAATATAAGTAATAAGAACTATACCTACCAAATCTTTTGATATGAGACTGTACATTATCTTGAGGTATCCTTTATCATCTGGATACAACTAGAACTTCATTGACACTAGAGTGCAATCACCGAAAGGAAGATATGTCAATCTCTTAATGTTTACAGGCATGATGGTGAAAGACAAATTTCTATTTCATATTTTCATTTTGACTGTGGCCTTGTCATGGTCATAATCAGCTATGATATGTTGTAGGAGGACTTTATCAATTTTGAAATGTGGCATTGGAACCAAGTTTGTCAAACCTGCATTATCTAACCATGAATAGTTCGAACCTGGGGTTGTTAACAAATCTGAAATTAAAGTGCAAGTAAGGTTCTTAAACTTTGGAGTAGGGGTGGAAGCGGTGGCCATTGCTAGAAGTTGGAAGTAGGATAAATTGGATTAGGAAGGTTTTTGGGTAACGGTTCGCTCTGGTTGGGTGTAGTCATAGAAATAAATTAGAAAATGATATTTGATGCCCTTTTATAGAGAGAATAGATGGGGTTGACATGTGGTAGAATTGTATTGGACATGCAATATGGGTGACCGATCGTGTGACACATGGCAAAATTGTATTGAACATAAAATATTATGACCGATCATGTGACACGTGGTAATCGGTCCATGGGGGGAATGTTTTCAAAGCAAAACCTTTTTTTGCAATCAAAACATATTTTGCATTAGGCCCATTTTCAAACCATATTCTGCATCAGGCCTGATACCAGACCATTTTTGCATTAGTCCTGATACCAAACCATATTTTGTATTAGGCTCGATATCAAACCATATTCTACATCAGGCTCGATACTGGAACATATTCTACATCAAGCTTGATATCAGACCATTTTTTGCATTAGGAATAATACTGAACCATATTCTACATCAGGCCCAATATCAGACCATATTATGCATCAAGTCCAATATTGGACCATATTCTACATCAAGCCTGATACCAAATCATATTTTACATTAGGCTTGATACCAAACCAAATTCTACATCAAGCCTGATACCATATCATATTTTGCATCAGGCCTAATATCAAACCACATTTGGCATCAAGTCAAACCATATTATGCATTCGATTTGAGATCGAACCACATTCTACATCAGTATGAATCATATTTTCGACCCGATCCATGATCATACCATATTCTACATTAGTCTGAACCATATTCTGGATCTGGTTTGAGACCGAACCATATTTTACATTAGGCTAGATAATATTCTAGATCTAGTTCGATATCGGACCATGGTTTGTACTTGATATGTGGTTGAAACTCGTTTTCCATCCAGTTCGGTTAGAAATTCGAAATTTGCCAATGTTTTATAATTTTTTATACAAAAATAAGGTAATTCGTCATCTACTCCTACTTGAAGTTGGCCAGGATTCTCAAGGGTTTTGCAATGGATTTGCCATTTTTTAAAAAGTACATTTTTGGGTCCGATCCCTTATGCATAACCCTACCTTAGAGAAACCCGAGCTTAAAATAATTTGGAAGCTAAACATCATCCCTAAGGTTGCTATATTTTTTGGACTGCCATTCTCAATAAGATCCTCACGAAAGACAATATGTTCAAAAGAGAGATTGTGGTTCCAATTATTTGTGTGTTGTGTAAGAAAGAGGATGAGTGTGTGGACCACCTATTTGGAACTTATGATTTTTTTTTAGATATCCTAAATATATTATTGAGAGAAGTTAACGTTGCTTGGGTCATTCAGATTATCTAATTAGGATTTGGAAATAGTAGCACTTAAGAAGCAGTATTTTTTTGGAAAAAATGCATTCCACATATCTGCTAGGATTTGGTTGGAAAGAAACAAATGAGTGTTCAAAAATAAAACCAAAGGAGTATTTGGGGTTTATGATAGGATAAGAACAACCCTCTTGGAGGATTGTATTAAAAGCATTGTGTACTAGGAAAATATTGCAATGATCCTCTCTAGAGAATTAGATATCTTAAATATGAAAAAATCAATAAGGTAATACTAGATACTAGATGGGAACATCCTCACAAAAATTAGGTAAAAATTAACTTTGATGGGGCTACAAAAGGAAACTCGGGTCATGCTGGTTATGGGGGACTCATCAAGAATGACAGAGGTCATGTAGTGGCTGCATATGCCAAGGATCTAGGAATTACCATAAATAACCAAGCTAAAGTAAGGGCGATACTTACAAGACTTTGAATTGCGATGAATTTAGGTTTTAGGAGAATTGTTCTCGAGGGGGATTCCAAGAATATTATAAATCCCCTTCAATAAGGGAAGATAAATAATTATAGCATTTTCCAAATAATTATAGATGCAAGGACTATTTTGAGAAAGCTAGAAGAAAGTCGAATTAAACATATTTATAGAGAGGGAAACAAAGTTACCTATAAAATGGTTAATATGGTGATTATATCTAAGAGTTTTAAGATCTGGTCATATGACCCCATGGAATTGAAAGATATTATGAATTGATAATGATGCTAGCATATAAAGAGGGTAGAGCAAAGAAAAATACTTATTGGGATCATGTGACGAAGGATTTGAGCACACTAAATTACATTGCTATCAATGAATTCTTTATCAGACATGTGAAGCATTGAGCACTGCATAAGCCTTGTCAAATAGGAGGATAGTGGGATGGATATTTTTTTAGATTTTCCATAAGCAATTTTAGCCCAGGTAGGTTTGTTTTACTAAGATAGGGTTATCTTGCATTTATATGATCTTCTATTGTTTTTCTTGTACATCTTTTGAGCTCTTTGTAAAGGGTTGGGACCCTCCAACTCCGTTTTTTTAGTAATACCAAAAAAAAATTAATAGAATGATTAATATTATCCTTATGTTAGAATTAATATTAGTCAAAAGGAATGATTAATGTTGGTTTAATCCAATGTTAGTTTCTTATTAATAAAATACTTGATTACCCATTTTCATCTAAAGTAGGTTCATTACGATGGCGAAAGCAGAAGTGGGAGCAGGTGCACGTGTAGGTGCAGGAGCGGGAGCAGGAGTAGGTGTAGGGCTGGGGGCAGGGTCAGTGCTTGGTGCAGGTCCTCGATCGGGATCGGGCTCGAGGTCCGAGACAGGCACATCGAGGCCCGGTCCTAGGCCTGCAGGACCCCCGACGGGCCCAGAGGATGGGTCTGCGCTTGATCTATTTGGGGGCCAAGGTGTCCTGGGACCTGGACCATAGAATAGCATCGATGTGAGTGCTGGGTTGGGGAATAAGTCCCCTACTCCTGAGTGGGGCTTTGTCCCGGGCGGGCCTAAACCCTCCTTCCAGCAGATCTTGGCGGGCACCAGGGCCCCTTCTCGGGCCCCGGGGCTAGGTCTATCCCTCGAGGACACACACATATCTATCCAGGAGGAGGTCTACTCCTCCTTGGTAGCTGGTTCTTCTACCTCCTTGGTAGGGAAATTCATGGGAGGACGTCCTGACATGGAAACCATCCGCAGGTGGGCAGCTACCAAGTGGAAGGTGTTCGGGCACATCCAGCTGGTTGCCCTAACCAAGGGCTTCTTCATCATCAAATTAAACAACATTGAAGACGCCAAAAATATTCTATCGGGTGGGCCCTAGTTTTTGGGGTGCAAGAGCCTCTTCCTCAGGCGGTATGGAGCTGACTTCCACCCCAGAACCCAAAGCATCAACTTCACCCTGGTTTGGGTTCACCTCCCAGACCTTCCCTTCCATCTGTGGCATGAAGATGTCCTCAAGATCATTGCTCATTCGATCAGGGACCTGGTGGCCTTTGACCCTACTACCAAGGCAGGATCCTGGATGGTGCATGCCCAGTTTTGCATCATCGCCAACGTTGAATCCATGCTCCCCTCCTCGATAACCATATCCTCTAGGTCCTACTTCTGGAGCCAACCCTTGATCTACGAAAACAAACCTGCCTTCTTCCCCACTTGTAGCACTCAGGGCCACCTTTCTCACCAATGCCCAGTTTCCAGAAAGGCGAAAGGCCCTCCCCCTAAACCCCCTTCTCAATTAGGGTGGGCCCCGCCTCGTGGGCCCCCTCGCGATGGCCCCAGATCCTAGGCTTGGGCCACCAAGGGCCACCCCCCTAGCCCCAAAGGATTCTCACATGGACCTCGGTCTAGATAGCGATCTCCCCCAGGCTTCCCTACCTATTGATCCCTCCCCTAGGTCATCTTTTGTGGCCCTTATCCCAGACTCTCTTGCCCAACCCATTTTGAACCCCTCCCCACAGGGCCCTGCTTGCGTAAGCGAGTAGGCCAGGCCTTCTTCCCTGTCGGCTCCCTTGGCCGAGGCCCCCTCTTCCCCCCCATCCCCGCTCCTCACTTGACCCCCTCCAGGCCCCCTCAGCATTCCCTGATGGGCTTCCCCCCTTGGAGTGTGGATCTGAGAAGTTCGATGAAGAGATCGAAGCTAGTTCTTCATCCGAGCCCGACGAAGTCAGTCCTAAGATGACCCGGATCAGGTCTTTTGCCATAGATTTTGGTAGCAAACTCAAAATAGGGTGCCCCACCCTGGGCGATCAGTGGACTAGGATCACTGAAGATGACATAGCCAATGGTTCTCAGGCTACTCTGTCTGACGTGGGGGCAAGTTTCTCCAAGATGGACGCCAATCGATCCAAATCCCCTACTCACTTCGGGAAGGGGGGCAAGCGACCCTTCAAGGGTGTTAAATGAAGATCATCACCTAGAATATTAGAGGCCTCAATCGGGCCCCCAAGAAAAGGATCCTCAGCCAACTCCGTAGGGATCACAGTCTGTCCTTCCTCCTCCTTCAGTAGACCAAAATAGATGAGGCTGTTGCCCTGTGTGTAGCCCAAGCTACCTGGCGCAACTGCGAGTCCCTGTCTACCCCCATGGCTAGCTCAGTCGAGGGTCTACTGTGCATGTGGGACCCCAGGTGCTTTGAAGGAAGACTCATATCTTCATCCCCCATAATCATCAACATGCTAGTTCACTGCGTTAAGTCAAGGCGATCTTGGATTCTGTCCAATGTCTACGCTCCCAATAGTCTCGTCGAGAAGGCGGCCTTATGGAAGGATATTAGCTCGATGAAAGAAGCCTTCACCCCCCTGCCTTGTATCTTGTTTGAGGACTTCAACAACCTCCTATTCTTGTCTGATAAAAGTGGGGGCTCAGTGGCTCAAGGCAAGAGCATGGAGGACTTTGGTGCCTTCACTGCCCTCAATGAGCTCATGGATGTCAACCTGAAAGGTGCCAGGTTCACTTGGACCAACAGAAGGGAGGGAGCAAATCATATTCAGGTCAGACTAGATAGAGTTTTCTTATCCAAGGAAGCCTTGCCTATGTTTGCTGACGCCACCCTGCTGGCCCTCCCCAAAATTGAGTCTAATCATAGCCCCCTCCTCCTAGAAACCGACCACAGGCCCTCCCCCAAGAGGCCTTTCCGGTTTGAGTCCATGTGGCTGCATCACCCTGACTTTCGAACCTAGGTTGGGTGCTGGTGGGCTCCCCCAGTCCCTAGACGCCCTGCTAAGAAAATATACCATAAGCTGAGACACCTTAAGGATCAACTCAAGGCATGGAACAGGGAGGTGTTCGGCAACATATTTGAAAACAAAGCAATTCTCAAAGAAAAACTTGAATCCCTCGAGGCTAGATTTCAAGCTGGCTCCCAAGACCTGGGGCTCAGGGATGAGGAGTGCCTTGTTCTCAGCGAGTATCATAACATCCTGTCCTGGGAGGAAATATTTTGGAGACAGAAGTTGAGAGCCCTGTGGCTTCGAGATGGTGATGCAAATACCAAGTTCTTCCACGCGTCGACCCTCAGGAACAGGGGCTCCAACAGAATTACTGAGTTGGTGGGCATCGATGGCGGTATCATCAAGGAAGAAGAGGACATCTGGGTAGAAACCACTCGCTTCTTCCAGGAGCTCCTAGGTGATAGCCCTCCCATGTCCCCAGACGTGACTGACTCCCTTCTGGAGCACATCCCTTCTTCTATTTCACCCATGGCAAATCGGATGTTGTTGCAACCTTTGTCTGACTCTGAAATCCATGCTGCCACATTTTCCATGAAGGCTGAGGTGGCCCTAGGCCCGGACGGTTCCCCCCCCCATTTCTTCCAATCGTTCTAGTACATTGTCAAGGCGGAGGTGTGCATTGCCATTCGAGACCTGCAGACTGCCCGATCCATCCCCAGAGGTATCAACTCCACCTTCATAGCTCTGATCCCCAAGACCCAGGCAGCCCGATCCCTCTTAGATTTTTGCCCCATTAGCCTATGCAACATCTTGTACAAAATACTGACCAAATCCATGGATTCCCATCTCAAGGACATCCTCCCCTTGATCATTTCCCCCTACCAGGGTAGCTCGGTCAAAGGTAGATTGATCACTGATGGGGTCATTATCATGCACGAGGTCATTCACTCAACTGTCCTATCCAAAAAGGGAAAAAAGGGCTCCTTTTTTCTCAAGCTGGACATGAATAAGGCCTTTGACAGAGTTAACTGGGATTTCCTATCCAAGGTCCTCCTCAAGTTCGGATTCCACCCCTCTTGGGTCAGGCTCATCAGTAACTACGTGTCCTCCCCGTGGTTCTCTATCCTTGTCAATGGGTCCCATGTCGGGTTTTTCCCCAGCTCTAGAGGCCTTCGCCAAGGTGACCCCCTATCCCCGATCCTCTTCATCATCCTAGTTGGGGCCTTGGGGCAGACCATATCGGGCGCTGTGACTCACGGTCTCATTTCAGGCATCAGGCCTGCGTCGGGCCTACCCCCTGTGTCTCACCAACTGTTTGTGGATGACACCATCCTGGCCACTTCTATGTCAATCCCCCAAGCCAACATTCTCAAGCATATTTTGACCCTGTACGAGGAGGCGGCCGGCCAAAAAATCAATCTCCAAAAGAGGACAATTTTCTTCATTCACACCCCCTTGGCTAGAAGGATCAGAATCGGGCAGATTTTGAGCTGCACCCTTGGTTCCCTCCCCTCCTCATATCTTGGGCTCCCCCTATTCACAGGAGCATCCTCCAGGGCCCTGTGGGGCGGGGTGATTGAGCAGATTCAGAGGAAGTTGGCCCCCTGGAAAGGTCACCTTCTTTTGCAGGCTGGCCGAGCCACCCTCTTGACGACAGTCTTGCAAAGCTTTCCGATATACTTCATGTCGGTCTTCAGAATCCCGGCCTCCATCGCAGATCACATCTAACAAATTTAGAAATGCTTTCTCTGGTCGGGAAGTGAAGACAAGAAGAGGATTCCCCTGGTCTCCTATACGAAATATGGAATTGAAAAATATAAGGTATTTTCAAATATTTTATTTTATATGATTACAAGTTGAGCGTTATACGAAAGTTGGTTTGAAGTATTAACTTGTGAGGTGTGGAAGATATAAAAGTGTTTATTTTAAATTAAAGTTTAGGGAGATATAAGGGGTGCAAAATAAAGTGTATATATTGTTTAAAGCATAAGGTTATCTAGTTATTGCCTTGTAATAAAGTTTGGGGAGTAATAAGGGTACAAAACAAGAAGCATATATTGATTATTAAATAAGTGGATATAGTTACTTAAGGAAATATTGACCAATATAGATTGCATGAAATATTAGAATATTGAATGTTTGTTGAGGTGGAGTGATAAGGTGTAATTGAGTATTTATATTATTTTGTGAGAAATATTTATCTTCTAACCCTTATTGATATTGGCAAAAAGTCAATTGTGAGTGTGGCAGATTTGTGAGATCTACTTCTTGTCAAGCAAAAAGGTATGGGTAAATTATTTCTTGGTTGAGTTGATTGATTGGTTGTCTAGAAAATAAATTTTGGAGTAAAAAGGATTTGGTTAGGATTTTCTTTTTGCAAGTGTTTGAATTAATACTTCAAGGTTTTTTGGAATTAAAAGTTGTGATCAAAACCTTGTTTTATAAGCATTGTTGTTGAATCCATTGGATTGTGTGAAGAACTTGAAATAGGATTTTGAAAAGAACATGAGTATCATTGTTATGTGAAGATTGATTTATAAGCATTGTTGTTGAAGTGGGTTGTTGTGCAAAGAACTTGAACTAGGGTTTGAAAAAAGAACATGAGTATCATTGTTATGTGAGATTTGTTGTTGAGCATTGTTGGAAACATTTTGAGTTAGTCGATATATGCTTGGACTAGGGTTTGTGATAAAGGGGTGTTTCACTAAGTGATTGGTTGAGTTGAGTTGGTTGAGCCTAGTCAAGTGTTTGTATGAAGTGATTGTTCAAGTTCCATAAAACAAACTATTCTATATTCTGATTTGAGTTGTGAAAGTGATTGAGCATTGAGTGTAGAACATATTGAGTCTCTAACAATTATCTTTATGCTTATATGAGATTGAGCAAATTTTTAAAGTGATTGTGCATTGAGTATAGAACATATTAAGTCTCTAAAAATTCTCTTTATGCTTCTATGAGATTGGACAAGTTCTATGTGTGGACTTATTAAGAAGATTTGAGGCAAGTCTTTGAGGAGACTTGTGGACTGATTTTGTGTGAGATTTTATGGAAGCTTATAATACAGATTTGGTTAAGTTCTAGAGAGGACTTATTGAGCAGATTTGGACAGGTTCAGAGTGGACCTGTTGAGAATATTTAGACAGGTTTTGATTGGACCTGTTGAGCGGATTTGAACAGGTCTAAGTGGACCTGTTGAGTATATTTGAGCAGGTTTTGAGTGGACCTGTTGAGCAGATTTGAGCAAGTTTTGAGTGAACTTGTTGAGCATATTTGAGCAAGTTATGAGTGAAATTGTTGAGCATATTTGAGCAAGTTCTGAGTGAACTTATTGAGCAGATTTGAGCAAGTTCTAAGTGAACTTGTTGAGCAGATTTGAGCAAGTTCTATGTGGACTTGTTGAGCAGATTTGAGCAAGTTCTGTGTGGACTTATTGAGCAGATTTATGCTAGACTGACTAGA
Source organism: Wollemia nobilis (assembly GCA_028583015.1). Lineage (NCBI taxonomy): Eukaryota > Viridiplantae > Streptophyta > Pinopsida > Araucariales > Araucariaceae > Wollemia > Wollemia nobilis. The sequence continues at coordinate 2,033 of JAQPPZ010001136.1, read as the reverse complement.
CTATGTTTAGTGTAGATTTGAGTGGACTTGTTGAGCAGATTTGTGTTAGTATTACAATGACACTGAGAGGGGGGGTGAATCGGTGTAGCTCTATAAACTTAAATTTATAGCTCTTAATATCACAACAATTAAAACTTATTACTAGATACAAGTATAACAAAAGAACATCACACAACACAAGATTTAACGAGGTTCACCAATGTGGCTACTCCTAAAAAATTATGAGCACCAACTGGAAGGAGCACCAACCCTTGATTTACCAGCACCAACTGGAAGGAGCACCAACCCCTAATTTATCTGCACTAATAGAAAGGAGCACCAACCCCTGATGCCAAGCTGCAACTTGGACTTCAATTTGAATCTATAAGTTTGACAATAAGATACCTTTGCTTTTGCAAGACCCTGACTGGTCTTCTTCACCTTTGCGTTCTTTGCACACTCTGCTTTCTCTGTGCAATCACAATAGCACCTGGTCAAAATTCAACCTTTTCGCTCTCTACGCACTCTGCTCTCTCTATGCAATCACTTTGCACACTCTACTTCGCTCTCTGCGCACTCTGCTCTCTCTGTGCAATCACTTTGCACACTCTACTTTGTTACAGTCAAACTTCACGATCATCTTCTCCCTTTTGCACACTCTACTCTCTTTGCGAATTTTGCACTTAGCACGATTTGACATGACTTGCTCTCTACGCACAACGATCGTATTTCACACACATTCGACTTGCTCATCAATCCTCCAAACAACCCTCCTTTTATAACAATATTTTTATGATGAAAACCCTAATCTTAGTCGACTATAAATCCTAATCTTATTCAGCTTTCATAACAACTGTAAACCCTAATTTTATTCGGTTGTCATCGGTCTTCGTCGACTTCAACTCAAGAAGATGTTCGGTTTATCCATCGCTTGATGATTTCATTCTGGACAGACCTTGTAACCACCATACTGACTTTTGATCACACTTTGTATTTCAATAGTATGAAATCACTCTGTAACTGCCCCTGTAAATGTCGTAGTGATGTCGGTCCATTGTCATACTTCTCATTTCAGTCGGGTTCTCCTTCTTGACTTGCGCATTTACGACCTATCATGAAATCATGAAATTTTTGCCTCTGTAGATTCTTTTGTTGTTGTTACCGCAAAAATACATGTTGCGATATCGCGACACTTTCACCTCCGTACGCTTTCTCTATTCTTTTGTCATGATATCATGACATTATTGCCTCCGTAGACTTCGTCTTTTATTTTATCATGATATCGCGACATTTTTGCCCTCGTATACTTCGTCTTTGCTTTTGTCGTGATATCACTACACTTCTGCTTCCATAGACTTTGACTTTGCTTTTTTCGCGATATCGCGACAGTTCTACCTCCGTAGTCTTCAACTTAGATTTTGTCACAAAATCGTGACACTTCTACTTTCGTACTTAGCTTCTTTGCTTTTGTCACAAAATCACGACACTTCTGCCTTCGAAGTCTTCTTCTCTGCTCTTGTCGCAAAATCATGACACTTCTAATTTCGTACTTTACTTCTTTGCTTTTGTCACGAAATCGTGACACTTCTGCTTTTGAAGTCTTGCTTTCTGCTTTTGTCGTGAAATCACAACAGTTCTGCTTTCGTATGCTTCCTCTCTTTCTTTTGTCTCGAAAATGCGACATGTCGTGATATCGCAACACTTTTCAAACTTACTTTCTCTCTCCTATTTTAGTCACGAAAATGTGACATGTCACAAAATCGCGACACTTTTCCAACTTACTTTCTCTCTCATATTTTAGTCGCAAAAATGTGACATGTCATGAAATCGCAACACTTTTCCAACTTACTTTCTCTCTCCTATTTTAGTCGCGAAAATGCGACATGTTGTGAAATCGTGACACTTTTCCAACTTACTTTCTCTCTCCTATTTTAGTCGCGAAAATGCGACATGTCACGAAATCGCGACACTTTTCTGACTTATTCTCTTTCTTCGAACTTGTCACGAAATCGCAACACTTTTTCCTGATTTCTCTTTCTCTTCCAACATGTCAA